>CAWUFW010003982.1:600000-1200000 GCA_963921515.1 Calotriton arnoldi
CTAATTCTCTCTCTACTTAATTAACTCTGCCCTCTCTATCTTTTTAGCCTTTCATTCTCTCACCCCTTTATCTGTTTCTCTTTCAAACTCCTTCATTCACTCTCTCTCCCCTTCTTTCTCTCTCTCTATCCCGCTCCACTCTTTATTCTATGTACACCCTTTCTCTCTCTTTCTCTCTCACCACCCTCTCTAATTGGGCATTATATCTTCACTCTATCTCTCACTCGGCAACACCACAGCATCACTCAGCATCACCACAGCATCACTCAGCGCAACCACAGCATCAATCAGAGCCAGCACAGCATCAATCAGAGCCAGCACAGCATCACTCAGCACCAACACAACATCTCTCAACGCCATCACAGCATCACTCAACGCCATCACAGCATCCCTCAGTGCAACCACAGCATCACTCAGTGCAACCACAGCATCACTCAGTGCAACCACAGCATTACTTAGCACAACCACAGCATCACTTAGCGCCACAACAGCATCACTCAGCGCCACCACAGCATTACTCAGCAGCACCACAACATCACTCTGCGCCACCACAGCATCACTCAGCACCACAATAGCTTCACTCAGCGACACCACATCATCACTCAGGGCCAACACTGCATCACTCAGCACCACCACAGGATGACTCAGCACCACCACAGGATGACTCAGCACCACCACAGGATGACTCAGCACCACCACAGGATGACTCAGCACCACCACAGCATCGCTCAGCACCACCCCAGCATCACTCAGTACCACCACAGCATCGCTCAGCACCACCACAGCATCGTTCAGCGCCACCACAGCATCACTCAGCGCCACAACAGCATCACTCAGCGCCACCACAGCATCACTCAGCGCCAACACAGCATCACTCAGCGCCACCACAGCATCACTCAGCGCCACCACAGCATCACTCAGCGCCACCACAGCATCACTCAGCGCCACAACAGCATCACTCAGCGCCACCACAGCATCACTCAGGGCCACCACAGCATCACTCAGGGCCACCACAGCATCACTCAGGGCCATCACTCAGGGCCACCACAGCATCACTCAGGGCCACCAGAGCATCACTCAGGGCCACCACAGCATCACTCAGCACCACCACAGCATCACTCAGGGTCACCACAGCATCACTAGGCGCCACAACAATATCACTTGGCGCCACCACAGCATCACTCGGCGCCACGACAGCATCACTCGGCGCCACCACAGCATCACTCGGCAGCACCACAACATCACTCTGCGCCACCACAGCATCAATCAGCACCACCATAGCTTCACTCAGCGACACCACATCATCACTCAGGGCCAACACTGCATCACTCAGCACCACCACAGGATGACTCAGCACCACCACAGCATCGCTCAGCACCACCACAGCATCACTCAGGGTCACCACAGCATCACTAGGCGCCACAACAATATCACTAGGCGCCACCACAGCATCACTCGGCGCCACCACAGCATCACTCAGCGCCACCACAGCATCACTCGGCAGCACCACAAAATCACTCTGCGCTACCACAGCATCACTCAGCACCACCATAGCTTCACTCAGCGACACCACATCATCACTCAGGGCCAACACTGCATCACTCAGCACCACCACAGGATGACTCAGCACCACCACAGGATGACTCAGCACCACCACAGGATGACTCAGCACCACCACAGCATCGCTCAGCACCACCACAGCATCACTCAGCACCACCACAGCATCGCTCAGCACCACCACAGCATCGCTCAGCACCACCACAGCATCGTTCAGCGCCACCACATCATCACTCAGCGCCACCACAGCATCACTCAGCGCCACCACAGCATCACTCAGCGCCACCACAGCATCACTCAGCGCCACCACAGCATCACTCAGCGCTACCACAGCATCACCCAGCGCCGCCACAGCATCACTCAATGCCGCCACAGCATCACTCAGCGCCGCCACAGCATCACTCAGCGCCGCAACAGCATCACTCAGCGCTGCCACAGCATCACTCAGCACCGCCACAGCATCATTCAGGGCCACCACAGCATCGCTCAGCACCACCACAGCATCGCTCAGCACCACCACAGCATCATTCAGCACCACCACAGCATCATTCAGCACCACCACAGCATCATTCAGCACCACCACAGCATCACTAAGTCCACCACAGCATCACTCAGGGCCACCACAGCATCACTCAGGGCCACCACAGCATCACTCAGCATCACCACAGCATCACTCAGGGCCACCACAGCATCACTCAGCGCCAAGACAATATCACTCAGCACCACCACAGCATCACTCAGCGCCAAGACAATATCACTCAGCACCACCACAGCATCACTCAGCACCACCACAGCATCACTCAGTACCACAGCAGTATCACTCAGCAAGACCTGAGTATCATTCAGCATCACCTCAGCATCGTCTCCGCAACAGTCACCACCACCACCACCACCACTACCACCTCAGCATCACTCAGCACCACCTCAGCCTGCTCTCGGAATCTGGCATCTGTTGATTCTCCCTAGCGTCTGGCCGCTGCTAGTGTTATAATACAGGTACTAGTTCCCAACCTTCACCCTCCGATTGTTTATGCCCCTCAAAAAAAAAGCTTTAACAAACAACCATTGCAATAGGCAGAAACAAGTTGCCAGCATTGCAAGAACAAAAGAAAACTGAGGAAATTTTTTATTGTAAATACTTTTTTAATATGGTCGTTCAGTTTTACATAATGCCTTCTTGGTCATATATAAAGTAACAAAAATGCTTCTGACACTTTTTATTATAACTTTTCAGCATGCTGCACAGCAGCCACACTTCTCTACAGCACAGCTTGAAGACAATGGCAAAGTCAATAGCTCTGGCTAAACACTTATAAGGGACCAAAGGCGAGACCTATTGGCTATGCCAATGCTTGTTGTATAGTGTTCTGGCCTAACGGAAAAGTCTGTATTTTGTAGCTGGGTGGAGTTGGTCTTTCCTTTTCCTTTCAACCTTAATAATCCAATATGTTCAAGCGATCACTTAAAAACATAACAACACGGGGAATAGTTATAATGTTTTTCTATGACATGTCCTTTTTCCATAATAGTTCAGTCCTGCTCTGCAAAATGTGCAATACTGAATATGTAGTCCCCGCTGACAGCCCAGCCTCTTATTCCCGTACTTAATACAGCTATGCATGCAATGTTTTAAAATTAATGTCTATCAAAGTTCACTCCAATTCATTCCGCTGTGCGTGAGTAAATCAAATAGAAACCCTTTTTAGTGCTCGTGACATAAATCAGGAAGGAAGCCTCGTCCCTTATGCAGTGTGTGCAAACTGTTCGCAGGCCATTGTTGCCAAACGCTCAATGCTCGAAACACAGTAAATAATATGTGTGTGTTGGTACAGTTCAATAGACTCCATTAACTCAATCAAAACAGAGGGTTTTTTGCCGTTTCTTCATTTTTTGCTCCGAAGAATGATTATTTTATTTATTATTTGTCTGACACACGAACGGTGTGGCCAGCCCCGCTGGAATTCAACAAGGCCCTGTGGTAGCACATTGGCAACAAGCAAAGTGTGCTTGGAGTTGGACCACAAAGCAGGTTTACTTGCATCAGGCAGGAACACTGAACCAGTAAACCAATCCAATCAGACAGAAGATGTTCAAGTCCAGCACAGCAAGGTAACACTCAAGTGTTCTCCATATTTCAAGCTTAGGGCTCCCCTGCGGCGAAAGCATGTTGTCCACAGATGGGGAAAGCAAGGGAATGCTCTTTGAGTGAAAGGCAGACGGAGAAAAAAACAGAAGCAATGGACTCGGTTAAAAAATGCATGCATTCTCTGCGACATGCTGTGGTGTGCCATTATAATGTGATGCCACTTTCGGACGTCATGTGCCAGCGCAGGCAGCGGGTAGGGAAGGGCTTAAGGAGTGGGCAGATACCGTCATATGAAAGGCTCTAATCAGGCTCCTGCCCTACCAGACCTAGGGGCATATTAGCAAGACCCACGTTCAAATTATCGCCGTTTTAGCGGCAGGAAACTGCCGCTAAAACGGCGATAATGGGCTTGATAATATGCGTTATAGAATTCCAATAGAAGCCCAGGTTAGATGTGCAGGACATCTAACCTGGGCTTCTATTGGAATTCTATAACGCATATTAGCAAGCCCATTATCGCCGTTTTAGCAGCAGTTTCCTGCCGCTAAAACGGCGATAATTTTAACGTGTGTCTTGCTAATATGCCCCTTAGTTAGGCCTGCCATGTCTAAGTCTTCCTCAACACTCTCAGCCTTGCCAGAAACCGGCATGTCGGTAAATCTGAGTTTCCTGAAAAAGCCTCTATTCCGGACCTTTTTTTATAGACTATAGATGAAGGGGGATATTTACAAGCCCCTTGCGTCACTTTTGCGCCGCCGTTGCGTCACGCATGTGACGCAGCGGCGACGCAAACCATGCGCCGCGTTGCGCTATATTTACAACGTGACGCATCTACGGAGATGCGTCACGTAGTAAACCCCTGCGCCACATGAAACCTGCGTCAGGTTTAATGTGGGCGTACCGGCGCAGGGGGGGGCGTTCCGGCGCAGGAACGCCTTGGAAAAGTGACGTAGTGAAATCTACAAGATTTCACACAGTCACTTTTCCGACAGCTAGTGCGTCAAATCCTTACACCTGCTTCAAGCAGGCGTAAGGATTGACGCACCATGTTAGGGATAGGAAGGTTGGAACAGTGCTGGAGTTGCGTCGCGCTTGCGACACAACTTCAGCACTGCGCCAACCTTCCGCCGGCAGATGCATCACGCATCTGCTTATCCTTGCGCCACGATGCGCCGCATTGTAAATGCGGCGCATCGGACGTGGCGCAAGGGTAAACTTGCGTGACGCATTTTCCTGGCGCATCCCTGCTGATATGCAGGGATGCGCCAGGAACGTAAATATGCCCCGAAGACTTTAATTCAGGACGCAATTTGCACAAATACACAATGGACAGCAAATTCAAGTAAAAGTTCCTGCGCTCTGCGAGTTATTTTCTTTCGCTTTGTCTGCAATCCCTGAGAGCCCGAGGAAGTGGACACTTTCTATATAGTGTCTTCGGTTGTGAGGATCAAACTTCTGACCCATTTTCAGTCACAGGCTTTGAATAGCAGGAAATAATAATTAATTAGTTGTTTTCCTCGCGCACTCTTCCAAAACTAGGTGGCTTGTAGAGCGAGGAAGCCACTTTATTTGTTGCTTCTCTGGGAACATGCTCTGGCAGGTAGGAAAATCTTACCCTTATTTTTAAAGGCGTACATGCACACACATTTGAGTAATACTTTTATAGATCTGAACAGCAATATTTTATTTCATTCTCTTGGCACTCGACTTGCTAGTTACTCACCATCCAGTAGGTCGAATTAGTAGAGGACATTGGAATGTGACATAATTTTGTGAACACGCGTTCTTAAATTAGGCTGTGAGACATCTGTGCGAAATGTCTATGACGGGCGGTACCACTGCCAGACTCACATTTGGTTCTTGCTTTGAATTCGAAGTTTAGGTGGATTGCATGTCAGAATTGGATGCATCGAAATGTCAGTGGTAAATATTTCGTCTTATATATTGTTTACAAAAATACTGTTCCATTGAGGGTAAAACTTTTATCATTAACTCCAGTGGAGTGATATTGTTGTAAAGAATGTTTAGGATCCTCTATTGATGCCAGAGTATGCAGTGATGACACCAGGTACCCAGGTGCAAGGCCAATGAAAGAGGAGGTCTTTACCGTTATTTGGATTCATGGCTGAGAGGAAGGGGCCTGTGCCTGGAGCCTGTCTGCTGGCCAAGATCAAAGGCCTGGGGACCGTGTGTGTTGGTTTAGGGTAGCAGGCCTGCACTTGGTACCTGCAGTTCGACTTAAGAAGATGAGGCTGGTGTCTGGGACTGCAATGCCAATTCTCAGTCTGAGAGGAAGATTTTCTGACATCCACTCATGGACTCTATGAAAATCATTATCGTCTAGGGCCCATGCTGATGGCAACAACATCGGGCCTCGATCTTACATTGTTTGTTTAGATGAAAGGCATGTAGCATTCCTTTCTGGATTAAGGGACAGTCTTGAACTAGTGGGTACTGCATTTCTAGGTGAGAAAGTGTGGCATTGACTGAAATAAACTGACACCTATAAACAGCAGTGATCACTTTGCTGATGGTAGGCCTAGTCCATGTGTTATATGGCTTCTTTCATCACAGATCACCTCACCCCTCACGACAGCCATGCGAACACAAAATTGAAAAAGTTCCAAAATTTGTCTGTTATGATGTGCAATGCACACTGCATAGTGTAACTCATACCCTGCCTTGTTTATAGACAGACATGTTTTAATATATATATATATATATATATATATATATGTACTAGCGTTGTCAGCTTCACTGTCACTAGATAATGGAGCATTAAGAGAAGTTGCGCTGGATGAGACGGAAATTATTTCTTGTCTACTTTTGCCTCCAGCTTCGTTGCCTGACTGAAACAACTGATCATACTTTTTGGCGAACGTGAAAATCCTTCCCTCTTTATAGTCATACTCATCACGTTTTAACTTTCTAGCCTTTCTCTCCTTAATGTCATTCTGATGTCTAGCCAGAATCTCATTAAGCATGGCATAATTTTTCTCTGTGCCCTCCTTCAGATCTAAATCTCTTATCTCCTTCTCAAGATCTGCAATCTCTGCCTGTAGTTTCGAAACTTTTCTATCTGAATTCTCTATGAGTATGCGCATTAGTGTCTGCGAGTTGGTCGTAAGTGCCTCTTCCCATTCTTTTAACAGATCCTCTTCCAAGTCATCGTAGGTTGGGAAGATTTGAGATCTTAGACCCCTTGGTATTCTGTTCAAGCGTACATATAAATCATTTGTTGGAGGTACCATAGTAATTTTGGGACTTGTGGTGTGTTCAAAGGTGATTTTACCCAGATCTCCCCTTTCATAAAAAAAAACCCAAGAAATTCACTGAGAAAACAAAGGTTAAAGTGATTATATAGTTAGGTGTTGAAATGGGTTACAAAAAATTGTTTATAAACCAAAGAAACTCTGAAATTTGCCAGTTATAGGTCAGTGAACTAACTATAGTTAGGTCACTGAACTTTAACTCACAAATGTTTGTGGTTTTTTTGGCTTATAAGTATATATATATATTTTACAGAGTGGCGGTAGCCATTCTAAAGTTACAGTTAGAAAAAATGGGGGTCCGAAAACATGTTTTTCCACCAATGCATTTTCCATAGACTTTTTAGACAGTGGTTGCAGCAAAATGGCTGCACAGATTTACATGAAATTTGGCAGGAATATAGATTATGGTGTGGAAAGGATCCTTTTTGTTATTTGATTTGAATTTGTTCAGTTGTTTTTAAGTAATAAAGTCCAAAAACCTAGTGATATATTGGGCCACTGTATACTTTGCTACCTTCAAGGCTTACGTGGTACATGGCAATGACGAAACACAATATTATTGGTTAATGAAAGCCCTTGCAAAATGAAAAGGCACCCATATTGATTAGACCACATTTTGTCTTTGTTCTTTGTTTTTACCTGAAATATATCTTTCTACTCTTTTTGCACTGTATAGGAAGAAATTAGGCAATCTAGCAAAGTCTGTGGAGTTAGGAAAAAATATTTTTATTAATTTACATATTTTAAAAAAAGTTTTCTATGTACCATGGAACTTTCACAACATTATCTATAGAGTACTGTGGTACCATTTGAAATAAAAAGAAAAATATATATATGACAAAATTAAATTAGACCTAATGTAATGTGGCTCCTAAAAGAGCCTTTGTTTTTTCTTTTAAATAAACATATTTATATTTGTTTGAAAAGCCAAGTTTTTAGGTTTGAAATTAAAATATGCTTTCCATAGGTTGAAAATTGAACACCATCAGGGAGAACGGTGCCGCATAGCCATATTTTATATTTAGGTGAAAAATGGAAGCTATATTATGAGCTGGAAGGAATGCTGACACTGCCTTGTTCATGTCTTCAAGTCTTTTCAAACTTAGCATCATTTACAGTAGACATCTTTAGTCTCTGACAAATAATTGAGAACACAAAATGTGTGTTTGGAAACATATACATGAAGCTGGAAAATGTCTCCTTCATCTCAATTAGCAATCTGACTCCCTATAATGTTGCTACCAAAATGGATAACCATAAAGTGGTGATGGTCACAATTACGAACAGAGGAAAGTCGAGGGATTAACTGATTCCATTTCAAACCTCTTTCACCAATCCATGTTAGTTCAACTCCTTTCAAACCTAAATCAATTTCAATACCTACTTTTTAGCATGGTGTCTGGCCCAACAAATTAAATTGTGCCCAACCAGTCAAACCCTAACCATCTTGCTCATAGACTCACATACAAGAATAAGGAACACAGAGGCAGACAAACAAATGTGTAAAGAGTTAGATGATTGGCCATTAGGAAACTACATCATAGAAACAACTTAATTTTGAAAGGTGGAAAATTATTGTGTTGAATACAATTTGGGCTACTAATATAGCACCATACTACTAAAAACCAAAATGAGGTAAGAAAATAAAATAGTCTGCAGCAATGATGTTTAACAAGCATCACAAAAGGCCTTTGAAACATACATTTCTGGTCACATGACAATGAAAACACATTAAAAAATTAGATAAGAAATAAAACAAGGAAGTAAAGCATTATGTGATTGGTTAATAATACAAAGTGGGCTATAAACACAGCCCAATTCTACTAAATGCCACCAACAACCATAGAGACGCTGCTGACTGTTGGAAAGCGATAGAGCTTTATTTCCTTTTCAAAAACATAACAGAGAAATAGAAAATTAATCCTTGTATTAGGACAATTTCTACTGTAACCATTACTTCTTTATGTATTTTCCAAAACAGATATGCCCACATTAAACACAATGTTTAACAAAATACCTTGAGAAATTGTGCTACAGAGAGAAGAGAAAGAATAATTGAACATAGAGGAGCCTCCCTTATCGAAAACATTAGTACTGTTAGGACTAAAATAAATTTTTCTAATGTTTCTATGCACCCTACACTTAATACTAAAAAGGGTAATATCAACCAATTCACAAACAGAGCATAATTAATAGTTTGTTATTCCATAAAAGAAAATAGTGCCTATTTGTTGGAAAGTGGGTTATTGGTAGTGGTAAATATGCAGCTACCACTGGCAATAAGACCACTAAAACAATATAGGGCTCAGAATAGGCCTTAGAAATTACTCGTATGCTCAATCCTTGATAGCTTGGCTGCCAGCAGGCTGGCTTAACTTCAAAGATAGGTATGTAAAGCATTTAAAAACACCAACTGAGTACATAATTAAGACACAACACACACGAAAAATCCAACACCAATTTATAAAATAGGAAATATTGTTATCTTTAAAATGACAGTAAAGGGGGGCGTGGCCAAGATGGCGGCGGAGTAGCACCGTTTCTCTGGTGCTCCGCTCGCCGAGGACGAAATAAGGCGTCAAATTGCAGTTTTGGGACCCCTGAAGCAGCTCCACAGAGGTCTCAGGGGGCGCTAACCGTCGGAAGCCAGTGCTGGTCCGAGTGAGACTCCTGATCCACGCTCTATGCGGCTGTGGCGATCTCGGTGCTGCGAGCGGCAGCGGAGAAGGAGAGAGCACAGAGGCCGCCACGAGGAGCCCCTCTGGTGGAGGAGGTGCGCAGAGACTGTGGCGCCCGCTGACATCGGCATCGGCAGAGCCCCGACGGTGCACGGAGGTGTGGAGACGCAGTGGTGAGACGCCTGAGGCACTGGGAGTGCCAACTGGTGAGGAGCAGCGAGGAGGCCTCCTCGGGGCCCGGGATCGCGGGGCAGTGGTCTCGAGGGAGGCCCGGTGCCAGGGCCGGGAGGCAGAAGCGCGATCCCTAGGGGACCTACACAAGAGGAGGCAGGCTGCGGGAGTCCCCCAGATCCGGAGCACACCAGCGACAGGCTCTGATACCGGCACCAGGAGCTTGCTATCAGTGAGGGCATAGAGGTCTGCGCTGCGACCGGTGGCCGTGCTTGGGATTACATTTCGACAGTGAGCGTGGGATCAGCAACGCTCAGAGCAGTGGGTGCAGACGTAACCACCGGTGGATTGGCATAGTGCGGCGGAGCAGTGCCAGAGCAGTGGGGGAAACGTGGTGTGAGGCGCGTCAGAAAGGCCTCGCCAAACACTGCCTGGGGAAAGTCCCACAGGCTGGCCCATCGGTTCTGGGAGTCAGGGGATCGGATGACATACAGGCCGAGACGTTGGAGCGGTTCCCTGGTCCGGGTTCGACAGTTGCCTCAACACGATGCAGGTAACCCCCTGTGGTTAGCCCCAGACGGCGGACTCGGCCCTTACTCTCTACCTTACACCTACCAATACTGGGCGTCCCGGTCACACACAGTTCTTCGCTAGCAGACAGGCCGGCAAGGCGGGAACCTAGGAACCCGTAACCCGGATCCAGTGCCGTGCTCCACTGTTGGGCCCTACCCTTTGCCAGCACCGGGGGTGCATATTTTCAAGGAGGGCGTGGGCAACGGAGTGCGGACTCCTGTAACAAAGCCTTATTGGGACATACACTCACTTGGTGGATCGGCCATTTTGCTTGTACGACTAGGCCCAAACTTTGCGCCAGAAGCTATCACCCAGGAGTTTGAACGGCGTCCTGGGCAGTGTGGGGGACGCCGGGGGGACGGAGAGCTCCTGTGGCGGATGTTCAGGTATGGCCCCCGCCCGCCCCTTCAGGCAACGGGCCACCGTGTTCAGCGAGCAGTTCCTCACGACCACTACCTAGTGGGGGATTGGAGGGAACCTGGTCCCCTTCTGAACTTATCTCGTCTGGAGGGTCCGCGGGCCGACACACTACACTAGACCACTGCAATGACTATGCCGCGGTCGAAGAAGGACGCAACGATTAAAGACCTTCTACAGAAACCGGGCGTGAAGAAAACAGGGGGTTCTGGCTCCAAGCATCAGGTGGCCCACCCTGCGGAGAAGGAGATGGAACCGGAAACTGGGAAAGCAGAAGACCCGATCACGAGGGGCTTCCTGGAGAAGTTGCTCAGTTCCCTCAGAGACGACTTTGCAGGCTTGCGGCAGTATGTGGCCTCCGACATCAAACAGCTGCGGACGGAGATCCAGGAAGTGGGAGATTGCGTGGATTCCCTGGAACGCAATGGGGACCGCAGGGAAGAAGAAATCACTGAACAAGCCCGGGAGCTCATTGACCTTCGCGAGTGGAACGAGGAACTATACCTCAAGCTGGATGATTTGGAAAACCGCTCGAGGCGCTCCAGTATCCGCATCAAAGGCGTGCCACTCCAAGCGGACGGTGGCAAATTGGAGGACTGGGTACTCCGCTTCTTTAGACATATAGCGCCTGACCTGTGAGATAAAGAAATAATTCTGGACCGCACCCATCGTGCCGGGAGACCGGCCTCCGGCACAGGTCAACAACATGACATTCTCACCTGTCTGCACTCATACCGGCAGAAGGAGATCACCATGGCAGCCACACGTGACCAGGCGACTGTGGAGTTCGAGGGGCTACAAGTGGGTGTCTTCCAGGACCTCTCGCCGCTTACTCTTCAAAGACGCAAGGAGCTGAGGCCGGCCACAGCCATCCGCCGGGAGCACGGAGTGAGCTACAGATGGGGGCATCCTTTCAGACTGTCTTTTGTATGGAATAAGGAGCTACAAGTGGTGCGCAATCTACATGAGGCGAAGGAGGTCATCGGGAGTGCACTGGTGGAGGCAGGAGGTTCGGGACCGGGGGGACGGCGCATCTACTGGGAAGCCACCTATACCCAACCGGAGAAGAGGCCTCAGGAAAGGAAACAACACGAAGCTGTCGGAGGAAGAACGCCTGAAAGAAAGGGAAGCCCTTCTACATCAGATACAAGATCGGGAGGGTACTGGTGACCCGGCCAGTGAGTGACCCCTGCGGCGGCAGACCAGGGGCCCATAGATGGGGATGGTGGTCAAAACCTGGGAGCAAATGTATTCGGCCTTGGTGGGGGGAGCTCCACCTCTGGAGTGGTGATGACCGGCCACCGGACACATGGACCCCTGCACGATAGTGCGAAGCATTGCCGTTGGACGGCGATTTGGTTGTTCATTTGTTCTCACTTGTTCTGCTCTTCTTCTCTCTTTTTTCCTCTCTTTCTTATCCTCATGAGCTCTGAGGTCCTCACACTGGCAAGTAGGGTAACACTTCGCTTTGGGAGCGCACCGGAAACATGCAGAGGCAAGGGTTGGCGTGTGTCACACCTGCGGGGGCGGGGGAGACATGGGAGGCAACACTATAATGAGGGCGTTCTCTGGCTGCACTTCTCCTGGGGGGAGCTACAGGACCTCTGGCCAAGCAGCTGTGCCCTACACCTCACCACACATGGGACGCCCACTACACCCCAACTGTGGGGGACGCTTGGCACTGGGGGGAGGGAGGAGGGCGGGGGTTCATCTTTTGATAGGCTCTTACGGGTGGGGGGGACCAAGAGGTGGCGTGCAGGCAGGCTTGCTAATTTACGCCCAGCGGGTACCAAGGCTCTTGCTCACGATTTTACCCAATGACAGGCCTTAGGGTGGTTATCTTGAGCTTTAATGTACGGGGTCTTAACTCACCTGTTAAGAGACGAGCGCTTCTTGCTTTGTTGAGAGGTTAGGTGAAGTCTCTAAAGATGTTGCAGTGGTCCACAATATAAGTTAGCACATCATCCTTTATTGGGGAATGCGTTTTCCAAACATAATTTCACTTGTGACATTATGTCTGGAAAACGTATTCTTATCAAGGATGATATGCGAACTTAAATTGTGGACCATTGTGACATCTTTAGAGACTTCACCTAATATTTGAATGTGATATGTTCTTCACCCATTACGATTGGACTTTATATGTTGGGATGTTAGGACGATATCCTGAGATAATGTAAAACATAGTGCTGGCTCATAGTGTTTTCTTACTTGAAATCTTTCTCACCCAAAAAGGAGGTGTCATGGCTGCCATCCTTATATTCCATGCACCTGATGCAAATTGAAATTATATAGGTTGGTGATAGTGGCAAGTGCGTATCTTTTTTCTCAAACCTCAGCCATGTTTGTGAGTCTTTCATTGGGTTTACACCCGATCAAAAGCTTTAGCAGCAAGCATTTCCTGCCACTATAACCAGTGGGAGAGACTGAGAGACAGCTATATCAATTGTCCCAATGACCTGGTGAGTCAATTCCTCCATCTGCCTACCCGGGATAAAACCATTCTGGTCACCACTAACCAACTTTCCTTCTACAAATGCAACCTCCTCGCTACAATCCCAGTGAGGACCTTATAGTCAGCACTTAAAACCAAGATGGACCTATAAGAGTTACACTTAAGAGGATTTTTGTTTAGTTTTAAAATAACAGCTATATAGGCCTTGCCCCAAGAAGTTGGAGGATCTTGTACATTTATCAGGATGTTGTCAGCTCCTTCAATATTGAAAGGAGATGCTCTATCAACAATTTATAAACCTCCCTGGGTATACCACCAGGCCCTGTTGCTTTCCCCTTACTAATCTTCTTAATGGCTGCCACAACCTCATCTTCAGTTACCTCCTGGCTCAAGATAGCCTTATCATCTAGATTAACTGAGCGTAGCTGGACAGTGTCAAGCCAGCTCTGGATTGCATCAGTAGCAGATTCCAGAGCTCCCCATAAAGTGATTGGAAAAAAAACCTGAAAAGCCTCTTCTATACTCTCATTACTGGATACCACCGGACCACCTGGCACATATTCTACCTTATGTAACAACAAATCATATGCACACGCGTAGGTGTAAAAGGTAGTGATGAAGCACTGTTCCTTGAAGTGAAATGAAGACGTAGTCCTTAACCGGTGTAATTCATTTAATGTGGTATTCTTTCGCACAACCAGCCAACACGTGTTTTGTCAGTGGGTAGTGACACCCTTGACTTCTTCAGGGCTGGAGAACAACATGGAAAATCAACATGTCACAAGATGTATGTGCCGACAAAGTATGTACATAAAAAACCATACTTCCCTACACCCCGGTATTAAAGGTTACAATACCTAATGTGCCCAAAACATTAAAGTATTGGCAAAGATAGCAGACGGAGAAGAGTGGAAAGAAAAGCACCCCAACATCAAATAATCAAACATCTTAGGCCATTGCAGATTGTAGCTGTTAGACCTGGCACCATTGGCGTGGGTCTCCCTTCCATTTTTCGCTGTTGCCTCATGTGTTTTTGCTGGTTATAGATGCTTTGGGCACTGTGCCACTGCTATTCAGTGCCACAGTGCAAGTGCTCCCTATGGTAAATTGATGTATGGATTAGTGACTCCATGATTGGCTGGATTGGTTTACTTGTCAGTGTGCCCAGGGCTTGTAAATCCAGTGCTGCTGGTGGGCTTGCAGCACTAGTTGTGCCACCCACAGAGGCAGCCTGTAAAAGTGTGTCTCAGGTCTGCCATTGCAGAGCCTGTGTGCAGTCTGGTACTGCCATGTTGACTGGGCAAGTACACCCACTTGCCAGTCCCTAAACCTTCCCTTTTCTGCATATTAGTCACCCCTATGGTAGGCCCAAGGGCAGGGTGCATTGTAAGTATAAGGTAGGACATGCCCTGGTGTGTGTGGCATGTCCTAATAGTGAATTACAGCCATTTTCGTTTTTCACTATTGCAAGGCTACCTGTTCCCCATAGGCCAGAATGGGCAGTTTTATTATTACATCTTATAATCTTAACTGACCCAGGGAACATGGTAGAAAAACGAATTTAGTATGCCTGAACTCAGAATGATTAAATACATCTTTTAGTGAAGTTGGTTTTAACATTCTGTGTTTGAAAATACCACTTTTAGAAAGTAGGTATTTTCTTGCCTAACTATCCAAGCCTGCATCTGCTAGGTTGTGTATTCCATGTCTGGTTTGTGAGTGACAGGGGCTGGTGGATTCCAGGGGACAGGGTGAGTCAGCCCAGGGCGGAATAGAGAGATCTGCATGTAGATGGGTGGGAGGAGTTGCACCTGGGACCTGAATAGGGCTGTGCCTTCCCTCCACAATGCCGGTTCCACATCCTGTGGTGCGTCTGATGTCCCTGGCCTACACTGTGAAAGGAAAGAAGGAGTCTTGTCAACAAAGTGCTCCAGGACTGACCAGAACTGGTTTGGACTAGGCAAAGGCCTCTCTGCCTTCAGAGAACAAAGGGAAAATGAGTATAAAAGAGGTGACCCAAACCCCAGAACTTTAGATCACTTTGGGAAACAAGAAGAACCTTTGCTGAGGAGAGGAACCAGAGAGAGACTGCAGGAGGAGACTATCCCTATGCTGAGTGCTGTTTGGGGGATTGGCCTGCAGTGGTTGCCTGACTGCCAAAGAAAGGAGAAAGGACTTTGTGCTACTTTTCATTCAACTTGTAAAGGATCTCCAAGGGCTTGAGAGAGAGCTTGCCTCCTGCTGAAGTCTCAGGGACAACAGACTTCACCTACCAGCTCCCCAAGAGTTCTTTTGAAGTGCCTGCTGTTGTGTTGGGCCTTCTGAGGGACTGCGTGTCACAAGGAGCTGGAAGCGCGACTCACGAAGAAGAAGCGTGTCGCCGCCGCAGTCGCTGTCGTCGCATCGCTGAAGAAGGGTGTCGCCGCTGCCGCTTCGCAACACAAGAAGCGCCTCGCATTGCCGGAGAAGAGGATCGACGTCGCATCAGACGCCGCCGCATCATCGGAGAAGCGTGTCGCCACCGCAGCCGCTGTCGTCGCATCGCTGAAGAAGGGTGTCGCCGCTGCAGCTGTCGCATTACATCGCCGAAGCGCCTCGCATCGCGGGAGAAGAGGATCGACGTCGCATCAGACGCCGCCGCATCACCGGGAAGCGTGTCGCAGGGCCTGTCGCAGCTCAGAAGAATTGTTGAGTCGCCGCACGGCCGTCGGGCGTGCACGCATCGTGTCGCATCAAGAAGAAGACGCCATCTTTGTTTCATTGCACCGGATCTTCATCGCATCACGGCGTTGATGGTCGCATCGCCACGGAAGCGCAGTAAGAAACCGATGCATCACCTCCCCACGCCGAGAAGAACCGACGCATCCCCTACGCATCAGTAGGGACCCGACGCATCACCGTTCTTGCGTGTAAGGAACCGACGCATCACCTTCCCTGCAACACTTTCGTTGTATAGCGTTACGCATCCAAAGGTACATTGAACTCAAAGTGTCGCATTTTACATCTAAAGAGAACTGAGCTAATTCTACCATTTTTAAAGTACAGTATTGTGGATTTTTGTCGTTTGTGGTCTTGTGTTAAGTCTATATAAAGAATACTTATTTTTGATATACAACCTGTGTGGTGTCTATCTGTAGTGTTGTCACTTGATTACTGTATGTGTTCACAAATGCTTTACACACTGCCTCTGAGATAAGCCTGTCTGCTCGTGCCAAGCTACCAAGGGGGTGAGCAGGGGTTATTTTAAGAGTGTACCCCCTTACCCTGACTAGACGCAAGGGTCCCTATTTGGTCAAAGGTACCTACCTCTGCTAACTAGCGACCCCCAAAGCTAACATTGGTGGTCAGCGGTGAGGATTCTGGACTTGTATTTGTGACTCATGTACAGTGATTGGTAAACACTACTAGTGAGTGCAGACCAAAACGCGACCAAATACTTTTGGTAGATTGTTTTTCCTGGGATTTTCTATTTTTGCAAAGAACTGCCAAGTTTAACCACAATGGATAAAGCAGCATCCATAGCATCTGTTGATTATGAGTGGGCAGAGGAGAAACTGGAATGCTACAATGTAAAACAGCTAAAGCACTTCTGCAGGAAATTTAAAGTTGCAATGACCGGTCTCACCAAGAAGGATGAGTTCCAAAAGGCGCTGAGGCCCTGGGTCGAAGCAAGGAGTACCCCTGAGAATGAGGAAGGGGTTGAGAATGCAGAGGAGCAGCTGGATGGGCCATTGGGTCCAGGGGGGAGGAGAGAAACCTCCCCAGCGGGTAGCAGTGTTTCTGCCAAAGGCCTGTCCACAGAGGAGTTGGAGGACAGGGAGAGGAGTAGGATGCATGAGTTGGAGCTAGCCAAAATGAGTGGGCAGTTAGAAATTAAGAAATTTGCCCTGGAAGAAAAGAAGATGCAACTGGAGCATGAGAGAAGTTTGAGGGAGTTGGAATTGAAAGCGAGGAGCTTAGAGATTGCTCCCTCTGGTGGCAGCACACCGTCCATGCCTGTAGAAGCAAGAGTGTATATCCCAAAAGATGTGGTAAAAGAGTTTTTTTAAAATGATGACATTGGGCAGTGGTTCAAGGCCTATGAGGTAGCCATGTCCTCCCACCAGGTCCCTGAGAAGGATTGTGGTGCGGGGTTGTGGGGGCGGTTCCTTGGTGAGGGGCGGGATACACTGTTAGACTTGCCCTCTAAAGTCCATAATTCTTATAGCCACATGAAAGATGCATTGATGTCCAGGTATGGGTTAACTCCTGAACTGTATAGGAAGAGGTTCAGGAATTGCAAGAAGATAGAGGGCAGTACCTGGGTAGAATATGTCACTTTTTTCTGCAGAGCACTGGATGGTTGGGTGAAGGGTGAAAGGTAGCAAAGTAAATGATTTTGAGGCGCTCTTTGATTTAATTGCATGGAAGCACTTGTCAAGTAATTATTTTCCAGAGCTACGCCAGCACCTGATTGATAGTAGGCTGACTAACCCTAGGAAGGTTGCTGAGGAGACGGACTGCTGGGTGAGCACCCGGGTCCACAAGGGTCACGTGGGAGACTCCGCCAAAGGTGGGCAGGGTCCCCAGCAGAAGAGTGGGGGGGACAAGGGTAAACAGAGGGAGTTCCAGAGAGGGCCCCAAAATAATTCCCAAGGGAACCAAGGGAAAGGTTCCCAGCCTCCCCCTGAGAAGAAGCAAGGGGCCCGACAGGTAAACCTGTTCAAAGAGGGCCCCTGACCTGTTTTAAGTGTGGCCTAGTGGGTCACGGTTCATGGGATCCCCAATGTCCCCAGTTTGGGAAGACAGCACCCACTGGTGCAGCACCCCGGCAGTTGGCTAGTGTAGCCCTGGGGGAGGAGATGGGTGCCCAAGGTGGGTGGGGTCCCGCAGAGATGTCCCTTGTCTCTTTAGGAGACTGTGAGGTGGTCCCCAGGACAAAACTGCCTGATAACACTAAAAAGTACAGGCAGTGGGTGACCATCAATGGCCATAGAGTGGAGGCTCTTCGAGACACAGGAGCCAGTGTGACAGCTGTCAAGTGTCACCTGGTGTCTGAAGAGAAGGTTGTCCCCAATGCATTTTACCCAGTTGTTGCCGCTGACAACACAGAGAGCCACCGCAAGGTGGCTCAGGTTCCCTTTGAGTGGGGGTCTCTGGTACTCTTCAAGTAGCTGTGAGGCCAGCCATGCCTGTTGACTGTTTGTTGGGGAACGATTTGGAGAGCTCACCTTGGGCTAAGGTGGAGCGAAGTGCTCATTTGGAGATGTTGGGTCTGCCTGACTGGGCGTGTGTGACCACACGGTCCATGGCAGCCAGTAAGGGTGTTCAAGAGGACCTGGAGCCTGAGAGGGGGGCCCAGGTGCCTGCCTTAAAGAGAAGAGGCAGGGAGCGCGGGAAACCAGCCCCCGAAGTTCCCACGGTCCAGGAGGAGGTAGACCCTGAGGGGGATGCCCTGGAGCCTACAGGGGAACAGGTAGCTGAACTGGGGGACCTGCCTGAGCTGACCCATTGGCAGCAGGAAGGAGGACCCTCCAGGGAGGAGTTCTGTGAGGAGCAGAACAAGTGCCCTTCTCTTGTGGGGTTGCGGCAGCAGGCTGCAGACCAGGCAGCAGGTGATCAGTCTGGATCACATTGGATCTACTGGGAGAATGGTCTCCTGTATACTGAGCCTAAGGTTGCTGAGCCTGGGTCAGCCCGTGTGCTGGTGGTACCCCAGCGCTTCAGAGCCTTCCTACTGGGGCTGGCTCATGATGTGCCATTAGCAGGACATTTGGGGCAGGACACGACCTTTGAGAGGCTTGTCACCCACTTTTATTGGCCCCAAATGCGCAGGAGTTCAGATACTCACTGCAGGACCTATCAGACTTGCCAGGCAAGTGGAAAGAGTGGGAGGAAGCAAAAGGCTCCTCTCCAGCCATTCCCTGTGGTCAGCACCCCCTTTGAACGGGTGGGTATTGACATTGTGGGGCCACTGGACCCCAAGACAGCCATGGGTAACAGGTTCATCCTGGTCTTGGTGGAACATGCCACCCGGTACCCGGAAGCCATCCCTCTCAGGACAGTGACGGCCCCCGTGGTGGGACGGGCACTGATGGGAATTTTCTCCCGTGTGGGGTTCCCTAGAGAGGTGGTGTCTGACCGAGGTACAAACTTCAAGTATATGAAGTCCCTGTGGCAGGAGTGCGGTGTAACGTACAAGTTCGCCACTCCTTACCACCCCCAAGGAAATGGGTTGGTTGAGAGATTCAACCGGACCCTAAAAGGCATGATTATGGGCCTTGAGGAACCTATGAGGTGTAAGTGGGACGTCCTCTTACCATGCCTGCTCTTTGCATACCGTGAGGTGCCACAGAAATCTCTAGGGTTCAGCCCATTTGAGCTTCTCTATGGTCACCCAGTGAGAGGACCTCTGAGTCTGGTCAAGGAAGGCTGGGAGCAATCTCCCAGGAAACCTCCCCAGGATGTATATAGCTACATGCTGGCCTTCAGGAACCAGACTAGGCGTTTCAGGCAGCTTGCTGAGGCGAATCTGGAAGCCAGCCAGGAGGAGATGAAGTGGTGGTACGACCAGAATGCCACTCTGGTAGAGCTTCAGCCTGGTCAGAAAGTGTGGGTCATGGCCCCAGTGGAGCCTTGTGCGCTCCAGGATAAGTGGACCGGACCATTTGAGGTGGTGGAGCGCAAGAGTCCTGTTACCTACTTGGTGGACTTGCGGTCTCCCAGGAACCCCTTGCGGGTCCTGCATGTCAACCGCCTGAAGCCCCACTTGGAGAGGTCCGAAGTGGGCATGCTCTTAGCGACAGATGCTGGAATGGAGGAGGAGACTGAGCCTCTTCCTGACCTCCTGTCGGCGACAGAGCGAGATGCGTCAGTGGATGGTGTGAACCTCTCTTCCACCCTGACCCCTGCGCAACAGAATGACTGTCACCAGTTGCTGGGGCAGTTTTCTGATCTGTTCTCCCTGATTCCCAGTGTCACTGATTGGTGCGTCCATGATGTGGACACTGGAGACAGTCCTCGTGTTAAGCACAAAACTTACAGGGTAACTGCCAGGGTGAGAGCTTGCATCAAGGAGGAGGTCTCCAAGATGCTTGCGTTAGGGGTGATTGAGTCCTCTAACAGTCCTTGGGCCAGCCCAGTGGTCTTGGTCCCAAAGGCTGCCGCACCGGGTGCCACGCCAGAACTCCGGTTCTGTGTGGACTACCGAGAGCTCAATTCAGTCACGAGGACTGACGCGCACCCCATCCCCAGAGCTGATGAGCTCATCGATCGGTTAGGGGCTGCCTGGTACCTCAGCACGTTTGATCTAACGTCTGGGTACTGGCAGATCGCCTTGACTGATGGGGCAAGAGAGAGGTCAGCATTCTCCACACCAGATGGGCACTACCAGTTCCGGGTTATGCCCTTTGGGATGAAGAATGCCCCTGCCACCTTTCAGAGGTTGGTCAACCAGGTGTTGGCTGGACTGGAAGAGTTCAGTGCCGCCTACCTGGATGACATTGCAGTGTTCAGCGCCAGTTGGGAAGAACATCTGCGCCACCTCTGGGAAGTGTTGATGGCGCTGCGGAGGGTAGGCCTCACGATTAAGGCGAGTAAGTGCCAGATCGGGCAGGGTTCCGTGGTGTACTTGGGAGACCAGGTTGGGAGCGGCCAGGTGGCGCCCCTACAGCCCAAGATTGAGACCATCCTGGCTTGGGAGCCCCCCAAGACCCAGACAGAGGTGAGAGCCTTTTTAGGACTCACTGGGTATTACAGGAGGTTTGTCAAGGGGTATGGCAGCATCGTTGCACCCTTGACAGAGCTGACTTCCAGGAAGCAGCCCAAGAAAGTGATTTGGACTGACACCTGTCAGAAAGCTTTTGAGGCCCTGAAAACTGCCATGTGCACGGCGTCCGTGCTCCTGGCACCCAACTTCTCAAAAGAGTTTATCGTTCAAACAGACGCTTCAGAGCATGGTGTGGGGGCTGTTTTGTCACAGATAAATGAGGAGGGCCTAGATCAACCCGTAGCCTTCATCAGTAGGAGGTTACTTCCACGGGAACAGAGGTGGAGTGCGATTGAGCGTGAGGCATTTGCTGTGGTCTGGGCACTGAAGAAGCTGAGACCATACCTGTTTGGGACTCACTTCCGGGTTCAGACAGACCACAGGCCCCTCAGATGGTTGATGCAGATGAGGAGTGAGAATCCAAAGCTGTTGATTTGGTCCATTTCCCTACAGGGTATGGACTTCACGGTGGAACACCGCCCTGGTACAGAACACGCCAATGCTGATGGTCTGTCCAGATTATTCCGCCTTAGTGATGAGAACTCCCAGGAGGTAGGGTATTTCTCCCCACATTTCAGCTGGAGGGGACACGTGTTACACCTGGCACCATTGGCGTGGGTCTCCCTTCCATTTTTCGCTGTTGCCTCATGTGTTTTTGCTGGTTATAGATGCTTTGGGCACTGTGCCACTGCTATTCAGTGCCACAGTGCAAGTGCTCCCTATGGTAAATTGATGTATGGATTAGTGACTCCATGATTGGCTGGATTGGTTTACTTGTCAGACCCTAGTACAGTGCACTGAGTGTGCCCAGGGCTTGTAAATCCAATGCTGCTGGTGGGCTTGCAGCACTGGTTGTGCCACCCACAGAGGCAGCCTGTAAAAGTGTGTCTCAGGTCTGCCATTGCAGAGCCTGTGTGCAGTCTGGTACTGCCATGTTGACTGGGCAAGTACACCCACTGGCCAGTCCCTAAACCTTCCCTTTTCTGCATATTAGTCACCCCTATGGTAGGCCCAAGGGCAGGGTGCATTGTAAGTATAAGGTAGGACATGCCCTGGTGTGTGTGGCATGTCCTAATAGTGAATTACAGCCATTTTCGTTTTTCACTATTGCAAGGCTACCTGTTCCCCATAGGCCAGAATGGGCAGTTTGATTATTACATCTTATAATCCTAACTGACCCAGGGAACCTCGTGAAAAACGAAGTTAGTATGTGTTAGAATTGGGGGTCTCTAGTTGGCACAGGTAGGTACTTGTGACAAATAGGGACCCTCGCCTCTAGTCAGGGTAGGGTGGTACACTCCTAAAATAACCCCTGCTCACCCCCTTGGTAGCTTGGCACGAGCAGACAGGCTTATCTCAGAGGCAGTGTGTAAAGCATTTGTGAACACATACAGTAATCTAGTGACAAGACTACAGATGATCAGGAGCAGGCAGATTACAAAAGGAAACTCAGATCCGGGGACGAGAAAAACAAGTAGACAAGGCTGATAAAGGGGTTGAGGTTATTAATCTCTCATCAAAAACCCTTAATGATGATATGATCTCCCTTTTAGAGAAGGGCCTGAGCTTTAATCCAAAGGATGAGGGCGATTTGTGCAATATGAAAATTGACTTGTTTAAATTTGTGAAGAGTGTGAAAATCAAGAAGTTTTTTGACTGTTATCCGGCACAGAATCAAAGCAATGTTAATATTCCCACCAATTCTCTTTTGGATGTCCTTACTATCCAGGATGTGCACGACACCCATCTCCTTTCCCTCACAGATACTGAGGACACACCACTACATATGACTACACTTTTGGAAGAATTAAATGTAGATAACGACTTCAGTCTTGACAGTGGTTTAAAGACAAAATCGAAATGGACACCTATCTTACCTGGGGGCAACTCAATTGACATGTTTCATAAACTTGTTTTGGAAGACCTGGATAAATTTGAGGATCAAAGAACTAAAAAGAAGTTTAGGCATACTGACAATCTCTTACCCGGGGAACGCTTGGCACTCAGAACGTTAGCATCTGATAAAGACTTAATAATCAGAGAGGCTGACAAAGGGGGGAACATTGTAGTGATGAACATGGTGGACTACTACCAAGAAATTCTATCACAACTCTGCGACCCTTTGTGCTATGAGTGTCTGACGTATAATCCGATAGGGCCACTCACAATTGAAATCAATAAAAATCTTACGCAGTGGCACAGAGCCGGTCTTATTAACGATGACGAATTTAAATACTTGAAAGTATTTAGACCGCAATACCCATGTTTATACATGCTACCCAAGGTTCACAAACAACTCCCGTTCCCTCCCGGGAGACCTATTGTGTCTGATATGGGTGGACCTACAGAACGTTTGGCCGAATACGTGGATCTTTTTCTCTGCCCCCTAGTTCAGAATCTTCCCTCATACATTAGGGACACTAAACACATCTTGAGTACCCTAGCGGATTTCACATGGGAACCTGGCATGACTTTGGTGACCATGGATGTCGTGTCGCTCTATATGAGCATTAAATTAGATCTAGGCCTGAGGGCAGTACAACACCACCTACACAGGAGATCTGCAACACAGTGGCAACACACGGACATGTTACTTGCCATGATGACCCTCATACTTGAAAACAATGTCTTTCTGGTTGACAAGCAATGGTACCGACAGAAAAGGGGAGTTGCCATGGGTTTGAAATTTTCACCCAGCTTTGCAAACCTCTTCATGGGGCTTTGGAGGAAGAAGTGATTTGGGGACACAGTGGCAGAAATTACAGCAATTCAATTATCTTCTGGGGTCGCTACATAGACGACTGCTTCCTCATCTGGTCTGGTACACATGAGAAATTGGAACAATTTTGTGCCTATATGAACACTAACAACTATGACATCAGGTTTACACATCAATACAGTGAGTCGAGCATTACATTTCTGGACAGTTAAATTTACATTAGCAACAATACACTGCACACACGCCTTTTTCTTAAGGACACGGCCTGTAATTCAATTTTACATGCTAGAAGTGCTCACCCCTCCCATCAAATACGGGCCATTCCTTTTGGTGAATTTATGAGAGCAAAAAGGAACTGCAGTAATGAGGTAGAGTTTGAGAAATGCCTTTTGGCCATGAAGTCCAGATTTGTACACAGAGGTTACACACAACGTAATTTGGCTAAAGCGGAACGTAGGATCAGGAACACACGAAGGGAGGTCACTCTCCAAAACAAGGTACCCGTAATAGAGAAGAATGACACAGTGAGGCTGATTACGAATTTTAATGACTACAGTGTGACCTTATCAAAGAGTCTACGCAAACATTGGAAACTTCTAACAGAAGATACCTCACTCACTAAGCATGTCCACAGACAACCTCAAATTACATACAGAAAAGGAAGAACGCTTAGGACTAGACTTAGTCCCAGCTACCCTGTCCACAAACTTAGTGGTAATTGGTTGACACCACGCACCCTGGGCTTCCATAAGTGTGGGTCTTGTGGTGTATGTAGATGGGCATCCAACAATAAGAAAGACTTTACAGGGCCGAACAGGACATATGTAATTAGATGCAATATTAATTACAATACGAAGTACACGGTTTATGTTTTGGAATGTGCTTGTGGTCGCAAGTATGTGGGCAGCACCATCAGACCCTTAAAAGAGAGAATCATGGAACACACACGGGCTGTGAAACAAAGGGACCCCAGATACCCTATGGCTTTGCATGTATGGGAGTGCCCCTCACACGACCCACACAAACAATTTGTGTTCTATGGAATAGATGTGACAGATCTGAGCCCCAGGGGTGGGAACCGGGAACTCAAACTTAGACGTTCAGAGGCGTTTTGGATCATGCGCCTTAGGACCTATGAACAAGGTCTGAACAGTGACCGTGAAATGCACTATTTTCTGGGAGACTAACTGTATCTTGGTTTCCTGTGAATTTTGATTTGTAAAAGGTCACGTCTTCTGTCTGTGGGGGCTATTTCATCTGGGTAATGATACCACCTAATGTGGGGAAACACTGACCTCAAGAGATCAAAATCCTTAAGATATACAACATTTCCTACACAACCCGCTCATTTCTCTTTATTCTTTGAGTAACCCTGAACATCCTAGTCCATGTAATTGTCCTATCTGGGGATGGTGTCTACCTATTATTAATTGTCAAGTATCTGTGGTTCACATTTCCAATTATGGATAATGTGTTTTTAAACGTGTGAAACTCTACCTTCGGTTCTCCAATACAAAACATAGCCCATGAATTCAAATGAGACTTAATTGTTCTATCTGATGACGGTGTCTACCTAGCACTAACTGTCGCGTTTATGGGGTTCACATTTCAAATGTGGACACAATGTAAATTTTAAACGTATGAAACTCTACCTTCAGCTCACCAATGTGAATCCTAGCCCATGAATACAAATGAGACTGAATTGTCCTATCTGATGATGGTGTCTACATAATATGAATTGTTGAGTGTATGTGGTTCACATTTTAAGTGTGGACACGATGTATTCTAATCATGTGTTATTCTACATTCAATTTACCAATGAAAATCGCTCTAATTTTGTCTACATATGTAACAGATTTTATGTGGATAGAAATCTTAAGGATTGGAACTTAACTGTCTGTATGTTACATCATTACTATACTGAGCTCTTGCATATAACACAGACTCGTTATATGATTCCTGTCTAAAATGTATATTATTTGTTTGGCAGCCATTTAAGTTTCTTGTCATCGTAATTGTAATTTCATCTGGATGTGTTTTGCTTATCTATATGAATACTTTATTCTTGGTATTTTATATGCTGCTCTCCCTACCTTCAACTCAAATCTATCTGACTCTGCTTCACCACAAATATTACGGGGTTTGTTTGAAATAGTCATCGTAGTGCACATACCTTTCACAGAACGATTACGCATCATTTCCAACATGTCGGCTTGACGTTGGAATATGCGGTCTAGTACACGCACTTGTGTTTTACATAAAAGAACTTCCGGGTTCAATTCAATCGTATCCGGTTAACAAAGAGCCCGAGACTAGACGGGACGTTTGGCGTACTCGCCGCGGGTGAGTGTCTTTCCAATACAGACTTATTTCTTTATCGAGTGAATATGTGTCTCAAATAAGAATGTTTTGGGGGTATTAACTGGTTGTCTCCTTGTGTGTTTCGTTTTAATTTCCAGTTTGGAACTTGATCCTAACAGACGGCTTATTCTGCCGTCAGGTATGGTGTAGCTGGCACTCGTATTGGGAGCGCCGCACCTGGCACCTATCGTTAATGTAAAGAGGATCGGACCAGACACTATTTTCTGGATCTGAGGTAAGGAGGATTGTGTTTAGTGACTGGTTGGCCATTCATGTTTAAACTTTAGTGTTAATACTAGTTGCGGTTGTGACATATGGTATGAAGAAACGTAGAACAGACGTATGACAGGGATCATTATTCTTCATATTCACAGATCTGGAAGGGTTTTATTTCATTGAATACATCATTTGTTACGAGATCAGCCGGGTTTGAATTATCACCGGTGGAGAGGTGAGCCGTGTGAAGGTTGGGTTTTATTTTAATGAATAACAGCATGCATCTAATTTTGAGATCCTATAAGTTGTCCTTTTAATATTATTATGTGACTAGAACACGGTTCTCTGGTTGGTTCCACAGATTGAAACAGTTTTCGCGGTTCGCAGAAAGGTATGCGACTTCCGTTGACATAGGGGCAAGCACCTTTGGGTGCCTCTTTTAGAGTCACTGCTCGCGTATCACTGGCACTTGGGTTGTATCAATTAAGTTTTCCAAACACGGTCTGTAGGGTGAGCACTGTATTCTTTACTTAACTGGCATTCAGATCACGGTGTCTGTGTGTCTCACATGTTGAAAAATCTGAAGAAAAATCTGTAGCAAATCTCAAGAATGAGATTCTTACTAGGAATATTTTCTACGTACAGAGTACGGCCGCGTTACACGGGGTCTCACAGCGATCTTTTCGGACGCACTTGGCATTATATTGGATTTTATAGCTTCACAATTCAGCTTTTTCCGTCTTCCTTCCTTTACTATTACTATTTCTGTTTTTATTGTCCTTTAAAAAAAATCTTTGTAATTACCGTGATGTTTTATATTCAGCTTTGCAATTTGGACATCATTAATGTGATTGGAATGGGGTTTAGAAATTTGCTACAATCTGCAATGGCCTAAGATGTTTGATTATTTGATGATGGGGTGCTTTTCTTTCCACTCTTCTCCGTCTGCTGTCTTTGCCAATACTTTAATGTTTTGGGCACATTAGGTATTGTAACCTTTAATACCGGGGTGTAGGGAAGTATGGTTTTGTATGTACATACTTTGTCGGTACATACATCTTGTGACATGTTGATTTTCCATGTTGTTCTCCAGCCCTGAAGAAGCCAAGGGTGTCACTACCCACTGACGAAACACGTGTTGGCTGGTTGTGCGAAAGAATACCACATTAAATGAATTACACCGGTTAAGGACTACGTCTTCATTTCACTTCAAGGAACAGTGCTTCATCACTACCTTTTACACCTACGCGTGTGCATATGATTTGTTGTTACATATTGTTTTGGACCATCTGGTCCTGTTTGGGGTTTTGAAGGGGCTATTTCCCCCCACCTATAGCACCGCATTTAATCTTGTTAAAGGAATACTGATCACGCTACTTGGTATAGCGCCATTACAAACACCTGTGAGAATTAATAACCCCCCTCCTTTTCAGCCTCTATAAATTGGAGTCAGGTTGGGCAGCTACCGCGTGGGATAGTTTTGGAAACATGGACAGGGATAGAATAGCCGAAGAACTCTTTGATAATCTAGCGAAAGGAAGCACCATTAGTAAAAGTCTGACTAACGTAACACCCCAACGCAGAGAAGGTTTAAGAGATAAGTTTATAAAACTTGAAAAACTGAAAAAAAGTGAGAACTCAAAGTGGTGGGACGCGGCTACCTTAAAGCAGTACTTACGTCTGAACAGAGTACCCAGGGGTTTGAGGGCACGGATATTCCCCACCTATGACGATCTTGAGGAAGACCGTCCTAAACGGTGGGAGGACGCTCTCACCCACAATTCCAACACTTTGATGGATATATTAATTGAAAATGCGGAAAGAAAGGTCTCAAAATTTCAAATTGAAATTGCCACCGTAGAGAAAGAAATTAGGGAACTAGACCTGAAGGATGGGACAGAAAAGAATTATGCCATTTTAAATGAGGTACTTGTTAAACATCAAAACGACATAAAAGAGAGGAAGGCTAGGAAACTCCCTTAGAGATAAGTATGATTACAAAGAAGGTAGGGTATTTACATACGTAAGGAAGTATGATCAGTGTCTCCAGTTGGGACAAGATAAAGAGAGAAGCAACAGGCAGGATGTAATATCGATATCCTCCCGCGCTACATTCCTCAATGCCCCCTCAACTAGTGAAAGTGAGGCGGACAATGCAGGTCCCTCCTCTGATAATAGACGAGGTAACTCCTCTTTTTTACGCGAGGTCCAAAGAATTCGGAAAGGGAACAGGGCCCAACCCAGGGGAGGAAATCAGGACAAAGGACCCGTAGAGGGAAAAGATCAGGAGCAGGCAGATTACAAAAGGAAACTCAGATCCAGGGACGAGAAAAACAAGTAGACAAGGCTGATAAAGGGGTTAAGGTTATTAATCTCTCATCAAAAACCCTTAATGATGATATGATCTCCCTTCTAGAGAAGGGCCTGAGCTTTAATCCAAAGGATGAGGGCGATTTGTGCAATATGAAAATTGACTTGTTTAAATTTGTGAAGAGTGTGAAAATCAAGAAGTTTTTTGACTGTTATCCGGCACAGAATCAAAGAAATGTTAATATTCCCACCAATTCTCTTTTGGATGTCCTTACTATCCAGGATGTGCACAACACCCATCTCCTTCTTTCCCTCACAGATACTGAAGACACACCACTACATATGACTACACTTTTGGAAGAATTAAATGTAGATAACGACTTCAGTCTTGACAGTGGTTTAAAGACAAAATCGAAATGGACACCTATCTTACCTGGGGGCAACTCAATTGACATGTTTCATAAACTTGTTTTGGAAGACCTGGATAAATTTGAGGATCAAAGAACTAAGAAGAAGTTTAGGCATACTGACAATCTCTTACCCGGGGAACGCTTGGCACTCAGAACGTTAGCATCTGATAAAGACTTAATAATCAGAGAGGCTGACAAAGGGGGGAACATTGTAGTGATGAACATGGTGGACTACTACCAAGAAATTCTATCACAACTCTGCGACCCTTTGTGCTATGAGTGCCTGACGTATAATCAATTGAAATCAATAAAAATCTTACGCAGTGGCACAGAGCCGGTCTTATTAACGATGACGAATTTAAATACTTGAAAGTATTTAGACCGCAAGACCCATGTTTATACACGCTACCCGAGGTTCACAAACAACTCCCGTTCCCTCCCAGGAGACCTATTGTGTCTGATATGGGTGGACCTACAGAACGTTTGGCCGAATACGTGGATCTTTTTCTCTGCCCCCTAGTTCAGAATCTTCCCTCATACATTAGGGACACTAAACACATCTTGAGTACCCTAGCGGATTTCACATGGGAACCTGGCATGACTTTGGTGACCATGGATGTCGTGTCGCTCTATACGAGCATTAAATTAGATCTAGGCCTGAGGGCAGTACAACACCACCTACACAGGAGATCTGCAACACAGTGGCAACACACGGAAATGTTACTTGCCATGATGACCCTCATACTTGAAAACAATGTCTTTCTGGTTGACAAGCAATGGTACCGACAGAAAAGGGGAGTTGCCATGGGTTCGAAATTTTCACCCAGCTTTGCAAACCTCTTCATGGGGCGTTTGGAGGAAGAAGTGATTTGGGGACACAGTGGCAGAAATTACAGCAATTCAATTATCTTCTGGGGTCGCTACATAGATGACTGCTTCCTCATCTGGTCTGGTACACATGAGAAATTGGAACAATTGTGTGCCTATATGAACACTAACAACTATGACATCAGGTTTACACATCAATACAGTGAGTCGAGCATTACATTTCTGGACATTGAAATTTACATTAGCAACAATACACTGCACACACGCCTTTTTCTTAAGGACACGGCCTGTAATTCAATTTTACATGCTAGAAGTGCTCACCCCTCCCATCAAATACGGGCCATTCCTTTTGGTGAATTTATGAGAGCAAAAAGGAACTGCAGTAATGAGGTAGAGTTTGAGAAATGCCTTTTGGCCATGAAGTCCAGATTTGTACACAGAGGTTACACACAACGTAATTTGGCTAAAGCGGAACGTAGGATCAGGAACACACGAAGGGAGGTCACTCTCCAAAACAAGGTACCCGTAATAGAGAAGAATGACACAGTGAGGCTGATTACGAATTTTAATGACTACAGTGTGACCTTATCAAAGAGTCTACGCAAACATTGGAAACTTCTAACAGAAGATACCTCACTCACTAAGCATGTCCACAGACAACCTCAAATTACATACAGAAAAGGAAGAACGCTTAGGACTAGACTTAGTCCCAGCTACCCCTGTCCACAAACTTAGTGGTAATTGGTTGACACCACGCACCCTGGGCTTCCATAAGTGTGGGTCTTGTGGTGTATGGAGATGGGCATCCAACAATAAGAAAGACTTTACAGGGCCGAACAGGACATATGTAATTAGATGCAATATTAATTACAATACGAAGTACACGGTTTATGTTTTGGAATGTGCTTGTGGTCGCAAGTATGTGGGCAGCATCATCAGTCCCTTAAAAGAGAGAATCATGGAACACACACGGGCTGTGAAACAACGGGACTCCAGATACCCTATGGCTTTGCATGTATGGGAGTGCCCCTCACACGGCCCACACAAACAATTTGTGTTCTATGGAATAGATGTGACAGATCTGAGCCCCAGGGGTGGGAACCGGGAACTCAAACTTAGACGTTCAGAGGCGTTTTGGATCATGCGCCTTAGGACCTATGAACAAGGTCCGAACAGTGACCGTGAAATGCACTATTTTCTGGGAGACTAACTGTATCTTGGTTTCCTGTGAATTTTGATTTGTAAAAGGTCACGTCTTCTGTCTGTGGGGGCTATTTCATCTGGGTAATGATACGACCTAATGTGGGGAAACACTGACCTCAAGAGATCTCGATCTCGATATACAACATTTCCTACACAACCCGCTCATTTCTCTTTATTCTTTGAGTAACCCTGAACGTCCTAGTCCATGTAATTGTCCTATCTGGGGATGGTGTCTACCTATTATTAATTGTCAAGTATCTGTGGTTCACATTTCCAATTATGGATAATGTGTTTTTAAACGTGTGAAACTGTACCTTCGGTTCTCCAATACAAAACATAGCCCATGAATTCAAATGAGACTTAATTGTTCTATCTGATGACGGTGTCTACCTAGCACTAACTGTCGAGTTTATGGGGTTCACATTTCAAATGTGGACACAATGTAAATTTTAAACGTATGAAACTCTACCTTCAGCTCACCAATGTGAATCCTAGCCCATGAATACAAATGAGACTGAATTGTCCTATCTGATGATGGTGTCTACATAATATGAATTGTTGAGTGTATGTGGTTCACATTTTAAGTGTGGACACGATGTATTCTAATCATGTGTTATTCTACATTCAATTTACCAATGAAAATCGCTCTAATTTTGTCTACATATGTAACAGATTTTATGTGGATAGAAATCTTAAGGATTGGAACTTATCTGTCCGTATGTTACATCATTACTATACTGAGCTCTTGCATATAACACAGACTGGTTATATGATTCCTGTCTAAAATGTATATTATTTGTTTGGCAGCCATTTAAGTTTCTTGACATCGTAATTGTAATTTCATCTGGATGTGTTTTGCTTATCTATATGAATACTTTATTCTTGGTATTTTATATGCTGCTCTCCCTACCTTCAACTCAAATCTATCTGACTCTGCTTCACCACAAATATTACGGGGTTTGTTTGAAATAGTCATCGTAGTGCACATACCCTTCACAGAACGATTACGCATCATTTCCAACATGTCGGCTTGACGTTGGAATATGCGGTCTAGTACACGCACTCGTGTTTTACATAAAAGAACTTCCGGGTTCAATTCAATCGTATCCGTTTATCAAAGAGCCCTAGACTAAACGGGACGTTTGGCGTACTCGCCGCGGGTGAGTGTCTTTCCAATACAGACTTATTTCTTTATCGAGTGACTATGTGTCTCAAATAAGAATGTTTTGGGGGTATTAACTGGTTGTCTCCTTGTGTGTTTCGTTTTAATTTCCAGTTTGGAACTTGATCCTAACAGACGGCTTATTCTGCCGTCAGGTATGGTGTAGCTGGCACTCGTATTGGGAGCGCCGCACCGGGCACCTATCGTTAATGTAAAGAGGATCGGACCAGACACGATTTTCTGGATCTGAGGTAAGGAGGATTGTGTTTAGTGACTGGTTGGCCATTCATGTTTAAACTTTAGTGTTAATACTAGTTGCGGTGGTGACATATGGTATGAAGAAACATAGAACAGACGTATGACAGGGATCATTATTCTTCATATTCACAGATCTGGAAGGGTTTTATTTCATTGAATACAACATTTGTTACGAGACCTGCCGGGTTTGAATTATCACCGGTGGAGAGGTGAGCCATGTGAAGGTTGGGTTTTATTTTAATGAATAACAGCATGCATCTAATTTTGAGATCCTATAAGTTGTCCTTTTAATCTTATTATGTGACTAGAACACGGTTCTCTGGTTGGTTCCACAGATTGAAACAGTTTTCGCGGTTCGCAGAAAGGTATGCGACTTCCATTGACATAGGGGCAAGCACCTTTGGGTGCCTCTTTTAGAGTCACTGCTCGCGTATCACTGGCACTTGGGTTGTATCAATTACGTTTTCCGAACACGGTCTGTAGGGTGAGCACTGTATTCTTTACTTAACTGGCATTCAGATCACGGTGTCTGTGTGTCTCACATGTTGAAAAATCTGAAGAAAAATCTGTAGCAAATCTCAAGAATGAGATTCTTACTAGGAATATTTTCTATGTACAGAGTACGGTCGCGTTACACGGGGTCTCACAGCGATCTTTTCGGACGCACTTGGCATTATATCGGATTTTATAGCTGTACAATTTAGCTTTTTCCGTCTTCCTCCCTTTACTATTACTATTTGTTAGAAATGGGATTTTAGGTAGGCTTGGGCGTGGGCCAAAGCCAGGCAAAAACCACCACCCTAGTCAGGATAAGGGAGTTACACTCCTAAAATAACCCCTGCTCACCCCCTTGGTAGCTTGGCACGAGCAGTCAGGCTTATCTTAGAGGTAGTGTGTAAAGCATTTGCACATAACCAGCAGTAATACAGTGTACGCACTACAAAAGGACACCACACCAGTTTAGAAAAATATCCAATATTTGTATATAATTAAAACAAGACCAAAAACGATAAAGAACCACAATACTATACTTAAAAGTTCACAATTCAAAAATACGCTGATTAAAAAGAGTTCCTTGTGTGCATAGCGCCGTCCGGGCTACCACGGCGTCGTGAACACACAAATCCAAAACAGTTCTGGCTGACCGCGTGGTTGCAGGCCAGCTACGGTGTCGGGAAGACCCGCAAACAGTACCTTTCAGAGATGCAGGGCGATGGGGCCCTCGAAGTCACACGCGTTGCAGGTCGATCTCCTCTCTGACGGAGTCAGGAGCGCTGGCATCGGCAGGCGTTGGGTGCTGCGGTGTGAAGTGCAGCGGTGCGGCGTGCGGTGCCCTCAGGTCGCGGTGTGAGCAGCGGCTCGGTGGCGACATCAGATGGCGTCCTCGGTGAGACCAGGGTCGCGGTGCGAGATGAAGGCGGTGCTCGTCACGGTGCTGGCAGATCATGGTGCAAGCAGCGGCATCGTCGTTGCTGAAGCGCTGTCGTCTACTAGAAAAAATAATGGGGCGACCCGGTGTCCCTCAGAACCTGGGTATATGTATAAAATAAAACAATTGGTTCTGTCGGGGTGTTCAATTACTTAGAAAACGTAAGTAGCAACAGCTTACTTGTAACATATACCAATAATTAAACCATAACACACACCAATATTAGTATTCAATACTGTATTTAGAAATGGATATCAAATAATCATGGCTGTCACAATTTACAAATTCAATTGTAATAAAGAATAAGTGACTGTTGGTGAAAAAGTGACATGTGGTGATGGGTGACGTTGAAAGTGCACTATATACAAGACAATTAAACATGCATTCAAGTGAGGGGAGAAGAATTTATGTTTGTCCTTTTTATTTTAGCACATATATCGCAGGATTCATTAGCAAATTAAACTGTGATCCTGAGCGTTGTGCGGACATATGTAGTCGTCGACGTTTCGACCCTGTTGGTAGCGCAAAAGTAAAAATGCGTCAAGGTGGGTCTTCTTCAGGACAGGAAGGGGAAGGACAGCCAAAATGCAGATTCTTTAGTCTGTCTGCAATGATCAAGTGCCTTTTATTCAAAGTGGGGCTAATAATTACACCCTCTCAGGACTCCACCAGCCGGTTGGAGCCTCAATGGAGTTCTTTTAAACGACTTCCACCCATCGGTTGGAGTCTTTTTAATTAGCCAGTCAGATGAATAGCGTGATCTGGCAAAAAACACACGCCCGTCCGGCAGCTGCTTTGTTCTCAGAACTGGAGTCGATGGCGCCGGCGTCGGTAGGCCAAGGCTGCGGTGTGGGATGAGGGCGGTGCGTCGTGTAACTTGCGAGCGGTGCCCCTGAACCACGGTGCAAGCAGCGTCGTCGATCTCAGCGGGAAGTGGCGGCATCAGGCAGGCCAAGGCGTCCTCGTGAAGCCAGGCGGTGCGGAGTACGGTGCCCACAGGTCGCGGTGCGAGCAGCGGCTCGGTGGCGGCGTCAACAGGCGTCGTCGGTGAGACCAGGGTCGCGGTGCGGCGTTGCCCTCTGCGGTGCCAAAGCTTCGGCGAGAAGTGAGGCGGTGCGGAGTGCGGTGCCCACAGGTCGCGGTGCAAGCAGCAGCTCGGTGGCGGCGTCAACAGGCGTCGTCGGTGAGACCAGGGTTGCGGTGCAGCGTTGCGGCGGTGCCCTCTGCGTTGCCTTCAGGACACGGAGTCGGCAGTGGCGTCGTAGAGGGTCGTCGAGTTGGTGTTCTTCGGGTTGCAGCACAAAACACACAGTCCCCAGTGCTGCGGGTCGAAGAACTTGAAGTCTTTGCTGTTCCTGAGACTTTGTGATCAGGGGGCAAGCTCTACCTCAAGCCCTTGGAGAGACTCACAAATTTAGGTTGCAGAAAGTCCAGTCCAGGCCTTTCACTGCCCAAGACAAAAGCAGCCACTGCAGGTCAGCCCAGCAAAGCAGTCGTTCCTTTTTGCAGCTTCTCCGGCTCTTCTTTTTGGCAGTCTTCTTGTCCAGATGAGTTCTAAAGTCCAGGGGTCTGGGACCCAGCATTTATGTCCAAAAATCCTTTGATCTCTTAGGCAGAGAGGGCCTGTGCCCGCTCAGGACCAGTTCTGCCTTCTCTGGTGTGAATTCCTGGCAGGAGGTGGAGAGGGCATTTGTCAGAGCCAGAGCAGGCCCTTTGAGGTGCAAGGAAATCTCCTCCCCTTCCCCATCGTAACCCAGGTCTCTTCAGCCCTTTCCTGACCTACCTAGATCATCTGGCGCCCTCCTGCTCCCCCAGCCTTCTGTCATCCAAAACCCAGACAGGCAATCCACATTCCAGCAGAGGCACACGGGATGACTGAGCAAGAAAATACCTACTTTCTAAAAGTGGTATTTTCAAACACAGAATGTAAAAATCACCTTCACTAAAAGATGCATCTTTAGATTCTGAGTTCAGGCATACTAAATTCTATTTTCTTACCGAATTCCCTGGGCCAGTTATGTTTATAAGATGTTATAAACAAACCTCCCATTCTATCCTATGGGGAACTGGTAGCCTTGCAATAGTGAAAAACGAAATTGGCTGTAATTCACTATCAGGACATGCCACACACACCAGGGCATGTCCCACCTTTCACATACACTGCACCCTGCCCACAGGGGTACCTTGGGCCTACCTGAAGGGTGTCTGACATGTAAGAAAAGGGAAGGTTAGGGACCGGCCAGTGTGTGCACTGGCCAAGTCGACTATGGCAGTTACAAACTGCGCGCAGACTTCTGCAATGGCAGGTCTGAGTTACCGTTTTCAGGGCTACTCACAGGGGTGGCACAACCAGTGCTGCAGGCCCCCCAGTAGCATTTGATTCACCAGCCCTGGCACACGCAGTGCACTTTACTAGGGGCTAACAGGTAAATCAAATATCCAATCATGGAAACACCCATCCATAACACAATTTACACAGAGAGCATATGCACTTTAGCACTGATTAGCAGTGGTAAAGTGCCCAGAGTCCTAAAACCAACACACACAGGGTAAAAAACAGGAGGCCAAAAAGCAAAAAGTCTGGGGGTAAACCCGCTGAAAAAGCCAAGTCTAACACAACCCCCTCCCAGCCTAAAGCCAGGGGAGACTAATCAATCCCTTGATGGACTTCCCTGCTTGGGGCGATAGAACATAGACCTGGCCCACAACAGCGGGGGCACGTTCTGGTTCTACGCCTTTCCAAACCCAGTTGGATCCCTCTATCCATACTCTCAGGGCCCACTAAGCTGACCCATGGGGTACCCTTCTCTTCACCTGTGAACCCCATCTGTGCAGCGCCTAAACTTACTTTGCTCACAGATGTGTCCCAACAGGCCGACAGTGCCCACATGGCCAAGACAGTGGGGTGGCCCAGTCCACCCCGGGGTGTGACTCCTGTCCCCCTCCCAGGGGCAACTCTGTCCACCAGGACAGTAAGCCACAGTGGCTACCGACAGTTGTCAGTGGGGAGACCCAGGCCTTATGCCTCTCAGGACTCTCTAACCTCTGTGGCATCAGAGAGTGGCGGGCGGTAGCTCCAGGTGCCTGGCACCCTTTGTCCACTCTCCCTCTTGTCAGGCCAAGGATGACATCCTGGCACTGACCCACCAGCTTAGGATCTGTACCCGGCAGCTGGACAGGAGACTGTGGTAGGCTTTCCCACCCCCGGTCTTCCTCCCAGGGGCTCCGTACCCTCCCACCTGGAGCGGTACCCCCTTCCAGAATTGTCAGGGCACCTGTGGCAGGTGCCTTGCACAATTCGCCCACCAGTTCAGGGGTACTATCCTGCCACTGGTACCCCAGCCTAGGGTCTGTACCCTGAGGCTGGACACAGGACTGGGGTGGCCTCTCCCACACCCTGTCCTCCTCCCTGGGGCACTGCATCCCCCACTGGGAGCAGTCCCCTCAACTCCAGAATTGTCAGGCCACCTGTGGCAGGCGTTCTGCACAATTCACCCACCAGTTCAGGGGTGCTATCCTGCAACTGGTACACCAGCCCAGGGTCTGTACCCTGAGGCTGAACAAGGGACTGGGGTAGGCTCTCCAACACCCGGTCCGCCTCCCTGGGGCACTGAATCCCCCCACCGGGAGCAGTCCCCCTCAACTCCAGAATTGTCAGGCCACCTGTGGCAGGCGTTCTGCACAATTCACCCACCAGTTCAGGGGTGCTATCCTGCAACTGGTACACCAGCCCAGGGTCTGTGTCCTGAGGCTGAACAAGGGACTGGGGTAGGCTCTCCCACACCTGGTCCTCCTCCCTGGGGCACTGTACCCTACCACCTGGAGCGGCACCCCCAGAAGACAAACTGGTAGTGGCACTGTTAGCAGTTGTCCCTTCCCCCAGGTCAGGGGGGACACCCTGAACCTGGTCCTCCAACCCAGGGCCTGTACCCTTAGGCTGGACCTGTGCCTGGCAACCCAGGACTTCCGGGGGAGGACACCAACCCCCCCCCAAGGGAAACACACCCCTCATGAGTTGTGCCAGAATCCGCCTGGCGCAGGTCTCCAGCCTCCTGTCCACCTGACAGAGCATGAAGACCCCACAGGCCAGAAGTGGCCTCACCAGGGTCAGTCCTGGGGTGCTCTGACCTCAGAGCTGGCAACCCCTGACCTTCTGGTCCTTCCAAAATTGTCAGGGCACCTGTGGCAGGTGTCCTGCCCAACTCACCCACCAGTTCAGGACCTCCCTCCAGCAACTGGTCTCCCAACCTAGGGTCTAAACCCTCAAGTTAAACCGGGGTCAGAGGCGATGACTCCCTCCCTCTGCACCCCCTTCCAGAGTTCTGCACACTCCCACCTGGAGTGGTACCCCTAGAAGACAAACCGGTCAGGACACTGCTTACAGTCGTCCTTCCCTCCAGGTCAGGCAGGACCTGAACCTGGCTTCCCAACCCAGGGACTAAATCCTGCAGCTGAGCACCTGCCCGGCGCACAAGGACTTCCTTGGGAGCACGCATGCCCCTCCTGAGGGTAACACATGACTCATGTGTTGTGTGACAGTCTGCCTGGCGCAGATCTCCTGACCTCTGTCCATCTGACAGTGCGCGAAGATCCCCCAGGACAGAAGTGGTGTAACCATGGTCACTGCTAGGAGGCTCAGCCCTTCTGGCTGGCCCCTGACCCACTTGTTCTCCCACTGGGGAACACATCCCCCTCTCACCCCTCACTCTGGACTTCTGCACCCTCCACTTAGGAGCGGCACCGCCAGACACCAGAACCACTGGAGCTCCGTTTACGGATGCTCCAGGTTCTCCTGACTCTAGGAGATCCCCCTCAACGGACGGCCTATCAGTACAACCTAGGCTCCCCACCTGGTGTTCCCTCCTGGAACCACCCAGGCTTTGGGACCGGGTTTCGGGCACCTTGGGCCGCAGCCCCTTCCCACTCCTTCTCCGCGGAGACAGGACGTGATTCCCTACACCCGTCCCATGACACCGGGACCTAGCTGGGCTACCATGAACCTTTCCCACCACCCTTGGTGGGGAAATACCTAAGCACCTTCCTTCCGGGTCACCCCCAGATGCTTCTCCAGACCCTCTGGAATCCACCACAAAGTCTGCCTCCAGTGCAAGCTCCCTGGGGTCAGAGAACTCACACTCCACCCGGTGTTGGCCTAGCTCTGGAAAACAGGGACTTAAAATATGCTCTCCAACAATTGAATCACACAGCCCCTCACAGGTGTTAACCAAACTACCCTTCACCCAACCATCCAGTGCCTCAGAAAAGTACCCCACATTATTCTCACAAGACTGGTGAGACAGTGTCTGACTGTTGCTGTCTCTCAACCCATACTCTTCTGGCTGGTCTCCATACTCACTTACCAGGGCATCTATCATGGGGGAACCCCTCTCCCTGCACCTCTCCTCTAGAGTCAGTAGAGTGTCCCTCCCACTACCAGGAATATGATCCCCTGTGCCAGTTCCCCAATCCACCTCAGGGACACTGCGTACCACGGGAGTAACCTCACAATCCTGAACCCCCTGGCATATGTCAACCCCCTCCTTGAAGCAGGGCCCCAAATCTGTGTGTGCGTGTACCTCCCTCTCAGTACTAGACACTACATTTTTGCTGCCACCATCTGGGCTGGACAAAGCCCTACCGGCTTCCCAATCCAGCTCCAGCTCTCTCATTTTAAGCTCATGATCCAAGATCATCTTCTTTTCCTCCATGGCTATTCTCTTGTCTTCCCTCTCACTTTCTATTCTGAGATTCTCCAATTCAAACCTCCTTGCTTCCCGCCTGTCCTCCAGCTCCTCTGGGGACAAGCTACTGCTGCCTGGCCTGGAGGGCTCCCCTCCTCCCAAAAGCACATCCACCCTAGGAACAGGCTCCTCCACCTCTCCACTGAGATCACCAGATTGCCCACTGGCATGTCTGGCTGCTACCCAGGCCCTCAGCGCCTTTTGTAACTCATCCTTCCTGGTGAGGCCTCTGACCTGGACTTTCAGTTTCTTGCAAATCGATTTTAACTCCTTGACATTGTAGGCTTCCAATCGATCCTCCTCAAAGGCAATTTCTACTGATGCAATTGATGATACTATAGATTCAGGCATGTTGAAGTAGCAAGTTTAAATTGGCAAGATCAAAAATAGGCCAAAAAGAAAAAGAACCTGTATGTGGTACGTAATGGTCTGCGATATGGTAGTAGTGCACAACAATCACTGTAAGTCAAGTGCAAACGCAAGTCCTATCCCACCGCTGCCACCAATGTTAGAAATGGGATTTTTGGTAGGCTTGGGCGTGGGCCAAAGCCAGGCAAAAACCACCACCCTAGTCAGGATAAGGGAGTTACACTCCTAAAATAACCCCTGCTCACCCCCTTGGTAGCTTGGCACGAGCAGTAAGGCTTATCTTAGAGGCAGTGTGTAAAGCATTTGCACATAACCAACAGTAATACAGTTTACGCACTACAAAAGGACACCACACCAGTTTAGAAAAATATCCAATATTTTTATATAATTAAAACAAGACCAAAAACGATAAAGAAGCACAATACTATACTTAAAAGTTCACAATTCAAAAATACGCTGATTAAAAAGAGTTCCTTGTGTGGATAGCACCGTCCGGGCTACCACGGCGTCGTGAACACACAAATCCAAAACAGTTCTGGCTGACCGCGGGGTTGCAGGCCAGCTACGGTGTCGGGAAGACCCGCAAACAGTAACTTTCAGAGATGCAGGGCGATGGGGCCCTCGAAGTCACACGCGTTGCAGGTCGATCTCCTCTCTGATGGAGTCAGGAGCGCTGGCGTCGGCAGGCGTCGGGTGCTGCAGTGCGAAGTGCTGCAGTGCGGCGTGCGGTGCGAGCAGCGGCTCGGTGGCGGCGTCAGATGGCGTCGTCGGTGAGACCAGGGTCGCGGTGCGAGATGAAGGCGGTGCTCGTCACGGTGCTGGCAGATCACGGTGCAAGCAGCGGCGTCGTCATTGCTGAAGCGCTGTCTTCGGCTGACGAACTGGAGTCGATGGAGCCGGCTTCGGTAGGCCAAGGCTGCGGTGTGGGATGAGGGCGGTGCGTCGTGTAACTTGCGAGCGGTGCCCCCGGAACGACGGTGCAAGCAGCGGCGTCGATCTCGGCGGGAAATGGCGGCGTCAGGCAGGCCAAGGCGTCCTCGTGAAGCCATGCGGTGCGGAGAGCGGTGCCCACAGGTCGCGGTGCGAGCAGCGGCTCGGTGGCGGCGTCAACAGGCGTCGTCGGTGAGACCAGGGTCGCGGTGCGGCATTGCGGCGGTGCCCTCTGCGGTGCCAAAGCTTCGGCGTGAAGCGAGGCGGTGCGGAGTGCGGTGCCCACAGGTCGCGGTGCAAGCAGCGGCTCGGTGGCGGCGGCAACAGGCGTCGTCGGTGAGACCAGGGTTGCGGTGCGGCGGTGCCCTCTGCGTTGCCTTCAGAACACGGAGTCGGCAGTGGCATCGTAGACGTCGTCGAGTTGGTGTTCTTCGGGTTGCAGCACAAAACACACAGTCCCCAGTGCTGCGGGTCGAAGAACTTGAAGTCTTTGCTGTTCCTGAGACTTCGTGAACAGGGGGCAAGCTCTACCTCAAGCCCTTGGAGAGACTCACAAATTTAAGTTGCAGAAAGTCCAGTCCAGGCCTTTCACTGCCCAAGACAAAAGCAGCCACTGCAGGTCAGCCCAGCAAAGCAGTCGTTCCTTTTTGCAGCTTCTCCGGCTCTTCTTCTTGGCAGTCTTCTTGTCCAGATGAGTTCTAAAGTTCAGGGGTCTGGGACCCAGCATTTATGTCCAAAAATCCTTTGATCTCTTAGGCAGAGAGGGCCTGTGCCCGCTCAGGACCAGTTCTGCCTTCTCTGGTGTGAATTCCTGGCAGGAGGTGGAGACGGCATTTGTCAGAGGCAGAGCAGGCCCTTTGAGGTGCAAGGAAATCTCCTCCCCCTTCCCCCATCGTAACCCAGGTCTCTTCAGCCCTTTCCTGACCTACCTAGACCATCTGGCGCCCCTCCTGCTCCCCCAGCCTTCTGTCATCCAAAACCCAGACAGGCAATCCACATTCCAGCAGAGGCACACGGGATGACTGAGCAAGAAAATACCTACTTTCTAAAAGTGGTATTTTCAAACACAGAATGTAAAAATCACCTTCACTAAAAGATGCATCTTTAGATTCTGAGTTCAGGCATACTAAATTCTATTTTCTTACCGAATTCCCTGGGCCAGTTATGTTTATAAGATGTTATAAACAAACCTCCCATTCTATCCTATGGGGAACTGGTAGCCTTGCAATAGTGAAAACGAAATTGGCTGTAATTCACTATCAGGACATGCCACACACACCAGGGCATGTCCCACCTTTCACATACACTGCACCCTGCCCACAGGGGTACCTTGGGCCTACCTGAGGGGTGTCTGACATGTAAGAAAAGGGAAGGTTAGGGATCGGCCAGTGTGTGCACTGGCCAAGTCGACATGGCACTTACAAACTGCGCGCAGACTTCTGCAATGGCAGGTCTGACTTACCGTTTTCAGGGCTACTCACAGGGGTGGCACAACCAGTGCTGCAGGCCTCCGAGTAGCATTTGATTCACCAGCCCTGGCACACGCAGTGCACTTTACTAGGGGCTAACAGGTAAATCAAATATCCAATCATGGAAACACCCATCCATAACACAATTTACACAGAGAGCATACGCACTTTAGCACTGATTAGCAGTGGTAAAGTGCCCAGAGTCCTAAAACCAACACACACAGGGTTAAAAACAGGAGGCCAAAAAGCAAAAAGTCTGGAGGTAAACCCGCTGAAAAAGCCAAGTCTAACACTATTACTATTACTATTTCTGTTTTTATTGTCCTTTAAAAAAAATCTTTGTATTTACTGTGATGTTTTATATTCAGCTTTGCAATTTGGAAATCATTAATGTCATTGGAATGGGGTTTAGAAATTTGCTACAATCTGCAATGGCCTAAGATGTTTGATTATTTGATGTTGGGGTGCTTTTCTTTCCACTCTTCTCCGTCTGCTGTCTTTGCCAATACTTTAATGTTTTGGGCACATTAGGTATTGTAACCTTTAATACCGGGGTGTAGGGAAGTATGGTTTTGTATGTACATACTTTGTCGGTACATACATCTTGTGACATGTTGATTTTCCATGTTGTTCTCCAGCCCTGACGAAGCCAAGGGTGTCACTACCCACTGACGAAACACGTGTTGGCTGGTTGTGCAAAAGAATACCATTTTAAATGAATTACACCGGTTAAGGACTACGTCTTCATTTCACTTCAAGGAACAGTGCTTCATCACTACCTTTACACCTACGCGTGTGCATATGATTTGTTGTTACATATTGTTTTGGACCATCTGGTCCTGTTTGGGGGTTTAAGGGGCTATTTCCCCCCACCTATTTCACCGCATTTAATCTTGTTAAAGGAATACTGATCACGCTACTTGGAATAGCGCCATTACAAACACCTGTGAGAATTAATAACCCCCCCTCCTTTTCAGCCACATATTCTACCTTAGAGACCAGACTTCTAGTGCGTTGTGTTTTTGTCTTCCTATATTCATGGGACTGCATATTCCTAGCATGCCATTGTGCCCAAATCTTCCCCTCTAACTTCACTCTTGCTCAGACTTACGTTTATTATATTAAGGGAAAAGACAGGCTAGACCAAGCATGAATGTATAAAATTATTGCAGGACATCCAACACTAAATCAGACGACATAGTGGTTGATTATTATCAAAATATATTTTTATTTTATATATATTGTTTCATCATTCTTTTCTTTAAATATCATAAAGATATGATTCTATATATTTAATAGTCACAACATATATTCACAATGCATTAACAACATATAACACAAATCACATAGATTATAGATTAAAACAAACACTGTGCTGATATAAATTGATGCAGCATCCTTTCTTTTATGTTTCCAATAAAGTCCAGATCAACTTGCCGAAACGCGCGTAGTCTCATCTACCGCCGACCCCCCCTTTCTGTCCATATTGATCTGGACTTTATTGGAAACATAAAAGAAAGGATGCTGCATCAATTTATATCAGCACAGTGTTTGTTTTAATCTATAATCTATGTGATTTGTGTTATATGTTGTTAATGCATTGTGAATATATGTTGTTGATACATTGTGACTATTAAATATATAGAATCATATCTTTATGATATTTAAAGAAAAGAATGATGAAACAATATATATAAAATAAAAATATATTTTTGATAATAATCAACCACTATGTCGTCTGATTTAGTGTTGGATGACCTGCAATAATTTTATACATTCATGCTTTGTCTAGCCTGTCTTTTCCCTTAATATATTTTCCCTACTAGCTAGCAAGTATACATTGTTAATGTAGGGGTCCCCACATTTTTTCAAACCATCAGACTTACGTTTATCCAGGTCTGCTCTAATGGAGCTATAACACTGGGCATTAGCGGGGTTAGTGAGCTTCTCCTCCAACCTATTGACCTCTCTTTGCAGCACATTCTCCTCCTGACTCTCCTTCATGATGAACTGTGCAGCCAGGAAGTTATCATATCTCTCATGCATGCCGTAGATGAATCCCAAACTACAAATATTGATAATCTAGCCAGATTCCCTTTAAAAAAAGATTTACATGTGCATCTGTAAAAGGCTGCATAATCCATCTCGTCTTCGTCGTCTATCTCTTCCTCAACTGTTTCTCTCCAGATGCATCTCCAGTTCTAATATTTTGTGCTCGGAGATGTATATATGCTACCTACTTCACCTGCTCCAATGCCCTCGTATCTACTATCCAGAAATCGATCCTGGAGCTATGCCTATACTTTTTCCTGTGAAATGAGTAGACCCTCGCATGCCCATTTTTACTCGCCAGACATCCTTAAGCCCTAAATCCTGCATTATATTTTGCAAGCACCTTTCAGACCTATGAGAGTTGCATTGTGACTGGGGGTGGACTGGGGGTGGACCGATCTAGGTTGTTGTTTAACAAAGTGTTAAAATCACCCCCCACAGAATGGGGGCCTCATAATATAACACTCTCCGCAGAAATTGAACAAGGGCAGCAGGGTCATCGAGAATTGGACCATAATACCCCACACAGAGATAAGATTGGCTTCCACATTGTATCAACGCAATTCTTCTTCTTCCATTTGGATTAGTCTCTGACCTGATTACCTTAATCCTGGCATTATTCCTGACCACGAGTACAACCACTTTGTTACACCCAACCTGTGAGGTGCAGATCAACGCCTGCACCCAGGTTTGGATTTTTGTGACAGATCTCAACTCTTCATCTGCCATGTGTGTCTCCTGTAATACCATTAAATATACCCCATTCCCTCTCAGGAACTCAAACATTAGCCTCTGCCTTTTCTTAACCATCAGACCATTAACATGCCAAGTGGTTAATTTGATTATACTCCTAATCCTGATGGCTGACTAAAACCGCCAGACTTATACCCTACTTTAGTGAAGAGGACAAATGTTTTTATAGCTTGTCCTCCATCTTGTTCTCCACCCAGTGAACCCCTGTGTGAGGCCTCTCTCCATGGGTACCCTCCAACAGTCCTTCAGCTACCTCAGCTAATTCGAGAGTCTTCCCTGCCTACCACTCCCGGTGCCAACAATCTTCAGCATATAGTGTTATAACCTCTAAAACCCTGTGAACCGTCACTATACACTGTAATAGCAGTCTATTCTCATACCCAATTAGTTTCTGCCTGCCAAAGGCCCTATTGCCCACCCTTTTTGAATCATCTCCTGTACCTCCTCCTCCTACCTCCGAAGTGACATCTTATTGTTCCACATAACTTTAAGGAGGCTGGAAATTTCAGTTGCCCATTTGTCCCCAAATCCCAAAGTTCATTTATTCTCTTATCCAGAGATCATTGTCTGTCTTCGGTTGTGTGACATACATCAGATCTGATAATACATGCCACCCCCGATAGCCAATTGATTTCAGTTTCAGGGCTGTGCTCAAAATTGCCTCTTTCACCAAAAAGGACCGATAATTAACCAGGATCTTTGTGGGGTATTTCCGATTTGCGTTTAATCTGTAGGGGTCAACCCTCTAAATCTCCATACTGAGGTCTTCTCTTATCTCTGACACATCACCCTTAAACATCCCATCCTTAATTACATCAATCACATATGTCTTTATGTCTGCACCTTCCATACCCTCTGAAACATTCATGATTCTTATATCGTTGTGCCTTGCCTGGTTCTCAATCCTTTCCAAGGCCTCTTATACAGCCCTCTCACTGGCCTTCACTTTTATCTACTTCTTCGAGTGACCCTCCACTTGTTGCGTTGGCCTGGCCGCGATTTTCTCAAGATGAACAGTCTGAGAGGCCATATCTAACATTGCATCTCTCCCAAATTTCCAATTGGTTTCTCTCTGAAATAGCTAATCTGGTTTTCAACTCTCCCGCTACCCCCACTAATATCCTTTCTAGTCCTGCGATCTTCTCTCCCAAAGAGACACTAGAATCTGTATCTGCATTGGGGGGTCCTGTGCAGTTGAAGCACCAGCATCACCTACCATTCATGGGTTATCAACCCCTTGCTTGGAGGGAGCTCGATTGCCAGGGGCTTCGGGATCTCTACCACTGCTTCCTATCTGACCAAGTGACACTACCCAGTCCCCATTACTCCCCTTATTTCTCTTGCTATCAGTCACTCCAGCCACTAAGAGTTCCTTGCCCCCAAGAGCTTCAAAAATATTAGATAGGGAAAACCACTCCCATCTTCCATTCACTGCGAGACCACTGCACTTCTATTGTCACTTGTTGTCCGATCCCCCAGGAGCTTCATGCTAAGAAAATCAGCTTGTGAAATGAATGGGGTAACAATGGTTCTGCTGATAGAGATACCAGAGGAACCCCACCTTCCCTACTATACTCCCAACTCCGAACCCCCAGGGCCTAGTGTATGTTCTACTGCATGGTGATCCCTTACTGAGACCTGATGTGGCTCCTTTAACATCCTAAAAAAGGACCTTAGCCATGGGGTTTGCTTGACAAAAAGAAGAGGGAATAAGGCTTTTCCCGAGGTCTACTCAGGGAAGTAGGTCCTACACTCTTTTGAGTTACCCTCATCAAGGTATTCACCCTCACTTTCCTCCTGACTCGAGATATCCTCTCCACCCTTGGCATCAATCCCCCCAAACGACTGCTATTCTTCCATTAACAAAGCTCTTAGCTGATATCGATTTCAGTTACAAGTTCCACAACTATTGGGAGCTATTGTTTGCTTTCTCCCCCCCGAGCCTAGAATTGCAGCTGCTACCTCACTCAAACCACCTCCTTGTCTTGCCTCCCCAGGTACACCAGAACCATCTGTAACTGGACTAGACCCTCCTTTTCTCACTGCCTGACATCCGCCTGTACTTCAGACTGGCAGTGTAAACGTTGCTGGGAATACACCACCCGGTCTCCGCCTCATATTCCTGCACAGTGATTGCTGCAAAGCTCACAGTGGCCCTCCCCCCATTCACAGGTCTTCTGTAATATGGGGTCAAGGACCAGCCCTGACTGCTGTTCACACAGCTCATGCTCGAAGACGTGATGGCTGAAGCTGGCTCCAACTCTTCCGCTTCCCAGTCCCCGGAAGGAGAACCACAATGCCCCACTACACTCCCAGAGGAAGCCTGCGGCTGATAGGATCCAAGCCACAGCAATCCAATTAATTGTTGAGGAGTGGCTCATTCAGACCAAAGTAGGTTGCACGTTTTTCCTCCAGCGGTCTCAGAATTTGCATTCACTCCTAATTTTAAATCCTACTCATAATACTTATGATATCGTCAGACCAGGGGCGGAAGGGAGCCCTTAAAGGAGAGCCCTCACGACAGCCGGAGGCTGCCGCGATGTTCCCGTCTACATCTTAACATGATGTTCCACTACACCATGTGATTAACTGCTGTTTCATTCCCTGTTAGAATAAAATAATTTCTAGGCAGTACAGAGCAAGATGAAGACTTCACTGAATGTTCAAAATTAAATCTATTCTTCTCATGGCTGAGTTTAGCTGTCCCGGACTGAATAACATACTATGTAACAGTTGTGTTCCCATGTGCCTGATGCTGTGAGCACTAAATCCTATGTAGTATAATAGTGAGAAAATCCTCTAATCTATTCTGTTGAAAATGGTCCTTCCTCCAGCATCAATTGCTATTCTGCCTTGTTAGACCTGGCATCCTTGGTGTGGGTTTCCCCTATATTTTTGCCTTTGCCTCCTGTATTTTTACTGTGTGTTGGACTTCGGTTGTTGCTGGTCTAGAGGCTTTGGGCACTTTGTCACTGGTGTTCAGTGGCAAAGTGGAAGTGCTCCCTCTGTAAATTGTTGTTATGGATTGGTGTTTCAATAATTGGCTTATTTGGTTTACTGTTAAAGTCCCTAGTACAGTGCACTGTGTGTGCCCAGGGCCTGTAAACCAAATGCTGCCAGTGGGCCTGCATCACTGATTGTGCCACCCACATGAGCAGCCTGTAAATGTAACTCAGACCTGCCACTGCAGTGTCTGTGCGCAGTTTGGTACTGCCATGTCGACCTGGCAAGTGCACCCACTTGCCAGGCCCTAACCTTCCCTTTTCTTACATGTGAGTCACCCCTAAGGTAGGCCCAAGTTACCCCTGTGGGCAGGGTGCAGTGTATGTGAAAGGTAGGACATGCACTGATGTGTGTTGCATGTCCTGATAGTGAAATACTGCCAATTTCGTTTGTAGGTCTCGCCTACGCAGCGCGCATGCGCTACATAGGAGGGCCTTTAGCCGTCGCTCTGCTCATTTTCAAGCACTGCATTCGTGCTTGTGGCGGCATCCACCTTGCGGGAGAGAGCAGGGGCGCGCCACAAGCACGAGTGCAGTGCTTGAAAAGTGAAGACTCTCCCAAGCGCGTGCGCGCGCACCACTCGCGGGCTCACCTCCTGCTCCCCCTCTCTCACAACAATTAACTTTCGCGGCCGCGGGGCCACGCTTGTGTTTCAGCGCTTGTTTGTTGTTGTTTTAAACCTGTACGAATTTCCCTGCTTTACTGGTGTAGTTCTTTCGACTCGTGGACTGAATGGAGACCACTTTAAGAAGCACTTAGATTTCTGAGTATTTAGAGCACACCCACTTCATGGTAAATATGTGTTCACGAAATGTGCGTTTCTTTAAAACTCCATGCGCAACAGGTACTCGTGAAAATGTTCCCAGCAGGTGCGTAATGTGTGTTTTTTTAAAGTATCTCTTTTAGATATTATGGGCAAAAGAGACCATCGTGGAAACAGTTCCCAAATTTTGATACCGTGCATGCATTTTTCAGTATACATTAACAGTAATCGTATAACGCGTAACACATGGGTGGCATGTGCCTTTCTAAATGTGGAATAGGTCATTCTTAGTGTACCTGGAGGGCCCATCTTCTCGCACACATACAGTGCCAATGTGTTCATACAATGCTTTGTCTACTTTAGCTCAGCACGAGATGGCCCCGCAGTGCAGAGGGGTCCCTTTAAGACGGGACTTTTGGGATTACAGAAGCAGGGGATGACAAAGGACGCAGCTCAAGAAGCACATTTTATCCTACCTATGAGAGACAGATTTAAAAGCAACTGATCCCGTGTGTAGTAATAAATGTGCTTAGAAATATATGTGTAGTAATATGTTTGTAGTAATATATATGTGTTGTAACATATGTGTGTAGTGTATATGTGTACTATACATGTGTAGAATATGCACGGACCCATGGACTGTTTCGTCCTTATTCGATGCTTCACTTTTAGCAGAAATACAGCATCCGTTGCTTATGTCTTCCCTCAGGTCATATCCACAGGGCCTCAGTGGGCCATCACAAGTGAAGCTCAATAGGCAAGCATTGGCATAGCCAATAGGTCTCGCCTTTGGGACCTTATAAGTGTTTAGCCATGCAACAGTTGATGTTGTTGCACCAAGGATATTGTGCTGCATAACTAAATACTTATAAGGTCCCAAAGGCGAGACCTATTGGCTATGCCAATGCTTGTTCACTATTGAAAGGCTATCTTTCCTATAGGATAGAATGGGAGTTCATTTATAGCATCTTATAAATATAACTTCCCATTGGGACAAGATAGGAAAGTAAAGTTTAGTATGCCTGAACTCAGAATATAAAGATGCATCTTTTAGTGGGGATGATTTTTACATTCTGTGTTTGAAAATACCACTTTTAGAAAGTAGGTATTTTCTTGCTTAGCCATCCTGAGTGCCTCTGCTGGTTTGTGTATTGACTGTCAGGCTTTGGAGTGACAGGGGCTTGGGATGTGCATTCTGTTCAGACAGCCACTTGGGGGTGGGGGCAGGGTGAGGTGTGTCCTGCCTTACCATGGTGAGTCAGGGCTGGGCTGAATAGACCTGGGCTGCATTCAGAGTAGGGGAAGGAGATTTCTTTCACACCTGAACGGGCCTGGTCTGACTTTGACAATGCTGTCTCCACCTCCTACCAGGGAGCTGCACCAGAGAGGACAGAACTGGTTTGGGCTGGGCAAAGAGCTTCTCTGCCACCAGAGAACAAAGGAATTTGTGCTATAAAGAGTGGGGCCCAGACCCCTGAACTTTAGATTACTTCTGGGATTCAAGAAGAACCTTTGCCAAGGAAAAGAGCTGGAGAAACTGAAAGAGAAGTACTGCCCCTTTGCTGTGTGCTGTCTGGGGTTGGCCAGCAGTGGCTGTTTCGGCCAAGGAAAGGACAAGGACTTTGCTGTGTGCTGTGTCCCCTGCTTGAGGAAGATTTCCAAGGGCTTGAAGTAGAGCTTGCCTCCTGTTTTGAAGTCTCAGGGATACAAAGACTTCACCCCCAGCTCCCCTGAACTTCCTTGCTGGGAGTTCTGACCTGCCAAGAGGTGCCTCCTGCTGTTCTGGGCCTCTGGGGGTTGTTCCTGCTGTTGGGAGCTGGAAAAGTAACGCAACGATGAGAAGCACGACGCATCCGCACCTGTTTCCGACGCATCGCCGAAGAAACCGACGCAGCGCCTGCCTGCGGTGGGAGAAATCGCTGCATGCCGCATCAAGTGCACTGATCTACGAAGTCCGAGATCACCGCACTGATTCCGACGTAGACCCTGCTGTGCGGCTGCAAGAACCAACGGATTGTGGGACCGTGGCTGAAGAAACCAACGCAAGCGCCGTTGCCGCATCGAGAACCGGCGCATACCCGATCCTCACGCATCGTACAGGGGTGACAAGTCTATATCAACGCTGGGGCCGCAGTAAGAAACCGACGCATCACCTACCCTTCAGTAAGAAACCACCGCATCACCTCCCCTTCAGTAAGGAACCGATGCATCACCTCCCCTGCGTGGCAGTAAGGAACCGACGCATCACCTCCCCTGGAGCAAGGAACCGATGCATCACCTTCCCTGCGCGTAAGGAACCAACGCATCACCTTCCCTGTGGCTGTTTTTGTTTATGATTTTGACGCATTCAAGGTACTTTTTGGTGAAAGTGTTGCATCTATAGTTTGCTATTGACAGAACTGTTTCTATCTTTTAAAAGTCATGTTTTCATTACTGTATTGTGGATTTTTGTCGTTTTGGTCTTGTTTAGTTTAGATAAAGATTACTTATTTTTCTAAACTGGTGTGGTGTCCATTTGTAGTATTTCACTTTATTACTGTATGTGTGCACAAATGCTTTACACACTGCCTCTGAGATAAGCCTGCCTGCTCATACCAAGCTACCAAGGGGGTGAGCAGGGGTTATTTTTGAAGTGTATCCCCCTTACCCTGACTAGGAAGAAGGGTCCCTACTTGGACAAGGGTGCAAACCATTGCCAACTAAAGACCCCCATTTCTAACACGCTTGTACAGTGATAGCATGCAGATTCATATCGAACAAGGTGAACTACCCTTAACAAACATCAGTACATGATCTGCTATCAGCCCTCAATTAATCCAAGACTAAGGTTATGATATAACTTGGAACAACTCTGAAGACAATGTATGGTTTGCCCACAATCAAAAGCTGGAGATGCCTCCAAAAAACATCTGAGGTAAATTTAGCTTATAGCTGGATTCGAACATGTCCTTCTCCCACCAAGTAGTGACATTCGCACAATGTACCAACTTCCATCGCTAGATGCTCATGGAGTTCTACGTTTGCAGCAATTAAAGTATTGAGCAGATCTCATCAAGACTGTACTGTTCCTATTAAACTGTTTAAATATACATTGCATGGGAGTAACAACAAAATGTTTCAGAAATACCAAAAGACCCAGAATTAGGAAGGCAGATTGTGTCCAATTCTGAGGAACTCAGTTGACAATTCTCCAACCCATCAGAGGAAAGCAAGGCAAAGAAATCATGGGACACTCTACAAGGTTTTCCGGAGATCTGGCTCACAACAATTACAAAAGCTTGGCACACGCTAAACAACCAAGGGAAATTTCTAATTGTCCAGCCCAAGATTGAGCCAGACTTTGCGTTGCAAGAAGCTCTACTCTTGTGCAGTATGCGCTACTCTTGAATGGATTGATTCCACTTTCAAGCCTTTTCACCCTCATTCCCATAAAAAGAGGTACTCTGTTAACAGTTTTTGAAAGCCTTTCTCACTCAAACCATTCTGTACTGCAACATCCTATGGATGGGCGAAATTGCAAAACGTTTGACGTGTGTATTGTTTCCAAAACATGTGTGAACATTTATCTGTGTCAAAATTGAATGTGAGGTATGTCCTTGCAAACAAAAGTGACTAGAGATATCAGTTCACTGTATTATCAATATCGGGCCCTATTCACAAAGGTAAATTTAGACGCATGTGGACATAAAGACAATACTCATAAATGCCCTTTCTGAATTCCCAAAGTCGTAAACTTAAATGTTTGGTCTAACTTTAGACCAAACGTCTAAGTTTTCCTTTGAGACTCTAGCTCATAGCTTCCAAACTCGTGCAGTGAAGATTGCTAGCACAGGGCATGCTGCCACAAGACACATCCATTTCCAACATTTATGTGAGATATTTTGTACTTGAACCAATCTCCAGTGGATTGAAATTACACAAAAATGTCCAAGCAAATTAATAACAAATATTATGCGAAATACAAGGGACTCAGTAATCAGCATTTATATGATATTTCACTTTTTGACAAAAAGTTTGTCGAACCTAGATCATTTCTCACTCGCTCTAATGAAGGCTAGGGCAAATCTTCAGCATGTTGAACAGAACAGTATGCTGCATTCCATGAGATTACCATGAGTATCAATAAAGTAGGGGTGCAATGCCTATGATGTGAAGTGGCCATGTGTTGAAATATGAGTGGCTTATACAATAGGTAAATTAAAAAGTGCATTAAGAGACCCCAGTGATCCCATTCACCACCTAAATGTGTAAGCTGTCTTGCTTAAAAATCAAGATCACCTGAAGTAGGTTTCAAAACTGGTGTATCAAATGTCAGAAATTGCACTTTCTGGATGTGGAGTGCCTAATTCTAGTGATCTGGAGAACATTGCTTGGTTTGCTGACTTATGCAAAACCTATAAATTTTTAAGAGCGGTTTGTTGGTTTCATAATGTTTTTTAAATGGAAAATGGAAATCGAGGTAAAAACTATTTTTTCCACTGGACTTCCTGCGCTGTAAAATCTGCTTGTTTTGGTCTGGCTCTTGAGATTGCTTTAACTGTTTTCCCAGACTATTGTTTTTCCAAACAATTCATACTTAACATGTATACATAGAGTGGCTTTTGGTCAGCCAGCTTCATCCTTTGTTCTGTTGAGCTGTCATTCACAGTTTGCTTCACTCTTACACAGTATCCAACATGTGATAATAGGTCAGCTCACTTTGCCCATTGGCTCCCTTTACTTTGAGTACATTGCACAAAGCCTGTGATCATTGATCACGTACTCTGAAAAAGAGTTCCTTTATCTTCAGTGACACATCTGGTTCAAAGTATGTTGTATTTTATTTGTTTTTTATATTAACTTTAAATGCCGATGGCCTGATTTACAAAGGTAACTTACACTTTTGAGTAAGTTTACGCATTTGAGTAAGTTTGCTACTTTTCGGTATTCACAAACTGCACTTTTGTAGTAACTTACACTTTTGTAGTACATTCAGCACTACAAAACCCCTGGTACTGCATCACCCTCCAATAGAAAATAATGGAGGTAGGGACTAACATAAAACCCCATAAGAAATAATGTTAAATTAAATTACATTATTTAAAATCAATCAAAATATAAATAAATAAACATTAATGTTAAGAAAGCTATAACAATAGTACATATTTTTTTATTTCAATGTCATAATATTTGGATTTATATTAAAAAAAAAATATTTGCTATTATAAGGTATTTAAGTGATATTGTAACTTTCTAGCAGCCTGCAATTTGAGCATTTGGTTAGGTGGTGGTTATTCTTCTCTACTTTACAAATAATAATGTTAATAAAATGCACGTGCAACAGAAATGCTAGTTATTTAAAATAGCCACTATTAAATCACTCACACTGTAAATGTTTTTAATTTATTTTTTATTCTAATCACATGGCTGTCATGATTCTTGTTTCTATTTATTTTTGTGGCATATACTTGCAATTAAAAAAAAACACCTCATTATCCTGCAAAGGCCACACCTATTGGCTTTGCCAATGCTTGCTTTTCTTATTTTAATAGAGGCAACAAGTATACCCTTTTACTGCTGAGTGGTCTCATGTACTTAATTTTTCAAATTTTTTCTGCATCTTACCCGTTGGTCCTCTAGCGGCCTCGGATTCTTTAGATGTCTCACATTAGAAAGTTAACCGATCTGGAAATCGGGTAAGTAAAGTTCTTGAAGTAAGTTAAGATTAATATAAGATTCTGGTACATTTCTAAGTATTTCTCTGTATAAGCTTCTGCCGAGTGCCCCGGTCTTTGTTCATAAATCAGAAAGACAAATCGCTCTTGAAACAACGCCAGGTACACGTTGACAGCGGCATTGTTTGTTGCATTATTTCATGACGTGAGGTCGGGTCATTTTCATTGCATCGTAAATAAAAGGCGCTCTAGACACAGACTGGGGTGGGTGCGGCAGGAACGCGGAACCGCGACCAGGCGGGGATGTTTCTCTAATGGAGAACGAATATTAAAGGTGGTTGATTAGTTGCGCTACTGCACATGGTAACGTGTATTCTTTGCCCAGAAGTGTCCACTTGAGGCCATATGCATTTTCTCGTCTTATTATATTCATGGTCGCAGTTTCACTAACGTCTGATGTGAGTGTGTGCTTGTGCTGCACACATTTGTAAATGCACGAGTCTCCCATTTTCAACGGGCAGTGCTACATTTTCTATAAGCTATCTCTGCAGCGCACAGCCGTTCAGTACACTCTCCGAAAAATATGGTATCATAATTTATATAACAAATATTAGTCATTTGCATATCCTTGAAAAATACAAAAAATAGTGTCTCCTGGAAGTGCATTGGTCTGACCCATACCATGTGGCGCAGTCACAGTGGCCCACATGAGGCGCAGGATGCGTTTACGCTGGGTCAAAAAACAAGCATTTGCAATGCAATAGGTCTCGCATGTACGCGAATTTAAGCTATTGGCATTGTAAATGACAATGCCTTTTATTTATGTTTTAAAAACAAAAACATAAATAAAAGGCATTGTGATTTACAATGCCAATAGCTCAAATTTGCATAAATGCGAGACCTATTGAATTGCAAATGCTTGTTTTATGAATGTGTGTAGGCTGTAAGCTAGGTAAAGTCTAGCCTGCTATTTCCGCACTTGTTACAATAATGCCTTCAGTAGCCTATCGACCTGGCATTTTAGACAGTGTTTTCATCCTTCCCCTCCCCTTAATGTGCATCTCTTGGATCACTTTTAAAGTCTTTCCCCCTAAAGTCTCACCAGGTGCACATAGGTACTCCAGTCGGCTACAGCCCTTACAAGCCTACACCTTGCACAATGACCCTTTTTAGCGTTAACAGCTTAAGCTTTTTAACTAACCTGTGCTCTGACGCAGTTATTATTCTAGTTTAAGCACATTGCACTTTATTTGTTCCACAGGTCCACCAATTGGCTAAGGTCACCAGACGTCTGGACCTTTGTATATGCACCTTTTAACAGCAACAGTCTTGATACAGTTCTTATCTTATCCCAGGCATACTGTATTTTATCTGCTGTGCACACACTTTCACAAGTTCACTGTTTACAAAAATCTGCTCACATGAACCCGTAATGCATTGGGACAGGAAGAGTTCATCAAGAAAACTGGTCACACTCTATTGTCGTATCTTAAATTTTGGATTCTTATTAATCAGACTAAAACCGCAAGAAGAACTATCCTTCCATCTGTCCATCCGTCCAAGTATCCATGCAGGCACCCATTTCTATCCATTTATCTATCTACTCATCCATTCAACTATCACCCCTCCATTCAAGATCCATCCATTGATAAAGCCACTCCTCTGACCAATACAACCATCTGTTCAGCCATTCACCCATTTACACATTCTCCATCCATGCCCAAACTCCCCATCCATTCATAAGTTCATCCACCTACTCATCTATCTGTCCGTCTGTTCATCCATCCATCAATCCAACATCTATCCACCTCAAACAATAATAATTGAAACATCAAGGTGATCAATTTAAATGAAAACCCATATAAGTACAAATCGTACTACCATATTATGACAGGAAAATAGTTTAAAAAATGAAAAACCATAATAAAAGTCAGAAAAAAGGAGCACAAGCGGCAAGCTTGCCTTACAATGTTACTATGTTCTGTTAAAGAATATCTCTCTGTTCCATTTAGTGCTCAACAACCTTTGACGCTGCACTGAAAGCCAGTTCTGATACCAGCATCACGTAGCTATCAGCTGCAGAATGAACCAGACAGCTGTAAAACGTAACTGAATCGAAATTACGGACAAATGCTGTCCGTTATCAGACCAATAACGGCCATCAGGCTGAAATCACGGACAGTCATTGTATTTTACGGACAGGTGGTCACCCATAGCAAAGCCTCCTCGTGAGGCCTGCATACCACCTGCGTCCAGCCCCACATCCTGACGAAACAGAAGTTTGCGGTATGCAAAGGTGTGTCTGCTCCCAAATGAGGCCCGGTAGGGGGGCTCCGATGGCTAGTCAGTATCTGGCACGCAGCTGGGTTATTCCGAGGTACCTGTGTCTTTAACACACACACACCTGGGGAATGCTTGTTTTTGTGAGAACCATCCCTGGATGCACTTTGCCCCCAGCTTGGTCCTGTCTGAGACCACATGTCTCGGGGCCTGTCAGGTGCGGCTGTGCGGAAGCCGATCTCATACCGGAGGTTTGTGCTGCCCGGTAACTCTGCAAAGAGAAGTATGGAAATCTCTTTCAAAACTGTCGATGCGCCAGGTAAAAACAAGCGACTTGCCAAGGTATTGCATTCTGGGATTTGTGGTTTTGCTGCTATGCCTTCCTAATTTTATAATATTGATCCCCTCTTAACTGATGATGAACAAGTTGCAACTGAATCCTTGGATGAATATATTTTTGACTTGGACCAAGTCGATAATGATGACGATTTTGATCTCTCGGAAGAGGAACTTCCCTCCTTATATTTTTGATCCCTTAGGCGGGGAAATGTTCTCCCCCGATAATATTCAACGCCCTAGGAGTTCCCAATGGGGGCCCCAAAAACACGTGGCCAAGTTTATCAAGAGGTGGATAAGGAACCCCCTTGAAAGGGAGACAAGGAATATCCTAAAGGCAGAATGCCCAAGACCTATGGTCCCAGATAAATTTTGCCTCACCCCTAATTTAGACCCCGAACGTATCAAGTTCTTATTCAAAATGGGCAGGGACCCTAGGAAAGAGATGGAGCGCTCCCTCAAAAACTGTCAAGATAGCATGCTTGACATGCTTGGCCAGAACACCAAAATAAAACTTCTAGAACGTGGAACAAGCATAACCAGTTAGAACGTGCAGCCATCTTCCTCTTTTGTTGCTGCTCAGACACAGATAAGTCGCAGTTTTTTATTTGAAATAGAAATTAGTAATTTAGAAGTTAATTGGAAATGGATGTTATTGATGTTTAAGGGTTTTTTAAAGGAAAAAGGACATATGGGAATGTATATATGTGGCAATAATATTTTTATTAATAAAATTGTTGTAATATTTTTTAATTAAGAAATTGTTATAAGATGTGATCAATGTTTTGTAGGAACCTGAAGCGTGTGAAATGGGGATTTTTTTACAGAAGGAAAGGGGAGCGTATAGATGCAGTTTGGGGAAAATGAATGTTTATAAGGAAAAGAGGGCATGAAGCGTTTGAATCGGAAAAGGATTACCGTTGGTTGGTGCAAGTTGAAAGGAGCGCGCAGGGCGCGAGGCACGGCATAGCGGAGGATTGGCTCGAGCATGTTCTTCGATCGGAGAAGGAGATAGAGATATGCGCGCGCAGCAAGCGTATTGTGGATTGAGGTTTGGCTCAGAAGGGGGTCCGTATGCACGTAAAACGTGCGGCGGCCATTTTAGATGATTGGGGAAGCGTTATTGAAGTGAAGGAGTTTTGAGGAGGACATGTTTTGGTTAAAAACGGAGTTTGACAGAACGCAAGTCAGTTTCTGTCAGACTTCGGTTTTAGGTCCATGAAGAGGTCGCGTTTCGGATTTGTAATAGATAGGATTAGAGAGAGTGATTCTGGAATTTTGAAAGAGAGGTTTGAGAGAAGAAATAAGAGTTTATAAGGGAAGAAACAATTTTTGGTGAAGTTTTGAAAGGTTGTGGAGGTATTCTACAGTATTATTTTTTTTTGAAAATGTAGAGGGTGTTTTAGAGGATAAGATGAAGAGCTACATGGATGAATTGTTTGGGGAGATGAGTGCATCTCTGGATAAAAAAATAGAGAATAGTGTGGGGAAAACAATGCAAAAGAAGCATAGAAGTGGCGAAGATGAGAGCTTTTGGACCACAGAGGAGATGGAGGTGGTTGCAGGAGGGTCCGGCCAGGGAAAGAAAAAGTCACAGAAGAGGAAATATGTGGAGACAATGAAAAAAGGGAGAGAACGTAAGGTTCAGAAGGAATCCGTTATAAAGGCGAAAGAGAGCGCTATAAAGGCGCATAAGGGGAGGCACACAGCGGTGGCTTGTGACTCAAGTTCCTCCAGTGGTGACGTGGAACTAACATGTTGCTCGAGTATAGATGAGTCAGACGTGGAGGAGGTGCCACTTAAAAGGAGAAAGGTGAGAGAGAGGGAGATTAAAAAAGAGGAGAATGATATGTTTGATCCTCAAGGGGAGGAGATGTTTGACCCTCTATTGATTCAACATCCACTCTCTCCACAGTGGACCCCTGTAGAGCACGTGGCCCAATACGTTAGGTATTGGATAAGAAGGGAAATACCGAAGGAGGTGAGGACTAGGATGAGGAGTGAATGTCCTAGACCAAGTCTGGAGAGTAAGGTGGCATATACACCTGAATTGGACCAGAGAATGATGGCATTTATTATTAAGAATGGGAAGGACCCAAGAAGAGGTCTTGAGAAAGGATTGAAGGGGTGTCAGGACAGGCTCCTGGATGTCTTAGGACCCCTGACCAAAATCTTTGATATGTGCTAGGAGGCGCACTCAAATAATACGGGGATTGATGTGGCAGAAATGCGACAATGGGTCCAAAGGGCTATTTGCCTTCTTGGTAATACTAACACTGCGCTATGTGTAGAGCGAAGGAAGAGTATTCTTTTTAAAATTGACCCAAAGTTGGCAGATCTAGCTAACAAGGAGCCAGGAGAGCGTAGTGGTGGTTTACTTTTTGGGGACGATTTCGTGAAGGAAATGTCCAGATATGTGGGTACTTTTAGCTCACTAGAGAAGGCGCAAAAGGACATGAGGAGAGTTTTTGGCATGGCCGGGCGAATGCGGGGTCGGTTCCCTGGCCGTGGGCAAGGTATTTCTAGAGGGAACTTTGGAAGAGGATACAGACCTTATGGAGGCGGATATGGTTCAAATACCAACGGAACGAGATGGGGGCAGGGAACTTTCTTCCCTCAGAGGCAACGAAGCAGAGCGAGAGGGATGCGATCTGAGAGGCGGTCAAGGGGTGCCTCAGGTAAGCTGTTTTCAAGACCCTATTTCTATCCAAATAAAGTTGGGCGGCAGACTAGCCCATTTTGTTTTGAGATGGAAAGAAATTACTCAGGATCCATGGGTTTTGGAAACAGTGTCTGGTTACAGAATAGATTTCATACAGACTCCAGTTCAAGAGAGGTCTCCGAATATTCTGAGGTTCTCAGAGGAAATGGAGGACATGGTGACAGAAGAGATAGAGGCATTGGAGGCAAAAGGGGCAATAGAACCAGCAAGGAAAGTGAGAGAAGGTTTCATAAGCAATGTATTTTTAGTAAAGAAAAAAGGGAAAGGCATGCGACCGGTGATCAATCTGAGAGAGTTGAACGATTGGGTTTCATACAATCATTTCAAGATGGAGGGCATCCATATGTTGAGGGACCTGTTAAGGAAAGGGGATTGGTTGACAAGGTTGGATTTGAAAGATGCCTATCTGACTATTCCTATGTGCAAAGAACAAAGAGATTACCTTCAGTTCAGGTGGAAAGGAAGGTTATGGAGGTTCAGGAGCCTCCCGTTTGGTTTGAGTTCAGCCCCTTGGTGCTTTACAAAGGTAATGAGACCGGTGGCAGGTTGGTTGAGATCGAGTGGAATACGTTTGATTGTCTATCTGGGCGATGTGTTGATTTTGGCGGAAGAGAAGAAGTTAGCAGAAGAACAAACGGAGTTTGCAGTAAGGGTTCTGGAGGATCTAGGTTTTGTGGTGAACAAGGAGAAGTCTTGTGTGGAGCCTCAGCAGGAGATACAATTTTTAGGCTTTCAGATACTGACGTTGGATTGTGTTGAAGTTGCCTATGGAGAAGGTGAGGAAAATCAGAAAGGAGGTGAAGAGAATGAGGAAGACGCAATGGATTACCTTGAGACAGTTGGCAAGGTTGCTGGGTCTGTTATCTGCATCGATTCAAGCGATCTTTCCAGCCCCTCTTCATTACAGAGCGTTGCAGAGGTTGAAGGGTTATCATTTGAGAAGAGGGGCGAAGTACTCTCAGAAGGTGGTTCTGGATCAGGACTCAAAAGAGGAGTTGGGTTGGTGGTTGATGAGTCTGGAAGCCTGGAATGGAAGGGCAATCTTTGGAGAGGTGCCAGAAGTAGAGATAGAGTCGGACGCGAGTCTGCACGGATGGGGTGCTCGATGTGGCATGGTGTCAACAGGGGGTCAATGGTCAGAGAAGGAGAGAGAGATGCATATAAACTGTCTGGAGTTGCTGGCGGGATCTTTTGCAATAAAGAGCTTCCTAAAGGATCAGGTGAAGTGTTGTGTCCTGTTGAAAATGGACAACTTGTCTGCGGTGAGATATGTGAACAAGTTGGGGGGTCCGAGATCAAGGGGTTTGGCGAATTTGGCAAAGGAATTTTGGAAGTTTTGGTTGGAGAAGGAGATTATGGTTCAGGCACAGTATATCCCGGGGCAGTGCAACGTAGAAGTGGATTGGTATTCAAGATATCTCAGGGATGTGAGCAATTGGAGGTTAAACAAGGAAGTCTTTATGAGGTTACAACAGAGATGGGGTCCACTGCGAGTGGATCTTTTTGCGGACAGACTGAATTGTCAGCTGAAGGCTTTTTACAGTTGGAGACCAGATCCAGAGGCGTTGGGGATAGATGCTTTTCTGCAGGATTGGAGCGTAGGAAGAAATTATGCCTTTCCTCTCTTCTCGTTGATTCAGAGAGTGTTGATGGAAGTGAGGAGGGAGAAACCCGAATTAGTCATGGTAACGCCTTTCTGGAGAGCTCAGGTGTGGTTTCCGGATATGATGAGTCTGGTAATGGAGGATCCGGTGTTATTACTAGGCGGAAGAGAGATAATTCAGGATCCGGAGGGGAATGTTCACGAGTTGGTCGTGTCAGGTCAGTTAAGGTTAGTGGCTTGGCTGATTTCAGGAGAGTTTGGCAGGTGCATGGACTATCAAAGGGGGCTGAGGACCTTATCGCAGAATCATGGTCAAAGGGAACAACCAAGATTTATAGATCAGCTTGGAGAAGATGGTCTGGTTGGTGTGTTGAGAGGAATTTGGATTCCGTATCAGCACCTGTAGTGGAGGTAGTGAATTACTTATCGGAACTGTTTAAGAGTGGTCTGGCATACAATACTGTTAACGTAAGCAGATCTGCAATTTCAGCAGGACATGTTTTGGTGTGTGGTCTGCCGGTGGGGCAACATGTGTTGGTTAAAAGATTGGTTAAGAGCGTTAGAGTAGCTGTTCCTCCCAAAGCTAAGTATAGTGTGCTTTGGGACGTCTCAGTGGTTTTGAAAGAATTGGATAGTTGGGGCGTTAACTCTTCATTAGAGCTTAAGTTTCTTTCATGGAAATTGTCCATGCTTCTCTGCTTGGTTTCTTTTAGAAGAGTTTCAGACATTAGAGCTTTAGACGTGGATTCGAGGTAATTTCAGCCAGAGGGGGTGTATTTTGAGATCAGGAGAAGGACCAAGACTATGTCTAGGTCAATATTTTATCCTCTCTTAGAGGGGCATGATAATTTGTGTGTGGTTGGCTGTCTTAGGGAATACGAAAAAAGGACTGTTGATCTGAGGCAGGTTGGTTGTTCTCAACTTTTGATTTCTTATAGGAAGCCTTATAAGGCAGTGTCTACATCCACGTTGGCTAGGTGGGTGAGAGAGGTTATGTCTAGGGCAGGAGTGGATGTGAGTGGTTTTGGAGCACACTCTGTTAGAGGGGCTGTGGCTAGCAAAGCGGTGATGAGAGGTTTTAGCTTAAGTGGGATTATGAGAGCGGCAGATTGGTCGAATGATTCAACGTTTAAGAGATTCTATTTTAAACCGGTGGAAAATGTGTTGGTTAGAGTTTTAGATGAACTTTGAACATGCATAATGTTGGCCTCCGGGCCTTGCTGTAAAATGCAGATTTTCCACAGTTTTAATGGGTAGAAAATCTTGATTTTATTAAAGGCACGGAGGCTAATATTATCCCTCCTCTGAACCCGCCCTGTTTATTAATCGTTTGTTTTTTCTATGCAGGATGAAGATGAAGGGTCGTTCATTTGGAGCTGTTTCTGGAGGAATAAGAATCGCTTGGTGTTTAAGTAATGAATTGTATTTTATGTTGGGACTTTGTTTCTTCGCAGCACCTAAAGAGGAAGATGGCTGCACGTTCTAACTGGTTATGCTTGTTCCACGTTCTAGAAGTTTTATTTTGGTGTTCTAAACTCTAGAATTTGTTGCTGCTGTGTTTGGGTTGCAATAAAGGTATTGTGCATAATATTAGCCTCCGTGCCTTTAATAAAATCAAGATTTTCTACCCATTAAAACTGTGGAAAATCTGCAATGGCTTTTGTCATCATGTATGAAACGAGAACATTTGTCAGCTGAAAGTCCTTTGCCTGACTCGAAGTCAGACAGAGAACAACCCAATTTCTTCTCTTTTTCTTTGACAATTTTATGTTTTGTCCACCTTTTTTCATGAAATAAAGAATTGCTCCAGTGCACGCTCATGGAAATTAAGACATTTCTCTGGCATTGGCTCAAAATAACCCTGTTTAGTTTGGCGGCTTAGTTTGACGTTTCATCAATATGCAAATTCAATCTTTATTAAAGATATTTCTCTTTATTTTTCTATATAAACATGTAACTCATCAAAAAGAGGGCACAAATCATTTACACCGTCTTCACGAAGACAACTTTAACTCAATACAAGGGTGAAATCGCAAACTTGTTATAACGAACTCGAGCACCCAGCAGACTATCACTGCTAAACTCACCGCCCGTCTCCATGGAGCCACGCCCATCGCAGTCTTGCCAACAAATTAATTACAGCTGGGCGGCGTGCGTGGAGAATTCTCCTCCTCGCCCTGAAAGTCGGAGTGCAGCAGGGAGCCTCTCACAGCCGCCATCTTGCTAGTAGCACATTGTATTGGAATAGGTAAATCAGGACAGAACTCCCTGTAGATAGGAAAGCGCGACCAAAGTGAAATCCTCCTCGGAGAAGGGGCGTGGTCATTCGCCTAAACAAAGAACACCCAGACGGATGTGGAGGGTGGACTATGTAGTCATATCCTTACATTTATTTATGTGATTTTTTTATATAGAGCAGCTGGCTTTAAACACTTTACTACTAAAGCTTTCCACAATTTATTTTTGAACCTTTATATAGCGCTAGCTCCATTAGAGAATATTGAAGGGGCATTGTTAAGCCCTCGAAGGCCAGGAGGAACTGTGAACAAGCCCAATCCTACTAAAAAATAGCCCAAATTACGGTGGACATCGAAAATTGCTAAAAGTCTACAAAATATGAGCAACGAAGAAGGAGGCATGACAAAAGACTACCCCAATACAACTGTGTAATTAGGAGGAGGTAGGAGGGAGGAAAAGGATATTTAAATGTAATTAGCTATGGTGCTGACACTACACACAGGCAAACAGAAACAGAGCAGGAAACCAAGAAAAAAAAGTAGTCCATCAAAGAACAGATGTAGAACTATAGTGTGATGAGACAGTACTTAGTCCCTGCTGCATGGGAGGAACGGAGGAACGGAAGAGAGAAAGGAGGGACAAAGAGGCAGGACTGACCACTGGCAAGCAAGGATTTTTGAAGGACACTGACACAAACAAATCAAACGCTGGGGGATGGCTTTAACCCAATATAAGAAATTACAATAGGTCTCGAATGCTCGACCTAAAAACCACTGCAGTAATGGCGGAGTGCTGCCGTCTGAGAGGTGGCACCCCACACAGGGTCAGGATTGACACTTGCTCAATGTGTAACATAGGAGGATTCCAACTTAAAACTGCTGAGGAAGGATGCCAACGCTCTTTATCGCTTTGTATACAAGGGTTGCACTGAAGTCAAAGCAGAACCATGCCTACAAATATGCCCATATTGGTGTAAAATGAACAATGCCCCTTATGGCCATTTTTGAACGTGAAAAACCAGACTTATATGCCCCAATATTAAAAAAAATACAGTCAATTCCTTGGCGTGTGCATTATCTCCAGTATCATGCTCACTTTGCCACTGGATTCAAGATAGCCTGGCTGATGAGGGTTATGAACCCGAAACCGGTCCCAGGATGCTTGTTTCCGGTCCAGGGAAGACATGGCTTGGCAGTTCGGGCTGGACTGTTCCCATGAGGCACAGGGTCAGACTGATTTGCATATGGCCATGTCTGAGCTGGGGTGGTGGAGTGAGCTAAAGAATGAAGATGGATTAAACCCAGATCAGTTTACTGGGGGTGAGTGTTTGATTTGCTCTAACGCTCCGTCCATCATCCCCTTTGGTATCGCTATGCATAAAGAAGAGCACAATTGACAAAACACGGAGCAGCCAATCTGTTTCTCCCTCTTGGCTATTACTCAATGGCACCTAAAAAGGGACTCAAATGACCCCGTGAAGGTGGGCGCAGTGTTTCTATGCGGGTAGTGACAGTGCAGCAGAATTGTAGGTCGGCCTCCGATTTCAAGGTGGCAAGAACGACCCAACCTTAAAATGCAGTCTGAGCTTCACCCTCCTGTGGGTGGTCTCGAGGAGTTCAGAAGAGGGAGCTCTGATGTGAGTACTGAATACACAATCAAATCAAATGAAAGGATGACCTCTAGTCAAGGCAACCCAAAGTAAAAGGGTGGGAGCAAATTTTGTATTTTAGAAGGTCCCCTGTTGCCCCACTTGTAGTAACAAAGATCCATCTGTAATATAGAAGTATCTATGCAGCACCACACATTGCCCATACGGCCGTTAATACTGTAGCAATTTTCTGACTTACAGACACCAGGGGCTGTATTACAGTAAGGGGCACAATGGGTGTTAGCATACACGTCTTGTGCCCCCGGAGCCCCTTTGGAATTATAGAGCTGTATGTGCTTGTGTAAACCCTTCCCTAACACGGATCCTGCTGGCACACGTTTTGCACTTTCCTAATCAAGACGGGGGATATCCCTGATTTTCATGGGTGCATGGCGCTGTGCAGATTAGAAAACACTTTGCCTTTGTGCCTGCTCCATATTACAGACATGGGCACAGAAGCAAACAGACCGTCAGGTGGCGCTCTGACTTTGTGCCAAATAGAGGTGGTGGATTGTCAGTGCATCCCCCAGGGGCTACTCCTGGAATGGGGTAAAGCGGGTATTATGAACTTGACATCCTCCTACAGGTACCCGCCTACAGGGGAATCTCTGGCTCTGCACCCCTTTCAGATACAGGCGAATCCTGCCCATGGAAAGGCAGACAGACCTGCTTCTTCTAACAGTTGGTTTGCCTTTCACTTATGTGCTGCACCTAGTGGAGGAGCGAGTTTGCGGCTGTGCAGGAGACATTGCATTTAGTATAATATAGTGCACTGTCTTGGTCTGCACCTGGCGCAACCAGTTAAGGGTGCACTGTGGCGCAAACGAGGTCAGTGCTACCTATACATAATACGATTCCAGGTGTTTATTTGATGAAATCATTGGATATGCTAGCACAGAGTAAAAGCTAATCTTGACTTTTTATCCGTGTCTCACTATTTCTGCATTTATGGAAAGATGTGTGAGCTATCATTCGTCCTTTTCAGCTTTAATAAATGTATTAATTGAATTCCTTGAAGGCTACTCCTCAAAAATGAATAGCTCATGAAAAATTGCAAGGCACGGTACAAGAAAGTACTTTTCATTTGTTACAAAAGCAAGAGGTACTTTAAGACTCGAAAGAAAGTTTGGTTCTTGTATTGTGTCAATGCAATATAGTAAATAGACAGTCTTTTGTGTTCCTAAGCACTTAAGGGCACATGCATCAAGCAAAATACCAGTCGCAAACGGGCCGATTCTCAGAATCGGCCCCTTTGCAACCGGTATTTTGCCATTTGGGATGCAGCAACCCAAAAGCAAATCGCAAAATAGGTAATCGCAAATTTTGCAATTACCTATTTTGCAAATGCATTTAGGGAATCGCAATTTGCGAATCCTTAAATGCAATGCAAGAAGCAATCTAAGATTGCGACTTTGCATTAAGGAATCGCAAATTACCATCAACTTCAAGTTGATGGTAATTTGCAATTCCTTAGAAAAATGCATAAAATTGCATTTTTCTAAGTGCCATGTGGCACACACACATGCCCTTAGGGCATGTGTGTGCGCCACAGGTGCACACATTAATGTTTTGGGGGTGCATCAGGGTGGCCTTTAGGCCCCCTAGCACCCTTGAAATTGCATTCGCAATTTGCGAGTACCTATTTGGTACTCGCAAATTGCGAATGCTGTCCCATTCATTCCTATGGGCCTCTAGGCCCATAGGAATGAATGGGAAGGCATTCCTTAATTGCGAATCGCAATTTGCGATTTGCAATTAAGGAATGTGTAGGAATCGCTAATATTTTAGCGAAACCTACATGCATAAGGAATTGCAATTCCTTAATAGCGATTCTTTAAAAATCGCTATTAAGGAATCGCAATTCCTTACTTTGATGCATATGCCCCTTAGTAGTTTCTCATGATATCTTCGATCAGAAAGCGGTTAAAGGATATTCTGTGGGTCTTTATCACTATTTCTGCATTTATGGAAAGATGTGTGAGCTATCATTTGTCCTTTTCAGCTTTAATAAATGTATTAATTGAATTCCTTGAAGGTTACTCCTGTTAGGTTTTAAAATCCCGTCCCTGCAAAGTACTCCTTTTACGTTATATTAGGTTAGCAATGTGTGGCTAAATAGATGCCAGTTGTGTTTACGTTATGCAGCCCACTGAGTTATCACCGTAATATGCAGGCTTCAGTTGGCGAATGCGACTCCATTTTGTTTTTGCAATCCTTGTTAGGCTGCTTAGACTGTGCCCGAGTTAGGCCTCATGGCCCGTAATGCTTGCCTCAGCAGAACACTGTATTTCGCTAATGTTTTTTCTTCCTGTCCAAGGCTGTTTCCCGACCTGCTAATGAGGAGACAATTCAGCTCTCACATACCAATCTAAGTGTGTAGTTCTGCTCCCATGTTAGGAGATGCTGAGACCCAGCGCAGTGGCCTTGGGTTTCTGATAACATGCACCCATCTGGCAGGTGGTAGCTCATCTCCCAGTGCCTCCTTTGTTCATGTTCGGCCCCGGCCGGTAGTTTTCCATGGTGGGCGGGGTTGGAGGCTTTTGGGGAAGAATGATTACTCACTGTGGACCGTTGGGAAGGCAGTCTCTCGGCAGACATCTTAGGGTGCAGGTCATGATGGACTCCTCTGCAGAGCAATTCTAATAAACATGTAAGTTTGTATTCTCTACTGTCTGACCGACTCTTCATTCTTGGGAAGGCATAGCAGGTGGTTGTGAGAAAACCCGAGTGGCCCTAGCGGGCCACTTCCTTCACTCCTCAAAAATGAATAGCTCATGAAAAATTGCAAGGCACGGTACAAGAAAGTACTTTTCATTTGTTACAAAAGCAAGAGGTACTTTAAGACTCAAAAGAAAGTTTGGTTCTTGTATTGTGTCAATGCAATATAGTAAATAGACAGTCTTTTGTGTTCCTAAGCACTTAGTAGTTTCTCATGATATCTTCGATCAGAAAGCGGTCAAAGGATATTCTGTGGGTCTTTATCACTTGCTAATCCATAACAATCAAAAACAAATTCATAGCAATTCATGACATACACAGCCCAATAGCAGCTTATCAGTCACAGGGGTGCTACTTGTCCTGAACTTCAAAGGGGGGAAGGGGGAGAGAGGCTAACAGGTCAACCAAAGCAGGCATAACTAACACTTCAAACAATGGGGCGGAGCTGCCGTAGAGCCAATACAAGAAAATACAGTGTAAGGAAAGTGGCCATTAGTTGTATAGCCTGCACAAGCAATGGGTCTTTAGAAAAGTAAAAGTAGATTTATTACACACATACTACTCAATACTACGCAATCATTTACAAATGTACAAATTTACTTAAGGCTGGTGGAATTACCTTTGGCAACATCACATTTGGACTCTAAAGGGTCATGACCCCAAAATTCACAGAAACTCCCCCTTTATGCACAATGCAGCGCATAGCCATATAAGGGGGTGTCAGTTTACATCAGGTCATTGTAACCACATTTAAAGTCTATGATCACTTCATTCCATCACTGACCTTGGTAACCATATTCCCTTGTTGATGATGACCCCGCTGTCCTGGGGCCACCACAAATGGTAAAAACTCTTTACCATCATCCAGCCCCGCAGGGTATTATGGGGCATTCCTTCAGGAGCGTGAATACATTTTTTAGCGGCCCGGGAGCTTTCTTTTGATGTTCCCTGCTACCTCGCATGGTTTGCCTTTGTCCTCTTTTATTTTGAATCCTGGGGGTGCACGGTCCCTCCGAGCACACTCGTGAGCCACTCATTTAAGGGGCAACCCTTGGCTGCCCCGTCAGCTCCAAGCACCAGCAGCACTTCCCCAGTGCAGCCACAGGTGCCAGTAGTTCTTGTCCCCTCCTTGTGTCTGAGGAGGGGGCCCCAAGCACGCCCCACTCGAGGAAGGGTGTGAGCAGCTGGGCAGTAGAGCTCCACGCTCTCCGTGATTGAGCTGGGGGTCAAAGGTCAAATCCTTCTGCAAATATCTTGGGCCGCTTTACATGCTTGTGGACTCATTTTGCTCCTGGTGGAGAGCCCCAGCCACCTGGAACACTTTCCTTAGGCCTTCAGGTCTCTAAAGTGGCAAACTTTGAAGGAAGCTGGTTCCACTGGCTCCCCGTGCCAGCCTGTCTCCTTTATCTCCTTTGATGCTTCTCTTCTCCTTGGTGCAGAAGCCCGGTTCTTCCCCCGATTAGTCTTTAGTGGATGGAAGGGGACCAACTTCCCTGGTTTTGGTGAGAGCCGCACTGGTCCTAGGGGCAACTGTGGAGATGGATATCAGGGGGTTCCTCCTTTCAGTTGTCCATGGCTGCTGCCTCCAGTGTCAGTGTCCAGCAGAAAAACCCTATCAAGAGAGATTTCTCCCCCTTGTGTAAGACCTTTGAAGTGAGGGTGGAAAGGTCTAGAAGCCAGGCACTTCTGACCAGTCCTGGGATGCCACATCACCTCTTCACCCCTGCCCAACCCTCCTGCACAGCATACCAGAACAATTCAAAATGGTGTTACCCAGGAGTCACCAGTCACATCTTGTGGGGCATCAGTTCTGCCCCTTGCTGACATCACTTCTGGTGCCTTTCCCACCAACACTTCAACGCGAAGCCCTCTCCTGTGTTGGCTCCAGAGATCTGGGCTTCCTTCTTTGTTCAGTGGGATAGGGCTGGCCTATCCCTGGTACAGTGTGACAGCTGATTGATTGATGCATATCCTACATCTCTACCCCTTTCCCCCTCAGGAGTAGGGGTGATCAGAATATTTCATTCCGCCCGCAGAATTGGCAGAATTTTGGCAACTCCACGTCACACTTATAAAGCGGAGTTCCAGCCAAATTCCGCCAATCGCTGTGTTTTGGAATTTGTTCACGCATGCGGTTCTAGAATGGTAAGTTGGCTAGCGATGTTTGGCGCCCTCTGGCGTGATTTCCGGTCACTAAGAAGACATCCAGCGAGATTTTTCTAATGCAGCTGTCGTGCCTTTTCGTGGTCAGAAGGACAGCCGCTCGAGTAGAAAATCTACTCAAGCGGCAGCAAAATCAACTCGAACAGCTTCACTTGGTGCACCACGCAGTGCCATTCGCGCTGATTTTTCAGTGTGGAACACCTTTGCCGGTGCTGAATCACAGCGCAGGCAGTGTGATCTGCCTATTTCTGCCCGCTGGAGATCTCCGCTGAATCTTCTGGAGTTTTTATGTAAGTTAAATACCACGAGTTCCACCCACCCCTACTCCACAGCTGAGTGAAGCATCATTAATTGCTTCCTTTTCATGGGGAGGCCTTTGTTCCTGCTGCTGGAGAGAAATGTAATTAACTTGGCACAGTAGGGTGACAAAAGGCCTGGGCTCTGATTCAGAGCTGAGGCAGAGAAATATGTCAATTCTGGATGACCCATAAGCTGTACAGATATCTTCTTGGAACTCTCAGATTTATAATGGAATGTCACTGCAGGCAAGACAGTAAACCACACTGACTATCCCTGTGAAAATAGTGGAGCGGTGCACTACCAAAGAGTTTTCTTCAATAAATCCAAATGTTCATTTTGTATAGTGGTTTATCAATCCTTTATTTTCAATATCAAAATGTGCAAATTCCAGCCAACGTGTTTCGTTCATACATAAAGTGAACTTCTTCAGGGCAAATGGTGATGTGAAGAAGACGCAGGAACACAGAGGCAATGAAGAGCCCTTGATCTGAGATATTTCAAATTCCTGCTGTCGACGCACAAGTATTTAAATTTTAAAGGCTACCATGATAAGTGCCTGATGGTTGTATCTCTGGGGACACAGTCCTGTTATTAACGTCCGGTCGGCACTTATCATGGTAGCCTTTAAAATTTAAATACTTGTGCGTCGACAGCAGGAATTTGAAATATCTCAGATCAAGGGCTCTTCATTGCCTCTGTGTTCCTGCGTCTTCTTCACATCACCATTTGCCCTGAAGAAGTTCATTTTATGTATGAGCGAAACGCGTTGGCTGGAATTTGCACATTTTGATATTGAAAATAAAGGATTGATAAACCACTATACAAAATGAACATTTGGATTTATTGAAGAAAACTCTTGGTAGTGCACCGCTCCACTATTTTCACAGTTTTCTCTCTGCTTGGCAGCTGGCATCCAACAACGGCAGGTGCAGGAGCTGTATGTGCACACCCAATCATACTATCCATTACAATTTCTTAAACAAGAAAAGGAATAAAGCAGGGAGGTGCGGTTACTCAGATCCGCCGTTGCTCATTCATTCTCTACTATCCCTGTGTGTGTACACTTACATTATGAGGCCTTCCCCAGGTCAATATTCAATCTTGCAGAGTCCCCTCTACACCAGGCTACCTGTGCACAGTTACTGGGCTGTGCATGACAGGAGTCCCTCATGCACACCCACATGTGCCCAAATGTTCACATGTAACCAGCCATGTGCCCATTACCCTTGCTGCATCACAGCAGCCTTATCTGCCGTGGACACTGGCAGTAAACACATGCAGTACATTTACCTTGTGTTTACCTGTGAGTGAGTCATCGGTTGTGAGGCTCACTCACAGTAAAAAGGTAAAAAAAAACAGGTGATCACAAAGCAAAAAATCCATGCGGATTAGCTAGGTAGAACCCATTGCCTTACACAGAGTTATAAATTGTCCTTTTTAACCATTTTAGCCAAACCCTATACGATTACAACAAACAGGCTTCAGTTATTTCTGACAATGTTTAAAGGTTATTGACATAGGGCAAGATGTACAAACAATTTTAGCATGCGCAAACGGGTTAGCAACCCGTTTGCGCATGCTAAAATTGTCATGGCCATGTACCAACACAATTTTGCGAGTCGCAAATAAATTGCGACTCGCAAAAAGTGTTTAGAGACTCGCTATTTGGAAGAAGCGAGTCTCAAACCCATGTACTAATGTTTTGCGACTGCAATTGCGGTCACAAAACACTTGCAATTACCACCTACTTCAAGTAGGTGGTAATGCATTCGCAAATGGGAACGGGTCCCCAGGGGACCCCTTCCTCTTTGCAAATGCATGCAAAATTATTTTTTAAGGGCAGGCAGTGGTCCGGTGGACCACTGCCTGCCCTTAAAAAATTAAACAAAAACGTTTCTTTTTTTTTTTTTAAATGCATCGAAAAAGGGCTGCATTTAAAAAAAAAAAAAACTGCTTTATTTAAAAGCAGTACCAGACATGGTGGTCTGCTAAGCCCAGCAGGCCACCATCCCTGGGAGGGCCTGTCATTCCCAATGGGCTCGCAAATTGCGAGAGGCTCATTAATATTAATGAGCCTCGCAATTTGCGACCCCTTTGGGAATTGCAAACAGTGTTAAACACACTGTTGTACATTTGATTTTGCGCCTCGCAATTTGCGCTTCGCAATTTGTCGCAAATTGTGAGGCGCAAAATCAAATGGTCGTACATCTGGCACATAGATCTTTAAAAAGGGGAATATGTGATTTTACAACTAAAAAGCAGCTTCTACAGATGTCAATGCAAAACTCTTTAGAACCAGTTTTCACAAAGGTAGTTCAAAAGAACAACTCTCAAAAAATGTCTTTTATGAAATGACAATGAGCTCATGAAATATTGTTAATTTCATCTTCAGAAACACACATCTGACTGACTGTTGACCAAAGATACATTTTGCAGTCTGCTCATCTGGACATTGTTTGAGGCAGCACATGTGAATTGGTCCAAGAAAATTGAGCTTACTGGGTTAACACACAAGGGGGGATATTCTCAAGAAAGTGCGATAAACATCGCCAAAATAGGCTAACGCAATTTTCAACATTGCCGCCCATCGTGGGAAAATAACTCTTTGTTAACGTCTTATTCCAAACACGGCGGTAACATGCGATAGTTTCCCGAGAACGCCACAAATGTCCGCATTACAACCACCGCAAAAAAAGGAAAGCCGAACGTGAAAAAAGTTGCGATGGGCCCAACCGCGATAGAAAAATCGGGGACAAGCAGCGCCAGGCTTGCAATTCCCACGTCAGCCGGGAAAAATCACCATAAAAGCAGGAAAAAAAAACAAACACATAACAACTGCGAAGCACAATGGAGGTAGCAGGAGCAAGTACAGAGGATAACCCGGACCCCACAAGTCCCAAGGAGGACCAGCCTGGGACCTCGGGGTCAGGGAAGGGCAAGGAGAAGAAGAAGAAGAAGAGGAAGACGCGTTTCAGTCCGCAGGAAAACAGGATCCTGATTATGGAGGTGACAGAACACCATCAACATCTGTTCGTCACCTCCACTGTGTCATTGGCAACAAAAAATGGAATATGGCAGTCCATCGTGGACAAGGTGAATGCAGTTGGAGTGCTGAGGAGGACAATGGATGAGGTCAAGAGGCGCTGGAATGATGTGAAACGCAAAACCAAGCAGAAACTTGCAGACAACCGCAAAGCAGCAATGCAGTCTGGGGTGGGAGTCCTGCGCCACAGGAGGAGCTGGATGAGATGGAGGAACTGGTGTCCACAGTCATCAGTGTTGGAGACGGTGGCAGGAGTCGGGGGACCGGACACTGCTCAACATGACCTGACACAACAGCAACATGGTGAGTAACCACCAGGGCCTGGGGGGACGGGGGGAGATGGGCACAATGGCACACATGCACAATTAAGCATAGCACAGTGCACACCCACGATTACTCTGGAGCATGTCCCTGATCCCCTTGGCACACTGCAGCACACCTAGAAACTGCAAGTAGGCCCCTGTCGACTATGTGCCCAGAGGGGGCCCTCCCCACACATCACCAATTTCACAACAAACCCATGCACATGTGCTGAACCCATCCAAGCTGCGGATCCGTGAGCCCCACTGACATTGCAAGTGACACTGCATGACGATGAGCATGTCTGCAGGCCACTCATCATGACATGTTGCACGCCATGACACCGAGGTGGCTGAGTGTGGTCCACATCCGGATAGGAGCAGGTCACACACTGACACACCCACATGCACAAACAACCCCTGACGGCAACAAGACATCTGCGGACAAACCATGCCCAAGAGTCCCAACTCCCACCAAGAGCCCAATTTACCCAAGTATGCAACATCTCAGCACTGCATAAGCACAGAAGTCAAAGGCACATCGCCTGAAAGGGAGAAGGCCAAGCAAAGTCTGAGCTGCAGGGGCGATTCTCCCACAATGCAGCACACACACAAGAATCAGAGCACATCAACATTGACAACAATGTGGTACAAACTGCAACACTTGCACAACAGAACAGAGGACACAACTGCTGCCGCTTGTGTGTAGAAACTGGCCAATCACATTTGGCATAGCAGGAAACTGTGACATGATAATGGACAAGTACAACCCCACATCCCTGATGGTGCACATATGTCCACTGTCCCGCTTCAAATAGGCAGCACATCCTAAACAGTCACAATGTACATTGTCATGCAGTCTCTTCTGATACTTGGCCAATGCGTGAACATACATGGAACACACTGTTAAACTGCATCTCCCCTTTACATTGCAGAGGGAGAATCTACTACTCCTGCAGACCAGACCGAACACCTCCTCACTGATGACGAGGAGGACCACCCCACCTTCCACACCGACGCCCTCCTGGAGCTCATCGACAGCTTCGGTACCCCACCCCCAGGAGCAGGGCAGCCCAGATGCACCAAGGAGACCCCACCCCCTGCACAGACCACACAGCAGGAGGCACCCACCACCCCGGCTGTCTCCCAGGCCCCCCACGAACAACACATGGCCTTCCAACGCCGTGTGTTAGAGGGTCAGAAGGAGATGGCTGATCAGGTGCGGGTGGGGTTCGGCCTCATGGCAGCCAAACTAGATGCAATCCATGGGTGTCTACGTCCCATCAGGGACCACTTACAGTCCCTAATGGACACCCACAGTCCGCTCCATGGTCTCCAACGAGCCCTGGCTGACATCGCTGGAGTCCTGACTCGGAGACAAGAACACCTGTCTGGTCAGAGTGGCTCCAGCGATCTCAGCCGGGAGATGGGACACATGCGGAGGCTCATGGAGGACATGGTGCGGATGGAGGCGGAAAGGATGGCTGCCACGGCTGCACATCAGCGAGATGTAGCTGGGATATACCATGCCCTGCAGATCCTCATCATGGCATTGCTGCCACAAGGCCTGGCGCAGATGAATGCTGCTGCTCCTACACCATCCACATCTCCGCCCCCTGATGTGTCAGTGCCCCACAGTGCGGCAGATAATCCACCTCCGGCCCCTGATATGTCAGTGCCACACAGTGCTGCAGCCGAAACACCACCACTGCCAGGTGAGGCACATCACACATCAGAGGATGAAGATGCAGATGAATCTGCCTTAGTGGTATCATCACCTTCCACTGTCCCCATATGCACTCTGCAGCACTCACCTTGGACCGCGACATGGACTGCCATACACTGTTTTGTTACCAATGACACAGCAATCAGACTGCGGACTGAACTCTTCCTCTTCCGATGAACTTGTCCTTCCCTAATGGACTCTGGCTGGCCCTCCACGGGGCAACATTGTCAAGTGGGGTGTGCATGGCTCTGTACTGCTCCAGCTGCTACCCTCCAATGAATGTGAATAAAACATTCAAATTCACACAGACGTGTCATGTCTATGAACCTACAAGTATGACAGTATGGATGAATGTCGGGTCACTGATTCGCCCTCATGTCCATTTTGCACATGTTGTGGGGCTTGGGTCACATGGTGCAACATTGCCGATTGTGGTCCGGGTGGCGCAGACACTACAACGGAGACACACGCAATGGTTACTTCCTTGTCCAGGCCAGTACTGAACCACGCCCAGATCCCCGGGCTCATCGTTTACACCCCTACGCTGGGCTGGCATACGCCAGCCAAGCCCACTCCGCTTACGCTCACAGGGGGTGATGACACTGCTGGTCACTGGTCTAGTTGTCAGCATGCCACAGCCACTCCCTGAGGGCTGGTTTACACCCACACCTCACCCATCCAGCACAGGCATCACGGGACATGTGACCCTGCCAATATAAGGGACCCACCACAGCACATCCCCCACTGCCGGAGGTGACATGATGGCATCGGCACCACGAAGCTCAATCATGAGGGGGCCATGACTTGCGTTGCACTGAGTTAGTGGAACCCGATGGCCTGCGTCCGGCATGGGCCGTGGCGATGACTTGTGTTGCACAGAGTAAGAGGCACCCGATGGCCTGTGTCCGGCACGGGCCGACCGCCACGTGACGATGACTTGCGTTGCACTGAGTTAGGCCCAACTGAAAAGCTGAGCGGGTGTGCAGCCTGCGATGATGCGTTGGCCTCGATACGGCGTCCAGCAAATCAAGACTCAAATTGAACAGTGTGCCCTGCTGGACCGCAGTGTACGCGCAGGCAGCAGTCAGCACACATATGACTCCACGGTGCAGTGCCGCAGGGTGCGCTGGGGGCCTGTGGCGCGGAACCCAGTGACCGGCTGAGGAGGTTGCACCGGCACGTGGAGGGCCCTCTTTGAGACACGCCGGTGGCGGCAGGTGAGCATTGAGGCCTGGGTTCGCAGGGGCGGGCAGTCATCGCTGGGCGGGGGACCGCTCTGGGGACCAGGGCTGGGGTGCAGCACGCGCACAGGATCACACAGGCACCACCGGTCACGGCGGAGGCCACGTGGCTGGGTGGGGGGCGCCACCCTGGCAGACACGAGCCTGCATGCGATGACGAGATGTGCGCGGGTTGGCTTGGGACATAGTCACCTCGTCTCCAGTGTGAATACGGACGTTGAATGTGGTCGGGCACGTGTGTGTAGGCCTATGGTCACGATATGGCGGACACAGAGGCACACGCAGTAGTTACTGTGGTGGCCATCCCGGAAGTGGACCATGCCCAGGGCCCCGGGCTATTCATTCGCGACATACGCCGGCCAAGGCCGCTCCACTCAGGCTTACAGGGGGGGACCACATGGCTACATGTCCAAGCTCTTCCACACTGCCTGGGGTAACCTGTTTGCGTCCACTGTCCACTACACTGCATACACCAGCAGTAGATGTCCACTTGGGCCTGTCTGTGCTCTGCATAATACTGCAGTCTGTCCAGCACATCTCCGCCACACTTGGCATTGTGTCCTTTCTTATTGCTGGGGCACTTGCCTCCTTCGCACATTCTTGGTTCCCACCTCTCCCCACATTCTGCAATTGTGTGGCAGAGGGGCTCTGCATTTGTGGATGGTTTGTCTACATGTCTGTCCCCTGTTACCACGGTTACTTGTGTTGTTGTGTCCGGTAGTTGGGAGTGTTGTTTGGCATGTTGTATGTGATTTTGTTATGTGTGCTCTCCCACAGTTGTGAGTTGTGTGGTTGTGGAGTTGAGGTGTGTGGTGTGTTCAGTTAGTACTTACCAATGAGCAGTGCATTGCCATGGGTGCCATCCTGGTAGCGCTGGTTGATGATGGACTGTCGGAAGATGTATGTATCATGCACACTGCCTGTGAAGTTGGCGACGACATTGGGGAGCTGTCCCCGGTGGTCCACTATCGCCTGCACATTGATGGAATCCGTGTGCTTACTGTGGCGGTTGTTGTGTGCAGGGTCGGCAGGGGGCACAAGTGGTACATGTGCACAGTCAATTGCCCCCGACACGTGCGGTAAGGCAGCTATGGCGTAGTTCCCTTGCATGGTCTCCAGCTGTTCATGCACAGCGTGGGGGAAGTGAAGGTGCAGGGGTATCAGGATGATACAAACCGTGATGTTTACAGGTATGATGAGTTCTGCATGATGAGACCGTTACAGATATTTGTGTGGTCGTCACCTTCCTTTTCTTTCCTGCGGAGGTTACATGCACACGGACTTCTGTTACAGTATGTTTGGACTGGATTCATCATACCTGTATGCATTCCGGTTTGTCCAAGTGCAATACACTGTGCCAGGTTACGTTTGTGACTATGAGGACGCTTGACCATTGTCACCATTTCTCCAACAGGTTTCTGACTACTGATTTCGGGATGTGGAATGGTATTGGGGAGTTCCCGCAGCATTTACAGTTTTTGGATCCACACGTTGCCCTGGTGAAGTTCCCCGTTGGGAATGGAACGCGTTGGCTGAGCTTTTCGTCTTGCTGTTTATGTATTTGTAATAAAGTTCTGTTTTTCCACTACCGTTGACTGCTGGACTTCATGACCTGGTGGGGAGGGTCCAGGGGGTGGTTGCGGTGGGTGTTGTGGCCCTCTTGGGTCTCCCAGCTGCGTGATCAGTGGCTCCATGACATGTGTTGGTCTTCAGATGTGGCTCTAGGCTGGGCTCCCTTTCATGCTGCAGGTTGTCGTCCTGCTTGACACCAGTGAGAGGCAGGTGTTGGATACCTGCTGCTAACGCGCCTTATCGCCTGTTTTTGTCCGGCATCGCAGATCTGGCTTGTCGTTGAGAATATCGCAAAGTGGTGTTTTCGTGTGTTTTTACATGGGAACGCCTACTCTGCATATCATTAGCGTTAATTGCCGCTCTCATCCGTGGCGATGTGTTTTGCGGCAGCTATCGCGGGAAAACTGGCGATGTCGGCAGTTTGCACCAGCTTGTGAATGGGGCGATGAGTCTATCGCCACTTTTGCGGCGCTAAAGTGCCGATAAATCGGCGATGAGTCCTTGAGGATATGCCCCCAAATTTCATGATGCGTAACTGCCAAGTCTCAGGTTTTATTCCTAATGAATCTTCCACTCCAGAGATTGAATAAGTAAGTGCCAATCTGTTGGCAACATTACCTCCTGTTAATTACTCTGTCAGGAATTTGGGCAAATCGAATTCAAAATAAAATATTTTGTGTTAGCACCTCATATTGAGCAGTTTTCATATGAGATGCCCAGCTATATCCATGCAGGAAGCCAGTAGGCCTCAAGAATTGCCCATAAAGGTAGTTGCCTTGAAATAACTTTGCAATAAATGGTGTTCTAACATGCAAAGTATACAAGGATTCCTTTAAGCTCCAGTAAGACTAGAATGTATGACTGATGGGTCATGTCCTGCTATGAGGACACCCCAGTAGGAACAGAAACAGAGTCTCTTACTATCATATGTTATAATAACAACCATGCTTTCATTCTGTTCTGAAGCCCCCAGTACATAAAGTGTCAAATTCACTAAAATATCAATATTGCTTTTAAATTCTGCAAGGTCACTGTGCATTATAAAATGCAACATTTGTTATGCATTTCTTCGAAATTCCCTTGAGAAGAATGACCATATCTCTATAATTGTTGTTCCTAAATGTCTGTACTAATAATGGCAATTAGCCAGGCCTGGGTAGTTAAAGGGACAAACTTGAATAGGGCACAAGAAAGACACCAGGTAGGCCACATGGTTACCATTTTGTCATTGTAATACTGGACTGAGTACAGTGCAAAGTAGTGTTCCCATTGTGCAGTATTTTTGCATTTCTATCCTATTATAATTAACATCTGACACCTGAGCTAGCCCTCATTTGACAATGTTTAGTCACCAAAGGACAAGAGAATCAGCCCATAATTTCTGCTTGATTCTTCTAAGATTGCCATCAGCCATGCATTTAGCGCTTGAAGGAATGTGGCAAATATATTGAAATCCTATGCATGCAAGATACAAATTGAGTTAGTACTTTTAAAGTGCAATGAACACCATACAGCATCTTTGCATAAAACTACCAACATCAGAAAACATTTAAAGATGATCAATAAAATAGATACATTTTAAGAGCCTTCCTAAACAGATAATGGCCCTCTATTTTGAGCAGGCCAAGATAGAGTGCCTCCCTAATAGAGAAATCCTCAAAGGGCAAGGGACATGCCCCTCAAACCTCCTCCACTCACTGAGATTTTCTAAATAGGGGGATGGACAGTATGAGAGAAGAGCCAAAATGAAGGGATTGCTTAGACTTCAAAGCAAACACATAAGAGGCCTGTTTCATAATAGGGTCTGTTGGCAAAGCAGAGCACCCTATTTTAGATCCTTCTAGAAAGTGGCAACCAGTGCAGCTTACAGCGAGCCTTGGAAAACCTATCAGTTTTCCTGAAACTCATGACAAGTCAACCTGTCATATTCTGTACACTTTTAAGCTTGTAAATAGATGACTGTGGAAGGCCAATGTAGCAAACATTGACATAGGGCAATGAAGTAGGAGGCAGGATGAGGCAGGTGGAAATGCCATCATTATAATCTTGTCTGATGTCATTCATTACAGGCACAGGGGCTGCCTGAATGCCTAAACCAGGCCTTGAACTCATCCATCTAGCATCTAGTAACTGTTGCCTCTTCAAAATATTTAGAAAGCGGAAGAGCCAGACCCTCTTACAAATGTTTGTGACTGCTGGCAAAAGCAGGGTCAGCTTATAGTTAGCCCTGTCCTATGGTGCAAGCTTGACTTCTTCAAAAGGAGTTTGATCTTGTTCTTTCATCCATCAGTGCGAGTGCCAGACAAAAACAGGTGTTAAGAATGAAGGTAAAAGCAAGTGTAACAATTGCAGATAACGATTTTAGAGTCCTGACTGGACATATATCATCTGGGTTAATAGAGGCTACATCAGATAGAAAAATGGGCAATCTAGGTGCGATTGGGGACTACTATATGGGGTATATTTTATATGTATTAACCTGAAGGAGAAATATCAAAACAATAGTTGCAGAATATTGTGGGTTTTTTTTGCCCTGTCTTTGGCCCTGTGACCATGACACTCAGGATCACAACTCCCATACTTTCTACAAGGCTGTGAGCGAGGCCCCATCTCCAGTGTAGCCCAGCACATACCAGCTGAAGAATAGTGTGTGTCCTGGACGCTGCAGCAGCCAAGGCTAAGACACTCAATGGGGGCCGGGTGGCTTAAGACCTTTTAGCCCAATGGGCTTTGCGCCCCAGGTCAGTCATGACACCAACCCTCCCAAATGAAGTGCTAACTAAGCCAATCACAGCCTTCCTGCCAACTAAGCATTTATAAAGGATGGCTCCCGGCTTCCCTTTGGTGACATCAGCACAGGAGCAGGAGAGGTCACATGTCCAGCCAGGCCTTCCTAATTGTTCAATCAAAGGTTACTTTACCCTTTTGGCTCCTAATAGACTCCGTACAGTTGTAACGTAGAAGTCAGACCTAATGCCATGAAAGCTTGTTTTAGACTGTTGAGTTCACAGTTACACACAGCAGAATAAGTGCAGTGGAAGAGGTGTGGCGCAGCGGCCAGGGCGACTCACCTCGGAACCCAGGGGCTCACAGTTCGATCCCCAGCACCAGCGGCAGATTAGCCCAGCACCATGTGACTCTGGGCAATAGCTTGCTTAATCTTCCCGACGGCCCCCAGCGCCTTGACACCTTCGGGTAATTGTTTGCGCTTTACAAATACTGGACAATAAAGACATGTAATACTAAGCTCTGTGTGTGGCGTAGTCAATGGCGGGTACCCAGGCTGGGAAGACATTACAAATGATGACAAGATAGGGGATAAGTAACTCGAAGAATGACTGAGCTCTCTCTCAGAGAGTTTGCCAGCGTCCAAGCAAACTGCTCATGCATCTCACGTGTTTTTCTGCTGAAGAATGGATTTGAAGCTATATGCATGTGAAGTCAAAGCACAACTCCAGCCGCTGTAAAGGAAGTGAAGACAATGGAAGCATTACCAACAATCTACACGTTGATGGTCGCGAACCTGCTAGTCAATCCATCCATAAAGGTACCGCGCTGCCACACAAGATAAAGTTGTACATTTTACAGAGCGATACTGCAAAAGGTGGCTATGTACTGATACAAGAAAAAGTGCTGGCTGACAGAATAAGTAAGAAAGAAGTATATTATCATTGAACTTACCAGAGCCTCTATAAGAGTAGCTTTATGACCACAGTACCGGACAAGGAGACCCAAGAAGAAGCATGAGGGTTGTGCTTACTGAGCTGTCCGATACCTGAAGTGGCCCACCACCAAAATTGCCAGGTGCCGGCTCAGACAACTCCAGAGGTTTCCAACAAGTGAAGGGCTCCGATGGCAGTGCTTCATTTGTGCCAGTGTTATTCAGTGCTCAGACCTGGCACTTTTTATAAACACTGGCACCTATTATGTGATTGCACCACATGGTGGCGCTGTGTGTCTAATCTTCAGCTGAATTAATCAGCGTAGTATTTATTTAAAAATAGTAAGTATAGCACTTAGATAATGCTTGTACTGGCATTGGGCAGCAGTTGCAGTTCTACTGGTGGTGCCAGCTGGAGTGTAATCCTATGAAGTGCCTTGGGCCCCAGCACTTAATTTTTTTACAAATTAAGCATTGTCCAATGGAGACCAAGAAGAAGGTCCCCAATTGTCCATGACGACTCTGAGGCCGGTCCATCACAGGGCCTCAGAAACCAAACGAATGGCGCAGACTCAAAAGTACAGCTGACAGGAGCAGCAAAAGCTCCACTCTCATAAGTAGTTACCATGCTGCTGACTTTTTGAAACCACCACCCCTTTTCGAGAACGCCAAAAAGTAAAAATATTGGTGATTACTGATTAGATGGACTGCTTGGATAGAGGCATTTGATGTTTTCATTGATGCACTTGAAGAGACTGATAAAAAGATTATCAAGTATTTTAAAAATCTGTCTCGTGATGTGTGAAAGAAGTCATATAGAAAATGCTGTGAACTGACAAAGAAATTACATATTGTCAGATTAAAAAAACACTAAATCTGAAGTTCAATCCAGTACCCAACGTTGAATAAGAAAGATACATTTTTAGTCAAGAACACAAAAAGTTGGTGAAACCATTGATGAATCTGTGAAGAGACTTGATACGCTGATCAAGCACTGTAAGCTCAATTAATTTAACGATGAGGAAGGTTTGCGACTTAGAGTTATTGATGAATGCCTGTCAGATTCATTCAGATGACAAATGCTGAGAGAAACTCCTAGCCTGGAGCGAGTGTTGATGGCTGCCAGAGCTGAGGAGCATGTTGAAAGACTATCCACTGACATGGAGGCTGGAGGTGCCCAGAGTGAATCAGTCATGAGTATAAAAAGTAAGCAAAGCAAAAGACTGAAGGACACAAAGTGATATCATCGTAAAAACAAAGTGATGTTTTAGATGTGGATTTTCATTTCCACACAAAGGTAACTGTCCCGCCATTTTATAGATATGTAAAGGCTGTGGGAAAGAGAACCATTTTGTGATGGTTTGTAAAGCGAAGGAAACCCCCAAAAAGCCAAGCGACGACATCAACTGAGTCAAATTGACACTGAACGAAGTTGATTGTCATCTAAATCATCGTCAAACTGTTCTCCCGCCTCAATATCAAGTGAAAGTGAGGAAGACGGTTGTGCCATGTCCATGTTTACCTCAGAGAAACATGCACATGTCGGACTGGCTGCATGTGAGGAAAAATATCAGACAAAGAAATGTTGACATGCCAAAGCACCAAAGTCATACAAATATTGTCCGAAATTTGCATTGAAAATAAAAGATTGCTTGATCCCTTTCATCATCGAGAGTGGTGCATCAGTAAACATAATGCCTGAAGAGAATTACAATGAATTATCTCCATTGCCTCAACTTATGCCATCAAAAACTAAAGTGTATGCCTGGCCTGCATCGATGCCCATAAAAAGTCAAGGTTCCTTTGTAGCGACACTGAAACACAAGAAAACGAAGGTGTAAGCACCTATCCATGTGCTTCAAGGTACAGCGACAAGTGCCTGTCTGCTCAGTTTCAGTACCGCTGCTGATAGGGGACTATCATATTTCTATGAATTACAATATGAATGCTCACCACTAAATAATATGTCAATTCCTTCATTGCTTCTTGGTTTTGGAAAGCCTAAGACTATGAAAGTAAAGTTACATATTAAAGATGATGTCCGTCCTGTTGCTCAGAAACATAGATGAGTTGCTTTTCATTTACAAAAAGCTGTTGAAAAAGAACTTGAATCATTACTTAAGCATGACATTATTGAGCATTCAACTGGTCCGATGCCATGTGTTTCTCCCATAGTGGTAGTACCCAAAAAAGGACACTGAAGGAACTGCACGCATATGCGTTGATATGTGCCAAGCAAACAAGGCAATTGAACAAGAACAACATCCAGGTCCACATATTGCTGACATTATAACTAGGTCTGGGCGGTGAACTCCGCTTGCGGATTTTTCTGAGTTTCCGCACTCCGCGTTACGCGGAGCTCACGGAGTTCCGAAAAACTCCGCTTCCCGCAGCGGAGCGTAGTTTTTTTCCTCACTCGCGTTCATCAACGTCAAGTTGGCGAGGGCAAGCGAGGAAAATCCACCTCCCGGCGAGATTTTTCCTCATTCGCGATCGTCAACATCATGTTGGCGATCGCGAGCGTGGAAAATCACCCTCCCGGCGAAATTTCTCAACGCGGGCAGTCATATTTCTCATTGTGAGTGGTCGCGTATGCTCGCGACCGCTCGCATTGAGAAACTGTCCATTTGCGTTGAGAAAGCTGCTGCTCGAGTAAAAATCTACTCCAGCGGCAGAAAAGGAAGCAGCGCCCTCTTGCACTGTGCATGGTGCCGTACGCGATGATTGCACAGTGCAGACAAGTATCTGGCACTGAAAATCATCGCAAACAGCATTTATCTAACGCACTCCGCCGCTCGCGGAGCTTCGCGTAGCGCGGCGGTTTTTGTTCACACTTCGCGGAGTTTCGCGTAGCGGAACTCCGCGAACTCCGCCCAGGCTTAATTGTAACACAATTAAATGGTGCAAAGGTCTTCTCTCACCTTGATTTAAATAAAGGTTATCATCAGTTAGAACTCAAAGAAGATTGCAGATATATTACAACCTTTTCTACACATGTCAGTCTACTTTGATATAAAAGTCTTCGTTTTGGTGTGTCATCGGCTGCAGAACTTTTCCTAGATGTCATTCGACGTGTCATACAGCCGGATGTGAATGCATTCAACTATAGCGATAACATATTGATTTTCAGAGCTACACAAAAGGAGCATGATAACGCTCTCACCCAACTATGTTAATTACTGATGAAAGTAGCCCTGACATTGAATGCACACAAGTGTGAGTTCCATAAGACAAAGCTAAAATTCTTTAGCCGTATCTTTTCAGATGGGGGTATGACACTGGATCCTGCCAAAGTATAAGCCCTGTCAAATGCTGATCCCCCACAAGATGTTTCTATGATATGTTAATTTCTTGGCATGGTCAGTTACTGTTCAAGATACACATGAGACTTTGCTACCATCAGTGCTCCCTCACAAGAGTTAACAAAGAAAAATGTTTCATTCAAGTGGTCACGAGAATGTGAGAGAAGTTTCAAGAAAATCAAACAAGTCATTGAAACTGCTACTGAAATGGCCTATTTCAATCCAGAGCTTTATACAGAGGTTGTTGTTGACGGTAGCCCAGCAGTGGCGGCTTCTCCGCTACGGCAGAGGAGCGTCCCCCCCCTGCTTTCAGCAGTGGAAATAAAGGAAAAATAAAAGGATAACTCGTTGTTATTATCATTATATTTGTTCCTGCTGCGGCATCTTTGTGGGTTGGGGCGGGTCTGCTCTGCTCTCAGAGCAGGGGGGTGGAGTGGTGGGCACACTGTAAGCGCACAATGACTGATGGCCAGCCAAACAGTCATGCGTACTTTGCATGTTCTCCACCCAGGCTGCACTACAGCCTGGGTTGAGAACATGCTCAGGCTCCCATTCCCTGGCTGAGCGCCGAACCACGGCACTCAGACCAATCACAGTGCTGCATTGCAGCGTTGTGATTGATCAGGGGAGCCTGGATGTGCCTCCAGTTCCTGGCTGCAAGAGACGCTACAAGAAGGCAGAGGAGAGAGGCGGCGACGATGGAGGTGAGACACGGAGAAGAGGTACATTTTTTTTTCATTATTTTTTAAAACCCTCTCTCCCCCAACCCCCGCCCCCACCACCCCCGATCCGTGCCGGCCGCCACTATAGCCCAGTCGGGTTAGGTGCTATCCTGGCACAGCACAGTGGACACCCTCATGCTCAAAGGCATATTGTGGCATATGCCAGTATAAGTTTGTCCCAGACAGAACATGCTTACTCACAGCCTAAGAAAGAATGTTTCACCATGGTATGGGCTTGTGAACATTTCCATGTATTCCTGTATGGAAAGCCTTTTATGCTGGTAACTGATCATCAAGCTTTATTAACTATCTTTGGCAATCCCAAAGCCAAGATGCCTCCTCGTATTGAACAATGGGGACTATGATTAACAGAATATGATTATACCATTGTGCATCGGCCAGGGAAGGATCAAAACCCTGCTGTCATGTAGTTCCTACTAATCTGTGCGTTTGTGGTACAACATAAACTAGGGGTTTGGTGCCTAAACTGATTCCGGCCCCCCCCCCAGGATATGTTGGCCTATAGACCAGCTAGCTCACAGTGCCACTGTTAGCCCCCCCTAACCTTATCAGGGAGCGAATAGTTTCTGATAACCACTGAACATGACAACCCTGACCCCTCAGAGATCGTGGAAACAGTGCCAGAACCTTTCGCTTAGTCACTCGTGCTCACTTATTCTCAGAGAGATATACAGAGAATACACAGTGGGACGTTTTCAATATATTTATTGAACCAACGTTATTCTTGTATAAAATATGTGTGCTGCAATGATTTATAAACAGAAGCAGATAAAAGTGATTATAAGCACCAAAAACGTAAATAGTAGATATAGTTCTACCATGGTGCTAAACAGTGTATATACGCTGGCATATAAAATAACACCGTAATCGAGTGTACTCCTACTATGCAAATCCTACTCTAAGTGTACCTAGAGGGTGTGTGGGTGTGGAGCCAAGAATCACCCCAAGGGACGATCCAAGCCCATTACCTGTTGGGAGAGAATGAAGGACTCCGTCTTGGTCATGAACTGGACACCCCTCACGAGATGTCAGACAGCTGCGTGGTGAAGTCTCAGCATGCAGGGACCCTCAGTGTCAGCTGAAGTGCCTCCTCTGCTAATCTATCGGGATGCTCATCTTTTATAATAGAAAGCAGCCTTGCGATGCGCATATAGATTAGTGATGTTATGGATATGTAGATAGCCCTGTTTCCCCGTAGATAAAGATAGAGATGACATTTGTACATAGTGCAAAAAGAGACCTTGTACATGATGTTCAAGCCAGGGGGATAATATTGTGCGCAGCTAGATGTGTAAACAAGTTTAGTTTCAGAGAAACAAATCCAACATTGTCACACACGTAAATATGTGCAAAAGTTCATGGCTGAAATGTTATTGTGAGTACAATGTAAGATATAAGCTGCTTTGCCACATGGGCCTAACCCAGGAATATAACACCCACTTCTCATACAAATGGTCAATAAATAAAAGCTATCTAAAAAGCTGCATAGTAGACAGTGGAATACAGGTTGTATACACAAAGCCAAACAGGCCTGAAGGACAAGAACCAATGCTCATTTAGGTCTCGAAGGCGAGGTGTGCCAAAGCAGTGTACCACGAGGTCACGGCAACGCAGCACAAGCAGTGCTGTCTCCATTCCGGGTTGAACTGGGATGTCCATTGCGGAGCAGAAAAATTAAAAACAGTATTCCCACCAAAAGTAGCAGAACAATCGGGAACCCTCCAAAGCCGCTTCCCAATGTGGAGTGTATGAAAGATGGTATAACTCCGAAAATCATCTGAAAGTTGCTAAACAGACCAGAGCCAATACATTTAAAAAAGTGCTTTATTCCCTTTGTATCAGAAATATTAAAGTTATGGTGAACCAGCTCCCTAAAATGCAGCGGGAAGTTAGTTTGGAGTAGTGTCTGTATCTCAGACAAGGACCTTTCAACCTGGAGATCAAACGCCTCTCTGGCTGAAGTTAAGGCTACATCCTTTTGAAGAAGCATGGCTTTCAGTTTGCACAAAGAATCAAACTGTATGTTGGAAACATTTATCAAAGGCCCTAGCGTTGCCTCCCTAACTGTGCGGGCAGGTGGAAACAGTACTTGTATGTAACAAGTCACTATAGAATTAACCATCACTAGATGAGCGGTGCCCGGTTCCATTCCACAGCAACCTTGATCATTCAGCATCAAATTGCTCCCATTTGAGAGCAGCTTGAACACTGGATGAATCACAGCAGCTTGAGAGCCCTTCAGATAACAAGACAAGTTCATCACCGAAGCATTGCATGCCCCGTGGAGAGAAATGTCTCCGCAAACTAAGGACCAGCTTAAAGCATCTTCACTGTCAGAGCCACTAAGAAAAACTTCTGTGTCCCCATTCCTGCATGTAAACCTGAATAGTAATTCCCAATAATCATGCATATAACCTTCCCTTTGCGCTTCATATCTGCATACCTGTTGGTATTGGAGAGAATATTGGAATTAGAAAGTCGTGACCAGTAGGGTGATGGAACCAGTCTGTGGATGGTGTCTCAGCAATGGTGAAAGGTAATTGGTCTAATTTTTCAATGTGCAACATGGTATATTTTGCATCTTTGCATGCCATTACTATCTGTCTATCCGTTAAATCATATCCAGAAAACAGACTAATACTGTTGATGTAACACCATTGCATGTGGCTAGAACAAAATGTTTGTAAAGTCCAGCTCAGGATCACGATGGACCGTAATTGTGACTGTCCATGTTGTAAAATAGATATATCTTGCTGTATTATGTCAATTGCAGAAGACACTATGTTGCCCAGTGAATACATCCTGGATGATAATGTGGTCATACTGTTGTCAACCGCAGCCAAAGCCTTTTCTAAATTAACTCTGTTGATCTCACGCAATCTCTCAGCAGCTTCCTGTTGGGAAATCTTCCACAGCTCGTTGTATATTCCATACAAAGAGCGCTTTTGACGTGGGTTCCGGGGACCTAATAAACAATCCCTGAGATCCATGTAACCAGAAAGAAGGGACAAGTGTTGCTTCACCTGAGAGAGTGTTGAGGTCTTTATCCAATCAAGGCACAACTTTCCAACACTATATGATGTGACCACCCCGAGTGTTCTGTCTGTACATATCGCTGATCAGGCCTATTGATCCTAAACCTTTCGGTGTTACCCATGAATCTAGATTGACACCTATTTGTGTCTGTCAGCCAAACCAACCATCCCTTCCAATTGGGGTCTGATGAATTGAAGAACGATTACGTATCATGGCATCTAGTGTATCCTCACTGAAGTGTGTTAAGTGCTGCCAATTCTCGAAGCGTGAGAATGCGGGAATACGCGGTGTGTTCAAATCCTTCATTTTGGCTATACCAAGACAAGAAGTTTGCTGTACCGTTTTGTTCAGGAAAATCATTTGATGTGGTATGAGGCATGCTCTAAATAAGGCCTCAGTTCCCTGAACCTGCCACTCTTTTGTCCCCCAGACATATATTTTGTGCCTATGGTGTCTTTCCAAAAGTCGAAACCCTGTAAAGACAGTTGGGAAATTAAGGAAACAGAGTATATCAGCTTGGTGTTTGTTAGCATATTTTTCTATGCAGGTTAGGTGCAAGCCTATAATAATACGAGGCTGGGTCTTATGTGTCAAAACCTGAAAAATAAGCAAACTTTTGTGCAAATGTCTTTGAACTACCTTTCAGCGGTGTTGGGCAATGTTTCCATTGTGTGCAATTATAAACAGAGCGTGGGATACCAGCTTATTGAAAAAATGGTGACCATAATGTTGATAACAGAACATGTCTCCATAATTAGATGTACCATCGTACAATTCATCATTAGAAAATGCAGCTGATTGCTCTAGATATGCAAGCATATAGTGTACAGTTTCAATGTTCCAATCATCAGAGAAAGTACTAGAGGTGATTATATCATTTAAGGAAATTTTAAACAAATAAGGAATTTGCAAAAGTTCAGTAGGATCATACACATCATACGATACCCTGTCCCACACTATTCCTTCGGGAACTGGAACTGCTGTGATGTTCACCAGGGACAGGTCCCTTCGTTCATGGAGTGACGATGCATTTGGTTTAAGAACCAAATTCACAAGATGTACTGCGGAGCGTTATGGGAGATATTGTCCATTCCGAAGTAGGAAAAAGACAGTTACCAAACCAATCCAGAGGACCAGGAAAAGTAATCCAATTGTAACCCAGAGAAGTATCCATGGAACAACAAAGTATGTATTTTTCAGCCAAAGATATAGAGTATAAACTCGCAGCTTGAAAGGGAGAGGCGACGTTGGTAGCTCAGGTTCACTGGAATCTGATGAGAAGTTGCCATAATGTACGAAGTAGCCAGACGCTGTTCGGTCTTTTTTTGGCAGCTCTGCAGGTTTTGTAGAACCAGGAGATGACTCGATCTGTGGCATATTTACATAAACGTCATCAATTTTTTAAATTCAGATTTCTGTACTTGTTGATTGTACGGTTGTAGTTGTTTCAACAGGGAGAAGTATCATTTTGTTGTTGTTTACAGCTTCTCTTTGGAGAGTGGAATCTTTTGTAGTTATTAAAGCTTCCATCTGAACTTCCTGTACGGTAGCGAGAGGAGTGCAGCGGCTACCCAGGAGCCCACGTGGCCTACTGTTGAGAATCGGCCACATTGTGTGGTGTGATCAGTTCAATAGAGATGAACTTCTTGTCTCTGCAACCGGCAAGGGGCGGAAGAAGTGCAGTTCTAGTGCCTTCGACAGCCAGGACAGGAACAGGCTCTCTGTAAGATGGCCCAAATTCTTTCTTGTCCACTATTTTTTCTCTGACCAGGTCCCCAGTCTTCGGGAACTAGGCAGGTCTTGCCGGCACAACCTTCACTTCCCCTGTTGGTGTTGCGTTTTACTTGGAAGTTGCTTTGTAAAGTCCGGAATTCATTGAGTTCCTGTAAAACAGCCAAACGTTCATTGATGTCAAATGGTGTTTCAGCCGCCACTTTGCTGACACTATCAAGCTCTGGTACCCACATTCACACACCAAACAGGAGTTCATAAGGAGTCCAACCCCCTAGGGATTTTCTTGGCATATTGATAAGTGCCCTCTGGGCCCCATATAGGTGATTGACACAACTGCAACCTGAGCCTAATACCCTAGCTGTTAAGGAATGCTTTAAGTCAACGGTTTTTCCTCTCAACTACTGAATTTCCCTCAGGATGGTAGGGGGAGGAGTACCGCAAGGCCACACCCAAACTGCCCATGGATTCTTTGTAAGCTCGAGAGCTAAACGCCGGACCATGGTCAGAATGCAGTGTGCCTAGTGCGTATGTCCCGATAAGGCCTCACAAATCCTTTATGACGGTTCGAGCGTCAGCTGAGCGCTGTGGCCAAAATCATAGGAATCTGGAGCATGAATCCACTGCCACCAAGATATACTTGTAAGCCCCATCTGATTGTAAGGGGCTGCAGTGATCCAAATACACACAAGCCAGGGGCTTGTCTGAAAACAATAGAGGTGTCTGTGCTGGACGTGCTAAGGTGGAGCCTTTCATCTGCTGGCAGATGTCGCATTTAAGGTAGGCCTGGGTAATGAACTCTGCTCCGTTCGCAGAGTTTGCACAGTTTTCTGCACTCCGGAGCTCTGGAGTGCAGAAAATGTCAGCTTCGCGTAGTGCAGTGGAGTATTTTCCCCGCTCGGGCTCGCGAACGGTAAGTTTGCGAGCGTCAGCAGGCGCTCGGGTAGAATTTCAACCTGAGCGGCAGGAAGACCAGCATGAACGGCAGTTCGCACTGCACTCCGCCACTTGCGGAACTCCGCAGAGTTTTTTTGTCACTTTGCGGAGTGCCGCGTAGCAAAACTCAGCGAACTACGCCCAGGCCTGATTTAAGGACAAAGTCCTTAGTCTGTTTGGTAAGACCTGGCCACCAATAGCGGTGCTTCAGTAATGAAACTGTAGCAGTAATCCCTGCATGAGTGAAACCCTAACCCTAAGTGCAGCTAGTATTTGTCCTAATCTGCGCTCAATGTTTGGTATTACTCTATCCTCTCCTCCTGGAATCTGAGCATTCAGAATGTTTTGTGCATCTAACTTGTGGGAGTACTTGAGTGGAAAGCCTTGTGGCAGGGCTGTTTCCTTGCCTGTGGCATTAACTGCCACCATAGTTGTTCCATCTATCCTCGTACTTGAGCGAGTTATTGCAGCAACGGCAGCAGTACGAACTGTTGCTTTGGCAGCTTCATCCACCATGGAATTCCCTTCAACGTGAATGCCAACACATTTATGACTCAATGTATGAATAACATGAGCCCGTGGCAGGCTTTCTTTCAGTTTTGCCACCTGTTCCCAAAGCATCTTGTGCTTTACTTTGCAACCTTTAGAATCTCTAAATCCATTCTGGCCCCAATGGTGTAAATATTAACCCTGGGCGTAAAATCCGCTCTCCTCGCGGAGTTTGCATATTTTTGGCAACTCCGCGTTCCGCGTAGAATGTGGAGTTACTGAAAACTCCGCGCTCCGCAATGGAGCGGAGTTTTTTTTGTGTTCGCACACTCGAAATGCATTTTCGCGCACGCGGGAGTGACATACCGGGATGCCTGCATTCGCCGACGAGATTTCCAATCCGCTCGCGAGCACCACGAGATTTGGTAGCCGGCCGCACGGACCCGCGAAATTCTGCAATCGCGAACACGTCATTCGGGTGCGCCATCGGACTTCTGGCGAAACATTTTTGAAGATCGCGATCCCGAACATGCAGAATTTGCAATCTGGAGAAGAATCTCACTCGAGCAGCATCAAAACCTTCTCAAAATGATGATTTGGATTAAAATAACTCCTCAGATTGACATTTGGCTGTACTTTTTTGTGCAAGGAGTCCTTTTTCTTTTTTTTTGAAGAGGAAGGATGTGCCCCAGAGTCTCCAACTTCCTGTTCCTGTCCAGCAGGCTCCTCCCACTGCTTTGTCCATCTCCTGTTCACTTTTCATTTGGATTTGGAGCTGGAAGTATCACTCTTTGTGTCTGCTGGATCATATATCATTGAATTTGAGGACTTTTGGATTTGATATTTCACAAGTAAGTTGGAAAATTGGTGTTGTTTCTTTATTGGGGCATTGCACCTACATTTTTTTTTATATTTTTCATCATTTTTTTTAAATGTATTGTGGTGGGTGGCCTGTAGTTTCAGTAGGGGCCTAGTTGTTTCTTTGTAAGTAATTTGCTTCTAGTTTTCTTTTATAAAGGAAACATGTTGCAAAGTTCACTACATTTTCTCCAACTTTTGAAATCAATTTGCAATATTTATTTAATTCACTAGCCCAGTAGTCTGCCAATAGGCCTTTCAGCCAGTAGGCCCAGAGCTACTCATGGGTTCATTAAACAACTGTTTCTGTGGCGTCTGTTGAATTTAAACATCATTTAGGGCCTGGATGGCATTGGATTGAAATGCAAAATGTGTATTTTGAGGGTTTTCCACATTTTTTATGTGTGTTAAATAAATGCCTTTGTTGGATGTGTGTGGTTTTACTTGCAACCCTTTTTTTTCCCTTTGGATTTTCGTTTTTGGCATTGTTGCATTAAATTAAGGCTGTGTTGTTTAGCATGCCTCCTTCCTTTGTCTGGCTAGTGTGTGAGTGTGTTTGTAATAGTGGGCCTTCATTTGCCTTGGCTGAGCCTCCCCGTGTGGCCAGGGGCCATTTTGTAAAGTCTGTGTCCATAATCATATAGGCCTGCTTGAGTTCAATGTTTTCCAGGCCTAATGCTTGTTGTTATTGTGAGTGACCATGTGACTGGTGGCTATTTTGGGATGGTGGTAGTGCTTTTGCCATAGACCTGCATGTCTTCTTTCCTTGTTCCTCTTGGCTTATTGCTTCTTGTTGTGGCCTGCCTGGCCATGTGGCTGGCAGCCATTTTGTGAAGGCATCCAGTGTGCTTTTGCCATAGGCCTGCATTGTCTGTCTTCCCTTTCTTGTTGCTGTGGCCTGCCTGGCCATGTGGCTGGCAGCCATTTTGTGAAGGCATCCAGTGTGCTTTTGCCATAGGCCTGCATTTTATGTCTTCCCTTGCTTGTTGTTTGTTGTGGCCTGCCTTGCCATGTGGCTGGCGGCCATTTTTGTGAAGGGGCAGAAAGTGTGATTCTGCATTAGGCCTGCAAGCCTTCTTTGTGGTGGCCATGCCTTCTTGCTGGTTGTTGTTTTGCATGCAATTTTTTCTTCTTTTATCCAGCCAAAAATGTAGCACAGTTCGCTACATTTTCTAATAAATTTGCAATATTATTGATTTGAATTGATTGATTCACTATGTGGCCTATTCTGCCAATGGGTTTTCCAACCAATAGGCCCAGAGCTACTCATGGGTGCATGAAACAACTGTTTCTGTGGTGTCTGTTGAATTTAAACATCATTTAGAGCATGGATGGCATTGGATTGAAATGCAAAATGTGTTTAGTGGGGTTTTTCACTTTTTTATGTGTGTTAAATAAATGCCTTTGTTGGATGTGTGTGGTTTCACTTGCAAACCTTTTTTGCCCTTTGGATTTTCGTTTTTGGCATTGTTGCATTAAAGCTGTGTTCTTTAGCATGCCTCCTTTGTCTGGCCAGTGTGTGAGTGTTTTTGTAATAGTGCGTGGGCCAGCATTTGCCTTGGCTGAGCCTCCCCATGTGGCCAGGGGCCATTTTGTAAAGTCTGTGTCCATATAGGCCTGCTTGAGTTCATTGTTTCCCAGGCCTCCTGCTTGTGGTTGTTGTGAGTGACCATGTGGCTGGTGGCCATTTTTTGGTGGTAGTTAGTGTGCTTTTGCCATAGGCATGCATGTCTTTCCTTTGTTCCTCTTGGCTTATTGCTTCCATCCATTGTCAGCTAAAGCTCCCTTAATGCTGCATCCCACATGATGCACAATGCCAAACCGGGTCTGTTACATTTGTATTTTTGTTTTTGTTCTTTCGTATCCTTCCTGAGTGTACTGTACACTACAGTACACCAACCATGAAAGCCCTTGTTGTTGTCAAAGTCTCACAAATGGCTACACTGTATTGTTATGTTTTTTTAATAACTGAGGTAGTAAATGTAATAATATTAATAACACTAACAAGTGTAACCAACCACACACTAAGTTAAGTATATTATATTTGTTTGTTTCTACTAGTAGTAATTGAACCACAACAATGAATGCCATGTTTCACTGATGTTCTTCTTGCTTCTTTGCTTTTAGGTGCACAAAAGAGGAGGAGACAAAATCACCCATTGTACTGCCAGACAGAAGTCCTGCTGCGCACGACGTCACGTCCGTGACGTGTAACCACAGACATCTCTTCAACTTGTGCCTCTGCGTGCTGCTGACATCTTGAAGATGGCCCCAAAGAAAGGTACCATGTCCGGTACCAAGAAAGTTGCCAGTGAGAAAAAGGCACTGCCACTTACCAAGACCGGTATGTCACCCAAAACCTTTTTGGGAAACCAAAAATTGCGCCTGCAGCAGCGGTGTCCGGGGAGCAAGCTGGGAGCAGCACCTCCGCATCAGTGGACCCACCCCACCAACCTAGGCCCATGTCTGTCACAGAGGCAGTTAGTCTAATCACGACAACGCCGACGAGCAGTGATGTTGAAATTGACTTATCCTTATCGCAAAGTAGTACCCAATCAATGCAGGGAACTGAGATAAGTGGGCGACAACAGCCGCAACCACCCCCAATAGTAGTTGTTCCTCCCCAAGTAGGGGCAGCTCAGGAGATCAAGCTTCCTGCAGAGGAAGAAGAAGAGCAAGCCACTCCTTCAGAAGATCCATTGTCTTCCAGATCCCCAGCAAGGAAAAGGAGGGTTAGTCCATCAACTTCTTCTGAAAACCCCACTTCTGATGATCTAGACACCACTTGGATCCCACCACCTCAGTCTGACAGTGAGACACGCCACGAGACAAGGCTAGGGAAAAAGAAGGTTCCAGAAAGCATTAGAGTTATGGAGGTGGATGTAGAAGAGGAGGATGATGATGACGAGGCAGTCATCATGGACATTACTCCCCCCCCAGTGGAGACAGACATTACCCCATCCCAAATTGCTGTGAGGGATGTAGCACAGATACCACCAACACAGATCATACCACCAACACCACCTCCAGCTTCCATATTTCGCCGGCAGCCACGTACATCCACCACAAGTACCACCTTATTAGTAGGTACTGCAAAGAGTCAAACTTCACGCCCACCTACCAGTTCAACCGGCATTGCAAGTGGCACTAGCAGCAGTGCCAGAAAGTTGACCTCCCCAGTTTAGGACTTCTTTTCGGTTAGCACGAAGTAGGTGAACATTGCTATATGCTCCATTTGTGGACAAGGTGTTAGTCGGAGTAAGCTTGGTACAAACTATGGTACCGGAGGCCAAACAACCCATCTGAAAAAACACCACTCGATCCAGTGGGAGGCACACCTTAGCGGCCACAAAACTGCACCCATTGCTGTTGGTGGGGATGAAGAAGAAGTAGAAGAAGATACGATCGCGGTGGAAGGTGAACAAGAGGGAGACATTTTCTTTGGTACACAAAGTAGCCTTGTCCCAAGCAGTGCAATGCTACCGCCCACATACTCATCAGCAACATCTCAGTGGCACAAGAGTAAGAGTCAGGCTGAGACACCAAGCGGTCCCAGGCAAGAGAGTACCGCAACGGAAAAACGTGCGTTGAACCTAACAACATCTGGCGTCAATAAGTCACCTGCATCAGTGGCAACAGGAAAGAAACAAATCCAGGCTACCATTCTCAGCATGTTTAGGTCGGAGGAGCAGTACGAACGCAACCACCCAACGGCACGTTTGTACAATGCAAAGCTGGCTAAAATGTTAGCACTGGACCTCCTCCCTTTTTCTTTTGTGGAATGGGTGGGATTTCTTGAATTTGTGACGCCCATCTGCCCAAAATGGAAGGCTCCCAGCCGGTCCTATTTCGCCCGAGTTGCTGTTCCAGCACTACATCACGACGTGCTGGAATTGCTTGGACAAGCTTTGCAGCAGAGTGCTGTTCACACTATCCACCTAACAACAGACATGTGGACCAGTTGCCAAGCCACTGATTACATGTGCATCACTGCACACTGGATCTCTTTTGTGGGGGTTAGAGAAAAGATATCTGCTGCAGGTGTTGTTGACACTGCTGAGATTTTTAATGCCACTCGGAAACATGCAACTGTGGCCATGTTCGCCATGGAGAAATCTCATACTGCTGCAAAAATTTTGGAAGACTTTGACAGCAAGGTCTTTGAATGGCTGCACCCAAGAGGGCTTAACATTGGTTTTGTTGCCACAGACAATGGCAGTAACATAGTTAGGGCCATGTATAATGGTGGCTATTTCAGGGTCCTGTGTTTGGTGCACTGCTTTAACATCATTGTACAAGACTTTCTGAAAAAAGAAGACCGAGTCAGCAACTTACTGACCACCTGCAGAAGAATCTGCACACATTTCAGCCAATCTTTTAAAGCCCGAAGCAGCTGAGGATCATTCAACATGAGCATAGAGTGCCAGTTAGAGCACTCATCCAGGAGGTGCCAACACGTTGGAACTCAACTTATTACATGCTTGAACGTCTGTTTGAGCAGTACAGACCAATCAATGAATATGTCATGAAAAGAGTAGGGGTGGGCGGAATTTGCGTAATCGCGTTCCGCAAAGTTCCGCGAAACGGTAAAAATGTTCCACGAGCTACGCAAAATTCCGCGAACACACGGAATTGTTTGTTCCACCCGTTCGCGATGTGTTTTTCCAGTTCGGGGACGCTGTTTGCGTGCTCGCGGGGAAATATCTCGCAAACTTGCCCATGCGGTAGCTAATGGGCGTGGCTATCTTGTTTTCCACTTGTCCCGCCCGTTCACAATGCTTATTTCCTGTTCTGGGTCGCGTATTGCTTGCTCCCGCCCGTTCGCGATGAGTATTTCCTGTTCGGGAACGCGTATTATGTGTTCGCGACGCTTTTTGCGTGCTCGGGGGGAAATATTGCGTGAACTTGCCCATGCGGTCGCAAATGGGCGCGGCCATCTTGTTTTTCACTCTATTGCATGGTTCTGGGCCTGCTTTTTTCTATCCTTACTCTATCTTTGCAATCCTTTGTTTCTGTACACTTTTTTAAAATCTTTTTTATTTATTATCTATCTCTCTATTTTCCTGATTCTATATTTTGAGTTTTTTCCAACTTTTTTTGTGTTTTTCACTACTTTTTCCACTCTTTTTCTATAACTTGCTTTTTTCTTACTTTTTTAATTCCTATTTCCTACCTTTTTGTTTTCCGCCTACCCTACCACTTCTTTCAGACCAGAAGACCATGCCAAAGGCGAAGGGCGCGGCGGCTCGCCATCACAGCCGCAGCCAGAGCCGCGACCGCCTTCCCTGCGGAATGCGGCGACCAGATGGGGTGCAGACACGGGCCTTATTCGATGAGACGGAGGCGGCCGCACTTGGTTTTTTTTGTGCAGCGCCACCTCCCCTTAACCCTGGCAGCAGGCAGCAGGCCTGGGTCAGGGTACTGGCTCCAGGAGCGTCAGCAGTGGTGGGCGAGGGTGCGCCGGGCAGTGTTTCGCTGCTCTGGGGTCCGGTGCACCGATAACCAATTGATGCACCGGTGGTCCGATATCCTGGACCGGGAGCAGGACCTGCTAGACCTGCTAGGAGTTGAGGTCCCGGGACTTGGTGAGTAGCTATTTAATATTACTACTTTGTGTTCTTCTGCTCCGTGTTATATATTGCGAATATATTTTTTTCCGAACAGCAACAAAGCTGCTGCTTGCATTGCAGGTAAATTACGTTTAAAAATCTTCTGTGATTGTTATGAGTATGACAGGTGCTCGGCGCTACTAATTTTACTTGTTTGCAACTTTGCGCTCGCTTGGCCTGATTATGTAAGAGTTTACTTTAGAGAACTTAAGTTAGGTAATGCTAGAGAGACTCTAGTCCTTCCATTGTCCTCCTGCCACTAAGAAGAGATAGTGGTGGTTTGATAGGTTTAGTTACTTATTAGTATTAGTTGGTAATTTGTTAGTGGTCTGCGTGACGCATCCTCTGTCACGTCACGTGCTGCTGAGTGCTGCTTACCCCAGTCCTTAGTAGAACCTTTTGTAGTTTGTTTAGTGAGTGGTAAAACTGGTAATAGGCTTATCACTAGCAGATCATCAGCAGCAACCAAACAACAATTTGATGTATGCAAAAATGTATGCATGTGTCCTCCATCTATGCATTTTTGAGGAGTAAAATAAATGGAAATGCAGACTTAGTGAACAATCGGCCCGTCTGGAATAGGTGGGCTAGGTCAGGTGGTACTTAACCTTAGTTAGTATTCTGGAATCAGAATGGAACACTGGATTAGTGTTGATAAATAATAACTAGACGGTCCACGAATCCCCCGATACTACTAGTCGACCAGAATAGATAGGTCAATTTTATTGCAATTGTTGTTTCCATAAATGTTTTTCGGACTGTTTTTAAAAATGTTTTATTTGTTTCACACCAATCATCAATGTTTGTCTCTTTCTTATATCTTTCATGATCAGCATCCAGGGAAGAAGACGGGGACGGAGTCGGTGGGAGCAGTTGCAGGAGATGGAGAACACCAAGGACAGGACCAGGACCGCTCCTCTACCGACGGCTCTGCTGCTGGCCCCAGTAAGTCTTGCTGTTGTTAATATTAATAATTATTTCCCTAACTTTTACTGCACCTTATTTTTTCAGAACTATAGTTTCCGTTTCCTAATGCTATTTTTTACCAATTCTTCTTCGATCTAGACTATCTGTTTCTAAATTCTTGTTATCCCTGCCTCTAACTGCCTGTGCTATGACTCTCTGTACTACTACTATTAGTCTGTCTGTAGCTAAGCTTGCCCAGTTGGCCACTCTTTATTTAAAAGGTTTTATTAAAACTCAGATTCACCAATAGCTCTAGCCACTGAGTTCAGTCCTTTGGGTTGTCCACCAGTTCTAGCCTTCTTAATCTCGAGGCTTTTCGACAATTCCCACCAACAAAATGCCGAACCAGATATTTTACTATTTTTGATAGGATAGGACATACTACTACTGTTGTAGGGATTCCGCACATACAGAACTATGCACACAAAAATAGGACGTTGGTGATAGGAGGTTGGACCTTCCTCACACCTCACCCACAATCCCCTGACCGACTAGCTATAGTGTCTCTCATTAGCTCCCCGAACCCCCCAAAGCTACCCAATGATTAGACAACCCAGAACATAACACTCCGAGTTCCAACCTCTCAGAGTCGCGGAAGCAATGCACACCCTTTCGCTCACTCACTCGTGTAAGTCCACACCAAAATACCACAGAGTCTATGTAAGTTCAAAAGGTTTATTTTCAACTAACAAGCTCTGTACGTTGTTCTATAATGCAGTATACGAGCCAGCACCAACAGCAAAATGCATAAGATTAAAATAATAAACATTGTTACACAACTACAAGTCCATAGAAGACAAAAGGGGAAATCATGATAACTGAACAGTGGTGGAAGAACCACCCTCCCCTTGGTAGGAATATAGTTAATATAAAATTATAAATGAAGATCTCTGAGCGAATTCTGGGGGACCCCTCACCTTAGAAGAACCTATAAGTACTGGTTACATCATAAGCTCTGCAAAGCTCTGGTTCGTAGAAGGGAATCTTCCGTCTGTTAGGAGAAAAATGGTGCGCGTTAGTATAATGCAAGCATTTCTCAGTCGTGCCAAAAAGTGTAGCATGTTATGGCTAAGCAATACGGACTGACCAGAACTCCATAACAAAGCGGCTTGTTTTTCGACCTTGTACGCAGCACTCAGACAGTAGCAGTATGAGCTTATGTGGGCTCAAAGGCGTCTTACACAACAAGCTGCGAGGTAACGTGCGCAAAAATAAAAGACACAAAGCTAACATGGTTGCATGGCTCAGGCTAACTTAGCAAAGACTTGAATGACCCTAGGGACCATATAACACTACTAGTGTCTACTCTACTCTAGTACCCGATTTGTACTAGTGATGTATGTTGTATATGTATGTATTAAAAAAAAATTCAATCTTGCTAGTGAAAAAGAATAAATAGGGGGAGGTGTATATGGCATCTAAAAAATGTGTAATGTTTTTTCTAGGCGTACTACCGACCACCAGTGCCGGGGCCAGCGGCGACGCGGGCACTTCCGAGGGAGCAGGAGGAGATGCGGCATCTGCAGGAGCTGCAGGGGGTGAGCCAGCAGCAGTGGCGGGTGGTGGTAAGTTATATTCCTTACTTATTGACATTACACTCGCTGCAAGGGTGTACACTGTACTGTTGAGACTTAGTAAGTAAGAAGTTGTTGTGAACAACGGTTGAAGAAGACACCCTTTACTTAGCACTAGCATTAGCGGCAGGAGTTGAGTAACCAATGGCCTCTTCTATCTGACTTCAACTCAGCTGTGAAAGTTTTATGGAGAAGACTAAAAGTCAGATCAGATGACCTTGATGGATGGGTTGAACGAAAAGGGAAAGAAGGGTGGAAGGAGGAAGGACGTGCAAGATGTAATATTTATGACTGGCAGAGAATGATACCTGGGATGCATGCTTAGGTGGCTGATAGGAATCAGATGCATAGGTGGTTGAAGGATGGGTGGAAGGTGAAAGAAAAGATGCCTGCCTGGGTGGATGAAACTGTATGGGTGGATATGGATACTGGATAGCAAGAATCCTCCAGGGTGTTTGGGTCAAACTCAAAGCCAAGGCAAGCAAGGAAGGAAGGACGCATGGGTGGTGATTTAAAATAAGAAGAATAAATGTTTGTTGTTGGTGAAACAAACTAAGGTTTGTTGAGAGATTAAGAAGAATGATAGACATTGTTACTTTGAATGGATGGATGCCTGCATGGTCATCATAGATAGCATAGGTGGAGACTGTGACTGGATGAAGAGTCTTACTTTGAAGAGAATGTAAAAGAAACCGCACCAGAGTAGCAAAGCCAAGGAGAATAGAAGTTGTATTTTCAGAATACACCCTTGACTCACAGTAGTTTGCAAGCACAGCATATATATTGTGCATGTATGTTGTTATGAAGCGCCTCCCTCCGACTCAGAGGCCCACTCCCTACCTATGTTAATTTATTTTCGACTGTGTCAACCTGCCATGGGTGGCCTAGCTATCGGCTGCATGGTTACACAATCAATCCAAACAAAGTACCTCATGTCGTCCCATCTATAAGCAGTGATCATTTGGATCAGATATCATCTGCCTTTTCGTGAAAGTGAAAGGGAGCAGTTGCCCTTGATAATCATGTAACAGTGTATGGCCATTGTCACCCATAATAGAAAAATACGATGATTGTGTAGTCAGCTTCCCCACCTGCAGACAGTAGTAAATAAAACTAACATGAGTCTGCGTCACAAGTAGGTTTGTCTTGGGCGCAAGCTGACTGAGCTGGCAGGCCGGCTACAACAAGGTTACGTAATTTCGCTAAACAAGACAGAAGAAGAAGACTGGTGTACTGTGTACTTGAGTCCATAGTCCTAGTACAATGCCTGAAACTCCCACAAATGTTAGGGCCGAGGAAGTGGGAGGATAGATTAGATACATGCATACCACAAATGTTATGTACTGTGCTTGGTAGTGCTACTGTGCCACTCTGTGTCGAATTAATTTGTCTTACTGTTTTGCCAAGAGTATATTGTTAGTTTTTTACAATACACTTTTTTCTCCTTGATATAGCTACTCCTTCCCAACCCAAAGCCAAACCGGACAGGAAGGATTTGGCAGCCATGGCCCGGCGCCGGAAGCTTGATGCCATCCAAAAAGAGTACCGGCGGCTGGTGGTTCTGGCGGAGGAGGAGGATGCGGCAGCAGCTGCAGCCTCCTCCAATGCCCGGGGCCCCAGCCAGGCCCCTGGTCCTCAAGTAGTACAGCGCCGCGGTCTGGCAGCCGCCCGCCGCCATACTTCTATCACTGCTGCCCCCCCCCTGTGGATGCAACTGCCAGAAATTCCAGCGCCGCATGCTCCTCCAAAATGCCCGCCTAGAGGAGCGGATAAAGGTCCTGGAGGAGAAACTTGCCCGCCGATAGAGACTGAGACCCTGTTGGCTTGCCCCTTTTTTATTCCTTTTTTTGGTGGGTGGGAATTGGGCGTTGGGGTTTATGGACAATTGGACTTTTTCGTTTTGGACATTGGTTGGGGTTAGGGAGAGGGGTGGGTCAGGTGCTGTTGTGGGAGTTTGTGGGAGTTTTTACATAGTTTATTTTTGTTAGGGGATTAAATTATATTTATACTTTACATACGATGTTAATGTTTTGTGGGGGGTTACTGTTTTACGTCACACTGTTTCCTTGCTGCTGCAGGGCCACAGCCAGTGTTTGATTTAAATAATCTGTGGTTTTTGTAACACACAAACAGATAGATGCGGTACCCCTCTCTGAGTGACTAGTCCTACTAGTACTGTCAGTCTCTCCTCCTAGTCTATGCATTGTGCAACTGGACTCAAGGGGTGTGTGAATTAATTAATTAATATTATTAACTATACCTCCCCCAAACTTCTTCTCTTACCTGTGATTGATGTTTAACTTAGGTACAGCGATGGCTGCATGGCGATGATGGTTTGGTTTCCCAAGATGCCATGGTTGTGGTGGGAGTAGTAGACACTGGCAGTAGCATTTGCAAAAAAAGAAAATGAGACAGTCAGTCACCTGGGAGAGACTCTGGGAGGAGTAGTAGAACGAAGTACAGTAGACTGCCAAACAATAATAATAATGCTTATTAGCAATGCTAAAGTAAAATAAAACATAATGGTGGCGGGGATAGCCTAGTTCAACAAGTTACAAACTGTAGTTATTATTATGCCGAGTCACGCGACACAAGCTTAACCTTTAGTGCTGCTGTTTAGGAGGATGATGAATTCATCAATTCAATCAATGCCGGCAATAATTATGATGGATAAGGTTCCTTTGAAAACAAAATTGACTTGACAATATACTACTGAGCATGGGTGGGCAAGCAGAAGAAGATCCTAGCCCTGCCTTCAAATTGAATTAGTGTTGCTTTCGCCACATCCGCCCCAGCAAGCGTGTGATCAATTATTGGTGTACATTTAATTTAGTCACACCTCAATAAATCACACAGCCCGGGGGAAGAGGGTTAGGGTTTGATGAATGGTTGGGAAGGGGGGTTTGGGGAAAGGTTTGACAAAGAAAAGCAGTACGCATGGACAAACAACAACACACAATCTTGGCAGACGACCATATCCATAAATCTGTTAAGGGAGAAAAAGGAAATGCATGCATGATGATGATAACTTGATGGTTAATGATAAGTAGTACTTACTAACTACTACTAGACAATTAGACAGTACATGGCAGCAGTATATTATGAAATGAAATGAAAAGAAATGAATGAAATGAAATGAAATTTGTACTTGTAAAGCGCACTCATACCCCCAAAGGTGTCCAGGCGCTGTACGCATACCGCTGTGGAACCCTTCCTGGCTTTTCCCTGTGAAATGTCCACTCCTGGGCACCCCCAGGGTGAAGCCAGGCATCCCAGCGCTGTTGGGGCCGTTGTGGAGATTAAGCAAGCTATTGCCCAGAGTTGCAGAGTGGGACCCATGATTAGAATAGGCACCGAGGCGAGAATTATCAGGTCCGAGGAAATTGAGCCCAAGACCCGCCGAGGCGGGAATTGAACCCTGGTCCCGGGCCAGATCTCTGCATCAGGGTCTGCCGCTCTAACCATTGAGCCACACTTCTCCAAATTATGCAATTTCCCTTGCCTGTCTGCCCTCAGAGAGACCCGAACTACATACAGTTTCTGTTCTGTTGTGCCGGGCTTACTTTTAAAGATAGCAAAGAAAATTCAAAAATAGCTGTAGGGATGAATTATAAGCAGAGAGCAAACATAATAATAACAACAACACACAGTAGTAATGATTGAAGACAAAAAATGAATCAAATTATTTAAAAGATGATGAAAGTTGATACTGTTACTGTATGTTATCCTGGTCAAAATGGGGAGCAGCATCTCAGCATTCCTCTTGGTCCTCCCTTCCATGGACGCTCCGTCCATCAATCTTGGGTGACGCCATTGTCTGCCTGGCAGATGTAGATTCATTGGTAAGGTAAGTGTGAGTTGTTTTTCCCAGTATAGCACAGGGTAAGGGCCGGTCTGTAATTGTAGATGGAAAAACAAAAGGGATATTGAAAAATCAAGTAGAAAAAAAATGCATAAATTACGGTGGAGTGCAACAAGAAGAACACTTTCAGAGGCGGCATGGATACATCATGTCTACTCTAGTCTGTTTCCAGCATTAACCTACAACAACAACAACAACAGGACAGAGCAGGCCCATGGCACCTGTGACCCATCCTCCATTTAGCGTACATTTTTTGACAGAGGCAGACAAAGCACATATACAGCAACATAGCATTTTACAAATTAAGTGACTAAATCAATGCACCGCTGTCAGTCATACCACTACACTACTCGACTCCACCACTACACAGACATGTAGGTCTGCTGTGGTTGTTGTTGACTTGTATACCTTTTATGCCACTCATGAAACGCCCTGACTTATTCCATCAATCATCTCCGATCCTACTGAGTGACTGCGAAGATATTATGTCACTGTGGTCATCATCATGGTGTTGTCCAACTCAGTGTGCAGTGTACAGATTGAGTCCCCTTTCCATATTCAAAATGCAATGGATCGGCCTGCAGTAGAAGTACAAGTTTGTTATTGAAAAACAAGAAGGGAAACATTGCCTTGAGTTACTTTTAGTGTGTAGATTAGATAATAGTACACAATGAATTAACTTCATGCACAACAAACAACAACAACACAAATCATTCAGTCAGCGTCCAATGCATGGCATCATTCATTACCTGTTCCTTCTCATCTTCAGTTAATGGGCAGTCTCTCTCGGCTCGGAAAGGAGGTTAGCTATAGTAGTCATCATCATGTTCCACTTCTTTTGGAGGGACTCAACGAGGCAAGATTTTCTTTTTTCTTCTATTATGCTACATCCAATCATCATCTGGCTTGAGGGCAATGGATTTAGGGTGATTCAGGAGGATGGAGGAGCAGGACTCGGAGGAGTTGACTGAAATGCAGACAGCTGAAACTCATATATGGCAATAAAAAGACTAGAAGACGGTGGTGATGGATTTGTTGTGATTCGAAGTTTCGAACCAGAAAGACAGAGACACAAATAAAAGTAAATAAGGGAGGAAGACAGTAAGAAGTGCAAGCCTAGTTGTCAGGGTAGTATAGCTCGTCCTCAAACTCTGGGGGTTCAACCAGAAGTAGGTAATCATCATCTAACACACTACCTCTGTCACCTGAGGCGCTGTCCTCATCTTCCTGCGTTGATTCATGTATTGTGCAATTCGGTGGTATAAAGTGCTGATTCATTTTGATCATGGTTAACCTCTCCACGTTTTTGGGCGAGAGACTGGTCCTCTTCACTGTTACAATGGAACCAGCAGCACTGAAAACACACTCAGAAGAGACACTTGTGACAGGGCAAGCCAGATAGTTTATCGCCAGCCTGCTGAGCACTGGCCATTGGCCCCTTTTCCCATACCAATACCACAATGGATTTTGATCAATGTAGACCTCTGTTGGGTCATCCAGATAGGCCTGGACCATCCGCTCAATGTTCAGGGGTGCTACACTTTGTTCGGCCTCTTTTGTCTTTGCATCAGCACTGGACCTAGCAAGTCCTTGCAGTAAATACCAATCCTTTGCCGTTTGTACTGAGGCTGATGATCCAGTTCTTGCTGTTGTCGATAGTGTTGGTGACAGCTCTGAGCCAAACGCACTGCCCTCAGGCTCTGAAGTTGAACTTGACGCCGGATGCCCTGCTGCAGTACTTGTTGTGGGTTTGAGTAGCGGGCCTTTAATTAACAGCCGTTCATTTTCAAAATTACTGGCTGCCTCAGCTATCCAAGTTTTGTACCAGGCAACATCCACTTCTGAAAAAGGAAGTAATGTCTTACTGTTCAGTGCCGATTTGTACTGTGGATCCAGAATTGTGGCCCAAATGTAATGCTCTTGGGACAAAATCTTAGTTTGCACCCTTGTATTTTCAGCTAAGCGACGTGATAAGCTCTCCACCAACTCATATGCTTCTTTTTTTTCCTCCACACCTATGTACGCTTCAGAAACCTCCTTCAACTGTTGCTGTAGCATGTGCAACAATGGGATAGCTTGGCCCATAGTACAATCCCCCTTGCTGACTTCGCGTGTGAAGACCTCGAAAGGAAGAAGCATGTCTGTCAGGCATTTAACTAGGCACCATTGGTCCATCTGAAGGGTCATGCCTTTCACAGTAGCATCCCCTCTTTGCATGACATATTCATTGATTGGTCTGTACTGCTCAAACAGACGGTCAAGCATGTAATAAGTTGAGGTCCAACGTGTTGCCACCTCCTGGATGAGTGCTTTGACTGGCATTCTATAGTTACATTGAATGATCCTCAGCTGCTTCCGGGCTTTAAAAGAATGGCTGAAATGAGTGCATATTCTTCAGAAGGTGGTCAGTACGTTGCTGACTATGGCTTCTTTTTTCAGAAAGTCTTGAACTATAATGTTAATGCAGTGCGCCAAACACGGGACCCTGAAATAGCCCCCATCTTCCATGGCCTTAAGTACATTACTGCCATCATCCGTGGCAACAAAACCAATGTTAAGCCCTCTTGGGCGCAGCCATTCAAAGACCTTGCTGTTAAACTCTTCCAAAATGTTTGCAGCAGTATGAGATTTCTCCATGGCGAACTTGGCTACAGTTGCATGTTTCCGAGTAGCATTAAAAATCTCAGCTGTGTCAACAGCACCTACTTCAGATAGCTTTTCTCTAACCCCCACAAAAGAGACCCAGTGTGCAGTGATGCACATGTAATCAGTGGCTTGGCAACTGGTCCACATGTCTGTTGTAAGGTGGATATTGTGAACAGCACTCTGCTGCAAAGCTTGTCCAAGCAATTCCAGCACATCGTGATGTAGTGCTGGAACAGCAACTCTGGCGAAATAGGTCCAGCTGGGAACCTTCCATTTAGGGCAGATGGCTGACACAAATTCAAGGAATCCCCCCCCTTCCACAAATGAAAAAGGCAGAAGGTCTAGCGCTAACATTTTAGCCAGCTTCACATTGTACAACCGTGCCGTTGGGTGGTTGAGTTGGTACTGCCCCTCCGACCTAAGCATGCTGTCAATGGTAGGCTGGATTATTTTCCTTTGTGGTGCAGCTGTCTTCTTGAACCCAGTTAGGCTCAACGACACACTGCTTTTCATTGCAGTACTTGGTTGCCTTGGTGTCTCAGTCTGACTCTGACTCTTCTTACTACGGTGCCACTGAGATGCTGCTGAGGATGTGGGCGGTACCACTACAATGCTGGGGACAGGGCTAGAAATATCTCCCTCTTGTTGACCTTTCACCGCGATCAGATCTTCTTCTACTTCTTCATCCCCACCAACAGCAATGGGTGCAGTTTTACTTTTTGTAAGCGAAGTAGGTGAGTCTCCCACTGGATGATGGTGTTTTTTGAGATGACTTGTTTGGCCTCCGGTACCATAGTTTGTACCAAGCTTACCCCGCCTAACAGCGTGTCGACAAATTGAGCATATAGCAATGTTCTCCTCCTTACTGCTAACCGAAAAGAAGTCCCAAACTGGGGAGGAGAACTTTATGGCGCTGCTGGAGGTGCCACTTTCAATACCAGATGAACTGGAGGGTGTGCATGGAATTTGACTCTGTGCAGTTACAGTACCCCTACCTACTGAAGTGGTGGTTGAGCTGGATGTAGGTCCCTGCCGGGCCTTTGCAAATGCAAATATGGAAGCTGGAGGTCGTGTTGGTGTTGCCTGTGTTGGTGGTATCCGTGCTACATCCCTCGCAGCGATTTTGGATAGGGTAATAATGTTGGTCTCCATCTCCTCTGGGCCGGGAGGGATGTTCATGATGACTGGCTCATCATCATCATCCCCCTCTTCTACATCTACCTCCATAACTCTAAGGCATTCTGGAACCTTCCTTTTCACTAGCCTTGTCTTGTGGCGTGCATCACTCTCAGACTGAGTTGGTGGCTTCCAAGTGGCATCTCGATCATCAGAAGCGGGGCTTGAAGAAGAAGTTGATGGACTAACCCTCCTTTTCCTTGCTGGGGGTCTGGAACAGTGGCTTGCTCCTCTTTGTCTGCAGGAAGCTCGATTTCCTGAACTGCCCCTACTTCAGGAGGAACAACTACTATTGTGGGCTGTTGTTGCGGCTGTTGTTGCAGCTGTTGTTGCGGCTGCTGCTGCGGCTGTTGCTGCGGCTGTTGTTGCCCCCTTATCTGCTGAGTTTCCGCCTGCGTTGATTGGGTACTACTTTGCGATAATGACATTTCAATATCACTGCTCGTTAGTAGACTGGCTACCTCTGCGACACTCATGGCCTTGGGCCTAGGTTGGTGGGGCTGGCCCGCTGATGCGCAGGTGCTACTCCCAGCTTGGTCCCCGGACAACGCTGCTGCAGGCATAATTTTTTGTTTCCCAAAAAACATCTGGGGCGGCACACCAGTCTTGGTAAGTGCCACTTCCTTCTTATGTTCCTTCTTCTCACTGACAACTTTCTTGGTACTGGAGGACCTGTTACCTTTCTTTGGGGCCATCTTCTTCAGATGTCAGCAGGACGCAGGTGCACTAGTTGCAGGGATGTCTGTGGTCACACCTGGACGTGACGTGGTGCGCAGCAGGACTTCTGTCTGGCAGTACAAAGGGTGATGATGACACCTCCTCCTCTGTCTTTTTGTGCACCTAAAAGCAAAGAAGCCAGGAGAAGAACATCAGTGAAATGTTGCATTTGTTGTTGTGGTTCAATTACTACTAGTACAAACAAACAAATAAAATATATAACTTAGTGTAGCCATTTGTGAGACTTTGTCAACAAGGGCTTTCATGGTATACTGTGTACACTCTCAGGAAGGATAGGAAAGAAGAGGAACAACAACAAAAATACAAATGTAATGGTAGTGGACCTTGTTTGGCATTAAATGATTTGCTCATCACATCATTCAGGGATCTGCAGCTGGCAAAGGTGATGGATGGAAGCAGTAAGCCAAGAGGAAAACCATGCAGGCCTATATGGCAAAAGCAGCACACTTATAACTCCCACCAGAAATGGCCACCATCCACATGGACAAATCACAAGCAACAAGCAGGAGGCCTGGAAAACAATGTACTGAAAAAGGCCTATATTAGCCAGGCAAAGGATGCATGCTAAACCACACTGCCTTGCCTTTAATGCCATAAAATGCAAATCCACAGGGCTAAACAAGGTCTGCAAGGTACACAACACACCACTCACAATAAAGGCATTTATTTAACACACACCCAAAAACTGAAATACCCCCAAAAATACACATTTTGCAATTCAATCCAATGCCATCCATGCCCTAAATGATGTTTGAAATAAATTCAACACACTCCAAAGGAACAATAGCTTCATCATGCACCCACCCATGACTAGCTCTGGGCCTACTGGCTACCCACAACAATTATTTTTTTTAAATGATGAAAAGTACCAAATTGTAGTTGCAGCAACTGCAATGCCCCAATCAAACAAACAACAACACCAACTTACTTGTAAAATCTCAAATCCAAATGTCCTCAAATCCAATGATAATGATGCAGCAGACACAAAGAGTGATCCTTCCAGCTCAAAATCCAAATGAAAAATGAACAGGAGATGGACAAAGCACTGGGAGGAGCCTGCTGGACAGGAACAGGAAGTTGGAGACTCTGTGGCACTTCCTCCCTCTCCCAAAAAAAAGTTTTTAAAAAAAAAAGGACTCCTTGCACAAAAAACGACAGCCAAATGTCAATCTGAGGAGTTTTTTTTCATCCAAATCATCATTTTATAGAAGGATTTATGCTGCTCGAGATATTCTTCTTCTACAGATTGAAAATTTTGCGTGTTCGGGATCGCGAGCTTCACAAAACTTCCGCCGGATGTCCGATGGCACGTCCGACTGACGTGTTCGGGATCGCACGTTCTCTCTCGCGGTGTCCGATGGCGCGGCGAATGACGTGTTCGCGATCGCACACTCTCGGGGAGTCCGATGGCGCGACGAATGACATGTTCGCGATCGCACACTCTCGCGGGAATGCGCAGCCAGCTACCAAAATCTTGTGGCGCACACGAACGGATAGGAAAACTCGTCGGAGAACGCAGGGATCCCAGTAAGTCGCTATCGCGCGCGCGAGACCGCATTTTTAAAGCGCAAACAAGAAAATAATTACGCTACGGATCGTGGAATTTTCGGCAATTCCGCATTCTCCACGGAACGCGAAATTGCCTAAATTCCGCACATTCCCCGAGCGGACCGGAATTTACCGCCCAGGCCTAGAAAAGAGGGGATGCAACTGTGAAAGGCATGACCATTGAGATGGACCAATGGGGCCTAGTTAAATGCCTGACAGAGATGCTACTTCCTTTCGAGCTCTTCACACGTGAAGTCAGCAAGGAGGACTGTTGTATGGGCCAAGCTATCCCATTGTTGCACATGCTACAGGAACAGCTGAAGGGGGTGTCTGCAATGTACGCAGGTGTGGAGGAAAAGAAGAAGCATATGAGTTGGTGGAGAGCTTAACCCTTCGCTTATCTGAAAATACAAGGGTGCAAAGAGGCATTGTGTCATCCAACCATTACATTTCTGCCACAATTCTGGATCCACTGTACAAAGCAGTACTGAACACTAACACATTGATTCCTTTTTCAGAAGTGGATGTTGCCAAGTACAAAACTTGGATAGCTGGGGAAGCCAGTCGCTTAGAAAAAGAACGGCTGGGAATTAGAGGCCTGCTACTCCAGCCCACAACAAGTACTGCACGGCAGCCGGCGTCAAGTTCAACTTCAGAGCCTGTGGGCAGTGCGGTTGGCTCACAGCAGTCAAAACAACCAACAACACCAAGAACAACATCAACAACAATAAGAACAGGAGCCTCAGCCCCAACCAAAATCGGCACATGAATGGTTTCTACAGCAAGGGCTTGTTAGGTCCAGTGTTGAGGCAAAGGCAAAAGAGGCCGAGCAAAGCGGAACACCCCTGAGCATTAAGCGGATGGTCCAGGCCTATCTGGATGACCCAACAGAGGTCTACATTGATCAAAACCCATTGGTCTATTGGTATGGGAAAAGGCGCCAATTGCCAGTGCTCAGCAGGCTGGCGATAAACTATCTGGCTTGCCCTGTCGCATGTGTCTCTTCTGAACGTGTTTTGAGTGCTGCTGGTGCTGTTCTGACAGTGAGAAGGACCAGTCTCTCACCCCAAAACGTGGAGAGGTTAACCATGATCAAAATAAATCAGCACTTTATACCACCGGATTACACCATACCTGAAGTAGCACAGCAGGAAGATGATGACGGCGACTTAGGTCAAGGAAGCATGTTAGATGACCTACTTCTGAGTGAACCACCAGAGTTTGAGGATGAGCTCTACTTCCCTGACAACTAGGCTTTCGACTTGTTACTTTCTTTCTTGCTTATTTACTTTTATTATTTGTGTGTGTCTCTGTCTTTCTGGTTCGAATCACAACAAATCCATTACCACCGTCTTACTCTTTTATTGCCGGATTGGAGTTGCAACTGTGTGCAGACAGTGAAGAAGTAAGTCCACTCCTCGGAGTCCTGCTCCAGTCCACTCCTGACTCGCCCTAAATCCATTTCCCTCAAGCCAGACATTGGATGGAGAATAGTACAAGAAATGTGTGCCTGCCTCGTCGAGACTCGAGTCTCTCCAAAGAACCTGACTAGTAATTATAGCTATCCTCCTTTCCGAGCCGAGAGGGACTGCGACTTAAGAACAGGTAAATGATGGCATGCATTGGACGCTGACTCTGAGGGATTGTTTGTGTTGTTGTTGTGCATGAAGTGTACTAGTATAATCTACACACAAAAAGTGACTCAAGTCAATGTTTCCCTTCTTGTTGTTTAATAACAAAATTGTACTACTGCAGGCTGATCCATTGCATTTTTGATTCTGAAATCTGGACTCACTCGGTACACTACAGAGTTGGACACCATGATGACCATACTATACTCCCAGTCAGTCAGTAGGATCGGAGATGATTGATGGAATAACTTGGGCGTTTCATGAAGTGGCCTAAAAGGTAAACAAGTCAACAACAACCACACCAGACAAACATGTCTGTGTAGTGGTGGAGGCGAGTGTAGTGGTATGACTGACAGCGGTGCATTGATTTAGTTACTTAATTTGGAAAATGATATGTTGCTGTATATGTGTGCACTGCTCAGTGCTGTCTGGCTTAAAATCTAAGCTAAGTGGAGGTTGGGTGGGCACTGCGGGCCTGACTCTGTCCTGTTGTTTTTGTTGTAGGTTAATGCTGGAAACAGAGTAGACATGATAGCCATGCCGCCTCTGAAAGTGTTCTTGTTGCACTCCTCCTTAATTTATGCATTTTAACTTTACTTTTCTCCTTGATTTTTCAATATCCCTTTTGTTTTTCCATCTACACTTACAGGCCGGCCTTTTCCTTGTGCTATACTAGGAAAAGCAACTCACACTTACCTTACCAATCTGCATCCGCCAGGCAGGCAGTGGCACCCAAGATTGACGGACGGAGCGTCCATGGAAGGAAGGACCAAGAGGAATGCCGAGATGCAACTCCCAATTTGACCATAACATAGTAACTTATAGTATAGTCTTCTTTTATTTCATTTGATTCATTTTTTCTCTTTAATCATTTTACGACTGTGTGTGTTGTTGTTTATTATCTTTGCTTATACATTTGACCCCTACAGGTATTTTTTAATTTTCTTTGCTAACTTTAAAAGGAAGCCCTGTACAACAGAACATAAAATGTATGTAATTTGGGTCTCTCTGGGGGCAGACATGCAAGGCAATTGCATAATAATAATAATTAATAATATACTGCTGCCCTGTACTACTAGTCTAGTACTACTCATCATTAACCATCAAGTCATCATCATGCATGTATTTCCTTTTTCTCCCCTAACAGATTTATGATGGTCGTCTGCCAAGATTGTGTGTTGTCCATGTGTAGTGTTTGTCTTTGTCAAACCTTTCCCTCAAATACCCCTTCCCAACCATTCATCAAACCCTAACCCACTTTCCCCGGGCTGTGTGATTTATATTGAGCTGTGACTAAATTAAATTAATTTACACCAATAATTGATCACACACTTGCTGGGGCGGATCAATCAGGGAATTGTAAGCGCGCTACTCACCCGTGAGGGTCTCAAGGCGCTGAGGGGGCAGGGGGTCCGCAGATCTGTTTAGCCAAAGAGCCAGGTCTTGAGGGTCTTCCTGAAGGTGTTCAGGGAGGGGGCGCATCTGATGTCTACCGGTAACTCGTTCCAAGGTCTTAGCTGCAATGTGAGAGAAGGATCTTCCGCCTGCTCTGGTTCTGTGGATGCGCGGGGTTTCGGCCAGTGAGAGGTTGGAAGATCGGAGGTTTCTTTTGGGTTCGTGGAAGTTGATTCTGTCGTTGAGGAATTTGGGTCCGTTGTTGTGTAGACATTTGTAGGCGTGAGTGAGGATTTTGAAAGTGACTCTTTTCTCCACGGGGAGCCAGTGGAGACTTCGTAGGTGTTGGATGTGGTGAAAGCAACACTAACTCAAGGCAGGGTGAGGATCTTCTTCTGCTTGCCCACCTATGCTCAGTATTTGAAAGTCAATTTTGTTTCCAGAGAAACATAATCCATCATAATTAATTGCCAGCATCGATTCATCATCCTTACAGCACTAAAGGTTACGCTTGTCCACTTCATAGATCGAGTCAACTACAGTTTGTTTCTTGTACTAGGCTATCCCCGCCACCATTATTTTTTATTTTACTTTAGCATTGCTTATCATCATGGTTTCTTGTTTGGCAGTCTTCTTGTGTACTGTACTTCTACTACTCCTTCCCGAATCTCCCTCAGGCGACTGACTGTCTCATTTTCTTTTTTTGCAAATGCTACTGCCAGTGTCTACTACTACTACCACCATCACCATGGCATCTTGGGAAACCAAACCATCATCACCATGCAGCCATCGCTTTGCCTAATTTTAAATAACATCAATCACAGGTAAGAGAAGAAGTTTGGGGGAGGCATAATTAATAATATGGAAATTAATTCATTAATTCACACACCCACACCCTTCCGAGTCCAGTTGCAGACTGCATAGACTAGGAGGAGAGACTGACAGTACTAGTAGGACAGGTCACTCACAAGTGAGGGTACTGCATCTATCTGTTTGTGTGTTACACTATCGGCAGATTATTTAAATCAAAAACTGGCTGCGGCCCTGCAGCAGCAAAGGAAACCGTGTGAAGTAAAAGAGTAACCACCCACACAAATCATTTACATCGTATGTAAACTTTAAGTAATAATTTATTCCCCTAACAAAATAAACTAATGTAAAAATCCCACAACACCTGACCCTCCCCTCTCCCTAACCCCAACCAATGTCCAAAGATAAAGAAAGAGTCCAATGTCCGCTCCATTCTCCATAATAAATAATAAATATAAACCACAACTTTTCCCCAACTCCCAATTCCCACCCACCAAAAAAAAGATTATAAAAGGGGCAAGGCGACAGAGTTCTAGTGGCGGGCTCACTTTTTACCCACTAGGACCTTTATCTGCTCCTCTAGAATGCAGCTCTTGAATGCTTTACAGTTGCATCCACAGGGGGGGGGCAGCAGTGTTGAATGAAGTGCGGCAGGCGGCTGCCAGACCGCGGCGCCGTACCACTGGGGGGGCCTGGCTGGGGCCCGGGGCATTGGAGGAGGCTGCAGCTGCTGCTGCCTCCTCCTCCTCCTCCGCCAGAACCACCAGCCGCCGATATTCTTTGCAGATTGCCTCCAGCTTCTGGCGACAGGCCATGGCTGCCAACTCCTTCCTGTTTGGTTGTGCTTTTAGTTGGGAAGGAGTAGCTATATCAAGAAAGAAAAAAGACAATTGTAACGAATACTCTCAGTAAAATAGTAACACAAATTAATTCTACACATAGTGGCACAGTAGCACTAGCAAGCACAGTACATAACATTTGTGGTATCCTCCCACTTCCTCGGCCTCTAACATTTGTGGGAGTTTCAGGCATTACTACTACTAGGCACTATGGAGTAGACAAGTCTTCCTCTTCTCTCTCTTGTTTAGCTAAATTAACCTTGTTGTAGGCATGCCAGCGCAGTCAGCTTGCGCCCTAGACACACATACTTGTGTCGCAGACTCATGTTATTTTTATTTACTACTGCCTGCAGGTGGGGAAGCTGTAGTCTACAACTACGCAATTATCTTATTTTTCTATTATGGCCATACTCTGTTACATCAATGGCAACTGCTCAATTTCACTTTAACCCTGACTACTACAACACGTCAGACGATATCTGATCCAAATGATCATTGATTATATATGGGACGACATGAGGTACTTTTGATTGATTGTGTAACCATGCAGCAGATAGGCCACCCATGGCAGGCTGACACAGTCAAAAATAAATGACATAGGTAGGGAGTGGGCCTCAGAGTCGGAGGGAGGCGCTTGATAACATACATAAACAATATATATGCTGTGCATGCAAACTACTGTGAGTCAAGGGAGTATTCTGAAAATACAACCTTGAATCAAAAACCTTGCACAAAACAGTCCTGTTGTTTCTCTTCCCAGCGATTTTTCCATTTATCAATCATTGCATTGCTCGTCTAGCATTATATTTTTTTAATTCTAATCTTCCATTCTCCTTGGCTTTGCTACTCTGGCGCGGTTTATTTTTCTTTTACATTCTCTTCAAAGACTCTTCATCCAGTGACAGTCTCCACCTATGCTATGATGATTGAATACATTCAGGCATCCATCCATTCAAAGTAAAGATGTCTATCATTCTTCTTAATCTCTCAACAAACCTTAGTTTCACCAACAACATACATTTGTTATTTTTTTAAACCACCACCCATGCATCCTTCCTTGTTTGCCTTTGAGTTTGACCCATGAAACCACCCAGAGGAATCTTCCTATCACCCATACATTTTCACCCACCCAGGCAGGCATCTTTTCTTTCACCTTCCACCCATCCTTCAACCACCCATGCATCCGATTCCAATCAGCCACCTATGCATCCCACGCATCCTTCTCTGCCAGTCATATATTACATCTTGCCCGTCCTTCCTCCTTCCATCCTTCTTTCCCTTTTCGTTCAACCCATCCATCAAGGTTGTCTGACTCTTAGTCTTCTCCATAAAACTTTCCCAGCTGAGTTGAAGTCAGATAGAAGAAGCCATTAGTTACTCAACTCCCGCCGCTAATGCTATTGCTAATGCTAAGTAAAGGGTGTCTTCTTCTTGAACCGTTGTTCACAACAACTTACTCTCTCTCAACAGTCCAGTGTACACCCTTGCAGCAAGTGTGTAACTATTGTCAATAAGTAAGGAATATAAGTATAACTTATCACCGCCCGCCACTGCTGCTGGCTCACCCACCCCTGCGGCAGCTGTCACATCCGCTGCTCCCTCCTGGCTGGCGTCCCCTGCCCCGCCACTGGCCCCGGCACTGGTGGTCGGTACGCCTAGAAAAACATTACACATTTTTTAGATGCTATACACGCCTCCCCCTATTTATTCTTTTTCACTAGCAAGATTGAAAATAGTTACTAGTTAAGTTTAGGACAAACTTCAGTACGGAGTCCGCTCTGCTGGAAGCGACATAGTTTATTAGGGGCAAGCTGGACCAGGAAGGCAAGGCTGTCCTGATAGTGCTTGATTTGTCAGCGGCCTTCGATACAGTCCCACATGAGAGGCACCTAAACAGACTTGAAAACATCGGCCTGGGTGGGACCGCCTTAACATGGATGTCCTCCTTTTTGGGAAACAGATCTCAGGACATCTGGCTCCCACCGTTCTCTTCTCCGGTTCCGGCCATCAAGGTAGGGGTCCCTCAAGGCTCCATTCTTAGCCCTACCCTCTTTAATATTTATCTATCTCTCTTGCATCTATGGTAGAGGAAGAGGGTGCCAAAATCGTTTCCTATCCTGACAACACTCAGCTGATCTTCACATGTGAGAAAGGCTCTGACTTTGACGAGGCAAGGATCAGGTCCTGCCTCACAAAGGTTTTCAACTGGCTTAAGATCAATCAGCTTAAGTGTAATACGGACAAAACGGAAGTTGTTTTCTTTGGAAAACCGGAAACTCCTGATTGGAGCTCCTGGTGGCCAAGGATCTGCCACCCCCGCCCGCAGAAAAGGAGAAAGCCAAAAACTTAGGAATTGTGATAGACAAAACACTCTCCATGCACTCTCAGATCCAAAATCTTACTGGCGCATACTTTGGTATACTCCGAATGTTAAAAAAATTTCTACCACTACTACCGCTGGAGAGCATAAGGATCGTGGTGCAGGCTCTAGTGACATCAAAGCTTGACTACGTCAATTGCCTGTATTTCGGTCTTCCTAAATCTCTGATCCAGCATCTACAAGTGGTTCAAAACGCGGCAGCCAGAGCCATCCTGAGACCTAAACCCAGATCTAATATGACTCCGATTCTTAAATCTTTACATTGGCTCTGCATAAAAGAACGGATAGACTTTAAAGCTTTGACCATCTTCTTTAAAGCGTTCCACAACGTAGGAGTCGGGTACCTAACCAAACGTGTTAATCACTATACTACCTCTAGACCCTTTCGTTCTTCCAATGCCAACCTGGCCATTGTGCCCAAGATACGCCTTGCCCGTACGGGAGGTAGATCCTTCGGCTTTCTTGGCACAAAACTGTGGAACAGCCTTCCGGAGTCCTTTAGGCTTAACACAGACTTACTTTTTAATCACTAACTGGGTTTTTTTTTCTACGCATTCTTCCCTCGCTGTTTATGCACCAGGACACTCTAGTTTGAGTAGCTGTGCGCTCTATCAAATACACTATTTCATTTAATTTCATTTCACAATACATACATACACCACATACATCACTAGTACAAATCGGGTACTAGAGTAGAGTAGACAGTAGCCAGTAGCAGTATGTCCTATCCTATCAAAAATAGTAAAATATCTGGTTGGGCATTTTGCTGGTGGCAATTGTTGAAAAGCCTCTCAAGATTAAGAAGAGGACAACCCAAAGGACTGGACTCTGTGGCTAGAGCTATTGGTGAATCTGAGTTTTAAAACTTTTTAAAAATAAAGAGTGGCCAACGGGGCAAGCTACAGACAGACTAATAGTAGTAGTATGGAGTCAGAGGCAGTTAGAACCAGGGATAACAAAAGTTTAGAAACAGATAGATTGAGGAAGATTTGGTAAAAAATAGAATTAGGAAACGGAAACAATAGTTCGAAAAAATAAGGTGCAGTAAAAGTTAGGGAAATATAATTATTAATATTAACAACAGGAGGACTTACTGGGGCCAGCAGCAGAGCCCTCGGTAGAGGAGTGGTCCTGGCCTTGGGAGGCATCTCCAGCTCCCGCCTCAGACCCCATCGTCTTCTTGCCCCTGGGTGCTGATCATGTAAGATATAATAAAGAAAGAGACAAGCATTGATGATAGGTGTGAAACAAATCAAATATTTTAAAAAACGCTCTAAAAACATTTTTGGAAACAAGAATTGCAATAAAATTGACCTATCTAATCTGATTGACTAGTAGTATCGCGGACCGTCTAGTTATTATTTATTAATCCAGTCTTCCATTCTGATTCCAGAATCCTAAACCTAAGTACCACCTGACCTAGCCCACCTATTCCAAAGACATTGGAAATGAATTGCCAAAAATATATTTGCTTCTTCTAAGTTTCAATCTTATTCGAAATCATCAATGAATCAACCCCCTTTGACGGGCAATTTTTCACTAAGTCTGCACTTCCATTTATTTTAGTCCTCAAAAATGCATTGATGGACGCATGCATAAATTTGCATACACCAAATTGTTGGTTGGTTGCTGCTGATGTGCTGATGACTTAGTTGCTTTATTACTCACTCACTAACAAACTACAAAAGGTTCTACTAAGGACTGGAGTCAGCACTCAGCAGCACGTGACGGACGACGCGTCACGCGGACCGCTAAAAAATTACCAACTAATACTGAGTGACTAAACTACCTATCAATCCACCACTATCTTAGTGACAGGAGGACAAAGGAAAGGACTGGAGTCTCTCTGGTATTACCTAACTTAAGTTCTCTAAACTCTCTTACATAATCAGCCCAAGCGAGCGCAAAGTTGCAAACAAGTAAGATTAGTAATGCCGAGCACCTGTCTAGTGTCTAGAAGAATAACAATCACATAAGATTTTTAAATGTAACTTACCTGCATGTAAGCAGCAGCATTCTTGCTATTTAGGAAAAAAATAATGTTCGCAATAACAATAACACAGAACAGAACACACAATACTACTCTAATTAGCTACTCACCAAGCCCCACGACCTCAACATCTAGCAGGTCCAGAAGGTCCTGCTCCCGGTCCAAGATGTCTGACCACCGGTGAGTCAGCTGGTTATGGGTGCACCGGACCCCAGAGCAGCGAAACACTGCTCAGCGCACCCTCGCCCACCGGCTGTGACGCTCCTGGGTAGCGTAGCCAGAGCCGGGCCGGGCCTGCCGCCTACTGCCAAGGTTAAGGGGAGGTGGCGCTGTACAAAAAAAAACAAGGGCGGCCACCTCCACCTCGGTGAAAAGGGCCCGGGGCTGCACCCCTTCCGGGTGCCGTCTGCCACAAGGAAGGCGACTCTTGGGTGCAGGCACCTTCCCCTTCCCCTTACTACTAGAGGTAGCCTTAGCCATGGTTCTGGGTGGGTGGGGGCGGAAAAGAAAATGTAGGAGTAAAAAATAAAGTGAGGAGAAGAAGTAGGAAAGTAAAAAAGCAAGTAATATAAAACTGTAGAAAAAAGTCAAAAAATGCAGTAAAAAGTATAAATAAAATGCAAAATATACACTTAGGGAGAGAGAGGGGTAGATAATAAATAAAAAAGATCAGAAAAACAGTGTAAAAAACAAAGGATTGAAAAGATTAGAGAGGGATGAAAAACAGGCCCCAGAACCATGCAAAGACTAGGAAAACAAGATGGCCACGCCCACTGGCGACTGCAAGGTGAAGTTCGTAGACGAATCATGCCGCGCAATGGAGCCGATTTCCAACTGAGCGAGTACGATGCACGATTCGGACAGCCGCTTCGCCTTGGTCTCAGCGAGACGAAACGGCTGTCGGAAGTGTACTTCGGGGGGCTTTACCAGACCCCCCTTCACCCGGGGCCCTCCAAATCTATCACGGGGGGTGCCCATGGGTCCCTAAGACCCAAGCATGCACAGTGTGGCGGGCACCATGGGGTGCCCACCACAGGGTGTACGCTTTTCCCCACCCACCCGTTTTCTGCTATGGGAGCCTGTGTATGCGTCTACTCTGTACACAGGCTCCCATAGAGTTCAATGGGAGTCCGAGCGAACCGAGTCCGTAAGCATACGGCTGCATCGTACTCGCTCGTTCGGACTCCCGGAGCACGTCTCGCTCGGAAAGCCCACCGGATCCGAGTCGTACGGAGAGCTTTCCGAGCGAGATCAGAATCGGGCCCTTAATGTAAGAATGTAATCAATGTTTACAATACAATTGAATAATGTATAACTGTTATTAAAAATTAATTTCTTTCTAAAACATGCTTAAAAAGCAATATAAAATTACATCATTTTATGTTTAAAAATGTACATAACTGTAATAAAATGTTTAATAATGTTTAAAACTAAGGGCCCGATTACGATGCCTGATGGAAAAGGCTTCCGTCTGCCGTGCTCGCGGCAAAATTCCACCCGCATGACCCTCGGCATCTTCGTCGGTCAAATTACGATGCAATGCACGGAAAATCCCACCACGGCTGACGGAACTCACAAATGACCGTCCGCCATGCCCCGAAAAGTTGCAAATCCGACTGCGTCGGACGGGGAAAGCAGTTCAAGGGACTGAAAAGGCCGCTTCTGCCGCGGAATGACCGCACGACCAATTACGATGAAACCGCGGAGTTGGAGGACGGAGCATTGCGTTCCGATTCCCTTGCACGCGCATAGACCAAATGAATGGCGGTAGTAACAAACTGAACAGCGATGCACAAAGTGTGCCTGCACTCAACGCAGCCCTCAATCACATCACACACGCCACAATGATACACCCCAAATGTCCATTGGCAATGTAAGCAATGCCCAGCATGGAAGAAACACCTGGAGGAAATCACTCATTTGGACACACCCACATAAAACAGCATAAAACCAACCCCTTCCTGGGCCAGCATCCTTTGCACACCAGAAGCTGACACAGAAAGACAGGACACCATTTACGCACACAGCATAACATCACATACACCCATATCCACAAAACACCACTTCCCACCCACACACCGGACACACTTCACATAACTCCACCACCCCCTGCACCCTGCACTTGTCTTACCTTTGCACCATGGCCAAACAGAAAATGCCCAAATTCACTGACACTGAGTTGAAAGTGATCGTAGACGAGATAATAAGGGTAGAACCACATTTGTATGGGAGCCTGGTCCAACACACCCCACTTGCGTGCAAAAACCAGATGTGGACAAGGATCTACAACAAAGTCAATGCTGTAGGGACCACCCTACGCACACTGCATGACATCAAAAGGCGGTGGGTCGACCTCAAGGCCCGGGTCAAGCATCAGCACCAGAGGAACCACGAGAAGGCCCAAAGAACTGGTGGCGTCCCTCCCATACCACCACTAACCTTCACTGAATGGGAGGAGAAGGTGCTTGCCATACTGCATCCCAAGAGTCTCACAGGAATCGAGGGGGGAGTGGAGGCTGGTAAGTACAAACAAAACGATCACATCCCACTGTAATGTACCGTTGTGCACAACAAGTGAGCCTCAATTGCCAGACAAAATCAAACTCATGTAGAATGCACGCTGTCAACATGAATGTCTCATAAGGCTAGCATTTCCTCCCACTGCTTCACCTCACAGGTAGGTAGCCATATTACTGGGGAGGGGGTTGTTGGGACCTGACAGCAAGACCACAACTCCCACAAGGCCCTCTGTCTTCCCTCCCAAACAGCAGGGAGCACCCACCCCACCACACAGCCATGTGGCAGCCATCACCCTCCTCTGCTTCACTCAACAGGTAGGTAGCCATCTTACTGGGGAGGGGGTTGTTGGGACCTGACTGCAAGACCACAACTCCCACAAGGCCCTCTGTCTTCCCTCCCAAACAGCAGGGCGCACCCACCCCACCACACAGCCATGTGGCAGCCATCACCCTCCTCTGCTTCACCTCACAGGTAGGTAGCCATTTTACTGGGGAGGGGGTAGTTGGGACCTGACAGCAAGACCACAACTCCCACAAGGCCCTCTGTCTTCCCTCCCAAACAGCAGGGAGCTATCTGACCACCACATCCCGCACTTGTGAGCCAACTCAGTCAAGCTGCATAAGTTGCAGCCAGTGCACACACAGAAAATACCATTGACAGTTCACATGAATCACAGTGTCATTGATGAAGTCACATGTAACTGCAAAGCAAAACCCAGGAACGCAGTGGCCAAAACCCAATGTGCAAGTACCATTATCCCAAAGCATAAAGGCCCACTTCAACACCACACATGCATGTAGACTCAGTCAAACATCACAAACCACACGAGGACAGTACAAAAAGCACAACAGAAATCAGGAAGTTGCGGCATAGTAGACAAACAGTCATAGCAAAGTCACAAATATCCTAGCATGAACAGAAGTGGATGAGCAACAAGTTGGTACCAGAGGACATGTACTTGAAAATACAATATATGTACATATGAAATTGTTGCTACAGCCATGTCACATCGCTGACGAGCAATGTATTTACCTCCACATCATGTCCCACTACTGACAAACTGTTAGGAATGACAAGTAATGCCAAGATGAAAAGTCATGTCGTCTCAATCGAAATGTGCCAAACATGAACATCAAAGTTGTGCCGTGTACTGAACATGCTGACAATCCAACCTCTGTTCAACAGGTGACCCGCCAGCGACAGCAGGCGCCCGTGCCATGGACGAGCCCAGCCAGTCTCCCACCCAAGAAGCAGAACCCTCGGATGCAGACTCCCTGGGTTTTACGGATGAGGAGGACCGACCTGGCCCCTCCGGCGTGCCCGCCAAGCTCAGTCTCCAGCCCTCACTGTCCCCACCATCACCACTACCACCACCACTCCCACAACAGCTGCAACAACAATGCTGACCCCTGCAGCACCGACCTGTATGGCAGCCACCTCCACCATCACCACTGCTGCCTCCAAGACTGTCCCTGTGCCAGTTGTAGCCAATACCACCAGGCAGCCTCGGGATGCTGGGGACAGTGTGCTGTGGCAGCGCCAGGAGCCGCCACAGGTCCGTGGCAGCAGGGCCGGTGGTAGGCCAACTGGGGGACAGTCACAGGAGGACAATGAGACTGAGGCCCAGGCCACTGTGCAAATTGTCCTTGGGGCATACCAGCAGAACCAGGGACAGATGGGCCAGGTCCTTGACGAACTGCGTGAACTCTGCCTGCTGCAGAGGTCCATGGACACTTGTTTGGGACAAATTGCAGAGTACATGGGCCAGCTTGTGCGTGTCCTGAGGGACATGCATGCAGCACAAATAGCTGTCCACCCCCACCCGTGGCCAGCCGGATGATAGTCACAACACCACAGCAGCGTTCACAGGGAGGGGTGAGTCACATCACAGCGAATCCTCAGACACCTCCGAGCATGCATCAGGTTCCCCCCCGGCCAAACGGCTTAGGGGGCGTCCGAAAAAGTCCCAGGGAGGATCACGTGGCAAAGCACCGTGCCGTACCAGTTCTCGGAGCCAGCGTTGATGTCACCAGTGTCACACTGAACATTGACTTGGTTGTCAATCCGAACCCACATTGCCACAAGGATGGGAGTTTACTGTTGGACTGTGGAATCCCACCATTGTGTGTTTTACCCGAGCCATCCATGTACCATCACTTTCAACTTCAACCCTCACCTGTCACTCATTTACAAATAAACACAAATCACACCTGTATGCCTTTGTGTCAAGAGGAATTTTTATCATAGTAAGTAGCATGTTAACTCACATTGCAATGTATCATGAGACGTAAATGCGACAATCCATTGAGAGAGTAGAGGAACCTGGAACCACACAAAAAAAGACAGTGATTTGACATATGATGGCAGTACAGAAAAGCACTGCACTGTGCAACACTGTACACAATGCTTAACAGTTAACACAGGCCAACACCATCAACATGGACAGAAGGGGGATGGGAGCACATGACTTCACCTCCCAGCACAGTTTACCCCTCAGCATCATGGTAAATGCACTGCAGTTGAAATGCTTAATTCTTTTTCCGTGGAAGTGAGTCACCACGGCTGGATGCAGGTTAGTGCTGTCAATCCCTAGACACATGTGTTGCGCGAAATTATACCATTGAGATCGGTGTCTGCTGAGAAAGCTGCCACAATACACTAATGTCTCTGTACCTCTCACTGCCCAACTCAGGTGAAACACTCAAAGCTACATTGCAAGTAAGCATTTTTACCGAACTGCATTTACCAGAATGCCAAGGGGTGAACTGTGCTGGGAGGGGAAGTAGTGTGCTCCCATCCCCCTAATAACATCAATATGGATATGACGTAGGTTGTTACAACACACACAGCACTGATCAATGAATTCCACAAGAGCCAGCATCAAAACACATCCTGTCATGTGGCCAAAGATGACATTGTCGCATTCACAAACTCAAGTACAGTTACACTGGGCTTTTCAGGGGTCATTTACAGTCTTTTTGCATTTGTTCCCACATGAACAACAGTCACTGACGACAAACCCATGCTAAATCTCCTTCTCAACGGAAGTTATCTAATCCTGAATGACCACTACTGCTGCGGTTTACGGGAAGGCGTCCCGTAAATGGGAACACTTGCACTACGTGTTCCTTGCTGTAGCAATGTTCTCTTTAATCCTCCATATGTGCTTGTAGATAGTTAGTTGTGGCCTCACATTCCCACAAGGAAAGCAGACTTCAATTAGTGATGCAGGCTCAATGGGCTTTTGTTTCAACAAGTAGTCGCTCTCACATCAGGCCGTGAGACCTTCGATTCCCAGGTGCCTTGACCGTCCCGCGTGATTCACTGTCTGCGAGACACAACTCTCCCACTTGTTTTTGGGCTACTGACACACCAAATATCATTAGCGTCTGATACTGAAGACCTTGCACATTTTACTACTTGTAGGCTCTGGCCTTGTCACTTCGGAGAACACTATTAATGGAGCCCTACCGGGTGACACTCCTCATATTTACCAACTGCATTTGGCGGTTTCACATCAACCCTTTGCCAGTACTGCAGATTGCTGGTGCTCCGGCTCCTCTTACACAATGGCAGCCTGTCCTGTGGTCCAGGCCAACCCCGGTCAGTTGCAACTGTACCTTGAATGGATGCAGCTCGTCTTTGGATATATACCATTGGCTGTGCTCCGCATCAGTTATAGGCTGACCTTCCGCTATGCCTATTTCACCTGCATGCAACCTGTGTTCTACTGTCGCTGATGCCCCTTTCAATGGGCCATGGATCTCTGCCTTTCCAACACATCTCTTGCTGATCTGGATTATGACCTGTGGGTGAATCTTTTGTTGGCTCACGACCAGGACTGTTCCAGGGATAGCCGTTATGGGATGCCTTTCAACGTGTCAGACAGGCTGCCAGCTGCACTTGTGCGTTTGCGCAACGGCTCCTGTGCCATGCCTACATCGAGCCACTTCCAGCTTGCCATGAAATGCTCCTTTCGTCCTCGTGGTGCAAGGAGCACATCTGTTCCTTCATGCTACTGGATTGGATGGCGGTCGTTTTCGCTGAAGCTGATTTGGATCGTCTTTTGGAACTGGTTGCCTTCGAAGCTGCATGTGCCTTCTTGGATCCGTAACTACTTACCAGCATCCGGAACTGTTGGCAACTGATTCAATGTTGTCTCAACATTTCTCGCATTCTTCTGACAAAGGTTCTCAGCCATCTCTGAGTTTGGCCCTGTCTGCATTAGCTTTGACTTTGCTGACCTCTGCGGTCTGTTTCGCTTGGTACCACAGAACTGAGGAAGGGGAGGCTGTCATATGTCTGTCGGGGTGATTGTCGCATATTGTGAGGCAGGCTTCGATCGTGCAGCTGACGCACTTGTGAATCCCTGACTTTGGAGTCTTGCAAGTAGCTTCGTTCATGTCTGTCACATGGGAACTGTCTGCAGAGCTTGATCTCTCTGCGCTCCTGGAGTACTGTCTGCACATTCTGTCCGTGGTCGAACAACAATGTCCCTTGTCATTCTGTTCTGGTCAGGCCCTATCACCACGACTCAACAGAGTCTCGCAGCTGCGAGTGACCACGGGTGCCTATTAGATGTTATGGGGCAGCGGGCTAGGTGCACCACACTTGGGGAGGGGACTATCCAGAGAGAAGAGCGACACGGCACATATGATGTACATTTGACCATCTATGGGCTGAGGAGTGTGTTCTGCTGACAAAGCCCATAGTTTAGGGACATTTGATACAAGTTCTTCCTGCAGGGGGAGGGGTTTGTGGGTCTTCATCCAGAGTGCTTATTGATATACCATCTTTCTTGATGATATGTGGACATGTTACTCTGCTAAATGTTTTTGTGCAAAATACTTTTCTCAAATACTTTGGTGCTGTATACTGCATGTTCTTACACAGTAGTTTAAATAAAACTTCTGAACTGTTTCTTGTCTTCAAATGAACCCCTTGTGGACAAATATAAGAGTCAGGGCGACAGGGTGTGTTTTGTTAACGCTATTCCAGTGAGATCTGAGAGTGTTGTGTCCTGGGGTGTCTGTGCGCTTATATCACTGACAGTGAGTGATTGAGCTAGTGAGGCACTATGGCTATTATGTCCAGTGCTTCAGGGTGCTCAGGTGGTCGGATGACTCGAGCCCGGCCTGCCCAAGTCCTCTTATCCTGCGCATAGTTCTGTGTGTGGACAGAATCCCTGCAACAATCCTCAAAGTTTGGGAGACAGCAGCATAGCACACAGACACAGCCATAGTCACTCATTGTTAACTTACACTCAACGGAAATAGTTGGCGATGAGATGTTGGCGCACGTCAAGGCCTTCTTCCTCACCACTGTCATCGTCACTGGGCATGTGTGGGTTTGGATCAGGGGGCTGCTGCTGCTCATCATCGTCCAGAATCAGGGGGATCTTCTTGCGCAAGGTCAGGTTGTGTAGCATGCAGCAGGCGACTACAATCTGGCACACCTTCTGGGGGGAGTAGAGTAATGCACCACCACTCTTGTCTAGACACTTAAATCTAGACTTGAGCAGTCCAAAAGTGCGCTCCACCACACGACGTGTCCTCCCCTGGGTATCATTGTAGGAGACTTCCCCGGGTGTTGTTGGATTCCTCAGTGGGGTCATCAACCACGGACGATTGGGATACCCTGAGTCACCTAGTTGTGAGGAACACAGACAAACATTGCAATCAGAATATGTGAGGAGAGCAGAATGTCACACATACATCACAGTCATTGACACAGCACACTCACCAACAAGCCAGGCCCGCTCGGGGTGCAGATTAGCCATCAATTGTGGCATGCTGCTGTTCCGCAAGATGTAGGAGTCATGTGCAGAACCAGGAAACTTTGCACAGACTTGTGAGATTATCTGATCTGCCTGGCATACCACTTGCACATTAATGGAGTGGTGGTGTTTTCGGTTGCGATAAATGTGTTCACGTGCCTGTGGTGGAACAAGGCCAATGTGGGTTCCGTCAGTAGCTCCCACCACATTTGGGATGCCTCCCAGATCAAAGAAATCCCCCTTCACAGCTGGCAATTCATCCCGCCTCGGAAAGTGTACATAGCTGTCCTTGTACAGCATCAATGCTGACAGGACGTCACGCAACACCATGCTGAACATGGGCTGTGACATCCCACCGGCACTGGACACAGTGTACTGGAAAGACCCAGTGGCGAAGAAATGCAGTGCAGCCATCACTTTCACTGTAGCAGACAATGCAGCAGGATATGTTCGCTTTGGCTTCAAATGGGGCTCATAGCTCTCGCAGTGTGAGGCGATCCAAACGAAATTTCCTGATGATGTCGATGTCCTCTATCGTCGCCAGGTGTGGGACAGGTCGAAAGATAGGTGGTCTCCTCCTACGTATCCTGTCAGGGTACACATGCATGAGATGAGTCAAAGATGAGAGATGTGGTACACAGCTTAAGCAAAGACTCACACAAGCACAACATTGCCTTGAATCTTGGACACGTGACACGCACAAGTGACACGCATGCAGACGTTACTTTTCTTCACTCACTCGACATACTCACTACTTCAACATCCATAGTAGCTCGATGTGTATGGCATATAGTATACTGCTACATCAAGGTTGGTCTGCCCTGTGGTTGATGCCACAGCACTTCTGTTTCGCAGCATCTATGCATTTTTGCATGTGGCTGCTGTCACTGCACAGCCTCAGACTTCAGTCCCACAATACACGACGACATTATGGAATGAGGGCAGTGAGTGTCAGCTTGACAATGATACATGTATATTCAGCACGGTGGGCAGACAAATGTGAACATTATGGGGTCAGTACATCGTGACTGTGTGCTGATTTTGCGTGACAGACATTGCCCTGTTCACCTTCATGAGGTACATAAACACATGTATTGTGTATGCATGCACACATGGCTGTGAATGACAGATGATGTCATCCAGGCCATGATATTTTGCTACACATGTGCACTCCTATGACGTGTGTGAGACATTTACAGGCAATGGCAGCTAGGTACACTGCATGCCACACCAGTACGAGTGTTGTAAGTACTAGGGATTACCAGTGTATCTGAGTTGCAGAAAATGGACACCTCGATTTGTCAGCCTACATCACTGGCCCTTCAGAAGACAGCCCATGGCCAAGGATTCGCTAAGCACATAGCAAGAGATATACAGGCAGTGTTGACAGGTCGTTAGTTTCATTACACTACATTGGTACAGTGCGAGAGCCCTTTGGTCTTTTGGAACCTCTTGACTCATTTGGGGCCATGCTGGCCACAAGGCATGACAAAGAATGTAATTTGACTCTCCTTTTCTTGGACAAGCCATGTGTGTGCAGACTTGGATCAAAGGTCACACTCTATGATGCCTTCACTGGGTGCACACATCACTTTCGGATGATGTTTTGGGGTGTGTGATGCAATTCGCATGGTGACAATGCAAATGCATGATGTGTTTACAGGCGCGGTAGCTGGCGTCCACAGCTCAAACACGCATTGTCCCCAATTGAGTGATGCAGGATTGCGGACGGCGCTTCCTGGCCGATGCGGTGTGGCACCGCCTATGCGAATGCGCCATCTGAAAATGGGAGCCGCCAGCGGATTACATTTTTGAATGTCGCGGGGTGCGCGCTCTGCATCGGCGGGGCACGGCATTGGCCCCACTTGCCTTCAGGGGCCCTGAGGGTGTCACTCATGTGAATTGGGTGGGCCTCGCACATTGCAGTTGGCAGTTTGCCACATACATCGTGGGGCCGGCCCGGCCTGCACGCTTGCTGGGAGTTGTAGTGGTACAGGGGTTGCATGCGTGGAGGTGTTTTGGACGTACCTCTGCTGTAGGGCACGGCGGCGTCTCATCTGCCGGAGGTGCACCAGGTAGAGCAGTGGAAAGGCCTGTAGCGCTGGATCCATGGCGGCTCAGCTGGTCTGGATGTGTTCTGGGTCGGCTTTTCCTTTCCGTTATTGTGCTTCCGCCCTCTGCGATGTGGTGGTTTTTGCGCCGCGGTGGGAAGGGCTGTTTGTTACATCGTAATCTGGTTGGTGGACGGACCGTGATTCCACGTGCCGGTCTTGCTCTATAGGCTCCGTCCACCACCCTTGCGTACCGAGAAAACGTGCAGAGCAGGGAAAACCACGTCGGACGGAGAATGTCCTCTGTAGGCCCATTGTAATATGGTGGTCTCAATATACGCATAAGGGGCAGGAAAAAAGACGTTTTCCGCCACCGCCAACACTACGGATGGGCTTCCGTCCGGCATCGTAATGAGCACCTAAGTTTGCAAAAATATTATATATGAAGGTATACATATACACAAAATATATAATATCTGAAAAATAAACATTGTATTTTTTTCTCTATGTCTAACAATATATATTAAATATACTTTTAATGAAATAAAATGTTATTTCTTTTCATTAATAAATGTTTGAAAATAAAGAAACATCAATAAAAAATAACGTTTCATCATTTTTTTGATATTTTTTTAAACTTTGTATATGTAATAAGATATGTATGTTACATCAATGACCTTTATAAAATAATTTATTTTATAATTATTTATAATTATTTATTTTTTATTAAAACAAACTATATTATTATTTTTAAACATTCCCACTGTACACTACATTAATTCTCACAAATTACAAAACTGTAAACATATATATTTTACTATTCCTACTCCAGTTTCTATTAAGTCAGGGAATGTGCTGGACACTAAACATATATAATTTACTATTCCCACTCCAATTAATATTAAATCAGGGAAAGTGCTGGACAGTAAACATATATAATTTACTATTCCCACTCCAAACTATATTAACTCTGGGAAGGTGCTGGACACTAAACATATATAATTTACTATTCCCACTCCAATTAATATTAAATCAGGTAAGGTGCTGGACACTAAACATATATAATTCAGTATTCCCACTCCAAACTATATTAACTCTGGGAAGGTGCTGGACACTAAACATATATAATTTACTATTCTCACTCCAATTAATATTAAATCAGGGGGGAAGGTGCTGGACACTAAACATATATAATTTATTATTCCCACTCCAAACTATATTAACTCTGGGAAGGTGCTGGACACTTAACATATATAATTTACTATTCCCACTCCAATTAATATTAAATCAGGGAAGGTGCTGGACACTAAACATATATAATTTACTATTCCCACTTCAAATAATATTAAATCAGGGAAGGTGCTGGACACTAAACATATATAATTTACTATTCCCACTCCAAACTATGGGGTCTATTACGATGGCGGTTGGATGTCCACCGCCGGGCCGGCGGTGGCGCCCGCCGGACTAGCGGTGGACATCCGCCCGCGGTCGCAACCAAGAAAACCGCCGGTCAAATTAGGATGGCGGTGGGAAATTCCGACAGCCGCTTTTCCGCCGGTTGCCATCTGCACTCCTGCCTGGCGGACGGAGCAGGACCGGGATAATGGTGGCGGTGCAGAGCAGGCTCCGCCGGCAGGATTATGATGCCGGCGGTAGACAGCATTTCCTCAGCAGTCAAACCGCCATGGAAAGGCATGCGGAGATTGCCTTCCGGGGGCCCGTTGCCGGCCCCCAATGTGTTGAGGGGGTGTGGGTGCACTGGGGGGGTACCCATGGTCCCCTCCTACATTTCCCTGTACCAGGTGGCAGGCACTGTGCAGTGCCTGCCACGCAGTGCAGGGAAATGCAGGACATGCTCTTTTCGTCATTGCGGCGGTGCTGCGGGCAGCAGCAACCGCCTCAATGTTAAGGCCCGCGATCAGACCGCGGGTCATCGTAATTCGACCGGCGGTGATGTCGCGGTCCATGCGGGCGGTCTTTTCCCGCTACCATGGCGGTCGGGGAGGTTTTCCGACCGCCATCGTAATAGGCCCCTATATTATCTCTGGGAAGGTGCTGGATACTAAACATATATAATTTACTATTCCCACTCCAATTAATATTAAATCAGGGAAGGTGCTGGACACTAAACATATATAATTTACTATTCCCACTCCAAACTATATTAACTCTGGGAAGGTGCTGGACACTAAGGGGCCGATTCCGATTCGGGCCGGAAAACGTACCGACCGACTCGGTACGGGAATTTAGTCCGACCGACACGTACCGGCGCTGCCCGATCCGCGTAGTACGATGCAATGCATGTAAAATACGACCGACTCGTACGGAACACAAGCCGAACGACCGAACCGCACGGAAACCAGCTATCCGGCCGGGAAACCACGCGAATCGAACCAACCGATAGGGGTGGGCGGAATTTGCGGAGTTGCGTTCCGCAAAGTTCCACGAAACGGCAAGAAATCTCTGCGAGCACGCGGAATTTCGCGTGCTCGCGGAGATTTTGCTGCGCCCGTTGAATCCTGCCCTGCATATTTATCCACGAAGATGCCACCGTTTTGTGCAATACCTCTACTCAACTGGAGTACTTTCTACTGGCTAATCGGTAAGTGCTACCTCGTTGGGTAAATGTATAGTGCCTTTCCTACACTACAGCTGCGTAAAGGTCCAGAAGAATTGACCCCAGTGACCTGTGTGTCTGTAACTTTGCCATCGCGCCGAAAGCGCCGGGGTCCTTTGATTAAGCTGTCCATCATTCTGGGGAAAGGGCGGGAAGACGGTGCATACCACTAGTGTATGTGAGGCGGGGGCAAACGGGCAGGGCTTCTAGGCCTGTTCACATGCCTCTTGTTTATAAAGGGTCAGAGCAGGATCTGAGCAGCAGATGAGGAGGAAGAACCTCCTGGTCACTGGACCTACACGGGGATTGCGCTCGAGAAAATCAAGGATGCAAAGACCTCCATCGGGGATTACAGCTAACTTTTCAGGGTGGAAATAGGAAGAAGGCACATCTGCTTAACAACGCTCACAAATTCTACACGAGGATTGCGCTCGAGAAAAGCAAGGATGCAAAGACCTCCATCAAGGATTACAGCTAACTTTTCACGTTGGAAATGGAGAGAAGGCACATCTGCTTAACCACGCTCACAAATTCTGCACACCTGCCCTGCTTATTTATCCACGAAGATGCCTCCGTTTTGTGCAATACCTCTACTCAACTGGAGTACTTTCTACTGGCTAATCAGTAAGTGCTACCTCGTTGGGTAAATGTATAGTGCCTTAACTACACGACAGCTGCGTAAAGGTCCAGAAGAATTGACCCCAGTGACCTGTGTGTCTGTAACTTTGCCACCGCGCCGAAAGCGCCGGGGTCCTTTGATTAAGCTGTCCATCATTCTGGGGAAAGGGCGGGAAGACGGTGCATACCACTAGTGTATGTGGGGCGGGGGCAAACGGGCGGGGCTTCTAGGCCTGTTCACATGCCTCTTGTTTATAAAGGGTCAGAGCAGGATCTGAGCAGCAGATGAGGAGGAAGAACCTCCTGGTCACTGGACCTACACGGGGATTGCGCTTCGGGAAAATCAAGGATGCAAAGACCTCCATCGGGGATTACAGCTAACTTTTCACGTTGGAAATGGAGAGAAGGCACATCTGCTTAACCACGCTCACGAATTCTGCACACCTGCCCTGCATATTTATCCACGAAGATGCCTCTGTTTTGTGCAATACCTCTACTCAACTGGAGTACTTTCTACTGGCTAATCGGTAAGTGCTACCTCGTTGGGTAAATGTATAGTGCCTTTCCTACACTACAGCTGCGTAAAGGTCCAGAAGAATTGACCCCAGTGACCTGTGTGTCTGTAACTTTGCCACCGCGCCGGGGTCCTTTGATTAAGCTGTCCATCATTCTGGGGAAAGGGCGGGAAGACGGTGCATACCACTAGTGTATGTGGGGCGGGGGCAAACGGGCGGGGCTTCTAGGCCTCTTCACATGCCTCTTGTTTATAAAGGGTCAGAGCAGGATCTGAGCAGCAGATGAGGAGGAAGAACCTCCTGGTCACTGGACCTACACGGGGATTGCGCTCGAGAAAATCAAGGATGCAAAGACCTCCATCGGGGATTACAGCTAACTTTTCACGTTGGAAATGGAGAGAAGGCACATCTGCTTAACCACGCTCACGAATTCTGCACACCTGCCCAGCATATTTATACACGAAGATGCCTCCGTTTTGTGCAATACCTCTACTCAACTGGAGTACTTTCTACCGGCTAATCGGTAAGTGCTACCTCGTTGGGTAAATGTATAGTGCCTTTCCTACACTACAGCTGCGTAAAGGTCCAGAAGAATTGACCCCAGTGACCTGTGTGTCTGTAACTTTGCCACCGCGCCGAAAGCGCTGGGGTCCTTTGATTAAGCTGTCCATCATTCTGGGGAAAGGGCGGGAAGACGGTGCATACCACTAGTGTATGTGGGGCAGGGGCAAACGGGCGAGGCTTCTAGGCCTGTTCACATGCCTCTTGTTTATAAAGGGTCAGAACAGGATCTGAGCAGCAGATGAGGAGGAAGAACCTCCTGGTCACTGGACCTACACGGGGATTGCGCTCGGGAAAATCAAGGATGCAAAGACCTCCATCGGGGATTACAGCTAATGTTTGACGGTAGATATGCGCAGAAAGTACTCCTGCTTAGCCTCGACCTTGCTCACGAATTTTTTGTGCTGATTAATGCGTTACAGAATTTGAGCTTCAACTCGGGCACCTGCTTCAGTGCTTTCTTGCACCCGAATTCCGTTCCGCCGCGGATCGCGGAAGTTTCGACATTTCCACGTTCCGCGCGGAACGCGGAAATGCCGAAATTTCACAAATTCCGCGAGCGGAACGGAATTTGCCGCCCACCCTTACCGACCGATACGCACCAGGAAAGAACCCGACAGAAACGTACCCGCGAACTCCAACCCCCGCAGTACGATGCAATGCGTGCAAAACCAGACCGAGTCGCACGGAGCTCAAGCCGTACGACCGACACGCATACAAAACGGAGCCGAAGCAACCCAATACTCCGCGACCGACGCGTACGCCGCACATGAAATCCATCAGAAACACAGCGTGAAAGACTCGGAGAAGCTCGCACGAGCCAACTGCAGCGTCCGACTCCGTCAGAAGAACGTCTCCTACATGCCCAGAAACTACAAAGGAAAAATTACAAAAAAAAGGGCCAAACAAGCAATGACAAAGCCAATAAATACTGGGGGGAAAAACATGGAACAAAGACACACCCCCAACTCCACCCATATAAAGGCCACAAATCCCTACCATGATCCTTTGCAAATTCAACTGACCTGCCAGCACAGAACACCATCAGACAGCAACCACAGACACACTCACAACTCATCCATCACACAAGCCACACACCATTAGCACCTCACAAATAGCACCCTCACATACACCCAGCAAAACCTACACTCACCCACCCTCACTTGCACACTCACACACACATCAATCCCCACCACCACCCATCACCATGCCCCCAAAGAAGAATCCAAAGTTCCTAGACAGTGAATTGGAAGTCCTGGTAGATGAGATCCTCAGGGTAGAGCCACAGTTGTTTGGTACATTGGTCCAACAGACCCCCATGTCGCAGAAAACCAAGATGTGGGAGAGGATCGTCGACAGGGTGAATGCACAATCACCATGTTTGCGCACAAAGGAAGACATCCAGAACAGGTGGTATGATGTGCGCAGGAGGGTCAAGGCCCTACTCAAGAAGGATTACACCTTGAGCCATCGCACCGGCAATGGCCCTCCTGCCAAACCAGTATACCTCAGGCCCTGGGAGGAGAAGGTGCGGGCCATCCTACCACCAGAGAGCGTACATGGACTATCAAACATCCCAGAGCCTGGTGAGTACACAACCAATATACCCAATATCGTTTGACAATACACACACATCACTGTCAAGGGGATAGTCAAACCATGCACCATTAGCAAAGCCACAGTAACCAAAACATAATCATCCCAAGATGTGTATGTTAGTCAGACAAACACAATACCTGCCATCCCATAGTGATATGTAACTGTGTCATGACATGTACAAACCCAACAACAAATAGAGCAAGGCAGTGGCACTAATCTAACCAACAAACACTGTCAGACATTTTGCCACCACAAGAACACCACCTCACAGGGAAGCTCACTGAAAGGAAGGAATTCTGTGTATGCTGGTGAAGTCAGTGTAGCCAATAGCATAATGGGAGTTGTAGTCACAGATATTGGTCACCCTCACAATTGGCCCATCAACACCACTCTGAACCATGCTCACATCACAGGGAGTGGAAAACAACTGACAAGATGGCTCACACTGAGTACTGCTGTGGGGAGCACAAGGCCCTGCTGGGAACTGTGCAACAACCAACAGCAGGACACCACTGACTGACATCCTGAAAGCCAACTTGCACTCCCTGCAATGGAAGCACGTTCCATGGTGGGATATCTGGCTGGGTGGGAAGGAGGACTGACAGCTCTGACCATAGTTACCAGCAGCTTTTCTCACACCCCCCCCTTAACACAAACTCCACACAACTCACCTGGGAGAATGCTTTGCCTCACACTCTAATTAAATATGCCACAAAGAACTACCACACTGGGTTATGCTGTGTGAAGCATAGGGACACTTTTGGGACTTGTAGCCAAACAAACGCCAGGATAACACTGTCAGCCATCCTGTCAGCACAGGCACACTACCCCACAGGGAAGCAGAGTCAAAAGGAAGGAAGTATGGGCATGCTGGGAAGGGGGGTGTAGGCAATAGCATGATGGCACGGGTAGTCACAGCTCAACATCCCCCACCCACATTCCCCAGCAAGCTCACACTGAAGCATGCACACCTCACAGGGAGTGAAAAGCCACTTCAAAGATGTCTGACAATGGTGCTCTGTTGTGGGGAGCACAAGGCCCCGCTGGGAACTGTGCACCAACAAACAACAGGACCACACTGTCAGCCATCTTGCCAGTGCTGTCACACTCGCACACAGTGAAGTCCACTCAAAAGGAAGGAAGTATGTGCATGCTGGGAAGAGGGGTGTAGGCAATAGCATGATGGGAGTGGTAGTCACAGCTCAACATCCCCCACCCACATGGCCCAGCAAGCTCACACTGAAGCATGCACACCTCACAGGGAGTGAAAAGCCACTTCAAAGATGTCTGACACTGCCCTCAGCTGTGGGGAGCACAAGGCCCTGCTGGGAACTGTGCACCAACAAACAGGACCACACTGTCAGCCATCTTGCCATTGCTGTCACACTCACACACAGTGAAGTCCACTCAAAAGGAAGGAAGTATGGATTATGCTGGGAAGGGGGGTGAAGGCAATAGCATGATGGGAGTGGTAGTCACAGATATTGGTCACCCTCACAATTGGCCCATCATCACTACTCTGAACCATGCTCACATCACAGGGAGTGGAAAAGAACTGACAAGATGGCTGACACTGGGTACTGCTGTGGGGAGCACAAGGCCCTGCTGGGAACTGTGCAACAACCAACAGCAGGACACCACTGACTGACATCCTGAAAGTCAACTTGCACTCCCTGCAATGGAAGCACGTTCCATGGTGGGATATCTGGCTGGGTGGGAAGGAGGACTGACAGCTCTGACCATAGTTACCAGCAGCTTTTCTCACACACCCCCTAACACAAACTCCACACAACTCACCTGGGAGAATGCATTGCCTCACACTCTAATTAAATATCCCACAAATAACTACCACACTGGGTTATGCTGTGTGAAGCATAGGGACACTTTTGGGACTTGTAGCCAAACAAACGCCAGGACAACACTGTCAGCCATCCTGTCAGCACAGGCACACTACCCCACAGGGAAGCAGAGTCAAAAGGAAGGAAGTATGGGCATGCTGGGAAGGGGGTGTAGGCAATAGCATGATGGGAGTGGTAGTCACAGCTCAACATCCCCCACCCACATTGCCCAGCAAGCTCACACTGAAGCATGCACACCTCACAGGGATTGAAAAGCCACTTCAAAGATGTCTGACAATGGTACTCTGTTGTGGGGAGCACAAGGCCCTGCTGGGAACTGTGCACCAACAAACAACAGGACCACACTGTCAGCCATCTTGCCATTGTTGTCACACTCACACACAGTGAAGTCCACTCAAAAGGAAGGAAGTATGGGCATGCTGGGAAGGGTGGTGTAGGCAATAGCATGATGGGAGTTGTGGTCACAGATATTGGTCACCCTCACAATTGGCCCATCAACACCACTCTGAACCATGCTCACATCACAGGGAGTGGAAAAGAACTGACAAGATGGCTGACACTGGGTACTGCTGTGGGAGCACAAGGCCCTGCTGGGAACTGTGCAACAACCAACAGCAGGACACCACTGACTGACATCCTGAAAGCCAACTTGAACTCCCTGCAATGGAAGCACGTTCCATGGTGGGATATCTGGCTGGGTGGGAAGGAGGACTGACAGCTCTGACCATAGTTACAAGCAGCTTTTCTCACACACCCCTTAACACAAACTCCACACAACTCACCTGGGAGAATGCAATGCCTCACACTCTAATTAAATATCCCACAAAGAACCACCACCCTGGGTTATGCTGTGTGAAGCACAGGGACACTCTTGGGACTTGTAGCCAAACAAACGCCAGGACAACACTGTCAGCCATCCTGTCAGCACAGGCACACTACCCCACAGGGAAGCAGAGTCAAAAGGAAGGAAGTATGGGCATGCTGGGAAGGGGGTGTAGGCAATAGCATGATGGGAGTGGTAGTCACAGCTCAACATCCCCCACCCACATGGCCCAGCAAGCTCACACTGAAGCATGCACACCTCACAGGGAGAGAAAAGCCACTTCAAAGATGTCTGACAATGGTCCTCTGTTGGGGGGAGTACCAGGCCCTGCTGGGAACTGGGCACCAACCAACAGCAGGACACCACTGACTGACATCCTGAGAGTTAACCTGCACCCACTGCAAGGGTGGCATGCTTCATGGTGGGATAACTGGGCTGGGGGGAGAAGGAGGTCCGGATGTCAACCAAATACCACCAATGCTGGTCATGCACACACATCAACATTCACATTGAAATCCTTCAGGTTGGCAGGACAATGTGCTACACCAATATCAACCTCTGACTGTGACAACTTAGGACAATGCAATGTACAGGGCCGCATCCAGAGGTACAGTCACAACTGTCAGTTGTGTGAACCATTGATGCCTGTAGAAACATAACATACATTGTGTGTCTCTTCCAAAAACAGGTGATGATGGGGACACAGCAGCAGACGATGAGGAGTCCCTGTCCCAGGCTCCGGGGGACACTGAGCTCACTGGTGTGGAACAGCCTCTGCCCTCCTCGGATGGCGAAGACCTACCTGGCACCTCTGGTGTGAGTCATCATGCAGCACCAGCAGGACCAACATCTGCACCCCCTGCACCCACTCCCCCAACAACTGCCAACACACAGACCACCCCCGCCGACACGGACAGACCAAGGACCACCAATGACAACAGCACAGGGACCCCGGCCCACCGTGGAGCAACGGACAACAACCCCAGTACCAACCCCCAAGGGGGCCTAGGGTCACCTGTGCGTGCCACCGCAGGTCCCGCGTGTGTGGCCAGGGGTGGTGGGAGGGGTGGTAGGCATAGGTCGCTGTTTGCAGAGGGGTCTGGACTGCATGATGACCCACAACTGGTACGCATTGCTGATGCGTACCAGAATAGCACCGGAGAGCTCAGCCAGGTAGTGGGGATCCTCAAGGACATTCAACAGCAGCAGGCTGCCCATCATGCCCGCTTGGACTCACACATGTCCCGTGTGGAGACACACATGTCCCGTGTGGAGACACACATGTCTGGCATGGAGTCCAAGTGGGACACATTGCAAGAACTGACAGCGGTGCATAGGGACATATTGACATGCCTCCGCCAGATTAGCACCAACATGGCCACACCTCCCTGTGTGCCCACAACATCTGGTGCTGCAACAACTGCAACTGCCACAGGGAGGGAGGATGACTCTGGCGGAGAGTCCTCTGCACCGCAGCAGCCTGCACGTGAGGGTGCCCCCGAAAGAAGAGGGGTCGTCCGAGGAAGGAAAACTGAGAGGCCGATGGCCATGTACATCCCCAGGAACCCAAAACCTGTTCTGGAAATTCTCCTTTGTGTGCAAACTGTTCACCCTGTCGAATGCCACCCAACTCTCCCACATGACATGGGGAGTTTAAGTTGGCCCAATGTATCAGATGACTGTGGACTTTACTGAGGACATTTCTGCTACCAACACTTCCAACTCATCTGGGAACTTTGGATTCCAATCCCAATGTACAGCACCCACCATCCTGTGCACTATCCTCACACATGTATGTAAATAAACTCACTAATACACCATACTTGCCTCTGTTGTGATTCCAACGTGGTTTCTGTCATGGAGATGATGATCTGCTAAATGACACTGTGCATGCTAACTGCTACAGCAAGTTCAACACCGTCATGTGAGTCATGGCGACGTGACACATATGAGGGAGACACACCACTAGGGCTACACAACACATACACACCAGGGCCATCTGACTCATCGCCTACACTCATGTTGCCAGGAAATACAGTGGAATGCACAGACACCACACCTATTCACAGTCTGTGTTAACTAGCTCACAGGTGCAGTAAGCAAATGTCAGTCAGATGTGTGACCACAGACAACGCACATCCCAAAGTGAAGCACAGGTTTATTACACATTTGCAACATGTTGTTTCCACTACAGATGCAAGGTAATCCCACGTGGCAGTGTCCACACAGTCAACAAGTGTAGAAGAAATAAAGTTCAGGGGTGTGTGGCACATCACCTGTAGGGAAACTACTGCTTCCACCCTGGAAGTTGAATCATGGTGTCGGGGGATCACAGTTGACCAAACAACTCTGAAAGTACCCTGTGAAGGACAGACATGACACACAGTCAAAAGCACTGAAGAACAGGACAAAACTGCAATACTCATGCCCAATACATGTCACAAGATACTTACACAAAACCAAGTTAGCATGTCAACACTGTTGGGGAGTACAGACTACCTGTAAGGACACATCGCTGCACGCTTCCAGTCAAGTAGCACATGGCCACACTCAAACAGCACAAGAGCACCACCAACACATATCATGCAAACTCACATCATTGACATGACATCTCTGGATACTCACATTCAGCTGAAGAAGTTGGTGATGAGCTGTGGGCGGACATCACCCTCATCATCATCATCATCACTGGCATCGTGGCCCAGGCCAGGATCCTCCACAGGTGGCGGATGTTGGTCATCGTCATCCAGGATGAGAGGCAACTCGTTCCGCACTGCCAGGTTGTGTAGCATGCAGCAGACGATGACAATCTTGCACACCTTTGCTGGGGCATATGGGAGGGCCCCTCCTGTCTTGTCTAGGCAGCGAAAGCGGCTCTTCAGGAGACCAAATGTCCGCTCAATCACTCTCCTGGTCCGACCATGTGCCTCATTGTAGCGCATCTGGGCTTGTTTCACAGGGTTCCTGAGGGGTGTCAGCAACCACGGCATGTTGGGGTATCCCGAGTCACCTACATACAGACAATTGCACATTAGCTGAGTTGGAAAAGAGGGCGGAATACAACATTGCAGAACACACACAATGGTACAAAGTCAGTACACACCGACAAGCCAGGCACGCTGGTTCTGCATCTGTGACATCATCCTCGGGATGCGACTACTCCTCATCACGTAGGCATCGTGTGCAGAACCGGGGAAACGGGCACACACGTGTGAGATGCTCATATCTGCAAGACATACCACCAGAGCATTGACCGAATGGTAATGTTTCCTGTTCCTGTATGCCTGCTCATGTGCCTGTGGTGGTACCAAAGCCACATGTGTCCCATCAATGGACCCAATGACATGTGGCATCCTCCCCAGGGCATAGAAGTCACTCTTGACGTCAGTGAGTTGTTGACGTTTAGGGAAATAGATGTACTGGTTCAGGTATCTCAACATTGCCTCCAAAACATCGTGAAGCACACGGCTGAACATGGTCTGTGACATCACACCAGCAGACGTCACAGTGTGTTGAAAGGTACCGGTGGCAAAGAGTGTAGGGCTGCCATCACCTTCACCTTCACCTTGGGGGTCAGCGCTGTAGGGTATTGCCGGCCAGGTTCCAAATGTGGGGCCAACCGCACTGCCAATTCCTCAATCACCGGCCTGTTGAAGCGGTACCGTCGGATGCAGTCACGTTCAACCATCGTTGCAAGGTCAGGGAATGGTCTATGGACAGCTGGTGCCCTGCAGTGCATAGGTGAAGAAAAAAAGATTGTCAGTCACCCCACATATGTGGCATAGACCATACTCAATATCACATGATACATCATTACGAGACACAAGTACCTGATGTGTGTGCCATTCTGTAAGGACATGTATGGCACCTACATGGCCAACATCTAACATTACAGTTCAACATGTGTTGACAACAAGTTCCAGGTTGTGCTATGGGATATCATTAGGCTGTGTCACAGTACCCATGTACTGCTGTCACGTTCTAAACACACACCACAGTGACGTGAGGACAGATGTGCCCCAGGCATCACAGCTCATTGACAGGTAGATTCCCAGGGACCCTGTATTGCCACATGGACACTGGCATGACATGGCGTATCATGTACACGTCAGCAAAACAACCATGACCCCCACAGTTAGTGGCCCCTGTTGCCTCTGCAGGACAGACATGGACGTCTGTGACACACACACGCACAACATCAAAGTCCATGCACAAACAACGTGGATGTGGAGACTGTCTCCCATTGTGCACATGGAATCAGAGACATCGGAAACACAACATGCACACAGACTGTGGAGGGCCATCACTATTGTGGCAATGGGTCACCCTGTGATGTACATGCCTTCCCACATGTGAGCCTGGGGGTATGTGACATGTCATACACATACACAACCTGGAAATGTGACCATGCCACATGCTCTGAAATGAACCGTTGCACACCACAGTGGTCATGTGCACAACACACAAAGGATTCTGTCCCCATGAACACGTGCACAGCCTGGGAGTGGCTGCCCCCAAGTCCCACCCAAAAAACCACATGTTGACCCCCATACACAGAAAAGGTAATGCAGCATTACATGCCTTAGGATACAGTGTGGACAGGCTGTGGTGTTGTAGGTGTGCCCCTGAGTCTCTGGCAAGTAAATGTGGCTGGCATACGTTCACCAGTGACAACCATGGTGACATATGCGAGTGACTTGTACAGGGACGCGTCGTACAGCAATGGACCGATCCGTGCGCACGCATTGGACATTGCATATGATGTGAGCGGGTACGCGTTGTACAGCAATGGACCGATCGGTGCGCACGCATTGGACATTGCATATGATGTGAGCGGGTACGCGTTGTACAGCAATGGACCGTTCGGTGAGCACGCATTGGACATTGCATATGATGTGAGCGGGTACGCGTTGTACAGCAATGGACCGATCGGTGCGCACGCATTGGACATTGCATATGATGTGAGCGGGTACGCGTTGTACAGCAATGGACCGATCGGTGCGCACGCATTGGACATTGCATATGATGTGAACGGATGTGTGTTGTTTTCGAAATACGCGTTGTACAGCAATGGACCGATCGGTGCGCACACATTGGCTAGGGCCTGGCATGGCAACGGATGCGTTTTCGAAGCTTTAATGAGTCTGATGCAGTGAATTCAGTTGGCCAGCCACAACAATGTTGCAAATTCATGGGTGTCATGAAGTTTAACTTTTGAAGGATGCTGTGGGCATGTATAAGTGGTGCAATTCCATGGATTGGCCAGATTCAGAAGATGCAAACGACTTGGACCTATCACTTTGGACACATGGGACAGTATCTGCCTCTGCAGCACACATATAATGCTGGCTGTTCCCCTGAGAGCTCACTTGCCTGCACTACATGCTCCAGGATGACATCTGCCACCAACACTGCTGCTGTCTCTGCATCCTCTGGCCACTGCAATGGCACGTACTGTGGAGAGAGCCCCAGCCTTCACCACTGAGGAGAACCAGGCCCTGCTGGACAGCCTCCTTCCACAGTACAGCAAGCTGTATGGGAAACCAGGGGAGCAGGTGAGTGTGCTGTCCACTGCCTTACTAAATGTGCATGTTGTCTGACTAGCAAGACTTACAGTGTGCACACCACTGGCTAGCATGCTCACTGAGTAGTTCTCACCCCCAAAGTGTGTAGTTACATGCACTGAACAGGTATAGTGCAGTAACAGTGCATTCCAACAAGGTTTTACTTCCCAGGCAATGATACCATGTAGTAACTGCTGGCAAACTGTTCATAGCCATCGTTGCACTGCCTGTGTACATCATATGCCCCTGTGATTGAGACATGTATATCCAACTGTGTAATGCACGGATATGTTGCATGTGTAGTAATTAACCCTGGGCAAAGCACTACGCTACGCTCGCGTAGTTTGCGAAGTTTGCGCTACTTCGCACAACGCGAATTGCACATAGCACAGTGCAAACACGCGTAGCGTAGCGTAGTGCAGCGGTCATTTTTGCTTGCTCGCGGACCTCAACGTCAAGTTGGCGACCGCGAGCAAGCAAAATGACATCCGGCGAGACTTTTTCCTCGTTCGCGATCAGCAACATCAAGTTGCCGATCGCGAGCGTGGAAAATAAACCTCCTGGCGAGCTTCTCAACGCGGGAGGTCAGGTTTCTCATTGCGAGTGGTCGCGTATGCTCGCGACCGCTTGCGATGAGAAACTACCAGTCCGCGTTGAGAAAGCTGCTGCTCGAGTAAAAATCTACTCGAGCGGCAGTAAAAGACAGCTCGCACTGTGCAAGATGCCGTTTTCAATGATTGCACAGTGCGGACAAGCATTCGGCACTGTGCAATCATTGCGAACAGTGCACTACGCAGTTCGCGTAGTGCTACGCGTAGCTCGGGTAGTGCGAACTGCACTTTGCGTAGCTTCGCGTAGCGCTACTTCGCGAACTACGCCCAGGCTTAGTAGTAATGGCCTTTTCAATTTGTCATCCTCACAGGTTGATGCCCACCAGAAGCAGGAAATCTGGCTGACCATCGCCCGGGCAGTAAGATCCGTGGGGGACTACAAGCGCCGGATCCGCAACTGCCAGAAGAGGTGGCAGGACCTTCGGGGCTGGACCCGGAGGATCGCAAGGGTCCAGCTGAAGCTGTCGCCTCCTCGCAGGAGGGGCGGACACCGGACCCTGACCCCCCACATGCTCAAGATTCTGGCGGTGGTCTTCCCTGACCTGGATGGGCAGCTGAAGGCCAGACAGCAGCAAGGAGGGGGTGAGTCCATGACTGCACTGTGAACTTTGTCTGACATGCTATGTGCCCTCCTCTGGCCTGGTTAAACTTCCACAGTACATCAGTCTTGTGGTCCAGGACATGTCCCTCAATTGTGACATGCCCACTCCTCATCTGATACCCAGGTGTGGCCCTTACAGTCAGGAAATTGGGTCACTTGGGTACAGTGTCCTTGCATTTTGCTTAGCTCAAGGTGGGGGACAGCATTTGTTCCCGTAACTTTGTGGTGGGCTTCATGGGTGGGTCAATTGCTTACACAATGCCTGAGTTCTGACATGTAATCTGCGTGTAACTTTGATATGTGGTCCAATTGCTGATCTGACTCACCACATGTGCCTGGGGTATTTGGCACACCCCCATGCTGCGGGTGGGAACAATGTTTGGGCCTCAGGAGTATGTATATCAAGTGTGTCACACATGCTTAGCCACCTGCCTACTGTCCAGGGCTCATCCCTCTTTCACGTGGAGCAGGACAGTCATGCCTACTCCAGGGCCTACAATACACTCTGTACTCCCACTCCCGTGGATCATCTGACATGTTGTGATCAGTGAAATGTTCCCTCAGGTGTCTACCTCTGTGTCATTGTGCTGTGGTTTCGTTGTCAGGACTACTGGGGTGTTTATCGGTTAGGGCTCAGCATGCCACCTGAGATGTGACCATAGGAGACGATACTTGTGTGACATATAGGTGTTTGATCACTTGACTGTGCAGACTGGTGTATGTGACTGTGAAGTTCAGGCAGCTGTTTTTCATTCACAGCAGACTGTGAGGTGCTCAGGTTCAGAGAGTTGTGTTTCATGTCTCCCATATGTCCAATTGGTATGACGTGGACAAATAAGAGTTCAGATGATGTGGTTTGTGGGGGATGGACATGTGCACTTGTCAGCTACAGAACTTGCATTCCCCATGACCTAGGATTGTGACACAGTGCAGACTGTTGTTGGCTGGCTGCCCTGCCCATGTGACTGGAGACAGTGATGTATGACTTTGCAGGCATGCCTGTGCCATGGCATTACACTTCCTAACAGTGATCCTGCAGGGGAGTGACATGTGCTACATGCACCCCATTGTGGCATTGACTATCAGGACATGGGTGCATCATGGTGTCTGGTGCTGGTATGCATCACATGCATTTCAAATTAGACTCTGGCCATCCCTTTATCCGGACACCTGTACTGACTCAGTGGCAAGAGATGTGATGTGTGCATGTTCACATACTTCACCGTGTTCTCTGCAATGTCCAACAACTGTGTAGGTGGTGCATGTGTCCACACTGGGGTATTACCATCCGACAGGCACCAGACAGATGGGTGCAAGGCCAGGAGGGATGTGAGTGCCATGGTTGACCATCAGACTGACAATTGGCTTCTCCTAATCTGTGTGAGCACTTTTGGCAATGTTCAACTAAGGATGCCAGGGCTTGCTCTGTAATGTACTGTACTTACTGTGGTGTGTGCGGTCAGTGCAGGTGACTGATGTTTGTCTGTTTCCCTAATTGTTTGCAGATACATCCACGGCCACAGGAGGGGACAGCTCCATGGACCAGGAGGAGCTGCAGAGCCAGTCTGGGTCAGCAGCCGATGAGTGGTCGGAGGGACCCAGTGGCATGGAGGGCGAGGGGAGCCACACAGAGGAGTCCTCAGCACCATCCACCTTAGCTGAGGACCACAGCAGCTCGGAGGATGACTCCCTTGTGGAGGTGGGTGTCAGCAGCCACCACACCCCAGCTAGTATGGCTGGCACCGCCACCACCACCACCACCACCACCACCGCCCTCCCATCGGCTCCCATTCCAGAGGTCCGTGGAGGCTCCCGTGTTCGGGAGCATGTCTCCTTCGTGCCAGCCACCGCACCCCTGCCCCTGTGTCCCCTGCTGCCCTGAGTGAGGAGTCTGTGTACTTACTTCGCCAGCTCCATGTAGGGCAGACAGCAATGCTGAGTGTCCTCCATGCACACACCACTCTGTTGACACAGCTGGTGTCGTTCATGGAGGGCATCTCATCGGGCATGTCTGCCCTACAGAGGAGCAATAAGTCCATGGCCTCCTCCCTGACGGCAGCAGTGTCCCTCCTCCAACAGTCCCTCACCCCTCCTACCTCTGCCCCATCCACACTTCCTGGCACCCTACCTGTCCCAAGCACATGCACACCTGCACACTCACCCAAACACACAGGCACGAGCAGCACAGAAACACCCAAAACAAAGTCAAAACGTGCACGCAAGCATCCTCAGGGGACTGATACCACACCCACAGGGGATGGGGAACAGACACACACACAGGCATCCACAGTCACTCCGCAGTCCTCCAATTCCTCTCCCTCCAAGACCCCTTCCCTTGCCTCACCTGCAACCCCACCTAAAAAGCAGCTCTTCCTCTGTGACCTCGGCCTCTTCCCCTCCGATCCAGCTGATCCAGCATACAGGGGGAAGAGGAAGTCCACCCACACAGAGGGGAGTGCCCCTCACCCCCGGACACCCTCCCCCAGGTACAGACAAACTGAGGCCCCCAAGTCCCCCCGGACCCGGAAGAGCAAGACCCCGCCACCGCCCTGATGCTCAACCACACAGTCTCCTTCCTCCATCCCTCAGGCCCCCACAACACAGGTTCCCCCACCGCACCCTGCCCCAGGTTCCCCCACCCACAGATACACCATCCCCAAAATGATCCAGCCTTCTCCCCCTACCACTTGCTCTTCCAGCCCCACACCCCCCACTGCACATGTTTGTGCCACTGGTGTGGAGACCGTGTCCTCACCCTCTGTCCTGCCCACCTTACCAGAACCCCATTCTGCTCCCCTGGAGATAGGCACTGCAGTGGAGTCCACTACCACCCCGTCTGACTTGGGCACTGCAGTGGGGAACCTGTCCACTCCATCTGGCCAGCCCACTGCAGTCGTGCCGGCACCCACACCATCTGACTCATGCCCCCCAGTTGTGCTGGCACACACCATGTCAGACACTTCCACTGCAGTTGTCAGTGACTCTCCAGCACCAGTCACCCCTTCCCTGCCTCCTTCTGGTGAGCCCTGATCCTGTCCCTGCGGTGCCTGGCCTGCCCCCCGTATGCCCCTCCGAGGGGAATGTCCCTGGTCTGTAGCAGTGCAGGCAAGCAAAGGGTGACATCTGCCACCGTCACCCTGTTCGGACTTTACTGATGGACTGGCCATTGGCCTTTGTGTTTTTTCAGGACTTTCAATTTTACACCCACATATGCTGAATAAAGCTACTTTCTGTTCTCTAGTGGTTTTGCTTCAGATGTACATGATGTTGATGATGCTAACCATGCCCTTGCTGCAGTGATGGTGATTTTTGATATCAGGAAAATGAAGTGTTACTGTGCAGGACCCCATGTGGTCCAGGGGGAATGTGTCCTATCCTGGTGTGTATCCATGTCATCCTTTGCAGCAATATGAGGGTGTCATGTTTTCAATATTTGCCAATGGGATTTCCTACTTTTATTTGCAATATCACATCTATGGCTTACACCCCTGCACATCTGTTGTGCTTGCCATTGTTCAATTTGTCTATTTCCCTGACCGTGTGACCATCTCCACTGGACATGCAAGTTTGGGCATCAATGGGGAAGGACACATCTATGTTATCAGTGCAACTTGCTATACATGTGTGTTGGATCTGTGCAGATGATTTCGGTGACACTCCCATGACCAGGCTGATGTGACGAGAGCCTTCATTTTGTGCTAATTGTTGACTGAGTGACCAAGTGTTCTGCTGACATGATAGAGCCCTGCAGAGACAACGTATGGCACAGCTTTCCTTACACAGGAGTGGAGTCCCCTCATGGCAGTGTGTAATTCCGTGGCATTGCCTGAGCCCAAGGTGTGTGTTGTGTGAGCATGTCTGTGTGTGTTCACTTCCATTTTGCTATGCAGGCTGGGATCCCTAGTGATGTTCATGTTTGTGATGCTTGCTGAGTTGACCTATGTTCCCCCAAAATCTTCGCCCTGGATTCTCTGGGATGTGGGTGCATGGCACATTACTGGTCATCAGGGTGTCATCCATAGGTGTGTTTGCTGTCAGGGCTGAGTTTGTGGGCAAACGCAGATGAGACACAGTCAGGATTCCCCTTGGCACTTGTTGGTTACACAAGTCATGTAATTTAGAGTTTGTGGTAGCTTTCAGTGATTGTGACACGTTGTGTGTGTGACTGCTGCCACTCCTCAGGGTCAGAGCTGCAATGTTGGAAGTTGTCTATGTGTGTTCTTTGTGGGTGACCTTGGCTTCTTCATTGGTGTGTGACTGTGGCCGGGATCCCATTGGTTGGTGTGGATTTGACGTCATGCCCATGTACAGCGTACTGTGCAGTGTGTCAGACATTCACGAGTCTTGTTGACTGGCCATGTGTGATGGGTTTCTGCACCTTAGTTCCCACCACCACCCCTGGGATTGTCATGGGTGCATGTGCAATGTCACCAGTCCATGTGAGCTTCACTGCTGCACATTGGTGGAGAACAAGGTGTGTGGTGTTGAGTGTGTGCAAATGAGAGTTGTTGCACGGCTAGACCCCTACCTCCATATTGGCCTTGGCTGACAGGCCGTGCTGATTGATTTGTGCTTGTGTAGGTGTGATGGTAGTTTGTTGCTCAGGACACATGACTGTGGTTCACAGTGTGAACGACATCTAGCTTTGTCATCACAGTGGAATTATCATGCAGGCCAGGGTCACCACAATGTGGGGTCCCTGGGGGTAGTGCTGTGGTGGGTCTGTCTCTTGCTGTGTTAGTTGCTGTTCCTACAAGCTTGTGTGACATGTGTAATTTGGGCTCCCTCTCATCTAACAATGCCTGATTGCCCACATAGGGGAATCCGATCCATGAGTTACTTTTGTGTGGCACTGTATACACATCTGTGTAATTGTGATTCAGGCCTCCTCATGTGTTGTGTGGTTGCCTGGGGACACTGGCACACCCCCCCCATCACCTGTTGTGTTTGATATGCAGTGTGAGGCTGCCTGTTTGTGTTTGTGCATCTGCACCACTGCATTGCCATATCTTTAGTGTGCCATTGGCTGTATGTTGTTTGGTGGGTTTCCCCTCCTGTCCCTGGGACTCCTAGGTCATCAGTCAGCACAATGATCATGGTTTGTATGTCCCATTGCTGCCATGGTATGGTATTTGTTCACCTCACATCTACAGTCTCCACAGGATATCTACATTTGTGTGTCCATTGGTGCAGATATGTGGGTATGCATTATGATGGTCACTTCTGTCATTGTGTTATTGATGAATGTTGACAATGTCAGCCCCCATGGGTGATGTTTGTCTGTACATGGCCAAAGGTATGTCTTATTTGCACCGCACTGTTTGCCTCACCCAATCTATGTTGCTATGGAACAAAAGCACTACTATGCCACAGATGTATTTGTTGTTCTGTGACCAGGAATCATCCATGCTGTTTGGCATTTGCAGCTTTTTCCATGACAACACTTACATTTTGGTCACTGTGATGATGGGGGTTTAGACCACATTGCCACAATGTTCAAAATATGCTTCAGCTGTGGACCCCACACTTACCTTTTGGTCACTGTGATGATGGGGGTTTAGACCACATTACCACAATGTTCAAAATGCACTTCAGCTGTGGACCCCACACTTACCTTTTGGTCACTGTGATGATGGGGGTTTAGACCCCATTGCCACAATGTTCAAAATGTGCTTCAGGTATGGACCCCACACTTACATTTTGGTCACTGTGATGATGGGGGTTTAGACCCCATTGCCACAATGTTCAAAATGTGCTTCAGGTATGGACCCCACACTTACATTTTGGTCACTGTGATGATGGGGGTTTAGACTCCATTGCCACAATGTTCAAAATGTGCTTCAGCTATGGACCCCACACTTACCTTTTGGTCACTGTGATGATGGGGTGTTAGACCCCATTGCCACAGTGGTCATGGTCTGCTTGCATTGTGGAGGCCACACACATTCATGTGTGGCACATGTGATAGGGGGTCACATTGTATGTTCAATGTCATGTTCAGTGTTGTAGGCATTTGACACAGACTACACACGCTTCTCATGGTGTTGGGGGGATGTGTTTTTCAGACATTCCTTATGTTGGAGTATGCTGGTTGTGTCATGCATTACCCGTCCTATGAGTAGGGGTGGTGTGGGTGATAGGCATCCAGCACCCATGAGTAGGGGTGGTGGTAGTGGTAGGCATCCAGGCCCCCATGAGTAGGGGTGGTGGTAGTGGTAGGCATCCATCCCCCTATGAGTGGGGATGGTAGTAGTGGCAGGCATCCAGCCCCCCTTGAGTAGGGTGGTGGTAGTGGTAGGCATCCATCCCCCAATGAGTGGGGATGGTGGTAGTGGTAGGCATCCAGCACCCATGAGTAGGGGTGGTGGTAGTGGTAGGCATCCAGCACCCATGAGTAGGGGTGGTGGTAGTGATAGGCATCCAGGCCCCTATGTGTGGGGATGGTAGTAGTGACAGGCATCCAGGCCCCCCTGAGTAGGGGTGGTAGTGGTGGTAGGCATCCAGCCCCCCTGAGTAGGGGTGGTGGTAGTGGTAGGCATCCAGCACCCATGAGTAGGGGTGGTGGTATTGGTAGGCATCCAGGCCCCCATGAGTAGGGGTAGTGTTAGTGGTGGGCATCCATCCCCCTATGAGTGGGGATGGTAGTAGTGACAGGCATCCAGGCCCCCATGAGTAGGGGTGGTGGTAGTGGCAGGCATCCAGGCCCCCATGAGTAGGGGTGGTGGTAGTGGTAGGCATCCATCCCCCTATGAGTGGGGATGATATTAGTGGCAGGCATCCAGCCCCCCATGAGTAGGGGTGGTGGTAGGCATCCATCCCCCTATGAGTGGGGATGGTGGTAGTGGTAGGCATCCAGCACCCATGAGTAGGGGTGGTGGTAGTGGTAGGCATCCAGCACCCATGAGTAGGGGTGGTGGTAGTGGTAGGCATCCAGGCCCCTATGTGTGGGGATGGTAGTAGTGACAGGCATCCAGGCCCCCCTGAGTAGGGGTGGTGGTGGTGGTGGTAGGCATCCAGCCCCCCCTGAGTAGGGGTGGTGGTAGTGGTAGGCATCCAGCCCCCCGAGTAGGGGTGGTGGTAGTGGTAGGCATCCATCCCCCTATGTGTGGGGATGGTAGTAGTGACAGGCATCCAGGCCCCCCTGAGTAGGGGTGGTGGTGGTGGTAGGCATCCAGCCCCCCTGAGTAGGGGTGGTGGTAGTGGTAGGCATCCAGCCCCCCCTGAGTAGGGGTGGTGGTAGTGGTAGGCATCCAGCACCCATGAGTAGGGGTGGTGGTAGTGGTAGGCATCCAGGCCCCTATGGGTGTGTATGGCATTGGTGATAGCCATCCCGCCCCTATGGTTCTGCTGTTGCTAGTGTGCGTCATTTCTGCATCCCTCTGTGTGTGTGACATATATCGGGTACGTGTCGTTTGTTTGTGTAGTGGGTGTTTGACTTACCGTCTGCGCCGTACGCGTCCGTACCTGTTCCGGTAATAGATGTAGAGTATTGGTAGGACCTGCGCGATGGGATTCATGGTTGGTTCGTCTAGTTCGGGTTTCTCGTTGCTTCGACTCGTACTCGTCGCTGGCTTGTTCGTCTCGTAGCCGTGGATCGTCTTGTGGCGCGAATCGGAGCTTATCTGCGGCTCTCCCGGATGCTCTGACGTGCCGGACGTAGCGACGGGTTCGGCGCGTACGGAATGCGCATCGTACTAGTCCGGCCGGAAGGTGCTGTGTATTTGCTTCCATGCGACTCGATTCGGCGTTTACGGATCCGGCTCGGGAACAGGAGCTGGAATGGGTAAGTACGGCTCGCTCGGAATCTGTGCTGTTATGCGCATCGTACTTGCTCGTTCGGACGACTGTTCGAATCAGTCGGGAAACACGCATTCGGCTGGATTTTTTTCCGGACGAATAGTGTTAGGTGCGCTTCCGGCCCGAATCGGAATCGGCCCCTAAACATATATAATTTACTATTCCCACTCCAAATAATATTAAATCAGGGAAGGTGCTGGACACTAAACATATATAATTTACTGTTCCCACTCCAATTAATATTAAATCACGGAAGGTGCTGGACACTAAACATATATAATTTACTATTCCCACTCCAAACTATATTAACTCTGGGAAGGTGCTGGACACTAAACATATATAATTTACTATTCCCACTCCAATTAATATTAAATCAGGGAAGGTGCTGGACACTAAACATATCTAATTTACTATTCCCACTCCAAACTATATTAACTCTTGGAAGGTGCTGGACACTAAACATATATAATTTACTATTCCTACTCCAATTAATATTAAATCAGGGAAGGTGCTGCACACTAAACATATATAATTTACTATTCCCACTCCAAACTATATTAACTCTGGGAAGGTGCTGGTCACTAAACATATATATTTTTATATTCACAATTCCAAAATCTAAAATTATAAAATTTAGTTACTCAGTATCAAATTTATAAATCATATTCATAAATGAAATTAAATCATACATTTAAAATATAAAATAGTAAACAAAATTTTTAGAACATCTTTCCATATATACAATTGTTTTAATAATTATAAAATATAATACATATTTTTAATAATATATTATCATAAATATTATATATTTTATTTAATTTTAAAAACATTTTTTTTAAATATTATTAGCAAATGCTGATACATAATTCATTAAATTTAATTAATATCTCTAATAATTTAAAAAAATCATTTTCAAAAAAATGTATATTTACATTTAAAAAAAATTAAATAAAAATTAAACAAATGTATCCCCTATTAACACATTACATTCATCATCAAAGAACTTTATTCAGTTACATAACATGTAAACCATAAAAGCACATATTAAATCACTGAGAAACAGATATAAAAGACAATATATACATAAATCCTTAATAAAAAATCATATCACATTACATTAATAAATTACAATTAAAAATTAATTAATAATTTTTTTTTTTCAATATTTAAAAAAATAATTAAAACCCCACCTTTATTCCCTATAAACAAAACATCCCTCTCCTAAAAAACAATTTTAATTTAATTTTTTTAAATTGTAACTTTTATTTTTTTTTCTAATTTTTTTTTGTAACAGTCCTCACCCTTATCCCCTATTAAACCCAACATCCCACTCTTAAAAAACAATTATAAATACATTTTACACATTTTTATATTTTTTTAACAAATATTTTAAAACACTCCCCACCCTTATCTCCTATAAACCCAACATCCCGCTCCTGAAAAAAAAATTGAAATTAATTTTACAAATTTTTATATTTTTTTATATCTTTTTAACAAATATTTTAAAACACTCCCCACCCTTCAATTCCAAACTTTTATAACATGAATTAACTATTATTATAACATTAACAAACATATAACAATAAAAAATATTACTATAATGATATTTTAACAAACGACATTTATGACAACAATATTTTTTACAACACACTAAATCGATATTTTGTACTTTGAGCTATTTAACATCGATATTTACTACTTTCAATATTAAAAACTCGATATTATTACACATCGATATTAAAATTTCGATATTATGTCTACTTACCGACTCCTGAGAAGAACGTGTATCAGTATCGTGATACCTGTCAGGTTTCCTAATATTGCCACGGTTTCTCAAATTGCATTTTCTCTCGGTGTGTTCCTGTTGAGGAGACCCACCCCGTGAGTGTGCTTTGTTTTGTTTATTTTTTTGTTTGTTATCCCATTTCTTTTTGGAAGAATTGGGTGCTTGCTTAGCGTTATCCTTTTCAGAATTCCTCTTAACTATCGGTTTCCCAAGTCTGGATCCCAGATTATCGCTACCTGGTGAAGCATATGTTTCCTTGGTAATCTTAGGCAATTCTCACTCCCGTTGTGCAGTAGTGAATTCCCTCAGGCGTTGGCATATAGCCACTGCTGCTGCTTCCCATTTTATGTTACTTCATATAATTGCAGATACTTGGGCAAAATTGCCCATTAGTTTCATCCACAGGTCCAGGGTAGGCTCTGCCCAGTACTCATTCTGAATTTGTTTCAGTTAATTTGGTATAACTGCTATTGAAGGGGTACCATGAGTTCTGGTGTAAACGGCAGCAAAGATTGTACCCCAAGTGGCACAGTCTTCAATCGGGTAGCCATCCCCATTGGCAAGCAAATTGTTAATATTCTGTGTTTTTCCTGAGGGCCCATATGGGGAAAAACTGCTTCAAGCTGAGCTATTTTCTGTGCTATCCAGAATGGAATTTGCTCCCGACTGGTGGGAATCTTTCCCATAACGGTGCTCAGCGTTTGGGGGCTGATACCCGTCGTAGCCAATTGAGGTTGTGCAATCTGAGCAGCCCTCGCAGATTGAATTGTCAATGTTCTCATTATGTATTGTGTAAGATTTCTGTAATTTTTTACTAAATCTCTATAAAGTGTATGCATTCCTGCTGCTGGTAAAGTAGCAATGTCTGGATGCTGTGTATTAGAAGCTAAGACCGGCCAGGTCGCAACTTCTTTACTGAGCAGACTGAGTCTCACATTTTCTGTGGTATGTGGTAGGGCACTTTTAAGCCAATTAATATGCTCTTGCTAAGTTAATGGGACTTCTATGTCCACGTATACGAAATACTCTTCAGGTGTTTCATCTTCTATGTAAGTGTGAAACAACTTTGTGCGCACATCTGCAGGTGGGAGGTTGACTCAAGAGTAGAATACCTCTGTTCTGAATGCCTTGTGTGCCTCAACCATGAAGGTAACGTCTCCACCCATTGCAGGGTGGCCATGTTGTAGTAATTTCATAGTAATTGCCTGTCTGCAATTTTCTGTAATATTTAGAGCAATGACCTGCACTTCAATGTCCTCACCCGCTTCTCCATTTACGGACATTATGTGAAGAAAAAGGTAACTTATTGAATGAATTTTATGGAGCTCAGGTATGCACAATGCAGGAAACTTTCAATACTTCAAGCTTGAATAACCTACAGCCAATACATAGGGTATACCTACTCAGCTGAGCTTAGTGAAGCTTCCCACTTCAGACGTCTCCGGTTTAAATGTGAGTAGGGGTCTCTGAGAAAGCACCAACTATTCAGATTGACCGTTGTTAGAAATGGGGGTCTCTAGTTGGCAATGGTTTCTACCTGGTCAGAGACCTGCTCTCCCCTGCAGCTCCCCTTGCAGCTCCGCTGTTGTGCCGCTGCCTGTGCAGTGCCTTGTGCAGGTAGGTGTTCGAGGCCCTCCTCCACCCGCAGGCTCCTGCCTGCGCCTCATCCCTGGTGGTCCAGTGGGAGAGCCTTGCTCTTCTGCTGGTTCCGCTGCTATTTGTATTGTGTTGTGCCCATTTTTCTGTCTGTTGTCACTGTGCTCGTTTTTCTGTCCTACTCTTATTGTGCTTCTGTACTTTTATTTGTGATCTGCTATTTGTTGCCTTGTCATTCTCTGCTTGTTTTGTCTTTGTCATTGTTTTGTTTTCTGCCTGTTTCCCTTTCCAGCTGCTAATGCCCCCGCGGCCCCTCCCCCCTGCCGGTTCCCGCCTCCCAGCTGCGCTTCCCTCCCCCTTTCCTATTTAATGGCGGCCGCTGCAAGGGTGTGCGAGCTGGAGCTCTGACCTCCTGGTCAGAAATCTGCTCTCCCCCTGCAGCTCTGCTGTTGTGTCGCTGCTGCTGCCTGTGCAGTGCCCTGTGCAGGTAGGTGTTCTAGGCCCTCCTCCACCCACAGGCTCCTGCCTGCGCCTCATCCCTGGTGGTCCAGCAGGAGAGCCTTGCTCTTCTGCTGGTTCCGCTGCTATCTGTATTGTGTTGTGCCAGTTTTTCTGTCCGACTCCTATTGTGCCTCTGTACTTTTATTTGTGATCTGCTATTTGTTGCCTTGTCATTCTCTGCTTGTTTCATCTTTGTCATTCTCTGCTTGTTTTGTGTTCTGCCCGTTTCCCTTTCCTGCCGCTGCTGCCCCCGCGGCCCCTCCCCCTGCCGGTTCCCGCTCCCGCCTCCCAGCTGCACTGGCCTCCCCCCTTCCGCAGCAGCAGCGCTGCTGGCGTGCCAAATGCAAGCCCATCTGCGCCCGTCTGCGCCCATCCGCGACCAGCGCCAGGGACCCTGGATCTCTGACCACCCACTGCTACGACTCAGCTGCCCTACTCGCACTCAACCCAGGAAGGAACAACAACTGCCAGCTGTCCACGCCGAGCACCACCCATGGCCAGTTCTCCTGCCGTCACTGCCGCCAGACCTTCACCACCGTCCACACCCCCACAACCACCGCCCACACGCCGAATGCCAACACCTCTGAAGCCCTGAGGTGAATCCTCCTCAACGTGCGCTCCCTGCACAGACACGCTGTAGAGATCTGGAACCTCCTCGACACCCTCTCGCCAGACGTCGCCTTCTTCACAGAAACTTGGACATCGCCACCGCCATCCTGGACGGATACAAGATCCAGAGGAAAGACCGCCATAACCGCCCAGGAGGAGGACTTGCCATCGCACACAAGAGCTCCCTCCGACTCACGACCTCCAGCTCGGGCGACACCACCGAACACCCCCATTTCCAGATCCAGACCAGCCCCAGAACGACCCTAAGAGGCACCCTCACCTACAGACCTCACGGACCTCGAACTGCATTCACCACCACCATCGCCGACCTCATCGCGCCCCATGCAATCGCCTCCATGGACTACATACTCATCGGAGACCTCAACTTAAACCTCAACAACCTCAGCGACCCCAACTCTGCCACCCTAATAGACAACCTCGCCAACCTCGGACTGAAACAACTTGTCACCACTCCCACCCACAAGGCAGGACACACCCTCGACCCCATCTTCGCAGGAGGTAACAACATCCACTTCAGCCACACCACGCAACCTGCATGGACGGACCACCACTGCGTAAACTTCCATGTCGACAAACCCACAGCGCCCAAACCTGCATCCCGCCTTCCACAAAGAAACTGGAGCAAAATCACAGAGGAACAGCTCAACTCCACCCTCAACCGTGATGCCCCCGCTACCTCGACCGACTCCAACCTCACAGCCAAAGAACTCCACAGATGGATCTCCAACTGCGCAGACGAGCTTGCACCCCTACGTAACCCCAACAGACAACATCCCAGAAAGGCCACCTGGTTCACCGCCGACCTCCAAGAATGCAGACGCACCTGCAGACGTCTCAAGAAGAACTGGAGAAACAGCAAATCCTCAGAAGACTGCACCACCTACAAGAACGCCATGACAAAATACCACCAACGCATCAGATCCACCAAAAGGACCTTCATCCAGAACAAGATCTTTGCCAACGCCAGCAACTCCAAGGAACTCTTCAGCATCCTCCAGGATTTCACCAAAACCCCAAGCGAAACCACGGACATCACCCCCTCCCAGGACCTCTGCAACAAGCTCGGCTCCTACTTCCACCTGAAGATCAAGGGCCTTTACGACAACTTCAACGACCTGACACCTGACTCTGAAACCACTCCACCCTCCAGCAACGCCAGCCAGCCCACCATCTGCTCTTGGACCCCAGTCACCACCGAAGACACCGCATCGACCATGAAAGGCATCCACTCAGGAGCCCCCACGGACCCCTTCCCCCCGCACATTTTCCACAGAGCCGCCGTCGCCATCGCTCCGGAACTACGACGCACCATCAAAGCCACCTTCGAAACTGGCATCTTTCCCGACGACTGGAAATGCGCAGAAGTCAGACCCCTACACAAGAAGCCCTCAGCAAATCCCACGGACCTCAAGAACTACCTACCCATCTCCCTTCTCCCCTTCCCGGCCAAAGTCACGGAGAAAACCGTCAACATCCAACTCGCGAAATTCATCAAAGAAAACTCCATCCTCGACCCCTCCCAATCAGGATTCCGCAGCAACCACAGCACTGAGACCGCTCTACTTGCCGCCACAGACGACATCCACACCCTCCTCGACCAAGGACACACCGCAGCCCTGATCCTACCCGACCTCTCTGCAGCCTTCACCACCGTCTCCCACCGCACACTCACCGTCCAGACTCAACAAAGCCAGCATACAGGGAACCGTTCTCGACTGGCTCCGCTCCTTCCTTGTAGGCAGAACCCAAAGAATCAGACTTCCATCCTTCCTCTTCGAACCCACGGAAATCAACTGCATAGTACCCCAAGGATAGTCGCTCAGCCCCACGCTCTTCAACATTTACATGGCTCCCCTCGCCGCCATCGTCAGACAGCACAGACTCAGCATAGTATCCTATGCTGACAACACCCAGCTCATCCTCTCCCTCACCGAGGACCCCATCACCACCAGACTCAACTTCCAGGAAGGAATGAAAGACGTTGCATCCTGGATGAGCAACAGCTGCCTGAAGCTCAACTGTTAGAAGACAGAGGTCCTCATCCTCAGACCCTCCCCCTCTGCATGGGACAACTCCTGGTGGCCTCTGCATCGTACTCGAATCCTCCCTCTCCATGACCCGACAGGTCAACGCCGTCGCCTCCACCTGCTTCGACACCCTCCGCATCCTCAGAAAGAACTTCAAATGGATCCCCCCAAATCAAGGAAGACCATCACCCATGCACTCATAACCAGCAGACTAGACTACGGAAACTCCCTCTAAGCCGGGATCAACAAGTCTCTGCTCCGCAAACTCCAGACCATACAGAACACCGCAGCCAGACTCGCCCTCGGCATTCCTCGGCACAAACACATCACCCAGCACCTGCGTAACCTAAACTGGCTCCCCGTCGAGAAAAGAGTAACTTTCAAGATACTCATCCACCCCTACAAATGCCTCCACAACATCGGACCCCAATACCTAAATGACAGAATCTCCTTCCACATACCCAAGAGAAACCTCTGATCCACCAACCTCGCCCTCACTGAACCCCCACGCATCCCCAGAGCAAGAACGGGTGGAAGAACCTTCTCCTACATTGCTACCAAGACCTGGAACGAGTTGACGGTCAACATCAGACATGCCCTCACCCTGCACATCTTCAGGAAGACCCTCAAGACATGGCTCTTTGACTGACCGGAGCTGCTCCCCCCCACCCCCAGCGCCTTGAGACCCTCACGGTTGAGTAGGACGCTTAAAATGTCCCTGATTGATTGATTGGTCAGTAGTAGGGACCTTTCTTCCTAGTCAGGGTAAGGGGGATATATTAACCCCTGCTCACCCCCTTGGTAGCTTGGCACGAGCAGGCAGGCTTATCTCAGAGGCAGTGTGTAAAGCATTTGTGCATGCATACAGTACTACAGTGAAAACACTACAAATGGACACCACACCAGTTTACCAAAATAAGTATTCTTTATCTAAACCAAACAAGACCAAAACGACAAAAATCCACAATCCAGTAATAAATATATGACTTTCAAAAGGTAGAAACAGTTCTGTTCAAAGCAAGTTGCAGATGCGACACTTTCAACACAAAGTACATTGGATGCATCAAAATCAAAAGCAAGAACAGCCGCAGGGGAGGTGATGCGTCGGTTCCTTACTCCAGGGGAGGTGATGCTTCGGTTCCTTACTGCCACGCAGGGGAGGTAATGCGTCAATTCCTTACTAAAGAAGAGACGATGCGTTGGTTTCTTACTGTGCAGGGAGGTGATCCATCGGTTTCTTACTGCGGCCCCAGCATCCTCGTAGACTTGGCACCCCAGTGCGATGTGTGAGGATCGGGGATGCGTCGGTTCTTGATGCAGCGGTGTCAACGGCGCTGCGTTGGTTTCTTCAGCCGCAGTCCCACCATGCATTGGTTCTTGCAGCCGCACAGCAGGGTCTGTGTCAGAATCGGTGCTGTGATCTCGGCCTTCGTAGATCGGTGCATTCGATGCAGCTTGTGGCGATTGCTCGAGCTGCGGGCAGGTGCTGCATCCGTTTCTTCGATGATGTGTCAGAATCAGGTACAGATGCATCACACTTCTCCTCGTTGCGTTACTTTTCCAGCTCCCAACAGCAGGAACAACCTCTAGAGGCCCAGAACAGCAGCAGGCACCTCTTGGCAGGTCAGAACTCTCAGCAAGGGAGTTCAAGAGAGCTGGGGGTGAAGTCTTTGCATCCCTGAGACTTCAAAACAGGAGGCAAGCTCTACTCAAGCCCTTGGAGATCTTCCTCAAGCAGGGGACACAGCACACAGCAAAGTCCTTGTCCTTTCCTTGGCAGAAAGGGTCACTGCAGGCCAACCCCAGACAGCACACAGCAGAGGGGCAGTACTTCTCTTCAGTTTCTCCAGCTCTTCTCCTTGGCAAAAATTCCTCTTGAATTGCAGAAATGATTTAAATTTCAGGGGTCTGGGCCCCACTCTTTATAGCACAACATCCTTTGTTCTCTAGTACAGAGAAACTCTTTGCCCAGATAAAAACAGTTCTGTCCTCTCTGCTGCAGCTTCCTGGAAGGAGGTGGAGACAGCATTGTCCAAGGCAGACCAGGCCCATTCAGGTGTGATAGAAACTTCTCCCCCACTCTCAATGCAGCCCAGGTCTATTCAGCCCAGCCCTGACTCACCCTGGAAAGGCAGGACACACCTCACCCCCCCAAGTGGCTGTCTGAACAGAATGCACATCCCCAGCCCCTGTCACTCCAAAGCCAGTCAATACACAACCTAGCAGAGGCACACAGGATGGCTAAGCAAGGAAATACCCACTTTCTAAAAGTGGTATTTTCAAACACAGAATGTAAAAATCATCCTCACTGTCTGGGTATGGCAGTCAGATCTGGGCTCAGAAACGAGCCACCCACCTGTTATTTGGACTGACTTCTCAATTTGGTGCATATCCTTGGGAATTGGTCACACATTCCAATGATTACACCAAGGCACCGACAGAGGTGAAGGTCCTGTTTGGTGTCAGGACCCTGGGCGAATGCAGTGACCGCAGGGCAGACAGATTGATTGGGTGTTTTTAAGTTGCAGATGCTTCTGGTGATATGAGGAATTAAATATAAAAAAAGTGGTATTTTCAAACACAGAATTAAAAATCATCCTCACTAAAAGATGCATCTTTATATTCTGAGTTCAGGCATACTAAACTTTATCTTCCTATCTTGTCCCAATGGGAAGTTATATTTATAACATGTTATACATGAACTCCCATTCTATCCTATGGGACATATAACCTTTCAATAGTGAAAAAGAAATTGGCACTATTTCACTATCAGGACATGCCACGCACATCAGGGCATTTCCTACTTTTCACATACACTGCACCCTGCCCACAGGGGTACCTTGGGCCTACCTTAGGGGTGACTCACATGTAGGAAAAGGGAAGGTTAGAGCCTGGCAAGTGGGTGCACTTTCCAGGTCGACATGGCAGTCACAACTGCGCACAGACACTGCAGTGGCAGGTCTGAGTTACCTTTGCAAGGCTGCTTGTGTGGGTGGCACAATCAGTGCTGAAGGCCCACTAGCAGCATTTGATTTACAGGCCCTGGGCACACACAGTGCACTGTAGTTGGGAATATGGCAATCATGGGAACACCAATCCATAACAACAATTTACAGAGGGAGCACTTGCACTTTGGCACTGAACAGCAGTGGCAAAGTGCCCAAAGCATCTAGACCAGCAAAAACGAAGTCCACCACTCAGCAAAATAACAGGAGGCAAAGGCAAAAATACAGGGGAAACCCACGCCAATGATGCCAGGTCTAACAACCGTAAAATAAGAACCCAACCAAAGTTGGTGGCGCCATGTCGTGTAGTTCCTACTAATCCATAGGATCAGCGTGTTTGTTGGACAACATAAACTAGGGGCTTGGTGCCTAGACTGATTCCGGACACCCCACAGGATATGTTGGCCTATAGACCAGTTAGCTCACAGTGCCACTGTAAGCCCCCCTAACCTTATCAGGGAGTGAATGGTTTCTGGCACCCACTGAACATGACAACCCTGACCCCTCAGGGATCGTGCAAACAGTGCAGAACATTTTGCTCTGTCACTCGTGCTCACTTATTCTCAGAGAGGTATACAGAGAATACACAGTGGGACGTTTTCAATATATTTATTGAACAAACGTTATTCTTGCATAAAATACGTGTGCTGTAATGATTAATAGACAGAAGCAGATAAAAGGGATTACAAGCGCCAAAAGCGTAAATAGTAGATATAGTTCTACCATGCTGCTAAACAGTATATATATGCAGGCATTTAAAATAAGACCATAATCAAGCATACTATGCGATTCCTACTCTAAGTGTACCTGGAAGGTGTGTAGGTGTGGAGCCAAGAATTCCCCCAAAGGACAATCCAAACCCATTACCTGTTGGGAGAGAATGAAGAACCCCGTCCTGGGCTCAAACTGGAAACCCCTCACGAGATGTCAGACTGCTGCATGGTAATTTCTCAGCATGCAGGGACCCTCAGTGTCAGATGAAGTGCCTCCTCTGCTAATTTATCAGGATGCTCATCTTCTATAATAGAAAGCAGCCTTGCGAACTGCATATAGATTAGTGATGTTATAGATAGCCCTGTCGCCCGGTGGATGAAGATGGAGATGGCATTTGTACATAGTGCGAAAAGAGACCTTGTACATGATGTTCAGGGCATTGTGATAATGTTGTGCTAGATGTGTAAACAAGTTTGGTTTCAGAGAAACTAATCCAACATTGTCGCGCACGCAAATATGTGCAAAAGTTTACGGCTAAAAAGTTATTGCGAGGACAATGTAAGAAATAAGCTGCTTTGCTACATGGGCCTAACCCGGGAATATAACACTGCTGTCTACTTTTCCAGAGTGCCTGTACAAGTTCAAGGTATTCCATCCAAGACGGCTGAAGCCTACATTAATTTCAATGTAGAGTCAAATACGCCAGCTGCCATATCGTTAGCCCAAATCATCACTGCCATGAGCCATGATTGTGACATGCTGAAGTTGAAAGACATAAAATACACACCAATTGTAGAACCAACACGCTCGACCTCCCACCAGTGATGGTGAATACCAAAAGTACAAAAACATTAAAGATGAACTGCCTATAGCTCAGGAAGTAGTTATAGATAGTTCCGTTCAGGAGTAATACTGCGAGGTTTGAGAATCCTAATTCCGGAGAGTTTGAGACATAATTGAATTGAGAATAATTGAAGGACATTGTGGTATTTTTGCTACCAAGAGAGCTCTCTTAGATCGAATTTGGTTTCCATATTTAGATGAGAGGGTTGAAAAGGAACTCAAGGCCTGTCATCTATGTAGCTGCCTTTCTAAAACGTTACTCAACATGCTCTTACCATGTCAGAACTCCCTAAGCATGCATGGGAGAAAAAAGCCATCAATTACTTTTTTTCCACTTGATAATGGACATCATCTGATGCTAATTATGGATTAGTATTCCCGTTTTCCGTTAATAGAGGATCTCTCAGCCACAACTCATGAGCAAGTCATTGAGAGACACAAAGGCATCTTTGCAACATGAGGCCTTCCAGCCATTTTGAAGTCTGATAATGGCCTGCCGTTCAACAGTCGAGAATTCAATGATTTCCCGGAGCATCTGAACAAAAAGCATCAGAAGAGTATACCTTTGTGCCCACAGGCCAATGGACTCGTTGAGCGTTTTATGAGTACACTAAAGAAAGCAGAACAGCGTGCAACTCTTGAGAGGCTCAGTTTAAATACTGTTCTAGATTCCACCCTACAAGCCTATCATTCAACACTTCACTCGACCACAGGCGAAAGTCTTGTGACTTTGATGTTTAGAGGAGCAATGACAACTATGTTACCTCAATGGACTAACAAAAGAGAAGGAAGTGAGAATAACATTCGGATGAAGGACTTGGTTAATATAGAAATGATGAAAGCTTATGCCGACAAGAGGTGCCATGCAAAGAATATTGAGTTTAAGACAGGAGATCTAGTAATCGCCCGCCAACTGCGAAGGAGAAAATCTGATGCTCCATATGATGCTGCACCTTTCCACGTTGAGTTCACCAAGGTTCATATGGTAACTGCCTAATGTCCTGGTAAGTCTGTTTCCAGAGACTCTTCCCACTTTCGGCATTTGATTCATTGACCTTCTGATCAAAATGGTGGAGGAAAGACTGAACCTGAAAACTCAGTGACTGCTGTTACTTCTTCATCATCTTCAAAAATCTCTGCCATTGAAGATGCCAGCTCCCAACAACCAGATCAGGTCAAAAGCAGCAAGAAGGTTAATTGAAGAAATGTAATTATATATATATATATATATATATATATATATATATATATATATATATATATATATATCACTGTACCTCATAAAATCGTTTCACTTCCAAACAAAGATGAGTGCAGACCTCCAATAGTGCATAAATTATTTATTGCTTAAGTCTTCTGCCATCTGCCATTATGCGTTTCGGCCGTGCAAGCGGCCTTGATCACATGACAGCTCTCACAAAAGTGTCCCGCTTTTTAAAGTGCTAGTGCCACATAAAATCATGAACATAAACAAAATACTTACGGCTGCTCATCAATACTCGCATAAATGCTTGTGATGTTATTTAGTTAATGAAATAGCATCCTATTTAATTAAAACCTGTAATATAACCATAATTTTAACAATATAAATATTTGCATAAATAGTCCCCTGCCTTCATATATAACAGTATACATGCTTAAATGCCATGTTTGAGCAGTAATGTAAAGTTCATGAATTATGTTTTTTAAAAAATACAAAAAAAGGTTTTGGTGCTCCCCTAACGTGGAAATGAAAATGAATCAACATATATTCCAAAAACATGTGCAAGAAATTATATATGTACAAAATATCCAAGATACCAATCTCATTATGACACAAATTACTCATATATTAGTTTATCAGATGAGCTCTCATATTGCTCTTTCTAGAACAAAGTGATCCACTTCCGTTGCGTTTTCACTCATTGCTTAATGCTTGTTGTGCACTGCAGTGGACCCCTATTTAGTCTATAATAACTGGATAGAGTAAAAGTGCCAATGTGCTACAGTACCTGTGATTAAAAATGCCTAATGCCAATTAAAGTGCAAATATAGAGAGGACTAGAATTCAAGTTATTCAGGTGTGCAAAGTTAGCTATACAATAATCAATTCAAATATACTTAGTTGAAATCTCCAGATTACACGAGGAGTCAGATAGTGCCGAGAAAACAGTTGTATGAATCATTATACTAATAATAATAATAATAAATAGACACTGTAAAAACCTTGTTAAAAATGACCAGAAATAAGACACAATGATAAAAATACCCTATGTAAAATAACCAATCATTAAAATCAAGGCTAACTCAGGACTTAAAATTGTATAAAATTTGCATAAAAATGATTTTATACCATTAAATTCATAATATTGTAGGTTGACAGTTGTACTGCTAATGCCCAAAGAAGACTTTAACAATTATAGGAAAGTATGGAGATCTTCTGTGGCGTTGAGCCCGCCCGGGTGTTTAGAGTCGAACTCTAGTATATAACTGGTCTCTAGGCTTCTCAATTTCGCTTCCCTATCACCCCCTCTTTTTAAAATGGGGATGGCTTCGATGGCAAAATACTTAAGATGCTGTGGGTTGCTATCATGTACAGACTGAAAATGCCTTGCAACTGGGTAATTCTGATCTTTGTTAATTATCGCCCTAATATGTTGTAAAATGCGTTTGTGGACCGCTAGTTTGGTGCTTCCTATGTATTTCAAATGACAGTCACATTCCAAGACATAAACAGAATATTCAGTCTTGCATGTTAGATGTTGCTTAATTTCCCTAACTATATTGGAAAAAGCAGTTGTAAAAGTTTTCACATTGGTTCCAAACTGGCAGGCCTTACATGATAGACATTTAAAAAAAACTTTCTTATTGTCAACCACATATCCTTGCGGCAACTCTCCTGACTATTTTTGACCAACATATTACCCATACTCATAGATCTTCTGAAAGTAATAGAGGGATTTGAGGGCATCTGGTCACCTATCACTGGGTCATCTTGGATAAAGTGCCAATTGCGTCTTATAATACTCCTCAGTTGTTTCTCCTGTTTTGAGTATGTTAAAATCAGTCTTACAGGTTGTGTACTCTGTCCAACCACTCCCTGGGATGATTTAGAGTTATAGGCAAGGAGATCCTCCCGAGCCCTCGCTTGAGATTTTAACATAGCGGCATCCACTGTTGATGTACTATAACCCCTGGCTAAGAATCTATTACGACTTTCAATTTGCCTAACCCTCGCATCCTCTGGATCACTACAAATGCGTCGGATGCGGAGCATCTCACCGTAGGGAATGCTCCTGATTAAATGTGGAGGATGGGCACTTGATGCATGTAAAAGTGTATTACCTGCCGTGGGCTTTCTAAAAAGGGTAGTGGTTAAAACATTATTTTCCACTAAAATTTGAACATCTAAGAAAGTCAGTGAGTGCCTGCTAATGGTAAAAGTGAATCTAAGGTTAAAATCATTCTGATTAATTTCATCTATAAATTTTTGGGCACTTTCCTCACTTCCTCGCCACACAATAAAAAGATCATCAATAAAACGTAACCAGGAGACAATATTAGTGGTATATGTATGTTCATACTTGCGCATTAGGACCAGTTCCTCCCACCAGCCCATGAATAAACAGGCATAACTGGGGAGAAGCTGGCCCCCATTGCAACTCCCTGAATCTGTTGGTAAAGCTGGCCATTAAAAAGGAATAGATTGTTTTCTAGGCTAAAAAGCAACATGTCTAACAACATTCGTGTATGTTGTGCATACATCATAGGTCTTGTGCTAAGAAAGTACTCCACAGCTCTCAGTCCATCCCGGTTTCTAATACAGGTGTATAAAGAACACACATCCAGTGTTATAAGTAAAAGATCAGAATTCCAAGACAGATCTTTGATTTTGTTTAAAAAGTCACTTGTATTCTGGACATATGACTTGAGTTGCTTCATATGCACCTGCAAAAAATAATCTATGTCTGGAAAGGTTCTCCAGTGACCCATCACACGCTGCAATGATGGGTCTGCCTGGCGGGTTCTCCATACTCTTGTGGACTTTGGGTATGAAATAAATAGATGGCACCAGCCGATGTTCTTTCTTGATGAATCTATACTCGTCCCAACTGAGGAGCCCTAAACTTTTCCAGGCCAACAGATTTTTGAACAGGGAGTCCTGAGTGCTCTTATATTTAAGTGGAGTACTTTTCTTGTAACATTGAGGATCATTTAATTGGCTGTATGCCTCCTTCATATAATCTTCCATAGGCCAAAGGACAATATTTCCGCCCTATCAGAAGTTCTTATCACCACATTTTCCTTTTGCAATTTCAAAATCAATTGATTGTATTTCCTCTCCCTGTTGGTATATGTTTTTTTCGATCTATTGGTGACGTGATTTAATTTTTTAATCTGGTTAACAACATGGTCACTGAAAGAGTCAAGTCCATCCCGGGCCATTAGGGGAACAAACTTAGATTTCATTTTGAATGGCGTTTCTGGTCTGGCCTGTCCCCCCAGAAAGGGCATATCCTGGCTATGCAATTCTTCTCCATTTGCCAGTTCACACACGTCCCGGTATAAGCCTATATCTGAGACTGCTAGCCCCGGAAAATCCTTATATACATACACACACACACACATTTTAATGGCTATGGGCGTGTCGTCCTTATATACAAGTATTTCCCACAGCGACGGGAAACACACGTATTATAATGGCGTGAGATGTATTTTAGCATAATTTTGATGCTGTACTGCAACTATGCAATGATTTTAAGTAATTATGCAAATAAAATTATTCACTCATTTATTCATTCTCTCAGCGATGGGATAAGAGCAGTGGAATATTCTCTCAGCTCTAGGCCATTGACACTGTACAAACATACTGAGATGTTACTCAAGATGGTTCACTGGTGCCGATAGAACATAATCTTTCTGTTTGGGTCAGATTTATATTGCCAGTTAAGAGGGATGGCCACGGGCACCTGCTTCACCCCCAGTTATGCCAATTTGCATATGGGCTGGTGGGAGGAGCAGGTGCTGGCCAAAGACTATGCCCAAGAGATGACAGATAACGTGATTTTCTGGTCGCGGTATATAGATGATTTATTCATCATATGGCAAGGTTTGAGGCTATGGCAGAGCAATTTGTGGAAAGAAGCAATACTAACAAGCTGAATCTGCATTTCACGTCTCATATCAGTGCACAGGCAGTCCAATTTTTAGATCTTACAGTGTACATAGATCAAGGCAAGCTGCATACTGAAACTCATTGCAAGACAACTGTGGGCAATACAGTAATACATCCCCAGAGTTTCCATCCTAATAAGTTAAAGTACTGTATCCTGTATGAGGATAATCTCCGCATGCGGGGGAATTGTAGCAGCATCTCAACACACAGATGGCCTTTCCCAGCATACACAGCATAGCACTACATACATGGGGCCTGTCCCAAGGAATTGGGACTGTACCAGGCAGAGCGTCTGTCCCACCATGCACAGGGCCTGACTCAGGGCAGAGGGTTTGCACCAGCTCACAGGATATGAGAGTTGACTTTAATATATTGCTGACCTTTGCTGAGGATGTGAGATCCCAGGGCTGTACAACAGTTGCTGAAGTCCAAGTCAGAGGGTTTCTTTGAAAGGAGAGGGCCCTCAATTTACCTACAGCCCAAGATGGAGAGCCTGGGCCCCAAAAGACTGCCTTTACAGGGTGCAAGCAGAGTGGCTAGGAGAAATGGCGAGAGGTGGGGGGCTTATGACTAACCCTGGGCAAAGCACTACGCTACGCTCGCGTAGTTTGCGAAGTTTGCGCTACTTCGCGAATTGCACGTAGCACAGTGCAAACACGCGTAGCGTAGTGCAGCGGTAATTTTTTGCTTGCTCGCGGTCCTCATTGTCAAGTTGGCGACCGCGAGCAAGGAAAATGACATCCCGGCGAGACTTTTTCCTCGTTCGCGATCAGCAACATCAAGTTGCCGATCGCAAGCGTGGAAAATAAACCTCCCGGCGAGATTCTCAACGCGGGGAGGTCAGGTTTCTCAATGTGAGTGGTCACGTATGCTCGCGACCGCTCGCGATGAGAAACTACCAGTCCGCGTTGAGAAAGCTGCCGCTCGAGTAAAAATCTACTCGAGCGGCAGTAAAAGACAGCTCGCACTGTGCAAGATGCCGTTTTCAATGATTGCACAGTGCGGACAAGCATCCGGCACTGTGCAATCATCGCGAACAGCGCACTAGGCAGTTCGCGTAGTGCTACGCGTAGCTCGTGTAGTGCGAAGTGCACTTTGCGTAGCTTCGCGTAGCGCTGCTTCGCGAACTACGCCCAGGGTTACTTATGACTTAAGGGGGTGCAGCACCCAACTTCCTCAATGCATGTGGGCTAGTGGTAGGAGGAGAGGGATGGGGCTCTGTTTTGCCTTCTTTGAGAAGGACTGGACCCTATGGGAAAATGGAAGAGTTACATAGAGTGGAGTGTTCTGAAAGGTAGTAGTTTACGGGACGGTCAGTCACATGTCAGGTCGGTGCCTCTTAAAACCCGGTAGGGCTGAGACAGAATCAGTCAAATGTTGGCCTTGTTTACCTTATAAAATGCTGGTAGGGTTGAGGACAAAAAAGTGTCCTGCCCCTCCCAGCGACACCAGAAAAAGAGGCAGGGTGAGGCTCCACCTGCAGCAAAAGTGGGGTGACACCTTCCTATCAATCAATCAATCAGGATTCATAAAGCATGGCTAATCACTTGATAGGGTATCCAGGCGCTTGCAGGTCCCAGAGGTTTATTCGAAAAGCCAGGTATTGAGGGCCATTCAGAATTCCGGAAATGAGGTGATTGTCCGGAGGTTCGTGGGGAGGCTGTTCCTGGTCTTTGCTGCGATGTGGGAGAAGGGGCGTCCTCCACTTCTGCTTCTGTAGTTGCGGGGAGTATGGGCAAGTCAGAGGGAGGCGGAGTGTAGTGTTCTTGATGGTTGGTGGAAGTTCAGGTGGTGGTTAATGTATGTGTGTCCTTGGCTGTGTAGAGCTTTGTGTTGCTTTGGTCAACAACTTTAATTGGCATCTCTTCTGTACAGGGAGCCAGTGGAGTTGTCTGAGGATCTGAGGTGGGGTGTAAGGTTGCTGCGTCGGGGAAGGCCGAGCATGAGTCTTGCTGTGGCGTTCCGTATGGTCTGAAGTCTCTGCAGGAGGTGTGCGGTGATTCCTACGAAGAGGGCGTTGCCATAGACCAGTTGGCTGGTGATGAGGGCCTGTGTCATGGTGCATCTCGTGTATAGGGGCCTAACACATCTTATTGTAGGATCTTTTTGTCAGATGCAGTAGGCCTCTCAGGACAATGTAGTTCAGAGGCAAGGCCAATGCTTAATTTTAGCTGCCGGTGGTTTCTGGTGCTTATGAAAGTCTGCCACATGGTGGCACTCTGTGCCCAATTTAGTTATGAGCACAACAACAGCTGTTTACTAGTTCACTATACTTTAACAATGACCTATACTTGCCACCCAAGCCTTTCTTATAGCTTTGAGGGCCTAGAATATTATGAATTGTCGAACTGGCGGAGCTGGCAGGGGCAATTGATGGTGCAAGCTGCAGTGTCCTGACTAGGGCCCTGAGACTCATTATTTTACAAATTAAGCACTGCAGACCCTCAGTCCTCCTTGGAATACTCGTTCTTAGACACTATGCTGTTTCAAACCACGGGGTTCCCACCCTTGCCAATTAAATGACTGGGTATGCCCACTGGACAGTAAAGCAATTAAATGGGCGTTAACTTAATTTCTCCTCAAGCTCAGAGCAAGAGGATGGAGAAAGGGAAAGGGTCATTGTAGGAAGCTGGCTTTCTATATAGTGTACTAAAAAGAAGTACACTCTGAAGAGAACCAGTGGGTCCCCAATAGACTTACAGAGGCAAAAGTAGATAATACTAACACTCTTTTTTGTGGTAGTGAGGGCAAGCAGTTAGGCTTATCAGAGGGTAGTGCTAAGCATTTGTTGTACTCACAGAGGCAGTAAATGAGGCACACACTCAAAGAATAAATCTAAGATCAATTTAGAAAATAACACTTCTTTTTATATATGTTTCAAAACCAAGAACTTTGTTCAAAGGTAACTACTGTTTTCAATAGCAATGCGTACAGGTAAAGTTGTGCGCCTTTATGCACAATGCAATCCTATGGAAGAAAAAGTCCGAGACATATAAAGGTAGGTACAGTCAGTTTCGGGGGTTCACCTTTGGTGTTCGGAGATGTAGAGGGCCAAGGTCCAAAGTATAACCAGCTGTTCTTCTGGAACGGAGCAGAGTGCTGGTGAGATTGGCAACTGGTGCTATGGTAAAGGGGAGGCCACCCAAAAACAGGCTGCACAGGTCGACTTGGGGACAAGCCCGAGAGCTCCCAAATGTGGGCTTCGGAGCAAGGGGGCACAGCTGGTTTGTCAGGACCCAGGCCGGGAGGCTCGTGTGCAGAGTGGTTAGGTTGGCTACGCAGGGTGAGCAAAGATGCTCCTCACGGTCAGGGACAAACAGGTAGCAGCTGGGCCACTCACAAAATGGGTCTCAGTGATGCTGACGTCCCTCAACAGCTGCTTGGTCTTGGTGCAGTGGGAATCTGAACTGGACTTTCACTGTTAGTGTATGGTGCTCAGGCGTCCGGTATCCTGGGGGTTGGTGCTGCACGGCTCCGGTTGGTCCTGTTGTCTTCACACTCGGTGGGTAGACAGATCTGACCTTCCAGAGGACAAGCATCTTCTCTTGGTCGTCTGCAGCTCCGGTGGGGCTGGGGGGGCTGCAAGGTGGTGGACCGGACTCTGCTTGTCGGTGCCTGCAGACTACAGGGGAGTGCCTCCTCTACTCCAAGGGAGATTGTAGGTTATTTTCAAAGTGCTGGTAGTCTACCCAAGGCTTTGGTGGTACTCCAGCTCACAGGACGAGTCACTCTTTTGCGATTGTCGAGAGGAGGCTGAGGTTGGGCAGGGTTTCATGCCAAAAGTCCATAGTTCTGCTGCAGTTCTCACCAGGCAGTGTCTCTCCTTTATCCTTCTTCTCTTGATCCAATGAATCTGAGTTCTTGGGTTCAGGGGTGCTACCTAAATACTCAATTTAGGGGCGTTTAAGGGGAGTGACAGGTAGTAGCCAATGGGATACCTACCTTTCCGGTGTCAAAACCTTCTATATGACCACTTGCTGTGGGAAGTGAGCATAGCCCTGACCCTAGGAGTCATCATCATCATCAAGAAAGCTTTATTCGATTGTAAGCAAACAATCATAAAAGCACAGTAGCAACATTTCATATATATAAAAGTTCACATAAAAATTCATTTAGACAAATTAATTAAGATTCAGTAAAAAGATAAAACATTATTAAACTCCAAAAGCTTTCCTGGAATTAAAAAAAAAGAAACACGATTTAGAGAGAAGCAATTGTTTTCTTTGACACAAAAGCTTTTTCAAAAAAGTAACCATCATGAAAACAGTGTGTACATTGTCTAGTTGTTGTAGTGCCAAGAGGGCAGGTCAACATTGACGAAGCCCAAACCGTTTTAACACTGGGACTATACTCATTCTCCTGGCATTAGAATAAAATTTGCAAAAGACAATAACATAAATCGTAGTTTGCTTAGAGATATTATCACAGGAGCACAACTGTAGGTATTGGGACCAGTCATTCGCTTTAGGAAAAGTGACTAGTCTATGGAAAACTCCCAAGCGGAATCAAGTTAAAAGGAACCTGTCATATTCACTCAGGACCAAGGTGAGGTAGGGTTGAATATTAAAAGTAATTAAAATCAGCTGGTTGTGCAGGACAGAAGGTTTCACAATTTCAGATGATAATCCAGCAGTGTCTAATAGAGACAAGCCCTTTGCTTTTAATTCCTTCCTAGTTATTTCCCTGATGACACTGGGATTAGTGAAGTACTCTAGGTAATCAAGATCTTGTAAAAACTTTCGAACATGGCTTATCCATGGAATCCTCAGGGCCCCATCCAGTTTCAAAACATCTAGAATGATGTCTCTGTTTAGTTTTGTCTCTTCCTTTGTCCAGAGTCTGTGCCATAACAGCACAGGCTCAAGTTTTAATAGATCTGAAATAAAGGAGAGGCCCAACTCCGCATGACAGATACATGCAGAAGTGCCGTTCGGGACAGATAGAATATATTTTAAAAAGGAGTTTTCTACTCTTTGAATAGGAAGCAAATCAACTGGCCCCCAAACCCCAGTCCCATAAACTGCCGCTGAGACACATTTTGCTTTGTATATTTTGATAAGCTCATCAGGTGGTCTTTTGCCTAGTTTTTTTGCAAAGGCTCTAAGGGCAGATGTAGTACGCAGTAATGCCAGTTTTTTCGCAGAGACAGCCTGCGACCAGGAGTCGTTATGGGCAAAAAGGATGCCCAAATATGAAAATTTCTTGGTGACCCCAATCTTTTGTCCTGACACAAACATATCTTTAGATTTTTTGATGCCGAAACCGCAACACATAATAAAAGTTTTGGAAGAATTGACTCTTAGGCCTAAATCATTCATAAATTTAATAAAACCATCCAATACCCTCTGAAGTCCTACTTGGGTGTGGGACATCAGCACCGCATCATCTGCATATAGGAGGGCTGGGATAGGTCATCCCGCCACGTGGGGAAAGTCGTGATTATCGTTTAAAAGAGCCTCCCCCAAGCCGTTTATATATAAATTAAAAAGAAATGGTGCCAGGACGCAACCTTGCCTGACTCCACTTCTGATCGGGAAGGGAGCCGAGCGTTCACCCTGCAGGCCGCAGCGCACACGTGCATTGGTATCAATATAAAAACGTTTAAGAAAATAAATAATCTGTGGATCAACCCCTAGGAGTCTAATTCTGTCCAAAACTAGATAGAGGAATCTGAAAAGGGGGGCCCATATCAGCTGGCTCACCCTAGGGGTGGTGCTGGCTGAATTTGGGAACAACTCCTCATCTTACTAATTTTCCCATCTGTCTTGATGCCAAAAATGGGAGCAGGACGGGGGTTGGGCATCTCCACTATCTGGAGAGCCCTGGGTCTCATAACAAAGGCAGCAGGGTCTTTGAAACTTCCCGCCCTCGAATGCACATCCTGCGTGGAGGAGGTGTGAACACCTCTGCCAAGAGCAGGCTTTGTTCTTGGCCTCTGAGAGCAAAGGCTCTCACCTCAGGAGGTCAGAAACCTGTCTATGGTGCCTGGCTGGTCAAGACCAGACAGTCAACACACTAGTAGTTAGTAGGTTTTCAGGGAACATCTCTAAGGTGCCCACTGGGTGCATTGCTTAATAAATCAGCCACTGGCATCAGTGTGGGTTTATCAAGACGAGGCATTTAGTACCAAACACCTTTGGGTACAGTCAAGCCGAACGGCGGGAGAGGAGAACCAAGATGGCGGCCACTTGAAGTGGTCGCTCGGCAGCCCCTTCAATCTGCAGTGAATGGCACCCGACTATGCTCCTCGGCATCTCAGTAACCCAGTTGTGGGCTAACGGTTGATCCAGGGCTGGACTGATCCAGGGAACACAGATTGCCTTCAGTCGCTTAGTAGCGGTGGTCCTGGACCATGCTGACTGAGGCGAGTGCTGTAATTGTTCGTTGGCAATGAGGATGGGTCCTAAAGTTGCTCAGAGAGAGAAGGTTGCTCCCCTATTGTCCCCGACTGGACCCATGGATCCTGGGCCTGAGGGCGCTGGTGCTGGTGCGGCATCGGGAGCCTGGGAGACATGTACTGCCGGCATCTAGGACACAGAATGTACCGGAAAGGAGGGGAAAAGGTGGGCTGCACTTAGCCAGCATCCGGCCAGCTGGACAGTTTTGGAGCTGCTACGAGGCTCAACAGGAAAGACTGACGATCGGACGTGGCAGGAGGCTCCCGATAATGAAGCAGCTCAGCAACTACAAGAGACAGCCATCACGCTTCAGGGGGATGAGACCTCAGCAGAGACCAGGACATCGGTCCCTCAGGATGGAGGTATGTCTGACTTGGTTTCTTTTTTCTTCCCCTAACTCCAATGCTCTGTATACATTTCTCTAGGGTTACTACAAGCCCCTCCACCCCGGCAGACCATGAGGCACAGTATTGCCTAAGCCTAAGTATGTTCATACAATTTGAGAACATCATGTATATGTGTTTTGTATGTCATGTGATGTCTTTCTTCCCACGAGTTTTTCTAGCTTTTTCTTCTTTATCAGTATTTGAACCACGCTTTTTCACAACAGAGATGTCTGATGTGTTGTATCATGTCACATTGGATTGAAGCACTAATTAAACATTACTTCTAAGGGCACTTACACCAACTATAGAGGAGCTTATAGATCCAAGCACCGCATATGGTTTGGACCTGCCCACGTGAGAGGTGGGCAGGCAGATTGTACTAATTTTCATTTTGCTTTATTCCCTGTACAGATACTACGAGTCTGATAAAAAACCGTATGTATTCCAATTCGGTGCTCACACATTAGGTGTGCACCTGGTTTTCTTCATTATAGGTTTGCTTTCACACGGAGCGGCACACATGGGGCTGGTCCCCATGCGGTCCTGAAGAAGAGGTTTAGGGGACACCTCGAAACATGTCGACCGAATACTAGGGATTGTATACACATAACAGATATTTTTCCCTAATATTAACCCCCTTTTTATCCATACCAACTAGGAGCAAGAATAAAATATTAGCTCACTAGCTAGGTATTTTTAGCATCACTTTCTCCACTACCCCAACACTGCACTACACATTTTTTTCACAAAAAGTGCTCCTACGTAGTTTTGCAAGTTGCAGCACGCCCCAAACAGTAGCTGTTTGGGATGGCCCCAATGATGAAGCATGTCACCTAGGGGCAACCCTAGGTGAGTGAGGGGACACAAGAAAAGAATTTTCTTTTCTCAGATTTGGGGCTGTTTTTTGCACATCTAGCGGAATCCCCCCACCTTTTTCCCTTTGGTTGGGTTCGTGGATCTGTTATCTACAGATTCTTTGTTAACCTCTTGGTTTCTCATCCCCCAATAAATAAATAAAAATATCGGGCTGGTTTGCCCATGGCAACCTAGGCCAAGCCCCATAACAAGGAGAGTGCTGAGAGCATTGAGAGCGCTGGGGAGGGCTTTAGTGAAAAGAGGGTCCTGGCTCAAACAGGGTCAGTTAAAGTGCTGAAGAGTGGCCCTCAGATTAGGGTTATTGATGACATAAGAATTCCTGCCAGCAACCTGAACCCCCAAATCCCCCAGACCTACCCCTTTCCAATAGCACTCTGCGACTAAAAGGACTCCAGCAATCAGTATTTTGACCCCTAGGATCAGAAACTGGGAACAACGACCTGGATACGGAGGCTAATGATTGCTTCTTTTCACTCTCTGATGGAACAGAATGGTCAGTGGATGGATATGGTTCCCTCACAGGGTGTAGCGACAATGATAGCGCCCCAGACACAGGCAGAGGCGCTTCTACCATGACAGCCCGAAAGACGGTCAAGAAAGCTGGTCAACAAACATTAGGTGGCAAAGATTTAAAATGTAACTACTCACCAACAGAACAGCTAGTCGGCACACTGATTGCACCTTCGCAAGACATCTCCTGTTCAGACCCCCCTACTTTGGATACCATCTTACAACATACAATGACACATCGGGAAGAAACACGACAAGATGGTCGCAAAGTTCAAGCAGCTACAAGGAAAGTACAGGGTGCCATCAGAAAGCTGACTAAGGCATGTAGCTCCATAGGGGAACATTTAATGGACCTAGAAACAAGAACTGATGCTATAGAAACAAATCTGGCAAGCACCCATGGGCAGACAGAGTCGCAAGAATCACAGCTCATTGATATCCAATGGAAGCTTAAGGACCAGGAGAATACTTGCAACGATGCAATACTTTGTGGATATTGGGAGTGCTGGAGGGCAAAGAAGGAACAGATATTCGGGTATACATGGTAGAACTACTATGAACTGCTTTTCCAAAGCTAGAAGGATGGAACTGGTGCTGGGAGGTGCAATGAGTCCATAGGGTACCCTTTGTCCTGAAGCAACTGGTTCGTGAAGACTCAAAGCTGTGAGCAATTCTGGTATATTTTGGGAACTTTCTGCTAAGACAGTTAATTTTTGAGAAGGCCAGGCCTGAGGCTAAGCAGGCTAGTGGTGATGTTTCATTCTTTGTCAGACCTGACTTCTGTTATATAACTGTGGAAAGAAGGTGGGGTCTGCAGCAATTAATTAAGCCCTACCAAGATAAAGGGGCGCAGGCATACCTTATGAACCCAGCATAACTGAATGTGATCTGGGGAAGTCAAACACAATTTTTTTCCTCAAAAATTAAGGCAAAGGAATTCCTAACAGAGATAAGATAAAGATGGGTTTGTTAGTGTTATTTGAATTTGAATTGGATACTTATAAAGCGCATCTATCACTCCGGAAGGAGCATCCTGGCGCTGAGCAGGTGAGGATCAAGCTGAGCCGAGAGCGGTGAATCCCTATATGAGTGATCGGCAAAAAAGTCATCCGGGGCTCCATAGATCCAAGTCTTCAGTGCCTTCCTAAACTGAGTTTCTGTTTTCACGAGCCTCAGTTGAGCTGGCATGAGATTCCATGCTTTGGCTCCTAGAAAGGCTACAGATTTCCTTCCCTTAGATTTATATCTAAATCAGGGGGGCTTGAGGAGGTTTTCCGAAGAAGATCTGAGGGTCCTAGCTGTAATGTATGGGGTGAAAGATACACTGGACCAATTTTTAATACTGCTCTGAAAGTGATTAAGAGATTTTTAAATAAAATTCTCTTATGTAGAGGCAGCCAATGAAGAGTTTGTAGGGCCGCCGATGCACTACGAGGAAGTTTCAAAACTAGGCGGGCTGCTGCATATTGGACCATCTGTAGTCTCTTAAGTGTGGATTTATTGACCCCTGCCAGAAGACTATTACAATAGTCTAGGCATGAAAGGATCAATGCCACTGCGACCGTCTTCCTAGCAGAAAGGGGAATGAGATCAAATTTTTTTTTTAAAGTTTTGATTAGACTGAAGCAAGTCCCTGCCACCGTCAAGGCATGTGGTCGGAAGGAGAGTGAAGTGTCAAACTGCACTCCCAGATTTTTTGCTACTTCAGCAGTAGAAGGGGGGGCTGTAGCATCTTCTGGCCACCAGACACTTGGTTGAAAAGGGTTATCTTTCCCTATCAGGAGGATCTCAGTTTTGTCAGTATTACACCTGAGATGGTTGTCCTTCATCCATTGGATGACCTCCGATAAGCAGGTGGAATCTTTGTCCAAGGATAAAATCAACTGAGTGTCGTCGGCATAGGACGTTACTTCAATCTCAAATGACGAGATCAGCTAAATGAGGGGGGCCATATATATGTTAAACAGTAACAGACTAAGAGAGGAGCCCTGTGGGACTCCCGCAGTAATAGTTCGTTCGGCAGAGAGAAAAGTGCCAAGAGAGACGACTTGCCTACGATTGGTCAAGAAAGACTTAATCCAGGCCAAGACAGTGTTAGAGATGCCGCTAGATTCTAACCTTGCCAGGAGAATACCATGTGAAATGGTGCGGCAGATAGATCTAACAAGATTAGCACTGCCCTCCTGCCTTTGTCTGCTATGGATTTTAACTTATCCGTAATTTCTAATAAGGCGGATTCTGTAGAATGCTTAGGTCGAAAGCCTGAGTGCCTCGGATGAAGGATCCTAGCTGATTCAAGGAATTTTGAGAGCTCTTTATTGACTAGTCTTTCAGTGATTTTACCCAGAATTGGTAGAAGTGATATTGGGCGAAAATATGAGAGATTAGACATGTCAGCATTTTGCTTTTTCTGCAGTGGTCTCACTATAGCAAGCTTCCATTCATTTGGGACCATACCAGTGAGTAACGAGGAGTTAACTATATGGTTGATCACTGGATTGACAATATTTATAATTTGATGAAGGATCAAGGGGGGGCAAGCATCTAGTGGAGAGCCCGATTTACAGGCCACAATTGCTGCCTGTGTATGTTCCAGCGTGACGGGTTCAAAGACTTGAAGAGAGGGGCTACTACCATTGGGGTCCGGCTTCTGGTTACTGTCAAGTTTTTGTGCGACGGGTGTTACAAAGTCCTTTTGGATGTTCTTGATCTTATCATCAAAAAAGATCGAGATTTCATCGCAAAGGGTCTGAGAAGGGGGAATTTCTGTACACAATGCTTTTGGATCGGTAAAGGACTTTATTATTGAGAAGATCGATTTTTGATCGTGGTTAGCCTCCACTATTTTATTTGAGTAGTAATCTTTTTTTGCTAATTTGATACCAGTGTGATATTGCCTCCTACTTATTTTAAAAACGTTTAAATCTGCTGGATCATAGGCCCTTCTCCACTTACGTTCTAATTGCTTGCAGTGGAGATGATGTTTGGCTAAATCAGACGTGAGCCAGGGGGCTTTGTGTGACATCACTTTTACTGTCTTCTGAAGGTGTTTAGATGGGAGTAGCTCATCACTTATTGATGTCATCCATGCATGAAAGAGGTGGGAGTCCTCTTTAGTATTGCCAGTTAAAACTGGAATGCGGTCATGGGCGATCATGGGTAGCTTTGGATGAGTGGCTAGTTGTAACCACTTACGCCTTGGCTGTACAGCCAGAACTTTCTTGGCTGATAGAACGACACTTGGCCTCTTGATATTAAGAGGAATAAATTCATGGTCTGACCATATCTGAGGAATGGGAGGGTCTGCTGAAAGCAAGGTGAAGTTAGAACAGACCCCACCCAATGTGTGCCCTCCCTGATGCGTCGGGCCTTGACTAATTGGTGCAGCCCGAGGGAGTCTATTACTTCAAAAAAGGTGACAACCCCTGGATCATTACTGCATTCCAAGTGGAGATTAGTGTCTCCTAAGATGGTAAAGTTGGCATATCTAGGCAGGAGATGACTAAGGGTTTCACCTAGCGAATCTAGAAAGGTGGCATTGGGCAGGGTGGACGATAAATCAGAGCTCCTGTGAAGGAGAGGGAGGCGTTTAATGTAAAGCAGAAGCCAAGACTTTCCGCTCCCTTAAGTGAATGGAGATCGAAATTTTTGCATTGTAGTGAGTCTCGGAAGATAATGGCCAACCTCCCTCCTCTCGATTCTCCTCTATCTTTCCTACAAATCGTGTAGTTGGGAGGAAGTGCTGCCACAATGTCTGGGTTACACCACTCCTTTAGCCAAGTTTCAGTTACAAATAGATAGTCAAGTTCCTCTTCTATGATAAGATCTCTGATGTCAAGGGCATGTTTGCATATAGAGCGCGCATTGATTAATCCCTCTTTTACCATAACATTACTGGGTATAAGACCTTTCCTTCCTACAGTTTTGTTCTCTATGTCAATAAAAGGCAGCTCAGAGCGACATCTATAACATATGAGAGGGCCCATAATTTTATCTGGTGCTAAAAGGCAGCCACATTTTCCCTTGATATTTAGTTTTTTAACGTGTTTGATATAAACGCAATGCCTGGCTGAGATGGAGCAGCCTGGCTGGCGCTGGCCGCAGTCCGGACGCGGACGGGCGCAGACGGGCTTGCCTTTGGCGCGTCGGCGGCGCGCCCACTGCTCGCGTCCACTGCGCATCCGGTGAAGCATGAGATTTAAATACTCTGAGGAGCCCGCCACTAGACCGGCAACCTGCCGGAAGTGGGTGCGGCCTCGGTGGGTGGGACTGCGTTTCTCCGCTCAATCGGCAGAGGAGATGCCGCGGCGGACCGGAAACGCAGTCTCCAGAGAGTGCAAATGTATAGTATGCCAAAGGAAGATGCCGGAATCACAGGTAAAATGCCAAATATTAAAATTCAAGCGCACGACCCAAAGAAGTTAAAAACAAAGGTGTCCTCGATATACAATATACCAGATTAAAAATAATTTAAAAGCGACCCTTTCACCCTGCTGCACAGAGCCTCGGTCTGCTGCGCGTCCGGTGAAGCATGAGATTTAAATAGTATGAGGAGCCCGCCACTAGACCGGCAACCTACCGGAAGTGGGTGCGGCCTCGGTGGGTGGAACTGCGTTTCTCCGCTCAATCGGCAGAGGAGATGCCGCGGCGGACCGGAAACGCAGTCTCCAGAGAGTGCAAATGTATAGTATGCCAAAGGAAGATGCCGGAATCACAGGTAAAATGCCAAATATTAAAATTCAAGCGCACGAACCAAAGAAGTTAAAAACAAAGGTGTCCTCGATATACATTATACCAGATTAAAAATAATTTAAAAGCGTCACTTTCACCCTGCTGCACAGAGCCTCGGTCCGCTGCGCGTCAAGTGAAGCATGAGATTTAAATAGTCTGAGGAGCCCGCCACTAGACCGGCAACCTGCCAGAAGTGGGTGCGGCCTCGGTGGGTGGGACTGCGTTTCTCCGCTCAATCGGCAGAGGAGATGCCGCGGCGGACCGGAAACGCAGTCTCCAGAGAGTGCAAATGTATAGTATGCCAAAGGAAGATGCCGGAATCACAGGTAAAATGCCAAATATTAAAATTCAAGCGCACGAACCAAAGAAGTTAAAAACAAAGGTGTCCTCGATATACAATATACCAGAATAAAAATAATTTAAAAGCGTCCCTTTCACCCTGCTGCACAGAGCCTATTGGAGGTTAAGCCCCAGTTATGCTTTTTCTTTTCTATGTTTTTCTTTTAAGCAGCAACAATGACGTGTATTGGATAGTGGGTGGGTGATGAATAGCTGTTTCAACTATCACTGTGGTTTGAAGATGCTGCCCACATCTCTACACAGACCTATGAGTGGTCTGTACTCTTCTCAGGGTTGGGGGACGGGCAAGAGGGGAGGGAGGGGGAAGGACGGGCTGGAAGGGAGGATAAGGGTGGGGGTGGGGGTAGTGGGAGTAGAGGGGGTGAGGGAAGCAGGGGTAGAAAGTATAACAAAAACCAGAGAAGGAGCAAAAAGGGATTTGCAGAATTTTGACAAAATATGACTGAGAGAATAAATATAATCTTAATCTTTTTTGATATTGGATGGGTAAAATAGCTTTATGGTCTGTCAATGTGGAAGGGCTAAATGATAAGACCAAATGTTTAAGGGTCGCTGAGATTTTAAGATCAGTAGCCCTGGATATAATATGCCAACAGGAGACACATATCCGATGGGGCAGGAGGGAAATGTTATCAATCAAAGGATATACTCTATTGGCTTGTTCCACTCAGAGCTCTAATATCAGAGGGGTGGCTTTTTTGGCTAGGAAAGGATTGGGGCTAATAAGGCATAAACTGGTGGATAAATATGGTAGATGGGCATTGGTGGAGTTGGATATGGGATTAACAGTATGTACTGTCTATGATTCAAACCAGGATGATCCTAAAGTGCTGGAAGATCTGGAGGTGGAATTAGCATCCTGGTCAGATTCCCTAATAATTTGTGAGGACTTGAATATACATTGGGCAGTGCATAGGTTTCAACCGAGTAATTTTCAGGGAAAAAGGCCACGAGTTTACAGGGCATTGACGTCATTTAGGGCTAGTCATGGCTTGGTCGATGTCTGGAACGCTAAACATCCCTCCAACCCAGGCTATACATATTTTTCTTGCCCACACAAAAAATATGTCTGACTGGACTATTTTTTGGTTTCTGGTAGAATGTTGGAGAAAGCAGGGATTGTGAAACTGCCAAAGCTTATGTCAGATCACAATCCCTTGGTTCTAAAAAGTAAATGCAGCATTTATAGAGTATATGAGAAGTAGGGTCATTGGGTACTTTGACAACAACAGGTATAGTGCCCCACGGGGTATGGTGTGGGAGGCTTTTAAAGCGGGGATGAGGGGAGAAGTAATTAGCTTTGTGGCACATAGTAGGAAGCAGCAAGAGGCTGAGAGAAGGAGCTTGTCAGAAAAATTAGGTGAACTGGAAAAAGAACATGTGGTAAAGATAAGTGAGGGGTTAGACATAGTACAAACCCAGATGTAAATCACAATTTTAAGAGCAGAAATAAATAGCTATTATGCCCAGAAAATTGCAGAAAGATACCAGTCTCATAGGAACGATAGGCATGAATATGGTGAATCAGTTGGGAAACTCCTAGCACTAAGTACTAGACAGAAAACAATGAAGAATAATATTGCTTCAATTAAAAGAAAGGATGGGTCAATCAGAACCGATGCTAGTGATATTTTATGTGTATTTGACGAATTTTATCAAAACCTATATGGAGTAACCCCGGGCGGAGCAGGCGCAGTTGCTCTACGCGGAGCTCCACGGAGTTGGGCAAAAACTCCATGGAGCTCCGCTCCGCGCCTCCACCCCCCCTCAATGAATATTTTATAAAATAAAAATGAAAATTAAGGTTAATAAAATACACGTACCTTCATTGCGCATCTCCGGGCTGCCCTCCTCCTCCTCGCCATGTTCCTGCAGAATCCCCTACGTCAGACGTACATTGTGTAGGACTGCGCGCGCATGCGCAGTCCTACCATGATGTACGTCTGACGTAGAGGATTCTGCCGGAACATGGCGAGGAGGAGGAGGCGCCGCGATAAAGGTAAGTGTATTTCATTAACCTTAATTTTCATTTTTATTTTATAACATATTTATTGAGGGGTGGTGGAGGCGGGAGGGTCCGGGGCTGAACTCCGCTCCGGTGCGGAGTCGCACGTTTTGTATGAACTTTGCGTTCTCCGAGGAACGCGGAGTGCACAAAAATCTGCAAGCTCCACCAGGGGAGCGGAGTTCCGGCCCAGGGTTAATATGGAGGATGAGAGCAAGGCGGATGGGCTTGGGATAGCCCAGGCGCTGAACTCGGGCGGAAAGAAAGATCAGGCTACATATAGTGAAAAGTGTAGCTTCCAACGAACTAAGGATTGCCCAGGATAGGGGTGAGACCGGATTGTCAATGGAAATAATTGCACTATCTACAATGGGTAAGCATACATGCCAATAGACAAGTGGCAGCCAGCATGAATAGGGGTGGCAGGGTGGTGAGGCAGGGGGAATGGGTAAATAAAAAATGAAATATTAAACTTACCTCCTGGCCACATTCTCCTCGCCGCTTCCTCCTCATCGCGTCTCTCTTCCTCGTCCCTCCGGCCGGAACAGGAAGCACCCAGGCTCTCCTGAGCCAATCACAACGCTGCAATGCAGCATTGTGATTGGACGGGGATTGGGAGCCTGGGCATGTTCTCCACCCAGGCTGTAATGCAGCCTGGATGGAGAATGTGCTAAGTGCGCATGAAAGTTTGGCTGGCACAAGACGGCCGGCCAAACATTCATGCGCTCTATGGGAGTGAAAACCACTCATCCCCTTCCCTGCTCTGTCAGCAGAGCAGCCCCGCCCTGCCTCGCAAAGCTGCCGTGCCCGCAACAGGAAAAAATAAAATGATAATAACATTGAGTTATTATTATTTTATTTTTCCTTACACTGCGGAAAAGCACTTGGACGACACCTTAGCGGAGGAGCCGCCACTGCAATAGACCCAATTTAGATGGGAGACTTCCGAATTTTTAAAGCAAAGAACAGCTTTATTTTGGCTGTCTCCCGCCTAAAAATACCCCTCCTTCATTAGAAGTCAATAGAGAAGTACATTCTCCTGATTATTTATTTTAAATCTCCTAGGGGCACATGCATCAAGCTTTTTAACTGTCACAAACGGGCCGATTCGCAGAATCGGCCCGTTTGTGACCGGTAAAAAAGACATTTCCGATGCATCAAACAAAAAAGCATTCACAAAATAGGTAATCGCAATTTTTGCGATTACATATTTTGCAAATGCATTTAGGGAATCACAATTTGCGATTCCCTAAATGCAATGCATGAATCATTTGGAAAATGTGACTTTGCATTAAGGATTCGCAAATTACCATCAACTTGAAGTTGATGGTAACTTGCAAATCCTTAGAAAAATGCACAAAATTGCATTTTTCAAAGTGCCATGTGGGGCACACATGCACCACATGTGCACACTTACCTGTTTTGGGGTTGCATCAGGGGGGCCTTAGGCCCCCTCGCACCCTTGAAATTGCATTTGCAATTTGCGATTACCTATTTGTAATCGCAAATTGCGAATGCTTTCCCATTCATTCCTATGGGCCTCTGGGCCCATAGGAATGAATGGGAATGCATTCCCTAATAGCGAAGCGAATCGCAATTTGCGATTCGCTATTAGGGAATGTGTAGGAATTGCTATTTTTTTGCGATTCTTACATGCTTAAGGAATTGCGACCCCTAAATAGCGATTCCTTAAAAATCGCTAATAAGGATTCGCAATTCCTTATCTTGATGCATGTGCCCCTTAATTTCCTCTTCTAAAATGTTGGTGTTAGACCTGGCATATCTTGGCATGATTACCCCTGACTTTTTGCCTCTACCTCCTTTGCTTTTAGATGCCTTGGGTACTTTGCCACTGCTGATCAGTGTCAAAGTACAAGTGTTTCCTGTGTAAAGTGTAATGGTAATTGGTTGGCCATGATTGGTATGTTTGCTTTACTAGTAAAGTCCCTAGTGATGTGCACTGTGTGTGCCAGGGCTAGTAATGCATAGGTGCGCGGAGAAGGGAACTCAGGCCTGCAGTTTAGGGCCTGCGCGCAGGTTGCTAAGTTAGCATGTTGTCCTGACAAGTGCAACCACTTGTCAGGCCTTACTTTCCCTTTTGCGTACACTGTGGGCACCCCTGTGGTAGGTCCCGGGTAACCCCTGGGCAGGGTGCAGTGTAGGTAAAAGGCAGGACATATACTGAGGTGTGTGTTATGTCCTGACAGTGAAAAACACTCCATTTAGTTTTTCACTGGTGAAAGGCCATCCTGCCCATAGGACAGAATGGGGGAGGCAGGGTATTGTGTTTGTTAGCCTAGTTTCCCATACGTTTAAAATGGAGAGGTGATGTTTAGTATGTATGAACTCACAGCGTCATAACACATCTTTCTATGAAAGTGGTTTTGTCACTGTGTGTTCAGAAACCACTCTTTTAGAAAGTGGCTGAGTTTTGTGCTTTAAGCATTTCTGTGTGTCTCTGCTGAATGTGGATTGACAGTCTGGATCTGAAAGGGGAGAGGAGCTGGGGGAGGTCTTGACCCAGGGAGGGGTTCAGATTGCACCAGGCTGACCTGCATCTGGAGAGTAGGCGAGGAAAAGCACCGGGAGGTGAAGAGGCCTGGGTTGCAGCTATAAAACAATTGACCCATCTCCTGCTGAGTGATTAAGGATCCAGACCCCCAGTATCAAAGGGAGAAAGGTGACACTGGGAGGGAGATACCCAGAACTGATTTAGGCAGGGGTCAGGGACCCCTAAGCACGACAAACTTCAAAGACATTTTGGGGTATAACTATGAGAGCTGAGACCCCTGAACGTTGGAATAGAAATGGATTGAGACTGAAAAGGCTTGGACCCATTTTGTGGTCAAGAGGAACCTCTGCTAAGGAAGGAACAACTGAAGAGACTGCTGGGAAGGACCAACCCTTGCTTCGTGATCTGGGGGTGGTCTGCAGTTTGCTGTTTAAACCAAGGAAGAGGCTGTTGGGACTGTGCTGTGTGAGCTGGGTCCCCCTGCTTGAAGAAGACTGTGCTTTGTGCTGTGTCTCGTTACCCCAACGGCCCGAGGTGAGCTGGCTCCCTGTTTGGAAACACAGGAACATAAAAGTTTCCGGAGAAGTTTTCAAGCGACGCGGTGGGCGCGTGTTGTGGCAGCTTGAGACCCTCGGAAGGTGTGCCCTATGATCTTGGACACACGGAGGAGAAGAGAGACTCGGACGCGCTGGGTGCGTGTCGTGGTGCACAGGGGGCGTTGGTGAAGAGCGCCTGGTCAACGTGTGCATCGAAGGTGAAGTGAGTCTCGGACGCGCTGGGTGTGTGTCGTGGTGCACAGCAGGCGTTGGTGAAGAGCGCCTGGTCAGCGTGTGCATCGGAGGTGACGTGACACTCGAACGCGCAGGGTGCGTGTCGTGGTGCACCGCAGGCGTTGGTGAAGAGTGCATGGTCGGCGGGTGCATCGGAGGTGAAAGGAGTCTCAGACGCGCAGGGTGCGTGTTGTAGTGCACAGGAGGCGTTGGTGAGGAGCGCCCGGTCAACATGTGCATCGGAAGTGGAGTAAGTCTCGGACGCGCAGGGTGCGTGTCGGGGTGCACCGGAGGCGCTGGTGAAGAACCCCTGGTCATCGAGTGCACCGGAGGAGAAGTGAGGCTCGGACACGGTGAGCGTGTCGGGGTGCATCCGAAGGTGTTGATGAAGAGCGCCTGGATATCGGGGCACCGGAGTTGGAGTAAGTCTCAGTGAAGCAGTGTGCGTGCTTTGCTGCAACCTGGGACTGTGGAGGTGATCGGACGATAATCGTGTGCACCGGAAGAAAGTGAGTCTCTGCAACGTTGCAGAGTCTCTGCAAGTGAATCTCTGCAACGTGCGGGTCTTGGTGCCAACTAAGACCACAGGAAGGAGTGCCTAGTGAACGTGCACTCGGAGTCGACGTGAAGTCCCATCAGCGTTGTGTGTGTGGCTTCGTGCCAGAGGGTGCTGTGGTGAATGTGCACCCGGAGTAATGTAATCTCAGGGGTGTGGGGTACGTGTGCCCTGCGGACGCCTGAGACCTTCCTAGCAGTCGCGGCCCGGACCGGAGCTGAGCTGCCAGGCCGAGCCGCTGAGGCCCATTGAGAAAGTTCTACACGGAAGGCCCAGTTCGCTGAAGGAGGAGAGGAGAGTGGGTCACGCCCCCAGGTAACATGGATCACTGCCTGGGCGGGGTGCGGACTCGGAGGGACACTCTCTCGGCCTCTCAGACCTGGCGGCGTGAGCCTTTGCTTCGGCTCAGATTGGGGCCCGTACTGCGGTCAGGAGTGGCAGTGCTGGGGCCCGAGTGAGAAGCTGTACTTTATGTCATCGTTGATACGTGTGGGGGGCATCTGTTATCGAAGAGGCTGACTGTCGTAATAAACATTGCCAATATTGCTGCTAACGAACTGCCGGACTGTCTTATGACGCCTGACATTATTTCTGCATAACGAAGTACACGATTGTTTCGCTACGCATTGCATTATTTCTCCCTTGCAAAGTACAGGATTGAGGCGGCCCACATTACATTATTTCTTCATTGCAAAGTACATGATTGTAGCTACGCATTGCATTATTCCTTAATTGCAAAGTACATGATTGTAGCGGTGCGCATTGCATTATTTCTTCATTGCAAAGTACGTGATTGGGGTGTGACGCATTGCATTATTCCTTCATTGCGCAGTACATGATTGTAGCGGTACGCATTGTATTATCTCTCCCATTGCAGGTACCGGGGTGTATCGTTATGCATTGTATTATTATTCCTTTGCCCAGCACAGGATTGTATCGTTACGCAGTGCACTATTGTTTGTCCATTGCAACGTGTGTGATTCTAGCATTATGACCAGCATAGCATTTTGAAAGCGGTGGTTGGGATTTGAACCTACCAACCAGCCGAAACGAATATTACCCTTTATTATATGTTGGCTTATGTATCGTGTGGTCTGATCCTATATCTTTTTACATAAAGTTTATACTCGTTTTATCAAACTTGTGTGGAGTCCATTTGTGGTGTCACCAGTGGGTTGTTGTGAGTGTGGTTGCACATACTGTATACTTGTGCCTTGGAGATAGGCCTGGCTGCTCGTGCCAAGCTACTAAGGGGGTGAGCAGGGCTATCTCAAACGGTGTCCTTACTTGACCTAACGTTGAGTGAGGAGTCCCGGGTCTCGCATTTGTGACAGTGGCGCGGGACGGGGACTCCGGCTTCCAACATTTGGTGGCAGAGCGGTGGGATACGATCCTAACGTAATTGAAACGCGTGTGTGCAAAACCACTCACAGTAATTGGTGTACATCATAAATTGATCGCAGACCACGACGCAACTACATATTGTTTTGAATTGTTGGTTCTATTGTTGAGTAACCTTTAAACCACACATCATGTCTCAGGAGGGGAGCCAGATAGCCATTGAGGCTGTGGCTGCAGAATTAGAGTTTAACATTGAGGCATTGTTGACCTACAAGGTTGATCAGTTGAGGAAATTCTGCAGAGCTTTGGGATGTCCCATGAAGGGTAGCGCCAAGAAGAAGGAGGAGCTGCAAGTGGCCTCGAGGGCCTGGTGGGAAGCCAAAGAGGCTCAGGAGACGGGTGATGTTGAGGTGGATGAGGATGACCCAGGGAATGGATTTGGTCCACAGGATTTGCCAGTGGATTGACCAGCCGCAGGGGCTGGTAGCAGCTATTCAGGGAGGAGTTTTTCACCAGAGGAGTTGGAGGAAAACCAAAGGGTCAGACTGCATGAGTTGGCGGTGTTAAAACTTAAAACACAAGCAGAGGAGAGCAGGAACGCTCTCGTGTTGGAAGAGAAACGGATTCTCTTCGCTCATGAGTTAAGCATGAGGGAACTGGACATTAAGGGTAGACAAGCCGAGCCCAGTTCAAATGGTGGCAGCGCACCACCAGTGCCAGTAGGGAAGGTGTACATTCCCAAGGATTTAGTGCGAGATTACCAGAGGGGTGATGACATTTATGCGTGGTTCACGGCATATGAGATCGCACTAAGGATGAATGAGGTGCCTGAAAAGCATTGGGGGGCGGGCCTATGGAACCACTTTGAGGCTTCGGGGAGGGACGTTCTATCACCTTAAGAGAGGGCGGGAACCCTGAACTACGCCAATATGAGGGAGGCTTTATGCCTCTGGTATGGGCTCACTCCTGAACAATACCGGCAGAAGTTCAGGACCTCCAAGAAACTAGAATCCCGTACTTGGGTAGAATGTGTGAATGAGTACACACGGGCACTGGATTGTTGGATGCTGGGAAGCAAGGTCAATGATTTTAAGGGCTTATGCGATTTAATCAGTTGGGAGCACTTGAGTAGTCTGTGTGTTCCAGAGCTGCGCCAGCATCTATTGGATAGTAAGCTGACTGATCCCAGTAAGCTTGCTGAGGAGGCGGACCGCTGGACTAGTACCCGGGTCCACAAGGGGATTGAGAGTACCACTGCCAAGAGTATGCAGGGTCCCCCGCCGAAAGTGGGGGAGGACAAGGGTAACCCCAAGGAGTCCTCTAAAGGGCCCCAAGGTAGTTCCCCCAAGAAAGGGTCCCAGTCCCCCAAGGCCAAGAGGGCCTGGGCCTTCAAGGGCAAGAAGGAGCCCCGAGGTCCTCCTACGTGTTACTTCTGTAAAGAAGTGGGTCATATTTCCCCTAAATGCCCCAAAAGTCATATGCACCCACTGGTGCTCCAACACCTGGTTTAGCGAGTGTAGCGTTGGGGGAGGAATTGAGTCCTTGGAATGGGGAGGAGCAAGCAGTTATGACCCTGGTCTCCTTAGGAGATCGAGAGATGGTCCAGGAAATCCCTCTGCCTGAGAACACTAAAAAGTACAGGTAGTGGGTGACCATCAATGGACGGAGGGTGGAGGCTCTGAGAGACATCGGAGCCAGTTTGACATCTGTCAGGTGTCAGTGGGTGTCTGAAGAGCAAGTAATTCCCGATGTGCTTCACCCTGTAATGTCAGCAGACAATTCAGTGCGCCTCTGCAAGGTGGCGTTGGTTCCCTTTGAATGGGGAGGGGTCTCAGGTTCCTTGAAGGTTGTTGTAAGTCCGTCCATGCCTGTAGACTGTCTGCTAGGGAATGACCTGGAGAGTTCCCCCTGGAAGGAGGTGGAGAGCCAGGCGCATTTGGAGATGTTGGGTCTACCTGAGTGGGCGTGTGTGACCACTCGGTCTATGGTAGCCAGTAAAGGTATTCAAGAGGACCTGGGGCCTGAAACAGTGGCCCAGGTGCCTGCCAGGAAGAGAAGAGGCAGGGGGCGTGGGAAACCGGCCCCCACAGTTCCCACAGTCCAGGAGGAGGCACCCTTTGAGGGGGATGCCCTGGAGCCTACAGGGGAACAAGTGGCTGAACTGGGGGACCTACCCGGGCTGACCGAATGGCAGCAGGAAGGGGGGCCCTCCAGTGAGGAATTCTGTGAGGAACAGAAGAAGAGCCCTTCTCTTGTAGGTTTGAGGCAGCAGGCAGCAAACCAGGCAGCAGGTGATCAGTCAGGATCACACTTGATTTACTGGGAGAACGATCTCCTGTATAGTGAGCCAAAGGTGGCTGAGCCTGGGTCAGCCCGGGCGCTGGTGGTACCCCAGCGCTTCAGAGCCTTCCTATTGGGGTTGGCTCATGATGTACCTTTGGCGGGACATTTAGGGCAGGACAAGACCTTTGAGCGGCTTGTCACCCACTTCTATTGGCCCCAGATGCGCAAGAGTTCTGATACTCATTGCAGGGCCTGTCAGACTTGTCAGGCGAGTGGTAAGAGTGGAAGGAAGCAAAAGGCTCCCCTCCAACCTTTCCCTGTAGTCAGCACACCCTTTGAGAGGGTGGGCATTGACATTGTGGGGCCTCTGGATCCCAAGACGACCATGGGCAACAGGTTCATCCTGGTCTTGATGGACCATGCCACCCGGTACCCGGAAGCCATCCCTATCCGGATGGTGACAGCCCCCGTGGTGGGGCGTGCACTGATGGGGATTTTCTCCCATGTGGGGTTCCCCAGAGAGGTGGTGTCCGACAGGGGTATTAATTTCATATCGAGGTATATGAAATCTCTGTGGAAGGAGTGCGGTGTAACTTATAAGTTCACCACACCTTACCACCCCCAGGGCAATGGTCTGGTTGAGAGGTTTAGCCGGACCTTGAAGGGCCTGATTATGGGTCTGGAGGAACCCATGAGGCGTAAGTGGGACGTCCTCTTGCCATGCCTGCTGTTTGCATATAGGGAGGAGCCACAGAAGTCATTGGGGTTCAGTCCCTTTGAGCTCCTGTATGGGCACCCGGTCAGAGGACCCTTCAGTTTGGTGAAGGAGGGCTGGGAGAAGGCTCCTAGTAAACACCCCCAGGATGTATACAGCTATATGCTGGCCTTCAGGAACCAAACTAGGCATTTCAGGCAGCTCGCTCAGGCGACCCTGGAAGCCAGCCAGGAGGATATGAAACGGTGGTACGACCAGAATGCCACTCTGGTCGAGTTTCAACCTGGGCAGAAAGTGTGGGTGATGGCGCCAGTGGAGCCTTGTGCGCTCCAGGACAAGTGGACTGGGCCTCAGTGGCGTAGCTAGGGGGGGGCGATGGGGGCGGACCGCCCCAGGCGGCACGAGTTTTGGGGCGGCAGCCGGCCCCCCTTCCCCAGCTCTTACCTGCGGCCGTTGCGGCCGCAAGAATGGGTCGCTACTACCACCCCCCCGCTCTTCTATCAAATGCAGGGGCCGCCACGGGCAGCCTAAGGCCTAGCTACGCCCCTGCTGGGCCTTATGAGGTGGTGGAGCGCAGGAGCGAAGTGACCTACCTGGTGGACTTACGGTCCTAGGAATCCTTTGAGGGTTCTCCATGTGAACCGCCTCAAACCACACTTTGAGAGGTCTGAGGTGACCATGCTCTTGGCTACTGATGAAGGGGCGGAAGAGGAGAGTGAACCTCTTCCTGACCTCCTGTCAGCCAAGGAGATGGATGGGTCAGTGGATGGGGTGTACATCTCGCCTACCCTGACCCCGGAACAGTGAAGGGACTGTCGCCAGGTATTGGGTCAGTTCGCCTCCCTGTTCTCCCTGACCCCAGGAGTCACCCATTGGTGCGTCCATGATGTGGACACTGGAAACAGTCTGCCTGTAAAACAAAAATTTTACAGGGTAGCTGATAAGGTCAGGGCCAGCATCAAGGAGGAGGTTTCCAAGATGCTGGCGCTAGGGGTGATTGAGCCATCCAGCAGCCCCTGGACCAACCCGTAGCTTTCATTAGCAGAAGGCTACTTCCCAGGGAACAGAGGTGGAGTGCAATTGAAAGGGAGGCTTTTGCTGTGGTCTGGGCGCTGAAGAAGCTGAGGCCCTACTTGTTTGGGACCCACTTCTTGGTTCAGACCGACCACCGGCCCCTCAGATGGTTGATGCAGATGAGGGGTGAGAACCCAAAGCTGTTGAGGTGGTCCATCTCCCTACAGGGGATGGACTTCACGGTGGAACACCGCCCGGGAACGGAACACGCCAATGCTGATGGTCTGTCCAGATTTTTCCACCTTAGTGATGAGAACTCCCATGAGGGTGGGTAGTTCCCCCCACTTTTCGGCTGGAGGGGACGCGTGTTAGACCTGGCATATCTTGGCGTGATTACCCCTGACTTTTTGCCTCTACCTCCTTTGCTTTTAGATGCCTTGGGTACTTTGCCACTGCTGATCAGTGTCAAAGTACAAGTGTTTCCTGTGTAAAGTGTAATGGTAATTGGTTGGCCATGATTGGTATGTTTGCTTTACTAGTAAAGTCCCTAGTGATGTGCACTGTGTGTGCCAGGGCTAGTAATGCATAGGTGCGCGGAGAAGGGAACTCAGGCCTGCAGTTTAGGGCCTGCGCGCAGGTTGCTAAGTTAGCATGTTGTCCTGACAAGTGCAACCACTTGTCAGGCCTTACTTTCCCTTTTGCGTACACAGTGGGCACCCCTGTGGTAGGTCCCGGGTAACCCCTGGGCAGGGTGCAGTGTAGGTAAAAGGCAGGACATATACTGATGTGTGTGCTATGTCCTGACAGTGAAAAACACTCCATTTCGTTTTTCACTGGTGAAAGGCCATCCTGCCCATAGGACAGAATGGAGGAGGCTGGGTATTGTCTTTGTTAGCCTAGTTTCCCATAAGTTTAAAATGGAGAGGTGAAGTTTAGTATGTATGAACTCACAGCGTCATAACACATCTTTCTATGAAAGTGGTTTTGTCACTGTGTGTTCAGAAACCACTCTTTTAGAAAGTGGCTGAGTTTTGTGCTTTAAGCATTTCTGTGTGTCTCTGCTGAATGTGGATTGACTGTCTGGATCTGAAAGGGGAGAGGAGCTGGGGGAGGTCTTGACCCAGGGAGGGGTTGAGATGGCACCAGGCTGACCTGCATCTGGAGAGTAGGCGAGGAAAAGCACCGGGAGTTGAAGAGGCCTGGGTTGCAGCTATAAAACAATTGACCCATCTCCTGCTGAGTGATTAAGGATCCAGACCCCCAGTATCAAAGGGATAAAGGTGACACTGGGAGGGAGACACCCAGAACTGATTTAGGCAGGGGTCAGGGACCCCTGAGCACAACGAATTTCAAAGACATTTAGGGGTATAACTATGAGAGCTGAGACCCCTGAACGCTGGAATAGAAATGGATTGAGACTGAAAAGGTTTGGACCCATTTTGTGGTCAAGAGGAACCTCTGCTAAGGAAGGAACAACTGAAGAGACTGCTGGGAAGGACCAACCCTTGCTTCGTGATCTGGGGCTGGTCTGCAGTTTGCTGTTTTAACCAAGGAAGAGGCTGTTGGGACTGTGCTGAGTGCGCTGGGTCCCCCTGCTTGAAGAAGACTGTGCTTTGTGCTGTGTCTTGTTACCCCAAGGGCCCGAGGTGAGCTGGCTCCCTGTTTGGAAACACAGGAACATAAAAGTTTCCGGAGAAGTTTCAAGCGACGCGGTGGGCGCATGTTGTGGCAGCTCGAGACCCTCGGAAGGTCTGCCCTGTGATCTTGAACACACAGAGGAGAAGAGAGACTCGGACGCGCTGGGTGCGTGTCGTGGTGCACAGCAGCATTGGTGAAGAGTGCCTGGTCAGCGTGTGCATCGGAGGTGACGTGAGACTCGGACACGTAGGGTGCGTGTCGTGGTGCACCGCAGGTGTTGGTGAAGAGCGCCTGGTCGGCGGGTGCATCGGAGGTGAAGGGAGTCTCAGACACGCAGGGTGCATGTCGTGGTGCACAGGAGGCGTTGGTGAGGAGCGCCTGGTCAACGTGTGCATCGGAAGTGGAGTGAGTCTCGGACACGCAGGGTGCGTGTCGGGGTGCACCGGAGGTGCTGGTGAAGAGCGCCTGGTCATCGAGTGCACCGGAGGAGAAGTGAGTCTCGGACACGGTGAGCGTGTCGGGGTGCGGCCAAAGGCGTTGGTGACGAGCACCTGGATATCGGGGCACCGGAGTTGGAGTAAGTCTCAGTGAAGCAGTGTGCGTGCTTTGGTGCAACCTGGGACTGTGGAGGTGATCGGCTGATCATCGTGTGCACCGGAAGAAAGTGAGTCTCTGCAACGTGGTGTGCGGGTCTTGGTGCCAACTAAGACCGCAGGAAGGAGTGCCTGGTGATCGTGCACTCGGAGTCGACGTGAAGTCCCATCAGCGTTGTGTGTGTGGCTTCGTGCCAGAGGAGACCCGGAGGGTGCTGTGGTGAACTTGCACCCGGAGTAACGTAATCTCAGGGGCATGGGGAACGTGTGCCCTGCGGCTGCCTGAGACCTTCCTAACAGTCGCGTCCCGGACTGGCAGCCCGGAGGAGCTGAGCTGCCAGGCCGAGCCGCTGAGGCCCATTGAGAAAGTTCTACACGGAAGGCCCAGTTAACTGAAGGAGGAGAGGAGAGTGGGGTCGTGCCCCAGGTAACGTGGATCACTGCCAGGGCGGGGTGCGGGCTCGGAAGGACACTCTCTCGGCCTCTCAGACCTTCTGGCAGCGTGAGCCTTTGCTTCGGCTCAGATTGGGGCCCGTACTGCGGTCAGGAGTGGCAGTGCTGGGGCCCGAGTGAGAAGCTGTACTTTATGTCATTGCTGATACGTGTGGGGGGCATCTGTTATCGAAGAGGCTGACTGTCGTAATACACATTGCCAATATTGCTGCTAACGAACTGCCGGACTGTCTTATGATGCCTGACATTATTTCTGCATAACGAAGTACACGATTGTAGCGCTACGCATTGCATTATTTCTCCCTTGCAAAGTACAGGATTGTAGCGGCCCGCATTGCATTATTTCTTCATTGCAAAGTACATGATTGTAGCTACGCATTGCATTATTCCTTAATTGCAAAGTACATGATTGTAGCGGTGCGCATTGCATTATTTCTTCATTGCAAAGTACGTGATTGGGGTGTGACGCATTGCATTATTCCTTCATTGCGCAGTACATGATTGTAGAGGTACGCATTGCATTATTTCTCCCATTGCAGGTACCGGGGTGTATCGTTACACATTGTATTATTATTCCTTTGCCCAGCACAGGATTGTATCGTTACGCAGTGCGCTATTGTTTGTCCATTGCAACGTGTGTGATTCTAGCATTACGAACAGCATAGCATTTTGAAAGCGGTGGTTGGGATTTGAACCTACCAACCAGCTGGAACGAATATTACCCTTTATTATATGTTGGCTTATGTATCGTGTGGTCTGATCGTATATCTTTTTACATAAAGTTTATACTCGTTTTATCAAACTCGTGTGGAGTCCATTTGTGGTGTCACCAGTTGGTTGTTGTGAGTGTGGTTGCACATACTGTACACTCGTGCCTTGGAGATAGGCCTGGCTGCTCGTGCCAAGCTACTAAGGGGGTGAGCAGGGCTATCTCAAACGGTGTCCTTACTTGGCCTAACGTTGAGTGAGGAGTCCCGGGTCTCGCATTTGTGACAGTGGCGCGGGACGGGGACTCCGGCTTCCAACAGTTGGCATGTATGGGTAAGTAATGTGAAAGCATTTGATTACCTGCTCATTTCCAGGGGCATAGCTTTTGGGGTGTTACAACCTCCTAATAAATGTATTTTCTGTGCAGGTGCTTTTACTCAGGTGTGATGGTGAGGTGTCTGTCAGATTTCACCAGGAATTTTTCCATTCACACAGACAAAAACGCACACATTGTTTTATCTCTCTACTTTGAAGTCTTCAGAAATGAGGCTGCCCACGGCCCACGCAGGTGGCCCCCGTAGGAGGGCAGCCACCTTAGTGCCACATGACGGCACAAACCCCGATACGTCTAGTGTTTGGACCCACTCGGGGTTCTGCCCTACCTATCGTCATTTCCGGTGCACCAGTGGGTGGGCCACATATATCTACCTCCCCCACCCATCCGGCGATCCTTTTCGCGCCGAGGTACCACGCCATCTGTTGGTCCTAGCTGGTTACGCCGTCTCCTTTGGTTCGTCGCGCCACACCGTGTCGGGTCAGGTCCGAGCAGCGGGTTCCAGGTAAGTTCGCCCCCACTCCCCTTCTCCCACTCACGGATCCAGGTACCGCTCGCTGGGGCTGGACTGCTCCCACTCGGCAATATTAAGGCCCGTTTCACTAGGAGCCACCTAGGAGCGCCTGCACGTGGGGCCTGGTAGCACTGGTGGCCTTGAGCTGGGACAGGTCAGTGGCCAGGCTGCCGTCCAGGCATATCGACCGCTGTGGAGTGGGTAGAGTGCGGTTCGGGCCTCCAGGATCAGTGCTGGAGGCCCCGGGGGAACCATCTGCACGGTGGGGTAAGGGCATAGTAGTCCGCAGGCTGCCCGGAGCTTGCGAGGCTGCGTATGCCCCAGCAGGCATGCCTCCTTCTGCCTCAGTTTGCTGAGCCACAACGATCAGCGGGAGTAAGGTCCTACTTCACGGGGCCCCAATTCCCAGGCCTGCCCAAGGTTGGGCTGCTTCCTGGCCCGACTCTCGAACCTGCCCGCGGTACCTGGGGGCCTTGGTAGCTGCTGTGTGGGGGCGGGTCAGCGTCCGGGCTGCCATGGCGGCTTGTGTGACGGGTCCTCCAGGAGATTTGCAGGAGCCCCCCGGGTGCAATTTCATAATTTAGCTGTTTCGGTGGCACATTAGGTAGCAGGCTGCCTGGGTACGCTTGGGATGGGAGAATATAATTTAATGCGACAGCGTCTGACCAGGAGGAAGGGGGAACATGGGCTACGCTCTGCCCCATGCTAACACCCAGTGATTGTCACAACTGTGAGCTCTCAGGCCTTGTGTTGGGTGCTGCGGCAGGGGGCAGTTGGTTTTATTATTCCGTTTGTGCAGTGTCAAGGGCCTGTGGTATGCTCGTGCACGGCCCCCGACCTGTTTCTTGAAACCATGGCCCATAGCGCTTAGCCGTGGGGGGTGCGGCCGCCCAGCTGGCTGCTCCGGCCTCCTGTCCAACGTTGCACTAGTGGTTTTCAGCAGCTGGGGAACAGCGTGGAGGGTGGCCCACAGCCCTGTCGGTTCACGGGCCCCCACTTGCGTCACTGACAGGTGGTATCCGGGTCTAGAAGACTGCGGGCAGTGTCTGCAGGACCCCCCCCTCTTGTTTTCAGTAGCTTATACACCGAAGCGTGAAGAGCTGCCCTTTACACAGGACTGGAACGTCTGTAGCAAATTACATGGGCATTGGGTGCAGCAGCGGTATGCCAGCACTGTGCGCATTTCCGGGGTAGTGTCACCTCAGATGCGATTTCCTTACTGTCTGCTGTCAGCCCTGTATCAGGCTAGTGACCCCCAATATACCTGACAGCAAACACCTAGGCCCGCAATCTGTCCTTAACAGCCCCTCCACAGCCCGCTTTGGGTTGATTTTGTTAAAGACCCTTATCGCAGCATCGCACGTTCAAGGCTGGGAGGGGGTGACATTCGGGTAGGGCACGGAAGAGTGGCAGCTCTTAGTGTGGATGCCGCTAGCTGGGCACCCTGCATCCACTCAGTCTGCCTTATCTTGCTGCCTGCAGGCAGCGCACCCATTTTCAGTGGCTCAGACCGGTGCGGGGCTCTGTGCGTCCTGTGTGAGCCTCTGCTAGTGAGGAGGGCCCTGGTCACAGGACAAGGCGTATATCAGAATTGCTGTTCACTGGTTTCTCTCGTGTCCATCTGTTGTACTTACGGGGAGAGGCCTTCTCTTGTGCGTAGAACCCTGCGCTTCTGGGGACGGTCAGTGGCTCTGGAGATGGCGTTCGTGGTTTTAAGTGAGAATTACACAGCTGGATCAGTGTTCAGTATCCCCCAAGCTCTCCCTCAGTGCCAACGGATCAATTTTCTAATGCTGCTGTTTCATTGCTTTTATTAAAATGCAATATGAACCAACCTGCACTCAGATAATACACACTGTGCAATTAATTTCACTGGCCAGGGATTAACCTGTCTACCCCTGCGTTCTTTGGGTTTTCCACCAACCTACTGTTGAAAAGAGTGGTTCTAAGATTTGAACATCGCTCTCACCTTACCAGGGGTGGATCTAGTGGGTATTTCTACATTCAGTGATGGCATATAATCTGATTAACATGGTCTCTCTGGACCAGCGCCTTGCTTCCCTGAGCGCTACAGAAGCGAGTGTTGGCCCCACACACTGTGTGTCTTTAACCTTATTCTCCCATGCCAGGAGTCAATCTAGTGGCTCAATAAGTTATTAGGCAGTGAGGACCGATAATTGATCCCAGTGATCGTAAATAAAGGCCTGATCAGCTTTAGAGTTCAAAGTGAGCTACGGTAATCCGTTTGAGTTCAGGCAGAGGGAGCATGTTCGACATCTCGAGCTTTGGAGATAATGGTTGTGGCAGACGGCTGAGATAGTTGAGGTAGTACCTGATTTCGTTTGGTATTATAACAGCGTATTTGGTCGCATACATGGGTAATTTAGGAACGCTGCAATCAGGGAGGAGAGACATAGTTATGCTGCAATGCTCTTCTCCATCCCAGCCAATCTTCAGGCCGCCTGCCATATGGGCATACTGCTGGGAGAGGGGGAGTGCGGTTTATTTATTCTGTTGACCCGATACTTCGATGCTTGGGCCACCACAGGTGATCACACTTTGTCTTTATTTACTTTATGGAACACTTGGGAGGTTAAAAGTACAATACAACTGCTGGGGGTAGTCCTTCGTATTTGCCCTTGTTGGTCCTTATTAATTAGAATGGTGATTATTAAATTCATATTGGAGTGGTCCCCAGGCCGGGCGCATTGCACCACATCTTTATCACAAACTGAGAGAAGTCGCCCATGCTGTTTATATTCCGCACTCAATTTTGTTACTCTTTCAAAGTAGTGGAACAAAGTTAGCTCATTTTACGGGAGGCCTCTAATCAATTTTGCTTCAATGGGGAACACGTTGCTACGCTCATGGGCAGGAAAGGGTGTCATTCCAATCTACTGTCATTAAGATCAATGAGGTCACCCTGTCTCCCTCGGAACCGGGGTTATATAGATACAAAGGTACAGGTGGTTCCGTTGGGTAAGTACCACAGGGTACTCGTTCAGAACCAAAGCATTTCTTTTCAAAATCACTACTGGTTAGTGCCAGACATTCATGAATGTACCACACCTACAACAAGTTAACAAAAATATAATTTTATTAATCAAATTGCTTTGATTTTCTATTCATCGCACAAATTATATAAACAATTTATGCAGAAAATAATGAGGGCTGTGTTAAGGAAGGGGGAAGGACACAATAACAAATGCGTAGACAATTCAGTGGGTGACTGTGGTGACATATAGTGAAATGAGTGACCTTGCAAATTCAAACAATAAACAAGACATTAACAAAAATTCTCTATCCCCTTCCGGTCTTTCACTCTAGCCAACACTCTTTTAAAATTAATTGCTATAGTGAGCCTGGACATGTGATGGTTACACGTCAATGTTTCGACCCTGTAGGCATATGTGTTTGTAGATACATCAAGTAGGGTCTTCTTCAGGGCAAAAAGGGGAATAGAGACATCCTATTATAAAGGAAATAAGATTCCTATTAGTGTGGTGTGGGATAAAATAGACACAAGTGTGTGAGCAGCCATGCTCTGGGGGTACTCACCCACACTGCATGTGGAAAATCATTGAAGGTAATTAATGGACAGATTGAATTATACAGACCTGCATTTCGCAAAACCACTCGCTATGAGCACCAGACGGCGAGCAGACACGTAGCTTGCTGGGGACGGTCACAAACGTATAACAGCCGGTGTAGCCACTCTAGGGGGACATCTTCACACAGGACTGTCGGCTCTTGCGGAGTAAACATATTTCGTATCAGCAATTAGAAGGGTACGAGGATGCTAACCAGCAAACAGGCAGGCCTTTGACTCTTGTGGAGGGCAATTTATGCCAGGGACAAACAATTGAATTAGGTTCTACTCCGGGTTTCAGCAACCAGGGACAGCACAGCAAAGGCCCTACTGTGGTCATCATGGTCCTACTGACAGAAGATGCTAATCATAGTTGCCTGGGTTTGGTGCCTGCAATCTCATCCCATTTGGCAGTCAGAAACAGGAAATGTAAAGTAATATCTGTGAATGCACTTGACTCCTTCAGCAGTGAAGAAAGCAACAGAGTTTGCACATTTCTATAATCCAGAAGGGTGATGCAAGCAACAATTTCAACACAGCCAAAACAAAGCTAAGCTCTTACAGGCAGAGGCACAATATACAAACATACACTGAAACCAGATTTGGCTCCATTAATTTGTTCGCCATAGTCTATCAATAAGACTGCCTGTGTATAAGTCTGGTCAATTCAGCAGAGTAGGTGCATTCCGTAAACAAAAGCAGGTTACATGTTGCACAGTCATAGCAGTTCATACCACACCACAGAGGGTTGATTCAGTTAACTTAGAAAGTACTCGCCCAAAGCGATGCAGGTCGTGGTAGCTGTCATCTAACACATGTGCGGTGGTTCCATAGGTTTGGTGTAAATGCTGGGTTGGAGCACGACAAGGCAACAAGGTAGTAAAAGATTGGCATTGCAATTATTCAAGAAAGGGCAGGGGACTGTACACAGGGTTCCCCTCCCGTCCCCACCCTTTTGCCGGCTCCTTGATAGACATTAGCAAAGTTTGGAATTGGATGATTACGCCAGGGTGGGGACATCAGCTTGGAGTCACTGGACCGAAAAAGCAGTCAGACGGTGAGGGGCAGGCATACAATAGGGTCAAGAAATAAGCCGAATGCTGGGGGTGTAGGGCTCCCCGGCACCCCGAGCATTTCATAGCACTGCGGTTGTCAGCACCCTGAATTACAAATGAATAGGAGCAGATGCGTTAGCCCAGCTAACAGAGGTGTCACACGATGGAACTATGGACACAGTTGGGTGTTTCTTGCCGCATGCTCCTCGCTGTTGGCAACATCATGGATTCACTACAAATCACTACTGAGAAGGAGCAATGTGGGTATCCCAGCTAGCAGACCAAGTTAGGTACCTGAGCTAGAGAGGTGGCATTGTGGGATATGCCCGAAGAAATATTGCTTTAAAGTTCTATTAACTTCAACGAGGGGAATGGGGCCACCACGCCTTCTTGGTGCAGCCGGAGAAGGAAAAGAGTGTAAAGAAACCAAAAGATTGATCGTTACTAACCAGGGACTGACTTGGGGATGCACAAAAGACAAGTACCCACTGGTACAGGATATGACACAATATTGGTTCAAGAGAGTGAATCAATAAAACGGTAGAGGTGTAGACTTAGTGGCCAGTCAACAGAAATGTGCTACACTTAGGGGCCGGTCAACAGAAATGTGCTCTCTCCGGTGAGGGCATCAATATTTGAACTTTCAGTTACCCAAATTTCGCCAACAAGAGGCTTCCTTGTCTGCATCCCGGCAATATCTGTATCAGAATTCGGGTGCTGGGCGAACCATGCCAGGGTGGGTGCATCAATACGGCAACACAGCATCCAGCTAGAGCCCGCAGTTAGAATGGGATTGGATGCTGTACATACTGTCTTCCTGTTCTCACAATCCAGAAGCTTTTCTATCCCTGGTCTGCATCCTGGTATACATGAGCAGAAGTTCAGCACTGGGCTACTAACCCTAGGGTGGAAACATCAGCAGGGTGACTCAGGAGCAAAAAATCGCGGTCAGATGTGACAGGCTTGCAGGCAAGACTGACATGAAGCAGATTACTGTAAGGATGAGTGTGGGCAAAGGGGCCCTGCAATTAAGCTAATACAACCTGTTGCCCTCCAGCCAGGTGGGCTGCGTCAGTTTGTCATCCAAAAAGTGCACGATTGGCTCAATAGTGTTAAGAAAGATGGGTTTGGAGCACATTTACTGAAAACCACCAGAGCACATTTGCATTTTCAGTGAAGGTGCAGGTAAATTGGTTTGTATGTTTCACTCCAAGTTATCACGACCCAAAAGCAATGGCACCTGTTCGGCACACTGGTATACCTTTAGCAAAGTAGGGTTATGGGCTACATACGAAAAAGCACTATTCAGCCAGGTGGGGTGGGAGTTTGTCATTCCTAAAAGGGTGCTGTCACCTCAATAGTGTTGGAAAAGTTGGGTTTGGAGCACAAATACTGACAACTACCAGAGAACATTTTGATTTCATTTTTAAGAAGATGCCGGTACTTTTACTCACATGTTTTACTCCGTGTCCTCAAATCCAAAAACATTGGCAAACCTTTTTGGCACCCTGGTATACCGTTAGCAAAAGCTGTAGATGGGCTACTACTCGTGTGGGTACTCCAGCATGGCGACCCAGCATCGGTCACAAGACTTCACCCTGTCCCTGCCCAATGACCCTCTCCAGGGGGTCCATATTTCCCTTGGTGCCGCACATGGTCATCAGTTTTGAACCACCCAAAGGTGGACTTGCCAAGCAAGGGGGGTAACCAAGGGCTTAGTCAACCCCCATATGGAACTGCACATAATAGCACACAGTCCTCAATGGAGTATACCACCCAGAAGCCTGGTTACGAGGAGAGCAGTAGTTTTAATTTCTATGGTAATATCTCTGGCCGGCGCTGTACTCCCATACAATGGAGGTCAGCGGGTAGAGATAAGGGTATTGTGTTGGCCACTAATAATAACTGTTACAATTATACTAATGGCCTTGGAGGCGAACTCCACTATGTTTACCAGCGTATCCTTATACCAGGGAGTGGGCGGTAAGGGGTAAACACACGACTCGGCAACACCTAACAAGAAGGCCCTCATTGGCTCAGAGGACACCATAGGGATTTCGCCCTGAAAAGTGGTTAAAGTAGGGGTCAGTTGTTCGCAACCCCGGGGAGGCCATTGAACATACCCACGGGGGTAACTGAAGCTGTGGTCAAAACAGAGAACAGGAGTGCCCAAGCTAAGTGGAGGCCATCGAACTTGCATACGGAGGGGTAAATAAGCCATGCACAAGCCCACCAAGCATGAGGGCTTGGTCAACTCTAATTCAAAATCAAATAAAATAAGAAGGGCTGGGCAAATTAGGCATGGTCTCTTTAGTGCGTACATCACAAGGTTCCCCCGACAGGGCCGGGGAACACCTGCAGAGGTAGATGGGAATTGTTCAGCTAGAAGTATTGGTACCCTGTCAGAGGTAGATGGAATTCTCCGGGTCTGGAGAGGCCATTGAAATTTCTCGCAGGAGGGTACACAGCACCATGCGCAAATGCACAGAACAGAGGGGTTTTGGCTTTATCAGACAGGGACTCTGGCATGCCAAATCCACGGGAAGTTCTGATGTGGATGGGTTCATTTGTCTAGAGTGGGCATGGACCTGTTTCTGGTGGACCTGGGTGATGCCCTAGAATCAGCAGGGTGTAAGTAAGAATGCCTGCCTTGGTGGGGGGCCCTGGGTGTGACGGGTGCCACACCCAGGGCTATGGCGGAGTTACAGGGCGATCCAGAGGCTGAATGGTACATAGGGGTACCCTCTTCAGGAGCACAACAAGGGTGCAAATGCCAAACAACCCCAGGAAGTCCTTACGGCAGGACCCTGGAGGAACGAAGGCACCCCGTTAGTCCTTTGGGCGGTTGTAAACCTGAACAACCGGGGGCTTGCCTGGATACGCTCTGCCCCCTCTAGGGGCGTGAGTTAATGGGTGGACTGGTGGTCCACATGCTGTAAGGGGTAATCCCCCAAAATGGTTAGCACCGATTGGTTAGGCCACAGGGCAATTTGGCTCATCAGGTGGGCAGGGCAGCTTAGGGGTGTCACTGCTGCCTGCCCTTTGGATCGCCCGTAAGTTGACACACCATGTTGGCATAATTTGTATGCAAATAAACCTGCAGCAACGTTTTCTCCAACAAACAATGGGGCATATTCTCAAGGACTTATAGCCGAGTTATCGGCACTTTAGCACAGCAAAAGTGGCGAAAGAATTATCGCCCCATTCCCAAGCTGGTGCAAACTGCCCACATCGCCAGTTTACCAGCGATAGCTGCCGCAAAAAACATCGCCACGGATGAGTGAGACAACTAACGCTAATGATATGCGGAGAAGGCGTTCCCGTGCAAAAACACACGAAAACACCACTTCGCGATATTCTCAACTTCCAGCCAGATCTGCGATGCGAACCAAAAACAGGCGATAAGGCGCGTTAGCAGCAGGGATTTAACACCTGCCTTTTACTGGTGTTAAGCAGGACGACAAACTGCAGTAGAAAGGGAGCCCAGCCCAGAGCCACATCTGAAGGCCAACAGATGCCATGGAGACAATGAGCGTGCAGCCTGGAGACCCAAGAGGGCCACAACACCCACCGCAACCACCCCCTGCCCCCCCCCCGGACCACCCCCTGACTACCACAGAGGCAGCGCAGAACAGGACAGCGGACGTTCCCAAAACCCACCAGCCTCAGAGACTCAACGCCAGAGGAAGTCATTGCCCACTACAGGCACAAAAGGACAACCATCCTCCGCATCCTGACCCACATTGCCCACAGGCTGATGGTACCAACACGGCGGACAACCACCATCCCTCCGCAGACGAAGCTGCTGGCTGTGCTGCACCTGTTGGCCCCTGGTACCTCCCAAACAACAACTGCCAGAGTCGGAGGAGTCTCACGGCCAGCCCTATCATACGTCCTCACCAATGTCATGGATGCATGTCCACAATAGCAACGGCGGGCCCCGGTCACCGCACCACACGACAGTTCCACTCAGTAGTGTTCCTGCGCAACCAACCCCAACGCCAGCCGTTGCCAGACAACACTGTGCCCCAGATCCAAAACTGTAGTAACTGAAATGGGGGTGCGCACGGTCATGAAGTCCAGTAGTCAACAGTAGTGTAAAAACAGTACTTTATTACAAATACAACAATAAACAATACGAAAAGCACAGCCAACGCCCAACGGGGAACTTCATCAGGGCAACGTGTTGATTCAAGTAACTGCATAAGCCGCGGGAACTCCCCAATACCATTCCATACTCCGGAGGTCAATATCCAGAAACCTGTTGGACAAATGGTGACAATGGTCAAGCGTCCGTATAGTCACAAACCTAATCTGGTACAGTGTATAGCACTTGGACAAACCGGAATGCTCACAGGAAAGACAAATCCTGCACAAAAAGACCGTAGCAGAAGTACGTGTGGTCGTAACCTTCGTAGGATAGAAAAGGAAGGTTACGGTCACACCAACTTCTGTTACGGTCTCATGATGCAGGATTACCCATACCTGTAAGCATCACGGTTTGTATCAGCTTGATACCCCTGCACCTTCACTCCCCCCACCCAGCCACGAGGGCGCCGCCATGACCGGTGGTGCCTACGCGATCCTGTGCGCCTGCTGCACCCCAGCCCTGGTCCACAGACCAGTCCGCCAACCAGCGATGAGTACCCGCCCCTGCGCACCCAGGCCTCAATGCTCACCTGCCGCCACCGGCGTGTCTCCAAGAGGGCCCACCACGTGCCGGTGCAACCTCCTCAGCCGATCGCTGGATTCCGCGCCACAGGCCCCCAGCGCACCCTGCAGCACTGCGCCCCGGAGTCATGTCTGTGCAGCCTGCTGCCCTCGGCGTACACTGCGGTCCAGCTGGGATCACAATTCAAATCGAATCTTGATTGGCAGGATGTCGTATCGAGGCCTACGCATCATCGCAGGCTGCACACCCACTCAGCTCTTCAGGTGCCACTAACGCAGTGCACCTCAAGTCATCGCCATGTGGCGGTAGGCCCGTGCCGGCCTAAGTGCCTCGGATGCCACCAACTCTGTGCACCTCAAGTCACCGTCCTGTGGTGGTAGGCCCGTGCCGGCCTAAGTGCCTCGGATGCCACCAACTCTGTGCACCTCAAGTCACCGTCCCGTGGCGGTAGGCCCGTGCCGGCCTAAGTGCCTCCGATGCCACCAACTCTGTGCACCTCAAGTCATGGACCCTTTATGATTGAGTCTCGTCGTGCGGACGCCATCATGTCACCTCCGACAGTGGGGAATGTGATGTGGTAGGGCCCTAGGCCCTCATGCATAAATAATGACCACACGGACACACTCAGCTAGATAGTGGAAATGGCCTCGGGCACGTGCGCCCGGCCCCTTTTATTGGCAGGGTCACATGTCCTGTGATGCATGTGCTGGATGGGTGTGGTGTGGGTGTGAACCAGCCCTCAGGGAGTGGCTGTGGAGTGATGACAACTAGACCTGTGATCAGCAGATCACTACAGGGAAGACCTGGGACATGTAGCGTTGTCGTCCCCCCCTGTAAGCATAAGCGGAGTGGGCTGGCCTGGCATATGCCAGTCCAGCGTAGGGGTGTGAACGATGACCCCGGCGCTCTGGGCGTGGTTCCGTTCTGGGCTGGACAAGAAGGTGAATGATTTGTGTGTCTCTGATGTTGTGGTGGCGCCACCCGGTCCACAATCGGTAATGTTTCACCCTGTGACTCAAGTCCCACAACATGTGCAACATGGACGTAAGGGGGAATCACTGACCCGACATTCATCCATACTTCCGTACTTGAATGCACATAGACATGACACATCTGTGTGAATTTAATTGTTTAATGCACATTCAGTGGAGTGTTGTAGCTGGAGCAGTACAGGGCCATGCAAACCCCACTTTACATTGTTGGCCCGTGGAGGGCCAGCCAGAGTCCTTCATGGAATGACAAATACATCGAAAGAGGAAGAGTTCAGTCCGCAGTCTGATAGCTGTGTCATTGGTGTCCAAACAGAATATGGCAGTCCATGTCAAGGTCCAAGGTGAGTGTCGCAGAGTGCATCGGGGGACAGTGGAAGGTGATGATGCAGAGGGCAGAACCAAGCAGAAACAGGCCATATGGCGGAGAAGAATGCTACTGCTTCCTTACTACCAGTAAGGCAGATTCATCCGCATCTTCGTCCTCTGATGTCTCATGTACCTCACATGTGCGTGGTGGTGTTTTCTCTGCAGCACTGTGTGGCACTGACACATCAGGGGCTGGAGGTGTATTGGCTGCCGCACTGTGTGGCACTGACACATCAGGGGCCGGAGGTGGATTGGCTGCCGCACTGTGAGGCATTGACACATCAGGGGGCGGAGATGTGGATGTAGAGGTAGCAGCAGCATTCATCTGCGCCAGGCCTTGTGGCAGCAATGCCATGACGAGGATACGCAGGGCATGGTAGATACAAGCTACATCTCGCTGGTGTGCAGCTGTGGCAGCCATTCTTTCCGCCTCCATCCGCTCCCTGTTCTCCATGATCCTCCGCATGTGTCCCAACTCCCGGCTGACATTGCTGGAGCCACTCTGACTAGACAGTTGTTCTTGTCTCAGAGTCAGGACTCCAGCGATGTCAGCCATGGACCGTTGGAGACCATGTAGCGGACTGTGGGTATCCGTTAGGGACTGTAAGTGGTCCCTGATGGGACTTAGACACCCACGTAAGGCATCTAGTTTGGCTGCCATGAGGTCGAACCCCACCCGCACCTGATCAGCCATCTTCTCCTGGCACCATAACACACGGCATTGGAAGGCCATGTGTTGTTCGTGGTGGTCCTGGGAGACAGCTGTGGTGGTGGTTGCTTCCTGCTGTGTGGTCTGTGCAGGGGGTGGGGTTTCCTCGATGCAGCTGGGCTGCCCTGCTCTTGGAGGTGGGGTGCCGAAGCTGTCCATGAGCCGTTGGAGGGCGTCGGTGTCGATGGAGGAGAGGTCCTCTTCATCATCAGTGAAGAGGTGTACCGTCTGCTCTGCAGGGGGTGTTGATTCACCCTCTGCAATGTAAAGGGGAGATGCAGTTTAACATTGTTTTCACATGTATGTTGACGCATTGTACAGGTTTACATACAAACTGCATGACAATGTGCATTGTGACTGTTTGGGAGGAGCTGCCTATTTGATGCGGGACAGTGGACATTTTGACAACATCACGGATGTGTGTTTGTACTTGTGCATCGGTTTGTTGTGAGATTAGTGATGTGTGGGGAGGGCCCCCTCTGGGCACATAGTCGACGGGGGCCTACTTGCAGTTTCTAGGTGTGCTGCAGTGTGCCAAGGGGATCAGGGACATGCTCCAGAGTAATCGTGGGTGTGCACTGTGCTATGCTTAATTGTGCATGTGTGCCATTGTGCCCATCTCCCCCCGTCCCCCCAGTCCCTGGTCGTTACTCACCCTCTTGCTGTTGTGTCATCTCCTGCCGAACAGTGTCCGGTGCCCCAACTCCTGCCACCGTCTCCACACTGATGACTGTGGAGACCATTTCCTTCATCTCGTCCAGCTCCTCCTGTGGCGCTGGACTCCCACCTCCAGTCTGCATTGCTGCCTTCTGGTTGTTGGCGAGTTTCTGCTTGGTTTTGCGCTTCACATCATTCCAGCGCCTCTTGACCTCTTCCATTGTCCTCCTCAGCACTCCGATTGCATTCACCTTGTCCACGATGGACTGCCATATTCCATTTTTTGTCGCCAATGACACATTGGAGGTGACAAACAGTTGTTGATGGTATTTCATCACCTCCGTTATCAGGATCCTGTTTTCCTGCGGACTGAACCGCGTCTTCCTCTTCTTCCTGTTCTTGCCCTTCCCTGACCCCGAGGTCCCGGCCTGGTCCTCAGGGGAGGCTTGTGGGGCTCTGCTCGTCCTCTGTTCCTGCTCTGGCTGCCTAGTTGTTTGGTTTTTGTTTGTGGTTTTTTTTTCTGCTTTTGTAGTGATTTTTCCCGCCTGACGTGTGTGAATTGCAGGCCTGGCGCTGCTTGTCGCAGATTTTTCTATTGCGGTTGGGCCCATCGCAACTTTTTTCGCGTTCGGGTTTCCTTTTTTATCGCAGTGGCGGTAGTTGTATCGCAGACTGTTGACGCGTTATCGGGAGACTATCGCATGTTACCGCTGTGTTGTGAATACGACATTAACACAGAGTTATTGTCCCGCGATAGACGGCGATATGAAAACGTAAGTCCGTTTTTATATAGCGCAGCTACTCACCCTTACGGGTCTCAAGGCGCTGGGGGCCGTCGTGGAAATTAAGTGAGCTATTGCCCAGAGTCACATGGTGCTGAGCTGAGCTGCCGCTGGAGCCGGGGATCGAACCGTGAACCCTGTGCTCCGAAGTCAGCTGCCCTGGCCGCTGCACCACACCTCTCCACTTAGCCTTTTTTGGCGATGATTATCGCACGTTCTTGAGAATATCCCCCAATGTGTCTTGTGTGTTTTATTATGAGTTTGCTGTGTTTACAGGTGGGGTGTGTTGCCAATATTGGCACTATGTTGGTTACTTTACAAAATATTGTCTGTCTCTTACTTAGTACCTCTGCAAATCCCCAGTCATCTCCCTTTTTTCCACTGCTTCTTTAGCCCCTCTCATGCTCCCTACTTGTCGCATAATGTATTTTAACATTATATGCCAGCGTGCTTGTTGGAAAATCTGAAGCTCATACGCCCCCCAATCTTACTGACCAAGCTATGCCCATGCCCATTTCTATCTAATTATGTTTCTTTTACACTCTGTGGGGCATATTCTCAAGGACCCATCGCCGAGTTAATGGCACTTTATCGCAGCCAAAGTCGAGATAAATGTATCGCAACATTCACAAGCTGGTGCTAACAGCCCATAACTCCAGTTTACCTGCGAAAGCATCCTCAAAAAACATCGCCACAGATGACCCCTGCAACTATCGCTAATGAGATGCAGAGTAGGCATTCCCGAGCAAAAATCGGCGACAACAGCACACCACAACATTCTCAATGACCAGCCCGATCAGCGAAAAGACCACAAAACAGGTGATAAGGCGCATTAGCAGCAGGAATCTAACACCTACCCTGACCTGGTGCAAAGTCGGAGAACAGCCTGCAACACAAAATGGAGCCCAGCCCAGAGCCACACCTGAAGGGCAACAGATGCCATGGAGCCACTGAACATGCGTGCCGGACACCCAAGAGGGCCACAATACCCACCACCACCCCCCCACCCAGCCGGACACCCACCACCCCCCCACCCCGGACCAACACTGAGGCAGCGCAGACAAAGACAGCGACCCTCCCAAAATGCACCAAGCCCACAGACCCAACACCAGAGAATGTCATTGCCCACTATATGCCCAAAGGGACAACCCTCCTCCGCATCCTGACCACCATAGCCCACAGGCTGACCGTACCAACACAGCGGACAACCAACATCCCACCGCAGACAAAGCTGCTGGCCGTGCTGCATGTGTTGGCCTCTGGTACCCTCCAACCAACCACCGCCTGAGACGGAGGAGTCACACAGTCTGGCCAATCCAAGTCCCCCACAACGGTCATGGATGACACCATCAGCTTGGTACCCCACTATCCATACCTCACACACACTGCGCAGGAACAGCCAGAGACCAAGCAAGGAGTGTACGCCACAGCCTGTTTTCCGCACGTGTCGGGGCAAGTGACCGCACACATCTCCTACTAGTGGGCCCTGGCGACACTGCACACAATAAGCGCAACAGAAAGCGCACGGATCCCACCAATGTGCAGTCAATAGTGGACCACCGTGGAATCTCCGCCAACTACGTCGCCAACAACCCAGGCAGTGTGCATGATACCTACACCTCCCGACAGTCCATCATCGACCTGCGCCACCAGGATGGCACCCACGGAAATGCACTGCCCGTTGGCCAATACCAAATGCTCACAACACACCTCAAATCCAAAATCATGCAACACACAACACAGGAAATGCACACGTCACAAGCTCACATACAACATGCACACCCATCAGACACGACAGCACAACTCATTGTGGGAACCTGGCCCAGCCATGTACATGAGCCATCTACGGCATGGCACCTCGGACACACAATAGCAGAATGTCGGAAGAGGTGGGGACCAGGCATGTGCGAAGGAGGCAAGGGACTGATGAATGAGAATGTACACAATGCCAAGTGTGGCGTGGATGTGCTGGCATAAATCATGGCTGAGTGTATGTCACTATACACCCTTCGATGTGGTGCCAACAGGTCTTAGTGTTACATCACAGCCGCAAGATTCTGCGGGCCCACGCGGACTACTCCTCTCGGCCTACGCTGCGCTCGAGTAGGTCACAGGATTGGAACTGAACATCGATTATTCAAAGGCAGAGTATGAATCAATGCACGCAAGGAGAGGCATAAGAGGATGACGCGTTGCATTTGAGAGGGAAAAAGGATCATCATTACGGTGGTGATCGAACACTACCGACAACTGCCCTGATGTCACTTACTCTGTGCATCGCGAGCCTACGACACGTGGCTGTGGCCCACTGCTGACCGCTGCCTCCAGCCTACACTGTGGTCCAGTAGGTCACAGAGTCTTGAATCGTCAATGCCGGAGTACATATCAGTGTACCGGCATCATCGCAGACTGCATCCCCACTCAGCCCCGGTGCCACTAAGTCTGTTCCCCGACATTCATGGACACTCTCTGGTCGTACATTGGTGGCGTTTGAGTCTATGGACTAGGGGGTAGTTTTCATCCTCATGCAGCTGGTACCGATTTGGTGGTGGCAACGAGGCAGTCGCTTTCCACTCCTCCATTTGCTGCTTCCGGATAGCTTCTGCCCTTTGCATCATGCCCTGGAAGAACACCTTCCACTGTCCCCCGAAACACTACGCGACATTCACCTCCGACTTCGACGAGGACCCGCTCAGTCTGCGTGGCCCTACCTCATTGGACCGCAAGTCACCATCCTGTGGCGGTGTGCCTGTGCCTGCCGATGTGCACCCGGGGCCACTGACTCTGTGCAGCTCAAGTCCGGGACCCTGTCTGGATGAATATTGGATGACCTCTGTGACGGTGGTCTTGGGGTCATCGACGCCATGTGCATGTGGCCCTGCGCTGTCCGCTGCCTCCGGCCTCAACTGCGGACACCAGGGCTCACACATCAAATCGAGTCCTGACCGGCCCGGACGTCGCATCACCGCCGGAGGCACACGCCACCATCGCCTGGGCCAACTCCAACCACCATCTGCCAGAGTCGAGACAGTGGTACTGGCAGACTGACGGAGTTGCTCAGACCTGTCGTGGATGCCATCATCTGCCTGATCCCCTGCTCAGCACTCCAGGGGCCACTGAGTCAGTGCACCGCAACCAATGGACCGTTACTGATTGAGTTTTGTGATGTGGAGATGTTGCACATCAATGTCACCTCAGGCAGTGTGGGAGACCTGAGACGTTGAAGAGGGAGTTGCTGCAGGTCTGGCACACCCCACTGCATCTGCAGCAGGAACATCCCGAATGGACACAATCCAAGTTATTTTCATCGCATGGGCGCGCACTGCTCTAGTGCCCCAACCTCAGTGAACTGCAACTCACGGACACTTCTGTTTGTATGTTGGGTGAACTCTGTACTTGCTCCGGCTCCCTCCATGTTGCTCAGCAGTTGACTCTGTTATGCATGTGCCTTCTGTTTCCATTGCACTGGTGTCCACTGTTCATGTTCTTGCCAGCACCGTGCACTCCGTGCGGGCTGGCTTATGCTCACCCCACACACATCCTGCACAGGCGTCACTGTACATGTGGCCCTGCCAATAAAGGGGCCGGGCGCACGTGCCCGTAGCCAGTTCAACATAATATCTGCGTGTGTCTCTATGGCAGTGTGGGTCTCCTTTGTGGGGTGTAGGTGGTCCCTGAAGGGTAATTGACACCCACGTATGTGATCTAGTTCGCCTTCAATGTGTTCGGACCCCACCCGCACAAGTTCGGCCACCTCCTTTTGGCGTTCTGCCACCTGGCATTGGGGTGCCATGTGTGGTTTGGTGATGTGTTGTGGGCCAGCCATGCTTGCGTGTGCTTCATGCTGTGTGGTCTGGTGCAGGGGCTGGGTTCTCCTCTATGTGGCTTGTCTTCCCTGGTCCTGGTGGTGGGTTGCGTGGGATGTCCATGGGCTGTTGTAGGGCGTCGGTGTCGAAGGTGTGTTGGCCGTGTCCTGCATCACTGATGGGTTGTCTGGTCTGACCTGCTGGAGGTGTTGTTTGTCCCTCTGCAATGTGTAGGGGAGATGCATGTTGACATTGTGTTGACATTTCTGTAGGCGCATTGTTCTTGTAGACATGCAGACTGTGTGACAATGTAAATTGTGACTGTTTGGGAGGTGCTGGCAATTTGAGGGGTGACAGTGGACATTTGGACTACATGACTGTTGTGAGGTTGTACCCGTACATATGCAGCTCACAGTTCCCTGCTCTGTCAGATGTGATTGGCCTGTTTCTGCACATGGGCGGACCCAGTTGTGTCCCCTGTTCTGCAGTGTCGGTGTTGCACTTTGTGCCACATTGTCACGGGATGTGCTGTAATTGCCATGTGTGTGTGCTGCAGTGTGCCACGGGGATGGGGGACATGACCCTGGGTTGTTGTGGGTGTGCAGTGTGCTACACGTCGTTGTGCATGTGTGCCATTGTGCTCATCTCCCCCCGTCCCCCCATGGACCTGTTGGTTACTCACCCTGTTGTTGTTGTGTCATGTCCTCTGGTGCTGTGTCCGTCCTCCAGCCTCCTTGCACCGTCTCCACACTGATGGCTGGCCTCCATTTCCTCCAGCTCCTCCTGTGGCGCAGGACTCCCACCTCCTGTCGTCGTAGCTGCCTTTCTATTGGCAGCGTCTTTGGGCCTGGTTTGGGTATTCACGTCATGCCGGCGCCTCTTGGCCTCCTCCATTGGCCTCCTCGGCACTCCGGCTGCATTCAAGGTGGTCTGACTGTGGGTCAGTTGCTGGTAGTGCTCTGTCACATCCGTGACGCTGGTCTTGTTTTCCTATGGACTGCACCCCGTCTTCCTCTCCCTCTTCTCCTTGGCCTTCCCCGACCCCGTTGGTCCTTGCTGGTGGTCTGTGGGGCTTGTGGGGTTCGCGTTGGCCTCTGCGCTGGGTCAGGGTGCATCCATGTTGCTTCGCACTTTGGATTGTTTCTGGTGTGTTGTTTTTGTTGCTTCTATGGTGTATTTTCCCGCCAGGCGCGTGGGATTTACAGGCCTGCCGCTGGTTTTCGCTGCTTTTTGTATCGCGCTTGGCCTCATCGCAGTTTTTTTTGCGTTCGTGTTTCGCATTTTTGAGGTGTGGTGTTGATTTTAACGCGGACAGTTGTCGGGTTATCTGGGGACTATCGCATGATACCGCTGTGTTGTGAATACTTGGTTAACACGGAGTAAATTTCTCGCGATGGACTGCGATGTTGAAGGTTGCGTTAAGTAACTTTTGCGATGGTTATCGCACGTTCTTGTGAATATCCCCCTGTATTTTTTGTCCAAGACCATTTTAGCAAATATTTTACATAGGCTGCTGCAACTTGATATTTTTACCTAACAACCTGCCAAAGTAAACAGACTACATACATGCAAGGGTGATGCAGCTCAGGCTGCGTGTATGCGTACAGTCGTCAGTCCACAGTGCACGAGTGAGTATTTCCTTATCAACTGAAATCGTTTTTTCCTTGCCTTCCTGTAGTGTAACAAAGTGCCTTTCCTGCAAGCCACTTGGTTGTCTCCTCATAGTTATATAGCCTGAAGGGGCTAACTTTCCTCGTTAGTCCTAAAAGAGAGGACGTTGTCTACAGTAATGTGCATTCGGGTGCCTCTGTTCTCGCTTTCCCCCAATCTGAAGGAGCGAGTCTCGGTTTCCTTGGCGGTGCTGTTTCTTCATGGAGACCGCGCCGCTCAGCAGCTGATAAAACGGGTCTCCCTTCAATGGCCCGAATTCTGGCACACCTCGGAACGGGTTCACACGTTCCAAAATGCAGCATTTCTGCTAAAGCTGTAGGAACTAGGTGACTCTACCTAGACACGCAGAATCCTGGCAAACCTGCTAGCGCCCTCTGCTGTCATTTACTTGTGCTGTAGGCTTCCTAATTTCAAGAGAGTGCTGCAGACAAACAGTTGTTCCCTTAAACACTTCTACTGGAAAATATGATGGAAAGAATAAAAATAATGAACTTGTCATGTTTTACCATTAAAATACATTTTAGGAAACCATAGTCTGATTCTATTTCAAATCTCTGTAGTTATATATTATACATTTAAACTTTGGGTACTTTTCTTGCTCAAAATACAGCGATATTAAACATATTAACACTGACCGCGTAAGATAACTATGCGTATAGCATTATTTAGTAGTTTAAGTATGTGTTGTTATTTAAACATATGTGCTGTTACGTGTTTACTTATTGCTATAAATATCGTACATTCATAAGGGTTGCATTTGGCCAGGCCAGACCCTGCCCCAACCCTCAACACCTTCCTGTAAAGTTTCACGCTGATCCGTCAATCAGGGGTCCCAAAACATTGAAACATTGATTTCCCATGTTAATTCCCAATGAAAAGTTTACTGCCTGTGATACAGAAAAAAACGTTGAACGGAATTGCACCATATTTGGCAAAAAGAATATTATTCAGAAAGTGTGTCCGCTCCGCCGACCTCACCCTGGCAGAGACCCCACACATCCGCAGAACCAGAGCAGGCAGAAGAGCCTTCTCCTACGTCGCAGCAAAGACCTGGAATGAGCTCCCAGTCAACATCAGATGCTCCCCCACTCTGCACACCTTCAGGAAGCGCCTCAAGACCTGGCTCTTCGACTGATCCGGAGCTGCACCCCTCCCCCCTAAAGCGCCTTGAGACCCTCACGGGTGAGTAGCGCGCTTTATAAAACCCTGATTGATTTATTGATTGACTTAGTGTAAATTAGTTAAGGTGTTTTAGAGAAATTTGGGTTTAAAACGCTGCTCAGAATGGGCATGAAGGGGTTTAAAAAGTTAGGTATATCTGCACAGTTGTTACCAAAAATTAAAAGAAATAGGGCCTTCTGATTGGTCAAGGGAGCTTTTTATACCTTTGGCCATTTCATAGAGCAGCGCAGGGACCTGTCCTGCGTAACGAGCAATCTGATATGCTGGTCATAAATCAGCGGAAAATGTTGTGGCCATCATTACAGAGCTCAGGAACTCGGTCTCTGTGTCCTGAAAATGTATAGAAAAAGTATTAAAAGGGGACAGGGTAGGGACACACTGACCCCCTGCACACAACTTTAGAGTAATGCTTATACAACCATTGTGAGATAAACCACCTCTAGGTGGGATATCCCTACATTCTATATTATTCAACAATCTGCAATGCCTGAAAATTTTGAGTGAAGTTCTGGAAATAAACTTTCACACCTTATGAATGCCTCTGCTACATAGACTTTGTCTCCAGCACTGTGTCACAACTAATGAGCATGGGTACATGCCCAGATATCCACTAGTGGATAACTGTTGTCAACACCAGCTTTGGCCTTTCTTACATATTTTCTGGAACAGGCTTGGCTTTAAGCTCAACCTTCTTTCAAACATACCTCTGCAGCCCACATCAGGTGCACTCCACCTTTACCTTGTTTATAATGGTATAATACTTCCACCCCAAAGTTTAAAGATTTGTAAACGGTGCACCAGATAATTTTCAACATGCACAATCACATTTGATTAAAGGGGATTATGCTATTTCAGTGATATGGACCCCTGCGTTGACACTCAATGACTCTATGGTGTATATGACTATGGTGTTATCAGTGATGTGATCAGTGATTTAATCAATGATGTCATGTGAGATCTCATGAATGATGCTATTTAACATGTCATGAGTGATTTAATATGTAAGTTGATAAGCAATGCATGCAGGGCGCAAGATATAGTTAGCTCAGTACAGTTTTTTGGTTTATAAACTTTAGATTTCCCTTATTTCAACAGCTATTATGTCACTTTAACCACTGTTTTTTCAGTTAATGTCTAGGGTTTTTTAACGTAAGCTAAAAGCTTATCACCTAACTATAATGTCACTTCAACCCGTATATATATATGTATGTATGTATATGTATGTATATATATATCTATATATACATATATATATATGTGTGTGTGTGTCTGTATGTGTCCAAATATATAAAGAACAGGGGTTAAAGTAACATTATGGTTAGGTGTGATAAAGAGAACTGTTTTTGATTTTTTTGAAAAACCTCAGAAATCCACTGAAAATAACAAAGGTTAAAGTAACGGTATAGTTAGGTGACTATGTCAGTGACAATACCAATTTCTGTGTTTTTTGAGTTCAAAATGTCAATATTGTCACTGACATATTCACCTAACTATACCGTTACTTTAACCTTTGTTTTTTTCAGTGGATTCTATATCTAGTATATATATATATATATATATATATATATATACATATATATATATATATATATATATATATATATATATATATATATATATATATATATATATATATATATTAGTTTCTCTCCAGCTCTGTAGGATTTTTATCATTCCGTCCCGGTATATACTGTATTGTAACCTATGTCTTTTACCCTGATTTTTACTCTGATAGTTATTATTTTTCATCGTTGTTGTTAGCCATGTAACAGTTTGCCATAATATTGCCTCTTTGCACTCAGTCAACATGTTTACTGTGCACTTGCACTTTAGTATTCAGAGACTTAGACGGATGTCGATATTTCTGCCAACAATACATGGTATTTTTTGCACATTTTTTAGCGTATTTGCACTGATTTGCACATGAACTTTACGACCATGCACTTTATGGGGAGCGTATAATAATGGTAAAAGTTTTTTACTTGGTTATGTTTTGATAGCCCAAATTATGCATTAAGATTGATAGATCTGTATTTTATTCAGGATGTGGCATGATTGACCACTATGGTTTTGATGACAAATGCAATCAGTATTTTATCCATGTTTTTATCCTGTTTGTAGTTTTTAATACTTTTTTCTACCATCTTTTATCAGTCTTGTATTTATTCATGTTTATCCATTATTTCATGTCTGCAGGCATTGAGTGGATAATTATTGTGATACATGCTTATTCAATGCGGGCATTTTCATGTACCACCAAGTCTGCTTACCATTGCGATAGCTCAAGGGGAGGTGATCTTAGGATGTGCACACTATAAGTATGTTATTATTGGTCCAGCGCGTCATGTGATCAAGACCGCGGAAACGCGGTCGAAACGCATCAGGCGAAACGCATCAGGCTGGACACTAGTCTTTTGGTGATGCCGATTTGATTTTATCACGCAATAAAACACTGCAATTGATTTAAGAACACGCTGTGGTCCGTACCTGTTTGTCCTGCGGTACACGAGGTAAACCAGGAGTGTAATTGCTTCATATATATATATATATATATATATATATATATATATATATATATATATATATATATATATATTATCTACTGGCGGTCGCCAGTAGATAGTTGTAGTTAGGACCTATTTTCCATAGGAAATCCGCAACATTCTATTTGAAATAACTTTGGCGCCGGTTGACGAATCTTCGCGAAATTTTCAAACTTTGTGGCCCGCTCCGGTCCGCTCCTATCTTGAAAGTCTCGGGGTGATTCGTCAAGCGGGGGCCGAGAAAAAAGGGGGGTCCCAAACGTGTTTTCCCCATGCAATTTTCCATAGGAACCTTTCATCGCAGCTACAGCCTGAACTGCTGAACGGAATTACACCAAATTTGGCAAAAAGGTAGCCCTTGGTTCAGAGTCGTGCCTTCTGCTTAAATGGTGTAAATCCGTTCAGTAGTTCCTGAGAAAATCAAAAGTTAAATCACATATATATCTATAGCCGGGTAGGGTCCGCGCACCCTCCCGATCACGAGCTGTATGCTAATTGGTGTCAACACTCCAAACCAGGAAGTGTTGGCAGCCATCTTGTGCCTCGGTAGAACCGAGGCACAAGAAATCTGGAAAACAACTGCGCAAAACGCAAAAAGGGGGCAGGGTAGAAACACCCTGACCCCCTAGGCCTGCTCAGGGCCAAAAAAAAAATTATTATTTTTTTAAAAATCGGCGGGATGCGCTTAGGGTGCACGGATCCCGGCGAGAAAATAAAAAAACGAAGCGCTTCGTTGTTAATTGGCCCCCGGGTGGGCCAAGTCCCGGGGGCATGCGGGGGTTTATTAAATTAATGTACGGGGGGGCTCTAAGGCCCCCCCAAACCCCGGGGACCACCACCCCCCGGGGCTTTAAAAGAAAATGGTGAGGGAGGGCTCTCGGCCCTGCCGCAGCCCCGGGGACCGCCACCCCCCGGGGCTTCTTTTTTAAAATTAAAATTACCTGTGTGGGGGGCTCAAGCCCCCCCACATGCCCCGGGGACCGCCACCTCCCCGGGGCTTACAAGATGTTTGGAGGGGGGCCGCACGGCCCCCCTCCTGGAGCCAGTGATGGCCCTGGGGACCGCCACCCCCCAGGGCCAGCTCCTGCAGTGTCCCGGGGTGCCTACCCCCGGGACACTGTAGTTTGCTATGGCAGGGCGGGAGCCTCGCAGCCACCCGTCCTGCCATAGCAAACTGCTTTGGTTTTTGGAAGAGAGAGCAGGAAACTTGCTCTCTCTTCCAAAAACCAAAGCAGATTGCTTTTCCACACGGGGAGCTGCATGTCAGCAGCTCCCCATGTGGAAAAGCAATGCCGGCTCCGGAGGGACCCGGGGAGCCGGCGGGACCGTGGGGGGATTGGGGACCCCTCCACGGTCCCCAACGGAGAGGGCCAGCCCCGGGCGATGGGGTCCCCGGGGATACAAGTGGCCCGGGAGGGGGGCCACGCGGCCCCCCTCCCCAAAATTCAATTAAAAATAAATAAATAAATAAATAAAACAAAGGCCGGCCCCGGGGGATGGGGTCCCCGGGGCCATAAGTGGCCTGAGGAGGGGGGCAACGCAGCCCCCCTCCATAAGTTATTTTTAAAAAAAAGAAGAAGGCCATGCCTCAGGAGATGGGGTCCCCGGGGCCGATTAAGGCCTCGGGAGGGGGGCCACGCGGCCCCCTTCCAAATAAAAAAAAAATAAATAGGGGGCAGGCCCTGGGGGATGGGGTCCCCAGGGCCAATAATTTAGAAAAAGAAGGGGGGCCACACAGACCCCCTTCTTAAAATTTTTTTTTTAAAAAGACCGGCATCGCGCCGGAGGCCACGCCCCTCCTTGCAGCACTCTGCAAACGCGCCCCCTGGCGCGTTTGCAGATGGGAACGAATTCCCCTTGAATACTGGAGGTCCCTGGGAGCCAACTAGCCCACCAGGAACCTCCAGTATGCGCCAGGGGGCTGCGTTGCAGAGAGGTGTACAGAGGCCATGCCCCTTTTTACACCTCTCTGCAACGCAGCTCTGTGGCGCTTTTTGGAGGTATATGGTGGGCTAGTTGGACTCCAGGGACCCTCAGGATTCAAGGGGACTTAATCCCCCAACTTAAAACGCACCACGGGCGCGTTTGCACAGTGGTGAAGGGAGGGGGCGGGGCTTCAGGTGACATGTGTGCAAACAGGCCCCGTGGTGCATTTTAAGATGGGGAATTAAATCCCCTTCAATCCTGAGGGTCCCTGGGGGCCAACTAGCCCACCATGTACGTCCAGAAAGCGCCACAGAGATGCGTTGCAGAGAGGTGTAAAAAGGGGCGTGGCCTCTGAACACCTCTCTGCAACGCCGCTCCCTGGCGCATACTGGAGGTACAGGGTGGGCTAGTTGGACCCCAGGGACCCTCATGATTCAAGGGGACTTAATCCCCCAACTTAAAATGCGCCACGGGGCGCGTTTGCACAGTGGTGAAGGGAGGGGGCGGGGCTTGAGGTGACATGTGTGCAAACAGGCCCTGTGGTGCGTTTTAAGTTGGGGGATTAAGTCCCCTTCAATCCTGAGTGTCCCTGGAGTCCAACTAGCCCACCAGGTACCTTCAGTAAGCACAACAGAGTTGCGTTGCAGAGAGGTGAAAAAGGTGCGTGGCCTCGGAACGCCTCTCTGCAACTCAGCTCTGTGGTCCTAACTGTAGGTACCTGGGGGATAGTTGGGCCCCAGGGACACTCAGGATTCAAGGGATTTAATCCCGCAACTTAAAACGTGCCACGGGGCGCGTTTGCACACATGTCACCTCAGGCAACCCCTCCCTTCACCACTGTGCAAACGCGCCCTGTAGCGCGTTTAAGAGGTAGTTTTAATCCCCCTGCCCTATTATGTACTAGGGACTTACAGAGGAGGTCATGCTAATCACAGGGGTACCCCAACGCATAGTGTTCCCTAGTGTATGTAGGTGTTTTCACTGTATTCTAAGTGTGTTTTTGCATAGCACTGGCTCTGGTTAGTCAGAGTCAGTTACCACCAGTACACGTCGGAAAAAGTTGTGGACACAGGATGATTTTGGAACAAGGCCTCTTTCTGCTCCTCTGTTGGTTCTTTCTGCACATCTTTTGCTTCTTCGTGCACTTTTCTTCGTCTTTGTGGAGTTCTGTTGCTTCTTTCTGCATTTCTTTTGCTTCTTTCTGTGCGTTTTTTCTTCTTTCTTCACATGTACTACCTCTGTAGGCATAGTTAGAAACTAGCATTTGAAAAACCTTTAAAATTCACTGAAAAAACCATAGGTTTCAGGCACGTTATAGTTAGAAATTAGCATTTAAAAAACCTTTGAAATTCACTGAAAAAACCATAGGTTTCAGGCACGTTATAGTTAGAAATTAGCATTTAAAAAACCTTACAAATTCACTGAAAAACCCATAGGTTTTAGGGACAGTTATAGTTAGTTGGACATTGCACTCGTACAAAACCCGTGAAATTCCCCCGTTATAGTTAGTTCAGCTAACTATAACTCGCGCCCCCGCAATGCACTGCTGATGACGACACATATTACATCACTCATGACATGGTCAGTGACATCACTGATGACATCACTGATGACATCTCAAATGACATCACTGATGACATCACTGATGACATCATCCATGTGATAATTTCATGCATCTTCTCACACCCTAATATAACCTTTGATACACCCACTCTAAATTACAGACTGCCATTCTCAAAACCATTCACACTCCAACACCAATAACTACATACCCACTCACTGATTCTTAGGTCTACACACACATCCACTCACTCACCCGTACAGTCACTCATACTTATGGTCACTCAGTACAGGACTATCATATGCACTCATACACCTACATAGACACTCACACACCGCCACTCATCCATAGAGGTACTCACACATCTAGTCAGTCATGCAAATAATTAATCACACTGCCATTTACTCACCTATACAGTGATACACACACCAGCTCACTTACTCATACAAATACTAGCACATTCTTACGCTCTTATACAATCACTGATACAAGCACACACGCATCCATACAGCCACTCTCACAATCACACACTCTCACTTATAGCCTTTTAAATACTCTTAACACACATATATACTGCCTTTTACATATGTCGTTACTCACACATGTACCACTGAGATATACATTCACTCACTAACACACCGATACACACAGTCACCCACCCAAGCAGTCCATCACAGATGCACTCTTCAAATCATGCACCCAGTGAATCACCCACTCACACATCTATGTACAGAGTCACACACACCCCACCCACACAAACACTCAGGCACCCATACAGATACTCAGACAACCAATCAATAACCCATATAGACACTCATGTAGCTATTCGCACACCAACAGACAAATGGATACAGACATTCACACAGTTTAGTCAGTAACCCATGCATTCAGTAAGATACGTTTAATCACTCACTTGGAGAGTCAGTCACGCCCCTACTCAATCAACCATTGAGACACTTATACACCCAGTCATTCTTCAATACGCCTTTGCCTATATATATTAAACATATTTAAACTTTACAGAAACACACAGTCACTGCATGATGTCATCAGTGATGTCATCAGTGATGTCACTGACCATGTCATGAGTGATGTAATATGTGACGTCATCAGCAGTGCATTGCGGGGGCGCGAGTTATAGTTAGCTGAACTAACTATAACGGGGGAATTTCACGGGTTTTGTACGAGTGCAATGTCCAACTAACTATAACTGTCCCTAAAACCTATGGTTTTTTCAGTGAATATATATATATATATATATACTAACTGGATTAGGCAGATGCTGGCGTGCTGCAAGATCGTCAATAGTACCGCGGTTCAGGCATGTCTGCTATTGTGACACAAATGCAATAAACTCCATCCTCCCGTCAAGAATGGGCACAGCATTCCAGGCATCAAAGTAACTAAGCTTCTTTATTCAAAATAGAAAGTCAACGTATTACGGTTGCATCCATGCAACCTTGTTCACAACATTATACACCATTTTCATTTGAATCCACTTTTAATACGGGGACATCACCAAAAGTTAATAACAACAGAAAGGAGACTAGGTCCTATGTGTTACTCTGATTGTCATCTTTTAAGATTATGTTTCTGCTACCGGAATTATTTAATCCATGTGGTGCAAACCAAATATAATAAATCCATTGAATCACAACACGTTATTTGCTCGTAGGTTGCTTATTAATCAACAGACGTGCATAATTTCATCCCGAAACATATTTTAAAATATAACGCACTTGTCAACACAGCACATGCATCTACTGTGCCTCCCGTTGTATGCATTTACTCGTGTGTCAGTGCACCATGATTTAAGGATATGGCAGTACATACATGATTCTAATGCACAAGATCCTATTTAAACAAGCAGTATATTCTAAGCGAATCATTCTACGGCATCAAAAGATATCAGTGCAGCATGGCAGAGCTAACTATAACTTGTGCCCCCGCCATGCACTGCTTATGACCTCGCATATTACATCACTCCTGGCATGTTATATGACATTATTTAAGACATCACTGATGACATGCATGGCAGGGGTTGGCTACAGGGCCTTATGTTTTTTAAAGGGGATGGGGGCCATATGCCTCCCTATGCCAAACCTTGTAAGGTCCTGGGGACCCATACCCTACGGCAGCGTTTTTATTAGGGAGATAGGGCGCCACGCAACCCCTCCTCGTGCCTTTCAAAGGCCCTAGAGACACCACCCTACTAAAGAAGAGAGGGCAGTGTGGCTCCCTTCCCTGAGCCGCTATAGGCACTGGGGACCCCATCCCCCAGGGTCCTATGTATTTTTAAGTGAATGGGACCAAGTGGCCCTTTCCCCGAGCCTTTTTAGGCCCTGGTGCCTCCATCTCCCAGGGCTTTTTTTTTAAAGGGGAGGGGTTCACAGGGCCCTCCTCCCCAACCCACCCCTCGGAAGCCCAACCCTGGGCCAAAACATGCAAAAAAGGGGGGCAGGCGGTGCAGCCCACCTGCCCAAGTTACTTTAGGCCCTGGGCACCACATCCCCTGGGGCCTTTTTTTAAAAAAAAGGTTAGGGGGTGCTTCATGCCCCCCTTCCTAAGCCTTATTAAGCCCTAAGGACCACATCTGCCAGGGCCTTTTTTATGAAAGGGGAGGGGGAGAAGTGCGGAACTCAACACGAGCCTTGTTACACCCTAGGGACCCCATCCCCCAGAGCCGTTATTGTTTAATTAAAGGGGAGGGGGGCCATGAGGCTCCCCTCCCCAAGCCTTATTAGGCCCTTGGGACCCCATTCCCCCGGGCCTTTTTTTATGTAAGGGGAGGGGGGCCACAAGCCTTATTAGACCCTGAGGATCCTATTGCGCAGGGCCACTACTAAAATTAAATGCATGGCCCCCTCCTCAAGCCTTTTCCAACCCCGGGGGCCCCAAACCCCCGGGGCCCGCACTATTAAAGGTGGGTGCCCTGGTGCCCAACCAGGGCACCCAACATAGGCTTGATTGTGGGATGCGGGGGGGAGCACCAGGGCCCCTGGGGTACCGACCGGCTCCCCGCATGCTTCAGTGCGGGCAGGGAAACAGATCAAAAGTCTGCTCCCAGCCGGCACAAGCATTTTTAAAGCTCCTGCCCGCTGGGAGCAGACTTCGTGTTTGCTCCCGCTGAGCAGGAGATTAAAAATTGCTCCTGCCAAGCGGGATCAAATGCAGGTTTCCCTGCCCACACCAGTGCGGGCAGTTGCGCAGGCAGGAAAATCGCTATGTCCTGGGGTAGTCTCCCCGAGATATAGATAATGAGCTGGCCCCGGGGGATGGGGTCCCCATGTCATAGAAGGCTTGGAGAGGGGGTCTACATGGCCCACCGCTCCTAAAATTGTAAATAGCGACCCTGGGGTATGGGGTCCCCAGGGCCTTTTAAAGGTTATGGGAGGGGGGCCACGCGGCTTCCCTCCTCTTTTTTGAGCATTTCGGCACTGGGGCTGGGCTCCCCGGGCCTATAAGGGCTCAGGGAGGGCACCCATGTCTGAGGCACAGGCCTTTCTTTTGCATCCTCGCATGTATAGTGGATTGCCTTTGGAGCTCAATTTAGTACTATTGTATGTTTTTGTTTCTGTGTTCTTTTGTTTTATGGGAGTCTCCCACTTCAGCTTAGAATCATGGCCTTTTCTGGACAGTGTACAAGACTGGCTTTTTCTGCCTTTTTTCCCCTTGATGTGTGTGCACATATTTCAGCATGTTTGTAACTTGTAAGCTGTAAACTGCATGGTCCCGATTCACAAAGGTAAACTGAGACAAAGGTCTAACTTTATGACTTTCGGTATTCACAAAGGCCATTTACTACTCGTAAATGCCCTTTGTGAATATCGAAAGATGTAAAGTTCAACTTTTGGTATTCACAAAGGGCATTTACGAGTAGTAAATGTCCTTTGTGAATACCGAAAGTCGTAAAGTTAGACTTTCGTCTCCGTTTATCTTTGTGAATGGGGCCCCATATATTTCCTGGTTTCTTGAATATGGGTATTGTTACTTCCGTGAGTGAGCGTAGCTGTGTTGGCATTAAATCCAATTAAGCAACGTATTGGGATTGCATAGAAGTTTGTTCCTTCTTCCCACCCACTGCCTCTACTGACAAGTACTCACTGTCCCCCAAGGAGGCAGGGAACTTACTACTTTGAGACCAGTACAAAAAGGATTGCAGATAACGCAATCTGGAAGTGGGGTGGCACATTGTGCAGTCTGTGCAGGGATGGTGGGCCAATTTAATGCACTGGTTGAGATACAAACAGTTGGTTACAGCACTGGACATACAGAAAGCCAGCTGTGACCCTCCATGCGCAAGAAAAAGGGCAGACAATGGCCCATTTATTGCCATCTGTCCTCTTGCTGTCAGCCAACCCTATCCCTCTGCTGAGTCCTCAATGCCAGGCCTTTGGTGTCCGAAGATAGGGCCGCAACATCACGGGGTGCCCATTGTGGCCGGGAGCAAAGAGATACATGGAGCAGCCTTTCTTTGTTTGCTCTCTTGCTTGTCCTCTTGGCATACTATGAGAGGTTTGTGTGATGTTCTTCTCCAGCTGGGGAGCAGAAGCTGTTTTAGCCTGCTCTTGATGCCCTAGTGAGCTTCCAACAAGGAGAGCAGACAGCATCTATTTCTAGATGGAGGGACCTTGCCAACCACCGATGCCAGTGAGCGTTCCATCTAGCTTCATTGTCTAGGCACTGATTTCTAGTGCCTTTCTCTACCTTTAGTATGCCAGCTACCCTCTTGAGTGCCATGTCTGCCCTTATTCTCCACTTCACCTGTATAGTGCCACCTCTGCTTCTAGTCGTGCTTTTACCACCTCTGATGCCACCCCATCCTCTAACTCCTACCCTGTCCCCTCTGGTGCCATATCTTCTTACACTCTGCTCACTGCCCCTAGTGTCAGCTCTGCATCCAATCTTGCCATTGCCCATCTGGTGCCATCTCTGCTTCCATAGTTTCCCCAAATTCCCACAAATGCCATCCCTTCTCCCTACAGTCTCTGAACTGCCGTCCTAGTGTAATCTCTGACCCTAAAGTGTTCTCACTGCCCACCCACCCAGTGCTTACTCTAACTCCACAGTCTCCCCACTGTCCACCCCCAATGCTATCTCTCCCTTGCCAGTGTCCCTCTGCCCCTTCGTGTCATCTCCTCCTTCACAGTGTCCCCACTGCACCCAGGCCCATCTTTGCTCATGCAGTTTCCGAGTTAACCCCTATAGTGCTACAGCGAATCACTGACAGAATATCGACGTCAAAAATATCGACGTCAAAAATATCGGAGCCGAAATATCGATGTCAAGAATATCGAAGTCCTATCTACATTATGGTAAGTACAAAAATATCGAGAAAAAAAATATTGTTGTCAAAAATATCGTTGTTAAAAATATCGATTTTTTTTGTAATGTTATAAAATAATGTAAAATAAAGTAAATGATACATATATTTAAAATAAACAGTTAAAAAATATGTTTAAAATTATAAGTAATACATATTATGTAAAAAAGATTTAAACCTATACATATAAAATATAATATATATACTTACTTAATAATATTTACAATTAATTATTGTAATAACTTACAAATTGTTAAAAAACATTTTATAAATTATGAATACATACATACACATACAACAATAATATAAATAAAAATATAAAAATATATATAACAAATTTTTAAAAAAATTGTTAAATAAATTATACACTACATTAACTAAAACAGTAAATATTGGATAGCGTAGGGGTAAACATTAATATTCCCACTCCAGAGAGTGCAAAAATAGGGAAAGTGTTGGATAGCGTAGGGGTAAAAATTACTATTCCAACTCCAGAGAGTGCAACAGGAGGGAAAGTGTTGGATAGCGTAGAGGTTAAAATTACTATTCCAACTCCAGAGAGTGCAACAGTAGGGAAAGTGTTGGATAGCGTAGGGGTTAAAATTACTATTCCAACTCCAGAGAGTGCAACAGTAGGGAAAGTGTTGGATAGCGTAGAGGTTAAAATTACTATTCCAACTCCAGAGAGTGCAACAGGAGGGAAAGTGTTGGATAGCGTAGAGGTTAAAATTACTATTCCAACTTCAGAGAGTGCAACAGTAGGGAAAGTGTTGGATAGCGTAGTGGTTAAAATTACTATTCCAACTCCAGAGAGTGCAACAGTAGGGAAAGTGTTGGATAGCGTAGGGGCAAAAATTACTATTCCAACTCCAGAGAGTGCAACAGTAGGGAAAGTGTTGGATAGCGTAGAGGTAAAAATTACTATTCCAACTCCAGAGAGTGCAACAGGAGGGAAAGTGTTGGATAGCGTAGGGATTAAAATTACTATTCCCACTCCAAAGAGTGCAACATTAGGGAAAGTGTTGGATAGCGTAGAGGTTAAATTACTATTCCAACTCCAGAGAGTGCAACAGTAGGGAAAGTGTTGGATAGCGTAGGGGTTACAATTACTATTCCAACTCCAGAGAGTGCAACAGTAGGGAAAGTATTGGATAGCGTAGGGGTAAAAATTACTATTCCAACTCCAGAGAGTGCAACAGTAGGGAAAGTGTTGGATAGCGTAGGGGTAAAAATTACTATTCCAACTCCAGAGAGTGCAACAGGAGGGAAAGTGTTGGATAGCGTAGAGGTTAAAATTACTATTCTAACTCCAGAGAGTGCAACAGTAGGGAAAATGTTGGATAGCGTAGGGATTAAAATTACTATTCCAACTCCAGAGAGTGGAACAGTAGGGCAAGTGTTGGATAGCGTAGAGTTTAAAATTACTATTCCAACTCTAGAGAGTGCAACAGTAGGGAAAGTGTTGGATACTGTAGAGGTTAAAATTACTATTCCAACTCCAGAGAGTGCAACTGTAGGGAAAGTGTTGGATAGCGTAGGGGTAAAAATAACTTACTAATAATTAAAATAAATTTTTTTAAATAAATAATAATTTTATTATTAAATAACAATAAATTAATAAACAATACCAATAAATAAGTACTTAAAAATAATTACCAATTAATTAACAATTAAATAGATGATAAATACAATTGGGAGAGGTGTGGCGCCGCGGCCAGGGTGACTGACGCTGGACGCTGGGGATCACGGTTCGATCCCTGGCTCCGGCGGCAGGGGTCTGCCCAGCACCATGCGACTCTGGGCAATAGCTCGTTTAATCTTCCCAACTGCCCCCAGCGCCGAGATACCCCTTCGGGGGTGATTCGTGCGCTATAAAAGTACTGGATTTACATTTACAATTAAATAATAATTATTAATTACCAAATAATAATAAAATAAAAAATAATTAATTTTCAATACCAAAAAACACTAATTATTAAAGAAAGAAATTAGCAATTAATAATTAATTAACAATAAATTATTGATAAATACCAATAAATAATAATTAATGACAATTAATTACCAATTATTAATTAATGAACACATTAATTTCCAAAACATAAAAATATCTATTATTAAAAAGTTTTTACCAATTAATAATTAATTAACAATAAATTAATTATCAATACTCAACAATAAAATAAATAATCACTTAATTGCAATTAAATTACTTCCCACCCTATTGCCCTATAAACTCACAACACACTTCAATAATAAATTAATACACTTAATATAATTACCAAATAATCAATTAATACAAATTAATTACCAATTAATAAAAATTAATTACCAATTAATAATTATTTAACATAAAATTAATTATCAATACCAATAAATAAAAATAAATAATTACTTAATTACAATTAAATGACTTCCCACCCTATTGCCCTATAAACTTACAACCCACTTCAATAATAAATTAATACACTTAATATAATTACCAATTAATCAATTAATAAAAATTAATTACCAATTAATAAAAATTAATTACCAATTAATAATTAATTAACATAAAATTATTTATCAATACCAATTAATAAAAATAAATAATTACTTAATTACAATTAAATTACTTCCCACCCTATTCCCCTATAAACCCACAACCCGCTACAGAACTAAAACGCAAAATTTACGTAAAAATAATTACTAATTCCTAATTTTTTTTAATAAATTTAATATAATTAAATTACTTCCCACCCTATTCCCCTATAAACCCACAACCCGCTACGGTACTAAAACGCATAATTTACTTTTAAAAAAATTACTAACTTCTAAAAATTTTATACATATATTCTAAAACTAGTACAATAATTAACAAAAAATATAAACACAAACATATAAAATACATAATAAAATACATAACACTAATATAAATATCAATATTAGTAACATCGATATTTTTGCTATCGATATTACTAACTTCGATATTAACAAAAACGATATTTCTTACCTTCAGGTCGATATTCTGGTCGTCGATATTCTTGACTTCGATATTGTGTCCCTACGATATTTCAAACTCGATATTATTGTAGGTCGAAATTAAAAACTCGATATTTAGACTGTTTATCGCTACAGCTATCTCTGCACCCCTACATTTCCACTGATGCCGACTGTCTCACACATATAGAGATACCCATTGCCTCTAGGGCTGAGACTGATGCTCTTATATTAAAAAAAGAGCATGAAGTCGATGGGAGATTGATTGCACAATATTCACCGTGAGTAAGGTGAGGGATCTTCGGATTTGCGTCACTCTCAGATGCGCTGAATCATGGCTGAATTCATAGAACTTGATAAGCGGTGTCCAGACTGCGAGAGTATGCTAATAATGCAATGTATGTCACATCAAATGGCTGCCATACAAATGAGTGTTCAGACCCTAACCAAGTGCTGGCTGGCATAGAGAGCAGATTTGTGGATTCTGCTACTCCACTCTTCTGCGCATATCTCTCACTCACTGACTTGAGTTGCTGTCCCTCACAGCTCTAGGACACTCACAGCTCCAGGCAGGGCTTTAAGTGGGATGAAAAAACTTCAAAGGGGCGTGTCCGATGCAGTTAAGGGCATGGCTTAAAACGCGTAAGCTAAAAATTTGTGCTCAGCAGTGTGCCCCCTAACTGGCATTTTGCTGCTTTTGTGATTGAATCCAAATATTTAATACAATAAGTAAGATTACTTACAACAAGCTAGGGCTATTGGCTTTGTCAATGGATGTTAGTTGCATAAGATACATAAGCAAAAACTATTGTTGGCGTCAACAGGACTACGAACATAGACTGCAGCGACGGACAGACAGCATAACAATTTATACTGTTGAGAAGACTTTTGAACCTGTATATTCAAAATTGGAATCAAAGACCAGATATGAACCTGTTTTAAGCCCTGAGGAAGCCCTGGACCAAATGACCACATAGGGGCGAAACACGTGTTGGCTGTGGGAAAGTCTCCTTATCTTACTATGCAATGAACTTTGGACAAATAAACAGACAAAACCACAACCAGAACTTTGGAAGTATTTCTTTGTCGAGAATGAACTGTAAAATGGTGCAGGAGGTACACGCTCACTCCTGACTGATCATTAACTGAGGTATTTAAAGGTTCAATACCTCGAGACTCACCTCCTCTAAAAACAAGATAAAAGGCAAATACAACCTGGAGGGGAATCCATGAACCTTTCATCATTACAAAGCATAAGCAAAAACTATGGCTTTGTTGCATATAATATTGAAAATACTTCAGTTCTGAAATGATGAGACTGTAAAAGAACTAGAATGTGTCTCTTTGAAGTTACATCACAGGTAGTGAAGGGTGGCACTGCTGCAGAAAAGTCAGTTGTCATGATCACCCTATATGTGGCCATGGTTGTTGGTTTAGATGGAGTAACTTCATGTGATAATTCAAATGTCTTTTATGTGCTAGATGTGCAGAGGCATTCTACACACATGAAATCTGAAATGAAATTACTGTTAAATGTGTTCTTTGGAGCATGCAAGGACAAACAGAATAATCCATAGTTGGCACTAGTGTCTATATACCGTCTTGAACAGGTGCATACCGAGAAATCCTCAATTTTATTAAATGTTTGTATGCAGCCCCGCCCTTTGTACTGCCACAAACTGCACCCCTCGTCCACTGCTCCATTTGGTGAGTACCTTCACTTATTTTTGGCAATTTAAAGCACGGATCCCTTAATGGCCAGTTTTTCTGTATTTCTGCAAAAAAACATTGGGGCATATTAGCAAGACCGGCGATAAAATTATCGCCGTTTTAGCGGCAGGAAACTGCCGCTAAAACGGCGATAATGGGCTTGCTAATATGCGTTATGGAATTCCAATAGAAGCCCAGGTTAGATGTGCAGGACATCTAACCTGGGCTTCTATTGAATTCCATAACGCATATTAGCAAGCCCATTATCGCCGTTTTAGCGGCAGTTTCCTGCCGCTAAAACGGCGATCATTTTAACGTGGGTCTTGCTAATATGCCCCAAAGGTTTACATTTTCCACTTGCTCTGAGAAGACAGTAAGGGCCTAATAACGATGTCGGGCGGACTCATATCTGCCTGACACCGTTGCGACATTTGGGATCGACCGATTTCCAGTCAGCGGACCCGACCGCAGAATTACAATGCGACCGCACATGGTGCGGTCACATACTGCCATTTCTCTATGGGAGCCTGTGCAGCTGCCATAAACCTACCGTAGCACAAGCTCCCATAGAGAAATGGGAGAATCTGTTCATCCCTGCGCCGCGTGGCAGGCACCTCAGGTGCCCCCTCGGCTCCCAACCGGATGCCGCAGGGTGAAGGGAGCCCTGCTAGGGGCCCCAAAGTCTCTTTCTGGCAGGCTTCCCATGTCGGAAAGCCCAACATGGAAAGCCTGTCAGAAACTGACATCGTAATCCCTATGGCAGAAACGCCGTCCATAGGGATTACGAGCAGGCCTAAGACTGGCCGACGGGCTCCTGGAGTCCGTTGGAATCCAGCCGGAATGACTGGCCGGTTTCACTTTCGACCGCCTGCCTTGTAATGTGGTGGTCGAAAGTAAAACCCGCGATGAGACTCAGTCGGAGGTTTTCCGAGTCTCATCGTAACTAGATCCTTAGGGGCTTATTTACAAGGCCCTTGCGCCACTTTTGCGCCATTTTTAACATGGGAAAAGTGATGCAAAAGTGGCGCAAGGGGCTTGTAAATCTGCCCCTAAGTGTCTGCGAGGACGTGTGGGTTCTGGGATTCATTTTCTGCTCCCTGAACTGCTGCGGGCATGGGCAGGCAATTCTGCTCCCACAGCCCCTCCTGCAAAGGTAGTGAGGCTGATGTCTCCCGGCCTGGAATTATCCAGTCTGAATTTTTTGGACCTAATCATTTTGTTCCCAGAGACCCTTAATTGTACCTTGGGGTATTTCAGCTGAGTTATATGAAGAAAATGTTAACTACAGAATGTAAAGTTACCATTGCGTATGATCGTCATATTTTTGCAGTAAGCAGTTGATGGGTTCATCATTCAAATATAACCCATAATAACTTGGCAAATTGATCGTGTTGCTTACGTGATCAAAGCATAAAATAGAGTATTTATAGTGCCGAATTAGCTCTCTGACACATTACAGGGAAAGTCCAAAGAGCAATAATTGTACCTCTGCCTAGCCTTGTAAAGCTGCGTGTACTTGCATCATTAACCAATTACGGTTTTATTTTATTTTCTCTTTATTTTTTACGAGCCACACAAGGCCTTTTTCCATCACACCGGTCTGACGGCGCAGCTGAGAGAACCTGCGTAGGATAACTTGAAACGTAAGCTTTTTAGTTTTTACAAGTGACACAGTTTGTCAAAGATTAATAATGCTAGCGTTGCAATCAAGTGTCACGAATCTAAAGCACAAAAGCCCAATTGCTTTTAAAAGGAAATTTCGCTCTGGTGAATAGCCTAAAAATGCAGCACCTCCTGGTAACCTTTTTTTATTTAAACAGTGTATGTTTGCAGAGATGTGTGCGTGATAAGATCGCATACGACACTGATTACAGCTGAGATAAGAGTGATTATTGTGGCCATTAGAGAGGCAGTTGGCTGGCTGCCAGCATTAGCAGCCAAGAAGAAATAGGTAACATTACACGAAAATGCAAAAATATACTTTGGTTGACTAGGGAAAAGATCAGCCGTTGAGATGAATGAAGGAAGGAAAAATATTGCTGTAAAGTCAGGCAAAAAAAACCAGAATAAGTCTGTCCATTCGCCTATTGAAAGAGCATTGCAGCAAGAAGCCAATTTCAACTCCTGAGTTTCATTGTCCAGCCATTCAAGTGCCTCCAGCCAGGACTTTGCTTGCTGTCTCAGGACAAATCACGATTTTACACTTTTGAGACTCCTATCGCCCCAGTACACAGTAACTCCCCCATTCCTCTAAGTCAGGATAAATCCAGTCTTAACTAGCTTGGGAAAAGTCACCCATATGCACCTGATTTGCACTAAGGGAGGATTCATGCCGAATCATTAACCCCGCATCCATTTTGATCATTGTGTTGGTAACACGTGACCTTAGCCTGTCACGAGACAGGCCCCAATAATTTTTGACTGCCTGTGCTACCAAGGACCCTCCGGAGGATTCTTTCTCTCTCTTCTCTTCAACTCACCGGCTGCTGATAGGAGTGAGTAACAATTTCATCCTATCAAATGAATAAAAATGATGGAGCAAGTACTTGAGGCATTGGTCTTTCACATCTGTACTTGGGCAGGGATTTGCTTCCTGTTGACTCTAGGGTTAGCTTTCTGTGTTGGATTGTCTCATTGTCACCGCTGGGCGCTACTACTTCGTGGTGTGTTCTGGGTTTGATTTGATTCCCTTGGGTCAGCGTCTGTGCATCCACAAGGGATTCTTTTTCTCATGCTACTGTTTCATAAACAAAAAGTTGGAAGAATGGACAATGCTCCCTACGAAACCTGGTTCAGGTGGTCTCAGGAAGGCAGGGTTACTGAGGTATGAGTGTGGAATTACTCCTCTTTAGCACTTCACTCTCTGGATTGTGAGTCGGAGAAGCCCAAGGCATACTAATTTTTTTTTTTTTTTTAAACGAACTTTATTGGGCATTTATAATACATGTGCCAGTACAGCACAGACATTTGCATAAGTATGTGAGCAATCAGATATACACTTTTACTATTTATGCATCTTGTCATTATTACATTGCCATCCATAATCTTTTAGTGTTTCCTCACAAGATGTAACGGTAAATAAGCTTACATCACATATCAACAAGTGGTGCAATGGTGGCCTTAATCCCTCGACAAATGGCAATCCCCCTCCCTCTCCCCTCCCTCCCCCCAGGCGTGTCTTGGATTATTATGCGCATGTAGTCCTCTCAGGGCCGTTCTCCAGGGACTTCCATCGAAATATCATGCACTCTGTGGTCCCTATAGGGCTTCCGCTAATGGAGCACCTCGCATCCTTCCCTCACCCCCATGTATTCATATCAATGTATTTTACGAACCCCCTTCCTGTGGTACTTCCCGGTGTCCCTCTTCTGAAATGTCATTGAGCTGCTTAAGGTGCATAGTTAGAGCTTCCCAAGCCCTAGCTGCTTCTAACACCTTCTCACTCCCATTGCGCCTAGAGTCTCTTAGTCGTGCCGTTCCCTCATAGCCTGCCCAGTGTTCAAACTCTCTCCTCCATCTATGTTAGGACCTCTCCTTGCCTTCCAATGCCTCGTAATGTCCCTCTTTGCTAGTATTAATCCCAGGTCCTGAAATTTACTGGTAACCTTGTTCTTAGAAGTATGTGGGAATCTGCGCAGTAAGCAGTATCCTGGAGTCATGTGCACTTCTTTTTCGATAATTTCCGCTAATATTTCCGTCACCTCCCTCCAGAAATTCCCTATCTCCGAACAGCCCCAAAACATATGCAGGAACTCCACACCTATCTCCCCACATCGGGGACAAGCCGCCGTTATCATGTTAAAGTACCTATTGAGGCCCCCTGGGGTAAGGTACGCCCCATGAAATACATAAAAGTTTACCAGTTCGAATCTAGCATTCCTGGTGATCTTACTAACCCTCTCCATTAGTTCTCCCCAGGCTTTTACCTCTATAGGCTCCCTTAAGTCCTCTTCCCATTTCTGTTGCAGCTCATTAAGTGGAAGGAGTGTCGCCCGGCTCAGCCTTCTAAACAAGCAGGTAACTGCTTTAAATGTCCCCGCTGCTGTTACCACATATTGGCATCCTTCATTCAGAGGGGGTTCAGTCAGCCCGCTCCCCCAATGTTTGCGGATCCCTGCAGTTAAGGCCGCATGAAGCAGAAAGTCGCCCCCTGGTATCTCATTGCACTCACTAAATGCTTTAAATGGTAGTAACATGCCATCCTTGTACAACTGTCCTACGGCGAGCACTCCAGCCTCCTCCCATGCTCCCAACCTCCTCCAGTCTGCTCTATGTGGTAATACCATGCAATACTTTAACGGTATCTCCGGCGCATAGGGGCGCCTCACCTTAGCCCTCTGCAAACATCTGACCCAACATTTATGGGCCACACGTAATTTCGCAGGCATATCCTCTTCTGGTACAGATAACTTCATCACTATTTTAGACAGGAGATCTGGAGTCGGACATCCATCACCCTGCTGCACCGTTCCTCGTAGCTGACTTTCCACCCATTTCGTCATCCTTTGCAGTTGTGCTGCAATATAATAGTATTCAAAATCTGGCACCGCCAGCCCCCCTTCTGTTCTGGGTCTCATTAAGGTCTTTAAAGCCATTCTCCTCCTTCCAGCCCCCCACAAGAATTCCGTCACCATCGTCTGGAGCCGCTGAAATCTCTCCACCGGGATCCATATTTGTAGAACTCGAAATACATACAGGAGTCTCGAGAGCGTCACCATCTTTAGCAAAGATGCCCTGCCCGCCAGCGACAAGGGAAGGGTACCCCAGAAGTCAAAATTGGCTTTTGTCCCCCTAATGACCCTCCCCACATTCCCCTCCTGTCGATCCCTTCCACCGTCTGCGGTTTCTCCCGCCCCTGCATAGTAGGGAACAAACAGGACTTTCTCCAGTTCACTTTAAGGCCTGCCACTCTGTCTAGTGCTAACAACAGTTCTTTAGCTTCCTCAAGTTCTGCTTCCGTATTTCTAAGGAACAGAATCAGATCATCTGCATACAAGGCTATATGCTGTACTTGCCGCTCTACTTCTAATACCTGCTACCAATTTCCAGTTCTAGCTTTAGCAGCCAGCGGTTCCATAGCCATTGCAAATAGCAAAGGCGACAGCAGACATCCCTGTCGTGTGCCTCTCTCTACCTCATATCTATCCGATATTAGTTTTCCCGTCCGAACCCGAGCTGTGGAGTCTCTGTACAACAGGGCTGTCCATGCCCCAAACTCCTGCCCCAACCCGAAATCTCGCATCACTCTGAATAAATACTGCCATTCGAGACTATCGAAGGCCTTTTCGATGTCAATGGCCAAGATAGTAGCCTCCTCTTTACGATAAGAGTCTGCTCCCAGTACTCTTAGCAATCTCCGCACATTCATTGCCGTATTGCGTGCCGGTATGAAACCAGCCTGGTCCCAATGTATAAGACTCGTCATGTGCGGCAATAGTCATGTGGCCAGTATCCTACTCAGGATTTTATAATCAAGATTGAGCATTGACAGTGGTCGATATGCCATGTTGTCATACGCCTGCTTTCCTGTCTTTAATAATGGGACAATCAGTGCCTCCCTAGTGGTCCCCGGGAGTTTCCCCTCCTGTTTCACCTGGTTATACAGGGCCACCAGTCGGGGTCCCAGCAGGTCTATATATGTAGCATACAATTCTATGGGAAACCCATCCGTTCCTGGTGTCTTATTCCTGGCCATTATCTTGACCGCACTTTTGACCTCACGCAGCTCTATCTCCCTCCCCAAGATTTCTGCCTCCTCCTCGCTGAGTGTTGGCAACTCAACATGGTCCATAAAGTCATCGAGTTCTGCAACTGTGGGGGAGGCTTTACTTTTATACAGTTCGGTATAATAGTCGGAGAAGTGCTGATTGATATCCTGCTGGCGGTACCATATCTCCCCCTGGTCACCTCTCATTTCTAAGATAATTGACCCCCTCTTAGCCGGGTTGGCCAGCCATGCCAACAGAGCTCCAGGTATATCTCGCTTGGAGTGTGCCCTTGCCATGTAGTTCTTATAATCAAAGCAGCGCAACCTTTCCACGTGTCCCGCTACCTCTTCCCTGGCCGCCAGTAATTCCCTCTGCTTTTCTGCATGCTCTGGTCTGTCACGCTGAATATGGCGCAACCTCTGTTCTGCATTTAATGTGTCCCTCAAAAGAGTTCTCCTCACTCCTACCGCTTCAGAGATACAGCGGCCCCTAAGTACCACCTTGAATGCCTCCCACTCTATCAGGAGATTTGAGGCCGTTCCTGCATTCTCCGCAAAGTATTGCTCAATGGCTGCGCGGATCTCAGTCTGGTACACCTGATCCTCTTAGGTCTCCGGTCTAAGTCGCCACGTGGGAATACTTGTTCTAACTCTGGACCAGCTGAGGCAGACCAGCAAGGGATTATGGTCCGAGATCGTGCGTGCCAGGTATTCGCTAGTCTGCACATATCCATGCACATCAGGAGTGCACAAAATGGTGTCCAGCCGGATGTGTAATTCGTGCATAGGGGAGAAGAAGGAGTAGTCTCGTTCCCCGGGGTGGTGTATCCTCCAAGTATCTATCAATCCCCATTGCTGTTGCCAGTTTCTTGTGGCCCTTGCCGCCCTGCATGGAGGTGAGTCATATAGTGGAGGGTGCGATTGGTCAAGTTCTACATCTTTGACACTATTGTAGTCTCCTCCCAGGAGTACCAACCCCGTTAGTGCATGTGCCAGTTGGCTAGAGAGATCCGCTAAGAATGACGCTTGTACTATATTCAGGGCATATATGCGCCCTATCGTTATATCCCTCCCATCCAACTTACCCATAACCATCGCATATCTCCCTTCCGAGTCTATAAATTCCCTGGTACATTGGATGGGGATCCCCGCTCGCACCCATATCAATACTCCACTGGCGAAAGCTGAATAATTCGTATAAAATAGTTGCCCTCGCCATCGGCGCTTCAGGGCAGCCCCTTCTTTAGCATTGATATGTGTCTCCTGTAGGAATGCAATTTGCACCCCTCTACGCACCAGAAATGCATGCACTTTGTGTCGCTTTGTCATGGAGTGCATCCCACGTACATTCCAGGAGATACACTTATAATCTATGGTGGGTCCCATTGAAAACACAGTGAGCTAAATCTGTATATGCATTTTCCACAGACACGCCTGGCTCCCATTGAACAAACCCAAAACAACTGAACTACCCAACTCCCTTTCCCCAGGACAGGCAGAAGTGACCCCCCCCTCCCATCCAAACTCTTCAATTATATTGATTATATGGGTGTGGTGACTGTCTTCCAGCCTCAGGAACCCGCCCGCCGGCCCTCCCCAAAAATAAGAACTATTGCCCCCCCAACCCCTCAACCTGCGAATCTCTAGCATTGTCTTCTGCATCCCCCCTTATACATTCCATGTTATGTACTCATAAAAAGGATATCGTTTGCCAACTAGTCCTCAAAATCAGCCCAGCTCATCCGCGTTGTGAGGCGTTACGTTAGGCATCTCTGTTACTGAGTCTTCTGCCGCACTCATTATTGGCGAACTCTCCGATCTGCCATTGTCCCGGTCACTCCTCATTGATCTAGGGCTGGATCCCATTTGGCTGAGTTCCACCACTGCCCTAACGACCTTGTCCCGTTCTGCTCGGGTTTCTGCCGGGGTCGGCGCTCTCAGTTGTCCACAACTTGCTCCACCATCTCCCGCTGCTGGTCTCGGTGAGCTGCCTCCTGATCTCCGTTCCGGGACAGTGTCCAGCCAATCCCAGGCCTCTTGTGGCGACTGGAAAAACTACATGCCTTTGGGCCCTACTATCCGTAGCCTGGCTGGGAATAACATTGCATGCGGGAGTTGTAGTTGCCATAGCTTCCTCTTCACTGCTAGGAACGTGGATCTTTGCTCTGTACCTCCCTGGTAAAATCTGGAAACACCATCACCTTGCTGTTACCTATTTGTAGGTCCTTCACTTGCCGAGCCTGCTTGAGTATATGGTCTCTGTCTCGGAAAGGAAGCAAGTGGGCTATGATAGGTCTCGGAGGCGCCCCTGGCTTGGGAGGTCTGGCTGGCACCCTATGCGCCCTCTCAATTGCGTAAAACTGCGAAAGTCCTTCCGGCGCAACTTCTTTCTAAATCCAGTCCTCCAGGTACTGCACCATATCGTCGCCTTCCTCCTTCTCAGGCACCCCTACGATGCGCAGATTGTTGCGGCGTGATCTCCCTTCACTATCCTCGGCACGTACCTCCAGGATTTTTACCTTCATCGCCACCTCCGCAAGAGATTTCTTGAGTTCCGTAACCTCCGAGGGGATGTCCGCAAGCACTTTCTCTGTGCCAGTGACCCTTTCCACCAATCGACGTTGGTTGTCCTTCAGGAGACTGTGGTCCGTGCCAATAGCGTCTATTTTAGTTTCAAGTGCTTCTGGCCGTGATGGCTTCCATTATGTCTGCCAACGTGGGTTTCGAGGTGGACCCATCCTTCCGTGGGTCCTGAGCATCCTCTTCTTCGTCTGTTTGGGTGCCCCCATCTCCCATCGTCGCTGTGCCTTGAACTCTCCTTTTGGTCACTTTCCCCATGGCGATCTTCCGCTCCGGTTCTCTGTGCGCAGGGCGTTGCAGCTCCTGTGTGTTTTCTCACGAGCGGAAACCCGATTAGTCTATTTACCCTGTCCACTACACGGTGGTGACAACATGCTTAATTAATTAAATAGAACTACTAGCACCATATTTACTTATGAGCATAAATTACAACCTGACTCATTTTGTTCACAAAACTTTACTCGATTGACACCAACATACGCGCGACGCGCGCAGTCAACGCAATCCTCCTTCAGTTTCAACAGCCATCGCCAGGGGACGCTACTCACGAACACTCGACTGCTAATGAGGCACACCGGCCCTGATGCGAGGCACCTGGCTAACACGTAGGGTATTTAAACCCTCTTCCGGTTACCTGCACACAACGACGGAATCCCGGTAGAAGGCCGCAGTAGGTATGGAGAGTGGGCTGGAGACCTTGATGAAGTAAGTGGGGCACTCTGGGGGTCTTTCATTCTGCCAGCCGGTGAACACAAACCCATATCCGGCTGGTTTTCATGCTGCAACTGTTTTTGTTTTTCTCTCCTTTCACACACACAGGGGCCGATTCCGATTCGGGCCGGAAAACGTACCGACCGACTCGGTACGGGAATTTAGTCCGACCGACATGTACCGGCGCCGTCCGACCCGCGTAGTACGATGAAATGCATGTGAATCACGACTGACTCGTACGGAACACAAAACGAACGACCGACCCGGACGGAAACAAGCTATCCGGCCGGGAAACCACGCGAATCGAACCGACCGACACGCACCAGGAATCATCCCGAACGAAACGTACCAGCGAACTCCGACCCGCGCAGTACGATGCAATGCGTGCAAAACCAGACCGACTCGCACGGAGCTCAAGCCGTACGACCGACACGCATACAAAAGCCAGCCGAAACAACACAAAACTCCGCGACCGACTCGTACGCCGCACATGAAACCTAGCTGAAACACAGCGGGAATGAGTCGGAGAAGATCGCACGAGACAACTGCAGCGTCCTACTCGGTCAGAAGAACGTCTCCTACATGCACAAAAAATACAAAGGAAAAAATACAAAAAAAAGGGCCAAACAAGCAATCACAAAGCCAATAAATACAGGGGGGAAAAAAATGGAACAAGGACACACCCCCTACTCCACCTATATAAAGGCCACAAATCCCTACCATGATCCTTTGCAAATTCCACTGACCTGCCAGCACAGAACACCATCAGACAGCAACCACAGACACACTCACAGCTCATCCATCACACAAGCCACACACCATTAGCACCTCAACAAATAGCACCCTCACACACACCCAGCAAAACCTACACTCACCCACCCTCACTTGCACACTCACACACACATCAATCACCACCACCACCCATCACCATGCCCCCAAAGAAGAATCCAAAGTTCCTAGATAGTGAATTGGAAGTCCTGGTAGACGAGATCCTGAGGGTAGAGCCACAGTTGTTTGGCACATTGGTCCAACAGACCCCCATGGTGCAGAAAACCAAGATGTGGGAGAGGATCGTCGACAGGGTGAGCGCACAATCACCATGTTTGCGCACAAAGGAAGACATCCAGAACCGGTGGTATGATGTGCGCAGGAGGGTCAGGGACCTACTGAAGAAGGATTACCTCCTGAGTCAGCACACCGGCAGTGGCCCTCCTGCCAAACCAGTATACCTCAGGCCCTGGGAGGAGAAGGTGCGGGCCATCCTACCACCAGTGAGCGTATATGGACTAACAAACATCCCAGAGCCTGGTGAGTACACAACTAATATACCCAATATGGTGTGACAATACACACACATCACTGTCAAGGGGATAGTCAAACCATGCACCCTTAGCAAATCCACAGCAACCAAAAGATAATCATCCCTAGATGTGAATGCTAGTCAGACAAACACAATACCTGCCATCTCATAGTGATATGTAACTGTGTCATGAGATCTACAAACCTAACAACAAATACAGCAAGGCAGTGGCACAAATAGAACCAACAAACACTCACAGATATTTACCCACCACTAGAACACCACCTCACAGGGAAGCTCACTCAAAGGAAGGAATTCTGTGTATGCTGGTCAAGTCAGTATAGCCAATAGCATGATGGGAGTGATAGTCACAGATATTGGTCACACCCACAATTGACCATCAACACCACTCTCAACCATGCTCACATCACAGGGAGTGGAAAAGGACTCACAAGATGGCTGACACTGGGTACTGCTGTGGGGAGCACAAGGCCCTGCTGGGAACTGTGCAACAACCAACAGCAGGACACCACTGACTGACATCCTGAAAGACAACTTGCACTCCCTGCAATGGAAGCACGTTCCATGGTGGGATATCTGGCTGGGTGGGAAGGAGGACTCACAGCACTGACCATAGTTACAAGCACCTCCCCTCACACACCCCCTCAACACTAACTCCACATAACCCACCTGGGAGAATGCAATGCCTCACATCCTAACTGAAGATCCCACAAAGAACCACCACCCTGGGTTATGCTGTGTGAAGCACAGGGACACTCTTGGGACTTGTAGCCAAACAACTGCCAGGGCAACACTCCCAGCCATCCTGTCAGCACAGGCACCCCACCCCACAGGGAAGCAGAGTCAAAAGGAAGGAAGGATGGGCATGCTGGGAAGGGGGGTGGAGGCAATAGCATGATGGGAGTGGTAGTCACAGATGTTGGTCAGCCTCACAATTGGCCCATCAACACCACCCTGAACCATGCTCACATCACAGGGAGTGGAAAACAACTGACAAGATGGCTGACACTGGGTACTGCTGGGGGAGCACAAGGCCCTGCTGGGAACTGTGCAACAACCAACAGCAGGACACCACTGACTGACATCCTGAAAGACAACTTGCACTCCCTGCAATGGAAGCACGTTCCATGGTGGGATATCTGGCTGGGTGGGAAGGAGGACTCACAGCACTGACCATAGTTACAAGCAGTTCTCCTCACACACCCCCTCAACACTAACTCCACATAACCCACCTGGGAGAATGCAATGCCTCACACTCTAATTGAAGATCCCACAAAGAACCACCACCCTGGGTTATGCTGTGTGAAGCACAGGGACACTCTTGGGACTTGTAGCCAAACAACCGTCAGGACAACACTGTCAGCCATCCTGTCAGCACAGGCACACTACCCCACAGGGAAGCAGAGGCAAAAGGAAGGAAGTATGGGCATGCTGGGAAGGGGGGTGTAGGCAATAGCATGATGGGAGTGGTAGTCACAGCTCAACATTCCCCACCCACATGGCCCAGCAAGCTAGCACTGAAGCATGCACACCTCACAGGGAGTGAAAAGCCACTTCAAAGATGTCTGACACTGGCCTCAGCTGTGGGGAGCACAAGGCCCTGCTGGGAACTGGGCACCAACAAACAACAGGACCACATCGTCAGCCATCTTGCCATTGCTGTCACACTCACACACAGTGAAGTCCACTCAAAAGGAAGGAAGTATGGGCATGCTAGGAAGGGGGGTGTAGGCAATAGCATGATGGGAGTTGGAGTCACAGATATTGGTCACCCTCACAATTGGCCCATCAACACCACCCTGAACTATGCTCACATCACAGGGAGTGGAAAAGGACTGACAAGATGGCTGACACTGGGTACTGCTGTGGGGAGCACAAGGCCCTGCTGGGAACTGTGCACCAACCAACAGCAGGACACCACTGACTGACATCCTGAAAGCCAACTTGCACTCCCTGCAATGGAAGCACCTTCCATGGTGGGATATCTGGCTGGGTGGGAAGGAGGACTCACAGCACTGACCATAGTTACAAGCAGTTCTCCTCACACACCCCCTCAACACTAACTCCACATAACCCACCTGGGAGAATGCAATGCCTCACACTCTAATTGAAGATCCCACAAAGAACCACCACCCTGGGTTATGCTGTGTGAAGCACAGGGACACTCTTGGGACTTGTAGCCAAACAACTGCCAGGACAACACTGTCAGCCATCCTGTCAGCACAGGCACACTACCCCACAGGGAAGCAGAGTCAAAAGGAAGGAAGTATGGGCATGCTGGGAAGGGGGGTGCAGGCAATAGCATGATGAGAGTGGTAGTCACAGCTCAACATCCCCCACCCACATGGCCCAGCAAGCTAGCACTGAAGCATGCACACCTCACAGGGAGTGAAAAGCCATATCAAAGATGTCTGACAATGGTGCTCTGTTGTGGGGAGTACCAGGCCCTGCTGGGACCTGTGCACCAACCAACAGCAGGACACCACTGAATGACATCCTGAGAGTCAACCTGAACACACTGTAAGGGTGGCATGCTTCATGGTGGGATAACTGGGCTGGGGGGAGAAGGAGGGCCGGATGTCCACCAAATACAACCAATGCTGGCCATGCACACACCTCAACATTCACATTGAAAAGCCTCAGGTTTGCAGGACAATGTGCTACACCAATATCAACCTCTTACTGTTACAACTTAGGACAATGCAATGTACAGGCCCGCATCCAGAGGAACAGTCACAACTGTCAGGTGTGTGAACCATTGATGCCTGTAGAAATATAACATACATTGTGTGTCTCTTCCAAAAACAGGTGATGATGGGAACACAGCAGCAGGCGAGGAGGAGTCCCTGTCCCAGGCTCCGGGGGACACTGAGCTCACTGGTGTGGAACAGCCTCTGCACTCCTCGGATGGCGAAGACCTACCTGGCCCCTCCGGTGCGAGTCATCATGTAGCACCAGCAGGACCAACATCTGCACCCCCTGCACCCACCCCTCCAACAACTGCCAATACACATACCACCCCCGCTGACACGGACAGACCAAGGACCACCAATGACAACAGCACAGGGACCCTGGCCCAACGTCGAGCTACGGACAACGACCCCAGTAACAACCCCCAAGGGGGCCTAGGGTCACCTGGGCGTGCCACCGCCGGTCCCGCACGTGTCGCCAGGGGTGGTGGGAGGGGTGGTAGGCAGAGGTCGCTGTTTGCAGAGGGACCTGGACTGCATGATGTCCCACAACTGGCACACATTGCTGATGCGTACCAGAATAGCACCGGAGAGGTCAGCCAGGTAGTGGGGATCCTCAAGGACATCCAACAGCAGCAGGCTGCCCATCATGCCCGCTTGGACTCACACATGTCCCGTGTGGAGACACACATGTCTCGCATGGAGTCCAAGTGGGACACATGGCAAGAACTGACAGCGGTGCATAGGGACATATTGACATGCCTCCGCCAGATTAGCACCAACATGGCCACACCTCCCTGTGTGCCCACAACATCTGGTGCTGCAACAACTGCAACTGCCACAGGGAGGGAGGAGGACTCTGGCGGAGCGTCCCCTGCACCGAAGCAGCCTGCCCGTGAGGGTCCCCCCCCAAAGAAGAGGGGTCATCCGAGGAAGGAAAACTGAGAGGTTGATGGCCACGTACATCCCCCAGGAAGCCAACACCTGTTCTGGAAAGTCTCCTTTGTGTGCAAACTGTTCACCCTGTGGAATGCAACACAACTCTCCCACATGACATGGGGAGTCTAAGTTGGACTAATGTATCAGATGACTGTGGACTGCACTCAGGACATTTCTGCTACCAAGACTTCCAACTCATCTGGGAACTTTGGATCACAATCCCAATGTACAGCACCCACCATCCTGTGCACTATACTCACACATGTCTGTAAATAAAATCACTACTACACCATACTTGCCTCTGTTGTGATTCCAACGTGGTTACTGTCATGGGGATGATGATCTGCTAAATTACACTGTGTATGCTAACTGCTACAGCAAGTACAACACCGTCATGTGAGTCATGGTGACGTGACACATATGAGGGAGACACACCACTAGGGCTACACAACACAGAGACACCAGGGCCATCTGACTCTTCTCCTACACTGATGTTGCCAGGAAATACTGTGGAATGCACAGACACCACACCTATTCACAGTCTGTGTCAACTAGCCCACAGGTGCAGCAAGCAAATGTCAGTCAGATGTGTGACCACAGACAACGCACATCCCAAAGTGAAGCACAGGTTTATTACACATTTACAACATGTTGTTTCCACTACAAATGCAAGGTAATCCCACGTGGCTGTGGCCACAAAGTCAAAAAGTGCAGAAGATAGAAAGTCCAGGGGTGTGTGGCACATCACCTGTAGGGAAACGACTGCTGCCACCCTAAAAGCGGAATCATGGACTCGGGGGATCCAAGTTGACCAAACAACTCTGTAAGCACCCTGTGAAGGTCAGACATGACACACAGTCAAAACCACTGAAGAACAGCACAGAACTGCAATACTCATGCCCAATACATGTCACAAGATAACTACACAAAACCAAGTTAGCATGTCAACACTGTTGGGCAGTACAGACTACCTGCAAGAACACATCGCTGCACGCATCCAGTCAAGTAGCACATGGCCACACTCAAACAGCACCAGAGCACCACCCACACATATCATGCAAACTCACATCATTGACATGACATCTCTGGATACTCACATTCAGCTGAAGAAGTTGGTGATGAGCTGTGTGCGGATATCAACCTCATCATCATCATCATCACTGGCATCGTGGCCCAGGCCAGGATCCTCCACAGGTGGCGGACGTTGGTCATCGTCATCCAGGATGAGAGGCAACTCCTTCCGCACTGCCAGGTTGTGTAGCATGCAGCAGACAATGACAATCTTGCACACCTTTGCTGGGGCATATGGGAGGGCCCCTCCTGTCTTGTCCAGTTAGCGGAAGCGGCTCTTCAGGAGACCAAAGGTCCGCTCGATCACTCTCCTGGTCCGACCATGTGCCTCATTGTAGCGCATCTGGGCTGGTGTCACAGGGTTCCTGAGGGGTGTCAGCAACCACGGCATGTTGGGGTATCCGGAGTCACCTACAGACAGACAATTGCACATTAGCTGAGTTGGAAAAGTGGGCGGAATACAACATAGCAGAACACACACAATGGTACAAAGTCAGTACACACCGACAAGCCAGGCACGCTGGTTTTGCATCTGTGACATCATCCTCGGGATGCGACTACTCCTCATCACGTAGGCATCGTGTGCAGAACCGGGGAAACGGGCACACACATGTGTGATGGTCATATCTGCAAGACATACCACCAGAGCATTGATCGAATGGTAATGTTTACGGTTCCGGTATGCCTGCTCATGTGCCTGTGGTGGTACCAAAGCCACATGTGTCCCATCAATGGAGCCAATGACATGTGGCATCCTCCCCAGGGCATAGAAGTCACTCTTGACGTCAGTGAGTTGTTGACGTGTTGGGAAATATATGTACTGGTTGAGGCATCTCAACATTGCCTCCAAAACATCGCGTAGCACACGCCTGAACATAGTCTGTGACATCCCACCAGCAGTCGCCACAGTGTGTTGAAAGGTACCGGTGGCAAAGAAGTGTAGGGCTGCCATCACCTTCACCTTGGGGGTCAGCGCTGTAGGGTACGGCCGGCCAGGTTGCAAATGTGGGGCCAAGCGCACTGCCAAGTCCACAATCAGCTGCCTGGTGAAGCGGTACCGTCGGATGCTGTCACGTTCCACCATCGTTGCCAGGTCAGGGAATGGTCTATGGACAGCTGGAGCACTGCAGTGCATAGGTGAAGAAAGAAAGATTGTCAGTCACCCCACATATGTGCCATTCACCATACTCAATTTCACATGATACATCATTACGAGACACAAGTACTTGATGTGTGTGCCGTTCTGTTTGGACATATATGGCACCTACATGGACATCATCTAACATCTCAGTTCAACATGTGTTGATAACAGGTTCCAGCGTGTGCTATGGGAAACCATTAGGCTGTGTCACAGTACCCATTTACTGCTGTCACGTTCCACACACACACACCACAGTGACATGTCTGGACAGATGCGCCACAGGCATCACAGCTCATTGACAGGTAGATTCCCAGGGACCCTGTCTTGCCACATGGACAATGGCATGACATGGCGTATCATGTACACGTCAGAAAAACAAACATGACTCCCACAGGTAGTGGCCCCTGTTGCCTCTGCAGGACAGACATGGACGTCTGTGACACACACACACACAACATCAAAATCCATGCACAAACAACGTGGATGTGGAGACTGTCTCCCATTGTGCACATGGAGTCAGAGACATCGGAAACACAACATGCACACAGACTGTGGAGGGCCATCACTATTGTAGCAATGGGTCACCCTGTGATGTACATGCCTTCCCACATGTGAGCCTGGGGGTATGTGACATGTCATACACATACACAACCTGGAAATGTGACCATGCCACATGCTCCAAAATGAACAGTTGCACATCACAGTGGTCAGGTGCACAACACACAAAGGATCCTGTCCCCATGAACACATGCACAGCCTGGGTGTGGCTGCCCCCAAGTGCCACCCCAAAAACCACATGTTTACCCCCATACACAGAAAAGGTAATGCAGCCTTACATGCCTTAGATACAGTGTGGACTGGGTGTGGTGTTGTAGGTGTGCCCCTGAGTCCCTGGAAAGTATATGTGGCAGGCATAGGTTCACCAGTGACCAGCATGGTGACATATGCGTGTGACCTGTACAGGGACGCGTTGTACAGCAATGGACCGATCGGTGTGCCCGCACGGCCTATTGCATCTGTTGTGAGCGGGTACGCGTTGTACAGCAATGGACCGAGCGGTGTGCCCGCACGGCCCGTTGCATCTGTTGTGAGCGGGTACGCGTTGTATCCCGGAATACGCGTTGTACAGCAATGGACCGATCGGTGTGCCCGCACGGCCCATTGCATCTGTTGTGAGCGGGTACGTGTTGTATCCCGGAATACGAGTTGTACAGCAATGGACCGAACGGTGTGCCCGCACGGCCCATTGCATCTGTTGTGAGCGGGTACGCGTTGTATCCTGGAATACGCGTTGTACAGCAATGGACCGATCGGTGTGCCCGCACGGCCCATTGCATCTGTTGTGAGCGGGTACGCGTTGTACAGCAATGGACCGATCGGTGTGCCCGCACGGCCCATTGCATCTGTTGTGAGCGGGTGCGCGTTGTACAGCAATGGACCGATCGGTGTGCCCGCACGGCCCATTGCATCTGTTGTGAGCGGGTACGCGTTGTACAGCAATGGACCGAGCGGTGTGCCCGCACGGCCCATTGCATCCGTTGTGAGCGGGTACGCGTTGTATCCCGGAATATGCGTTGTACAGCAATGGACCGAACGGTGCGCACGCATTGGCTGGGGCCTGGCATGGCAACGGACGCGTTTTCGAAGCTTCAACGAGTCTGATGCAGTGAATTGAGTTGGGCAGCCACAACAATGTTGCAAATTCATGGGTGTCATGAAGTTGAAGTTTTGAAGGATGCTGTGGGCGTGTATTAGTGCTGCTATTCCATGGATTGGTCAGATTCAGAAGATGCAAACGACTTGGACCTATCACTTTGGACACATGGGACAGTATCTGCCTCTGCAGAACACATATAATGCTGGCTGTTCCCCTGAGGGCTCACTTGCCTGCACTACATGCTCCAGGACGACATCTGCCACCAACACTGCTGCTGTCTCTGCATCCTCTGGCTACTGCAATGGCACGTACTGTGGATAGAGCCCCAGCCTTCAGCCTTCAGCCTTGAGGAGAACCAGGCCCTGCTGGACAACCTCCTTCCACAGTACAGCAAGCTGTATGGGACACCAGGGGAGCAGGTGAGTGTGCTGTCCACTGCCTTACTAATTGTGCATGTTGTCTGACTAGCAAGACTTCCAGTGTGCACACCACTGGCTAGCATGCTCACTGAGTAGTTCTCACCCCCAAAGTGTGTAGTCACATGCACTGAACAGGTACAGTGCAGTAACAGTGCATTCCAACAAGGTTTACTTCCCATGCAATGATACCATGTAGTAACTGCTGGCAAACTGTTCATAGCCATCGTTGCACTGCCTGTGTACATCATATGCCCCTGTGATTGAGACATGTATATCCGACTGTGTGATGCACGGATATGTTGCATGTGTAGTAATGGCCTTTTCACTTTGTCATCCTCACAGGTTGATGCCCACCGTAAGCAGGAAATCTGGCTGACCATCGCCCGGGCAGTAAGATCCGTGGGGGTCTACAAGCGCCGGATCCGCAACTGCCAGAAGAGGTGGCAGGACCTTCGTGGCTGGACCCGGAGGATCGCAAGGGTCCAGCTGAAGCTGTCGCCTCCTCGCAGGAGGGGCGGACACCGGACCCTGACCCCCCACATGCTCCGGATCCTGGCGGTGGTCTTCCCTGACCTGGATGGGCAGCTGAAGGACAGACAGCAGCAAGGAGGGGGTGAGTCCATGACTGCACTGTGAACTCTGTCTGACATGCTATGTGCCCTCCTCTGGCCTGGTTAAACTTCCACAGTACATCAGTCTTGTGGTCCAGGACCCATGTCCCTCAATTGTGACATGCCCACTCCTCATCTGATACGCAGGTGTGGTCCTTACGGTCAGGAAATTGTGTCACTTGGGTACAGGGTCCTTGCATTTTGCTTTGCTCAAGGTGGGGGACAGCTTTTGTTCCCGTGACTTTGTGGTGGGCTTCATGGGTGGGTCGATTGCTCACACAATGCCTAAGTCGTGAAATGTAATCTGGGTGTAACTTTGATATGTGGTCCACTTGCTGATCTGAATCACCACATGTCCCTGGGGTATTTGGCACACCCCATGCTGCGGGTGGGAACAATGTTTGGGCCTCAGGAGTATGTATGTCATGTGTGTCACACATGCTTAGCCACCTGCCTACTGTCCAGGGCTCATCCCTCTTACAGGTGGAGCTGGACAGTCATGCCTACTCCAGGGCATACAATACACTCTGTACTCCCACTCCCGTGTATCAGCTGACATGTTGTGATCAGTGAAATGTTCCCTCAGGTGTCTGCCTCTGTGTCATTGTGCTGTGGCTTCGTTGTCAGGACTACTGGTATGTTTATCGGTTAGGGCTCAGCATGCCATCTGAGATGTGACCATGAGAGACGATACTTCTGTGACTTATAGTTGTTTGATCACTTGACTGTGCACACATGTGTATGCGACTGTGACTTTCAGGCAGCTGTTTTTCATTCACAGCACACTGTGAGGTGCTCAGGTTCTGAGAGTTGTGTTTCATGTCTCCCATATGTCCAATTGGTATGACGTGGACAAATACGAGTTCAGATGATGTGGTTTGTGGGGGATGGACATGTGCACTTGTCAGCTACATAACTTGCATTCACCATGTCCTAGGATTGTGACACAGTGCAGACTGTTGTTGGCTGGCTGCCATGGCCATGTGACTGGAGACATTGATGTATGACTTTGCACGCATGCCTGTGTCATGGCATTAAACTTCCTAAGAGTGATCCTGCAGGGGAGTGACATGTGCAACATGCACCCCATTGTGGCATTGACTATCCGGACATGGGTGCATCATGGTGTCTGGTGCTGGTATGCATCACATGCATTTCTATTTAGACTCTGGCCATCCCTTTATCCGGACACCTGCACTGACTCAGTGGCAAGAGATGTGATGTGTGCATGTTCACATACTTCACCGTGTTCTCTGCAATGTCCAACAACTGTGTAGGTGGTGCATGTGTCCACACTGGGGTATTACCATCAGACAGGCACCAGACAGATGGGTGCAAGGGCAGGAGGGGTGTGAGTTCCATGGTTGACCATCAGACTGACAATTGGCTTCTCCGAATCTGTGTGAGGACTTTTGGCAATGTTCAACTAAGGATGCCAGGGCTTGCTCTGTAATGTGCTGTACTTACTGTGGTGTGTGCGGTCAGTGCAGGTGACTGATGTTTGTCTGTTTCCCTAATTGTTTGCAGATACATCCACGGCCACAGGAGGGGACAGCTCCACGGACCAGGAGGAGCTGCAGAGCCAGACTGGGTCAGCAGCCGACGAGTGGTCGGAGGGACCCAGTGGCACGGAGGGCGAGGGGAGCCACACCGAGGAGTCCTCAGCACCATCCACCTCAGCTGAGGACCACAGCAGCTCGGAGGATGACTCCCTTGTGGAGGCGGGTGTCAGCAGCCACCACACCCCAGCTAGTCTGTCTGGCCCCGCCACCACCACCACCGCCCTCCCATTGGCTCCGATTCCAGAGGTCCGTGGAGGCTCCCGTGTTCGGGAGCGTGTCTCCTTCGTGCCAGGCACCGCACCCCCTGCCCCTGTGTCCCCTGCTGCCCTGAGTGAGGAGTCTGTGTACCTACTTCGGCAGCTCCATGTAGGGCAGACAGCAATGCTGAGTGTCCTCCATGCACACACCACTCTGTTGACACAGCTGGTGTCATTCATGGAGGGCATCTCGACGGGTATGTCTGCCCTACAGAGGAGCAATAAGTCCATGGACTCCTCCCTGACGGCAGCAGTGTCCCTCCTCCAACAGTCCCTCACCCCTCCTACCTCTGCCCCATCCACACTTCCTGGCACCCTACCTGTCCAAAGCACATGCACACCTGCACAATCACCCAAACACACAGACACGAGCAGCACAGACACACCCAAAAGAAAGGCAAGACGTGCACACAAGCATCCTCAGGGGACTGATACCACACACACAGGGGATGGGGAACAGACACACACACAGGCATCCACAGTCACTCCGCAGTCCTCCAAATCCTCTCCCTCCAAGACCCCTTCCCTTGCCTCACCTGCAACCCCACCTACACAGCAGCTCTTCCTCTGTGACCTCGGCCTCTTCCCCTCCGATCCTGCTGATCCAGCATACCGGGGGAAGAGGAAGTCCACCCACACAGAGGGGAGTGCCCCTCGCCCCCGGACACCCTCCCCCAGGTGCAGGCAGACTGAGGACCCCATTCGGAAGTCCCCCCGGACCAGGAAGGGCAAGACCCCACCACCACCACCACGCAGCTCCACCACCCAGTCTCTCTCCTCCATCCCCCAGGCCACCACTCCACAGGTTCCACCGCCACACCCTGCCCCAGGTTCCCCCACACACCGATACCGCATCCCCAAACTGCTTAGGCCCTCCCCCTGCCACTTGCTCTTCCACCCCCAAACCAGACGCTCTGCCTGTTTGTGCCACTGGTGTGGAGACCGGGTCCCCCCTCTGTCCTGCCCACCTCATCTGCCCCCCTTCCACTCCCTTGGAGTCATGCACTGCAGTGGAGTCCACAACCACCCCGTCTGACTCGGGCACTGCAGTGGGGACCCAGTCCACTCCATCTGACCAGCTCACTGCAGTGGTTGCAGCACCCACACCATCTGACTTGTGCCCTACAGTGGTGCCGGCCCCCCTGAGTCAGACACCTCCACTGCAGTTGCCGGTGACACTCCTGCACCCACCACCCCTTCACTGCCTCACTCTGGCATCCCCTGATCCTGTCCCTGCGGTGCCTGGCCTGCCCCTTGTATGCCCCTCCAAGGGGATGTCCCCTGTCCGTACCAATGCAGGCAAGCAAACGGTGACAAGTTGTCACATATCACCCTGTTAGGACTGTGTATTTGGACTGGCCATTGGCCTTAGTTTCATCTGGACTTCAAATTTTAGTTTGACATTTGCTGAATAAAGCCTCTTTTTGTTTACTTGTGGTTTTTCTTTTGATGTACATGATGTAGATGAGTATCATCATGCATTTGCAGTTGTAATAGTGTTCAGATCAGGAAAATGAAGTGTTGCTGTGATGGACTCCATGTGGTCCATGGGATATGTGTCCTGATGTAGTCTGGATCTATAGCATCCTTTGCTGCAGTCTGAGGGTGTAATGTTCAGCATTTGACACAGGGATGTACGTTTTGCATTTGTAAATTAACATCTTTGTCTTACACTGATGCACATCTGGTGGGCTTACCACTGTTCAATGTTTCTATTTCCCTGACTGTGTGCCCATCTCCACTGGACATGCAGTTTAGCACATCAATGTTGAAGGACTCATCTGTGTATACAGTGCAACTTGCTTGACACGTGTTTTGGGTGTATGCAGATGACTGACGTGACACTCCCGTACCCAGGCTGATGTGAGCAGAGCCTTCAGTGTGTTGTAGTTGTTGACTCACTGACCGAGTGTTCTGCTGACATGTTTGAGTCGTGCACAGACAAGGTTTGGCACAGCGGACCTTCCACAGGAGTGGAGTGCCCTCATGGCAGTGTGTAATCCCGTGACATTGCCTGGGCCCGTGTTGTGTGTTGTGTAAGCATGTCTGTGCGTGTTCCCTTCCCTTTTCCTACACAGGCTGTGTCCCTACGGATGTTCCTGTTTGTGATGCTTGCTGAGTTGTTCTGTGTTCATCCAGCATCTTGGACCTGGTTTCTCCGGGATGTGGGTGCATGGCAAACTAATGTTCATCAGGTTGTCATCCCTAGTTGTCTTTGTTGTCAGGGCTGGGGATGTGGGCAAACGCAGATGGGACACAGTCAGGATTCCCCTTGGCACTTGTTGGTTACACAAGTCATGTAATTTACAGTTTCTGCTAGCTTTCAGTGATTGTGACACGTTGTGTGTGTGACTGCTGCCACTCCTCAGGGTCAGAGCTGCAATGTTGGAAGTTGTCTACGTGTGTTCTTTGTGGGTCACCTTGGCTTCTTCATTGGTGTGTGACTATGGCCGGGATCCCATTGATTGGGGTGGATTTCACGTCATGCCCATGTACCGCGTACTGTGCAGTGTGTCAGACATTCACGAGTCTTGTTGACTGGCCATGTGTGATGGGTTTCTGCACCTTAGTTCCCACCACCACCCCTGGGATTGTCATGGGTGCATGTGCAATGTCACCAGTCCATGTGAGCTTCACTGCTGCACATTGGTGGAGATCAAGGTGTGTGGTGTTGAGTGTGTGCAAATGTGAGTTGTTGCACGGCTAGACCCCTACCTCCATATTGGCCTTGGCTGGCAGGCCGTTTTGATTGATTTGTGCTTGTGTAGGTGTGATGGTAGTTTGTTGCTCAGGACACATGGCTGTGGTTCACAGTGTGAATGACATCTACCTTTGTCATCACAGTGGGATTATCATGCAGGCTAGTGTCACCACAATGTGGGGTCCCTGGGGGTAGTGCTGTGGTGGGTCTGTCTCTTGCTGTGTTAGTTGCTGTTCCTACAAGCTTGTGTGACATGTGTAATTTGGGCTCCCTCTCATCTAACAATGCCTGTTTGCCCACATAGGGGAATCCGATCCATGAGTTACTTTTGTATGGCACTGTATACACATCTGTGTAATTGGAATTCAGGCCTCCTCATGTGTTGTGTGGTTGCCTGGGGACACTGGCACACACCCCCATCACCTGTTGTGTTTGATATGCAGTGTGAGTCTGCCTGTTTGTGTTTGTGCATTTGCACCACTGCATTGGCATATCTTGAGTGTGCCATTGGCTGTATGTTGTTTGGTGGCTTTCCCCTGCTGTCCCTGGGACTCCTAGGTCATCAGTCAGCACAATAATCATGGTTTGTATGTCCCATTGCTGCCATGGTATGGTATTTGTTCACCTGACATCTACAGTCTCCACAGGATATCTACATTTGTGTGTCCATTGGTGCAGATATGTGGGTCTGCATTATGATGGTCACTTATGTCATTGTGTTATTTGTGAATGTTGACAATGTGAGCCCCCATGGGTGATGTTTGTATGCACATGGCCAAAACGATGTTTCATTGCCACTGCACTGTTTGCCTCACCCAATCTATGTTGCTATGGGACACAAGCACTACTATGCCACTGATGTGTTTGTTGTTGTGTGACCAGGAATCATCCATGCAGTTTGGCTTTGGCATCTTTTACCATGACTGGGGCTTTAGGCCCCATTGCCACACTGTTCAAAATGTGCATCAGCTATGGACCCCACACTTACCTTTTGGTCACTGTGATGATGGGGCTTTAGGCCCCATTGCCACACTGTTCAAAATGTGCATCAGCTATGGACCCCACACTTACCTTTTGGTCACTGTGATGATGGGGCTTTAGGCCCCATTGCCACACTGTTCAAAATGTGCTTCAGCTATGGACCCCACACTTACCTTTTGGTCACTGTGGTGATGGGGCTTTAGGCCCCATTGCCACACTGTTCAAAATGTGCTTCAGCTATGGACCCCACACTTACCTTTTGGTCACTGTGATGATGGGGCTTTAGGCCCCATTGCCACACTGTTCAAAATGTGCTTCAGCTATGGACCCCACACTTACCTTTTGGTCACTGTGGTGATGGGGTGTTCGAACCCATTGCCACAGTGGTCATGGTCGGCTTGCATTGTGGAGGCCACACACATTTATGTGTGACACATGTGATGGGGGTCACATTGTATGTTCAATGTCATGTTCAGTGTTGTAGGCATTTGACACAGACTACACACGCTTGTCATGGTGTTGGGGGGGATGTAATTTTCAGACATTCCTTATGTGGGAGTATGCTGGTTGTGTCATGCATTACCCGTCCTATGAGTAGGGGTGGTGGTAGTGGCAGGCATCCAGCCCCCTATGAGTAGGAGTGGTGTCAGTGGTAGGCATCCATCCCCCTAAGGGTGGGGATGGTAGTAGTGACAGGCATCCAGCCACCCATGAGTAGGGGTGGTGGTAGTGGCAGGCATCCATCCCCCTAAGGGTGGGGATGGTAGTAGTGACAGGCATCCAGGCCCCCATGAGTAGGGGTGGTGGTAGTGGCAGGCTTCCAGCCCCCCTGAGTAGGGGTGGTGGTAGGGTGGTGTTAGTGGTAGGCATCCATCCCCCTGTGAGTGGGGATGGTAGTAGTGACAGGCATCCAGGCCCCCCTGAGTAGGGGTGGTGGTAGTGGCAGGCATCCAGCACCCCCTGAGTAGGGGTGGTGGTGGTGGAAGGCATCCAGCCCCCCATGAGTAGGGGTGGTGGTAGTGGTAGGCATCCATCCCCCTATGAGTGGGGATGGTAGTAGTGACAGGCATCCAGCCCCCCCTGAGTAGGGGTGGTGGTAGGGTGGTGTTAGTGGTAGGCATCCATCCCCCCATGAGTGGGGATGGTAGTAGTGACAGGCATCCAACCCCCCTGAGTAGGGGTGGTGGTAGTGACAGGCATCCAGCCCCCCATGAGTAGGGGTGGTGGTAGTGGCAGGCATCTAGCCCCCCATGAGTAGGGGTGGTGGTAGGCATCCATCCCCCTATGAGTGGGGATGGTAGTAGTGACAGGTATCCAGGCCCTCCTGAGTAGGGGTGGTGGTAGTGGCAGGCATCCAGCACCCCCTGAGTAGGGGTGGTGGTGGTGGCAGGCATCCAGCCCCCCATGAGTAGGGGTGGTGGTAGTGGTAGGCATCCAGCCCCCTATGAGTGGGGATGGTAGTAGTGACAGGCATCCAGGCCCCCCTGAGTAGGGGTGGTGGTAGTGGCAGGCATCCAGGCCCCCAGGAGTAGGGGTGGTGGTAGTGGTAGGCATCCAGGCCCCCCTGAGTAGGGGTGGTGGTAGGGTGGTGTTAGTGGTAGGCATCCATCCCCCCATGAGTGGGGATGGTAGTAGTGACAGGCATCCAGCCCCCCCTGAGTAGGGGTGGTGGTAGTGACAGGCATCCAGCCCCCCATGAGTAGGGGTGGTGGTAGTGGCAGGCATCTAGCCCCCCATGAGTAGGGGTGGTGGTGGTGGTAGGCATCCATCCCCCTATGAGTGGGGATGGTAGTAGTGACAGGCATCCAGGCCCCCATGAGTAGGGGTGGTGGTAGTGGTAGGCATCCATCCCCCTATGAGTGGGGATGGTAGTAGTGACAGGCATCCAGGCCCCCCTGAGTAGGGGTGGTGGTAGTGGCAGGCATCCATCCCCCTAAGGGTGGGGATGGTAGTAGTGACAGGCATCCAGGCCCCCCTGAGTAGGGGTGGTGGTAGTGGTAGGCATCCAGGCCCCCCTGAGTAGGGGTGGTGGTAGCGGTAGGCATCCATCCCCCTATGGGTGTGTATGGCATTGGTGATGGCCATCCCACCCCTATGGTTATGCTGTTGCTGGTGTACGTCATTTGTGCATCCCTATGTGTGTGTGACATATTTCGGGTACATGTCGTTTGTTTGTGTTGTTGGTGTTTGACTTACCGTCTGCGCCATACGCATCCGTGCCGGTCCCGGTAATAGATGTAGAGTATAGGTAGGACCTGCGCGATGGGATTCATGCTTGGGTCATCTCGTTCGGGTTTCGCGTGTCTTCGACTCGTACTCGTTGCTGGCTTGTTCGTCTCGTAGCCGTGGATCTTCTTGTGGCGCGAATCGGAGCTTATGTACGGCTCTCCCGGATGCTCAAACGTGACGGTGGTAGAGACGGGTTCGGCGCGTACGGAAGGCGCATCGTACTCGTCCGGCCGGAAGGTGCTGTGTATTTGCTTCCATGCGACTCGAATCGGCGTTTACGGATCCGGCTCGGGCGGGGAACAGGAGCTGAAATGGGTGAGTACGGCTCGCTCGGAATCTGGGCTGTTATGCGCATCGTACTTGTTAGTTCGGACGAGTGTTCGAATCGGTCGGGAAACACGCGTTCGGCTTGTATTTTTTCCGGACGAATACTGTTAGGTGCGCTTCCGGCCGAGATCGGAATCGACCCCACAGTGTGTGACTACAGGTCCGGCCCCCCTGTGGGATTCATGGGGCTCATTCTGAAAGTTTCAGAGTAAGCATAACTCTTTCCTTCGTAGCACTCGTCACTCTGATTTTGATTGCTTATCTGACGCCATTTATTTACAGCACAGTAGCGCATAATCCGGCATTAGCAATCAGCCACTTTTCTACAAGCGTCACATTCCGTTCCACTAACGCTCATTTACCCGCATAGTGTACAAACACGACGTTTACCCAGTCACATGATTAATGTGGAAGAAGAAGCTTTCTTCTGCCTGAATGTTTATGTCTGTGTGTTTTGTTTGTCCCACCCCCCTTTTTTCCTTCTCAACAGGTATTGAGCAACTAGAAGGATACCTCCTCTTCCAATTAACGCACCTTAGCGCGTACGACATATTTTGGTTGAAATACACAATTTTTTTACCATCACTAATCCTCCACTCACATAGGTCCTGACGAAAGCCAACACAACTCTGATATCTGGCTGAAACATGTAGACCACACAGGATACTGGAGACATAATTTACCTCTACATATATCCGCCGCTCTGCTTTTAATACTGCCAAGGGCCCTTCATTAAATTTCTCCAATCCTAGGGACTCTTTGGACAGTTTTTAAACCACACTCTTTTCACTTCACTGCACACTCACTGCACAAAACCTGCTCCGCTGTAATCAGGTGTTGAAGCACACCCGAGGTGCACTCTGCGCCTTGGGTGGGACCCGATGATGAAGCATGCCACCAACTAGGTTGGTGGGTGAGGGTCTTCATAAAAAACAAATGAGTTTTTTCTCCCAGACATGAACGCCTAGCTTCTACACAAATAGCTAGTTCTCATTGATATTTACTTTCCTCACTTAGGCCTGGCTCCCAGTGTTCCCAATGGTGTCGCGCAATTGGGGGTCCCAAAATCCTCAAAATGGTGACCTACGTGGGCGGGGCCTCTTTCATTCGCCTCAAAATGCTTTCCGCCCCTGGCCCAGGCCGTCCCCTCTCTCAGAACTGTTGCCGCTATCTTTCTTTTAAAGGTCCCAATACTCTGCTGCCTGTGAGGTTCTCCAATGTCTCCAGTCCATAAACCAGGCCCCCTTGTCATTTACTGCCTCCTCGGCTCTCGTCTCCTGAGGGTCTAAACTCTGTCCTGCTGCTCTGCACATTCATGTCACGAGTTCTGAGGCCTCTGAAAACATGGCCTCTCGCAGTGGGTCCCAGTATACACTGCTAGTCTCTCAGCCGCTAATGCGGCCTCCCGCGTCCCCGCACACGTCCCAAATCTTCCGCCTCCAACACACAAGGGGATGCCAGTCGAGTTCCCCGTCGTCTCTCCTCCAGTGCAGCCTTGTCCGTTGCGCTCAGAGGCAGCTGTCTGTCGCGCCAATGTCTCTGCCCGCCGCAGCTGCCCCTAGACGGCAGTGTGTGCAGATGAACGCGAACTCGGGGGCCGCCACTCTCCGCCACAAGAGTCTGCTTCCCGCTGCGGCGCAAGCACTTGCACCCACCCCAGGTCGCCCATCTCTACCTCACAAGGGGATGCTGGGTGGGTGGTCTATGCACCCCAGTTCGCTCTGCTTCACTTCTCGTGCACTGCCACGCCCCTCTGCATCCAGTTACGGCCTCTCGCTCCACTCCTCGCCGCGTGCTCATGGCAGCCCACCATCCCCGCCTCCAGGTCGTGAAGTGGGCGGACAATCCTCAGCACAGGGTTTGCCAGTGTCCACCACCTGTAGCGGCTCCTCGGCCGGAATCTCCACAACCGGCCGGAATCTCCACCATCGGGCCGGAATCTCCACCAAAGGGCCGGAATCTCCACCAAAGGGCCGGAATCTCCACCAAAGTGCCGGAATCTCCACCAAAGGGCCGGAATCTCCGGCCCGAGTGCGGACATAAAGTTAGTATGAGTAAGTGCATTCTGTGAATACCAAAATGAGTAAGTGCATTCTGTGAATACCAAAATGAGTAAGTGTATTCTGTGAATACCAAAAAGTACTAACTTTACGTTTTTGACGTAAGTTAGTTCTGTGAATCGGGCCCGTTGAGTTTTGCAATTTCTGGTCAAGGTATCTCTCTGGACCCAAACAAAGCAAAAGCATAAAGTACCTAGCAGTGTAAAAGAAATTTATAGATTTTGTGGTCTGCCAATTTCTATAGACAGTTTATCAACAATTTTTCATGCATTAAAAACTCTTAACTGAAATACCTGAGAAGGATCATCCATTCAATTGGGGTACTAAACAAGAATGGGCCGTTCAGGTTTTGAAGGGAGCTTATACAATCGTACAAACTAAAACATCCAGGTTGTACTTGGGTATTTTTTGTAGAAACTGGTGCCTTCGTGGTGATTAGTGCAATTATATCACAGAAACATACTGAAAGAGGAGCAGAGCTGTTTATTTATTTTTCTCTTCCTTACCCCAATTTTGCCCAGAAGATATCAATGGCTTCAGAGTGCTTGCATAGCTCTTGGTTGAATAGCTCTCTTGTGTGGAGGACTGGAGCTTAGCATTGGTGTCTTATTCCTTGTCCCCACAACTAATTTGGAGGTACAACAGTCTCAGGATAGCAAGGCATAGACCAGGGCCTAATGGGCAGATATCTTGGAAACAGCGGCAGCTCCTTCATTATGGCAGAGTAGCGCCCCTCCCCCCCTCTCCAGCTGCCTCAAAATGGCAGGAAAGGAAAAATAAAAAGATAATAAGCATGCTTTATTATCGTTTTATTTTTCCTTTCCTGCTGAGTCTTTCGGGGCGGGCCATAGGGGATGACAGGCTGCAGGAGGAGTTGTGGGCACTGTTGTCAGTGCGCATGACGGTTTGACCGGCTGTCACAGGCCAGTCAAACTCCCATGAGCACTGAAGCTGTCTCCAACCCGAGCTGTGTTGCCAGGGCCGAGACTGCAGGCAAATTCATGGCGCTCACCCCAGTCCTGACGCTGCTTTCATGCTGCCACCAGCAGCATGAGAGCAGCATCAGGATTGGCCGCAGTGGAGTTTGGGAGCCTGTGCCTGCGGAGGAGAGGAGCAGAAGTGTGCGACACAGCCGGCTGCAGGTAAGTTTTATTATGTTATTTATTTTTTTGTTTTTTCATCCCCTGACCCCTTCTCCCTGCCCCCGCACTCTTCATCAATACCAAACGCTACTGCTTGTAAATGGTAATTCTTTCTGATTCAGCACTGCCTCATCTAGGTACCTCTCTTACTTTCTTAGGCTGGAGGATGGCAGCAAGGAGGTCATGAGGTTCCAGGCAGAAATTAGTAACTCAAACTGGTCTACCTGCGGTGCTGCCATGGTCAGGGTCAAAACAGGTTCATCACCCATGATGGAAGGGACAACTCTTCTTCTGGGCTCTGAGTGAGGCAGACAGATATTATAAGCTTCTCCTCCTGCACAGCAGCTGGCAGAGACAGTTGGGTTGTTGGTCTTCTTACTCCTAAGAGGATCTCTTCTGTGGGTCAGAGTCCAGGATCTTCTTACACAGACAGCACAGCTCTTCTCCTTGTAAGTTAGTCCAGCATCACTTCTTAGCTGAGACTTCACCCTAGTTTGGGAGTGGGCTGCAATCAGACAGACTCTGTCCCTGCAACTGAGTTCTCCCCAGCTCTATTGGTGCTTAGCTCTGTTCTTGGTTTTGAGGGATTCTAGAGAAACCTTCTGGTCAAGCAGGCCAGTATTTATCATCAGAGCTGGCCAAAATGTTCTCTAGCATAGTTCATATTCCGGGTGGCTTCTCCAATCAAACATTGCATACAGTAGGTGCCATAGGCAAGTAGCACCCCTTTTAGGCAGGTTCCAACTGGCCCAGGTACAGACATTTATCAGGGTCAGGCAGCAGGTCACATCGCATTATAAATGCAGATCAGGCAAGAAGAGGGGAAGTAGGTGGGAATTTTTTAACAGAGGCATGGTGGCAAGCACGACAACCCCACTTACAGTAACAATGTAAATCACTACCACCTAATCCAGGATTCAAAGGAATGCACAAAGAGCAAACTCCCAAGTCACACAAAGCCCTCCATCAGTTGATTTGACATTTTACATGTGAAATGCAAAAGTGATTTCGCCATGCACCCTTAACAACTCGCACACTGTTCTTACACTCAACTCATATAGGCGCAAATTTATCATGATTTTGCATCACCCTTTCACCATGTAAGGGGGTACAAGGGTGACACAAAACCTAAGTGAGATTTATAAAGTCACACAAGTCTAGCTTGTGTGGCCCTGAGTACCTTGATGAATTTTGAGTAATGCAAGGCAGTGCAAATCGCTGCCTTGCGTTACTCTGCTCCATTGAGGTGGTCCATGGGTGGAGCATGGGTGTTCCTATGCATCCACCCATGGATTTTTGTGCATTTCCAGATTTATCAAACACTGGTAAACCTGGGAATGTGTCAAAGTGCTATGCCTTCCCAGGAGAGTCACAACAAGGAGGAATATCTCCTCGTTGTTTTTTTCTCTTTCTCAGTGTGCTGCAGCACACTGAGAAAGAGGAAAATGCCTCTGTGGATTCTTTTTGTGCAGGAAGTGCCCCTTCCTGCATGTAAACAATCCTGCCTGGAACACAGGCACCCATGCACCATGGTGCGAAGGTGCCTGCGTTGGCGCAAGGCAGCACATTGGGTGCCAGTGCAAGCAAAGGACAGGAATGCGCTGTATCATGTTAAATACAGTGCATTCCTGCACTTTCGCTTTCACTTAGCACAGCAAGGTGGCGTATTGTGATGCACTGCAAGAAATAATGATAAATCTTACCCAGAAAGTGTACAAGCTCGCTATCCACACATATACACACATGCAAGTAAAATACAACCACACAACAGACCCTATGGGGACTTCCTCCAGTAACAGGGCATTACCCGTGTGGTTCTTGCGTAGTGTGTAAGCAGACTAAAGTGACCAAGGAGATCTGTTTCTCCGCTAGTTTCAAGTGGACCCTCACCCGCCATACAAATTGTAACACAACACAATGCATTTACATGGTAACCTGTCCCTGCGGCCTGAGATACATAGGCATGACAATGCGTACAGTCAAGACCCGGATTACTGAACACAAAAGTAACATTAGATGTCAGAGGGTCACAACCAGACTATACACGCACTTTAAAGATACCAAACATCATCCTGACTCTCTCCAGTGGGTGATCCTGGAAGCCCACAATCAGATTTTACAATCGATGCTTTTCAGGATTGAACAGAGATGGGTCCATAGACTCTCTACACACCGTGTAGGGCTCAATGACGACATCCCCTGGGGCTTACTGATTTAACCATATCCATACCCCTAGTTCTTTATAAATGAGTACAGTATCCGATAACATCTGCTCTGTGGCACTTACCAATGCCTATCAGTGGTATGCCTCTTGATACTAGGACCATCGGACATGATCGATCTCCTTACACCTATGGGTATGTAGTCCCTACAGACACATCATTCGTGAACCATTCACCTACACCTTTGTCTGTCTCACACCGTTTGACTGACCTGGATACAACCCAGATGTTGTCTACTCCAACTGACACCATTTCACCCATGGCAAGCTTTCTCCACGCTGCCTTCATTATATCATCATGCATCATCGCTTACACGATCTCTACCTTTGATTCTCAACCCTGTAGGTGATTATTATTAATACTCCTATGATACACTGACACTAGACCTATTTAGACCTATGTACGAGTTTGACATACACCTTTTAGGGATTTATCTCAGATACTTTTCCAAGATGGCCACTCCATTCACCAGTATCTCATTAGATTTTCCACCATGGCCCGTAGTCCCGTGAGATCTCCCATGAACCGCGTGATGATTCGCGGACTGTGTTGTGACCAGGAGGATTGCTGACAATAACATATTGACACACCCCATTGCCTCTGATTGCCAACTTCGTAGACGGCCACTACTGGTACTACGATGAGACTGATTATTCTTACTCTGTATAACACTATTATACACCTCTTAGTTACCTTTCTAAGATGGCGGCTTCATTTACGAGCATCCCATCACACTGTTTACCATGGCCCAGAGTCACGCGAGATCTCCCCTGAACCGCGGGAAGATTCGCGGGCTCTGAATCGACCAGGAGTATTTCTACCCACCGGACTAGTCCCACTTCACCATCCCGGTTCCGGCGGCAGGGTAGGTCAGGATACGAGCGCTCTCCGAGTGTGGGTAAGTGGTTCCCCTTTTTACCCGGATCGCCCCGACGCCCAAACTAACATGTGGGTATGTGACTTGATCGGGGACGCTCTGAGTTTATGTCTCCCACTCTCCCATTCCCCCTTGGGGGCATCCAACCCGTTCCGCCCATCCGTGATAGATGGAATCCCTGCCGGGTGGATACCATGTTGATTCTTATTCGGTACTGGCTTGACAGCATGTACACCACCATGAGTAGCTACTGCCCTGGGATCGCCACTATACGGGATACACGGGCCATTGATTGCCTCAACAGGAGGTGGGAGCTGGTAGCGGACCCTGGGCACCCCATTACTGTTAATTGCCCCTTGTATGTTTCTGCCGCCAGAGCCCCCCACCCCTTGTGTCTCACACTGATCATATTGGCTCCATTCATGACTACATTCAGCCTCCTGTTTCCCCACTTTATCATCTAGGACACACATTGGTGTCCATATTGACCGCCGGACTCCGTTGCAGGCAACCTTAGTCAGCAACTTGGGTGAGCCGTGTTCTAGCATATCTGTTTTTTATTAAATAAGTTTTAGATCTTGAATGTCCTTCAATTTTATTGTCATTATCATGTGCTTATTATGTATAGCTGGGATTTCCATCATACGATTGTCGCATGAATTTTTTCGTATTTTTTCCTTTTTTTAGTACACCACAAGCACGGTGTAGAGCATGGGTGTATATGCACTAAATACACCTACACACCTTGTCTGAGTATATCTAATGTGATGCTGAATAAATAATCGTAAATATGTATTTTTTGTCCCCACATTTAGGGCACCTACTTGATTACATGGTATGTAGGTTTTCCACTTATCATGTCGTGTAGATAGTTATTTTTGGTCCTGATGAAGTGCCTTGATCCTTCTGACGCATAGAGCACGAAACATGTTGACCTTTAGAGAGTAGAGCATATATAGCTAGAAATCTTTTATCTAGTTTACTGCCACTCTCCCTGTTTTTACTCAGGCAGTTTACCTCCCAGAATAAAACACTACTAGGACTAACTGACCTGTTTTAATCCACGCATTGCACATCTACACACACACTAGGCCCCTCACCCCCACTGCACCCAACGGCAGGAACAAAAGATCCCCGCCAAAGAGCCCCGTACTGGGTGCCCGTCCAGGTATTGCAGCGCCGACCTGACGAGGGGCAGGCTCATATGATGAAGCATGACACCTAGCTTGCTAGGTGTGTGAGAGTCCTAGTTCCGACAAGGGAATTCCCCCCTTGTTTTCTACTTCAGGTGAGACGACCAATCCTTGGTGTCATCTTCACCTACACTCCCACGTTCTTTTACTCAGACCCTGAGGAACTTCATACCCTCTTTGCTTACTGCAACACAGGCACCCATGCACCATGGTGCGAAGGTGCCTGCGTTGGCGCAAGGCAGCACATTGGGTGCCAGTGCAAGCAAAGGACAGGAATGCGCTGTATCATGTTAAATACAGTGCATTCCTGCACTTTCGCTTTCACTTAGCACAGCAAGGTGGCGTATTGTGATGCACTGCAAGAAATAATGATAAATCTTACCCAGAAAGTGTACAAGCTCGCTATCCACACATATACACACATGCAAGTAAAATACCTGGTTAAGGGGAGGATGGAAGAAACTCCTACACAGGGAGGTCTCGAGACAGATTACCCGGAAAGATATTGATAAAAAGGCCTGTACCTTCACAGACCTGTTCTGCCATTCCCAAAAAGTCAAGGTACAGAGGGCACTAGCCTCTCACTTAAAGAGGGGTGCACATTTGGTGACCTCTCACGCTCAGAGCACTGCTCTGGGGAGTCAGTCTATTGTAGCAGGGTGGCCTTCAGCGAGCTCAGATGATTATCCAGATCAATGAGCAAAAAAACAAAACGCAAAGGACAGATGCAGGAACTTTCCATCCCAACAGACACCCCTCACATAACAGACTGGTCACACTCTTTTTGGAGAGTCCTGATTGGGTAAACGGATGGGTAAGACCTTCTAAGTTCCCATGTCGCAACTTTTCTTTATGTTTTTCAGCAAGGTCTAATCACTGAAGGGAAATGGACGACGAGGGAATCTTTGGGTCGTCACCCTTCATTGCTGTTCGACAAATGAGGGGTTTCTGATCCATCCTCACCACAATTGCGATCCCAAACAAGTAAGATCTCAACCTCTGAAAGCCTCAAAGAATAACAAAGTATTCTTTTTCAATAGCAGCCTAATCCTGCTCCATAGGGAGTAGTCTGAAGCTAAAGAAAAGCCACTGGGTACCTTTTCCTTTCTCATTGATTAGGATGAGTACTTCTCCAACTTCCTGGGCGACCCATTCGTGTATACGATGCAGGGCTGCTAGGAGCCCCTAGTACTGCACTGTAAAGCCTGTCTTTAAATCATCAAAAACCTGTGACCCTCATCAGACTACAATACCTTTCTGGGCTGCTTCATGGAGGTCATAGCTGTCAAGGAGCAACTAGTCTGGTATTACCATGTGAAGCTGTTAGTGAGTACTTTCCAATTCAGCACTGCCTGGACCTTTGACTCAAGGAGTGGAGTCTTTTTGCTACCCACCTGATGTCCAAGGTTGACAGCACAATTTGGTATTCCTAGCTAATTTGCCAGTTAGATTTAGCCTCTTCGGTGCTCATGACGAGACCAGCTCGTCATGAGTCACAGTGGAGCTGTGCTCATGACGAGCTGGTCTCGTCATAGCGGCTGCGCTCCGCCCACGCGTGATTAATTCCCTGCCTGTGCAGGCAAATTAATTAGTGGGCGGGGTCGTGACGAGACCAGCTCGTCATGAGCACAGCTCCACCGTGACTCATGACGAGCTGGTCTCGTCACGAGCACCGCGGCGCCACGCTCACCCCCCCGCCCCCTCGCACCCATGGGGGAATTTCCCCCGCAGGGAAGGGGTTAATGAAACACCATGGATAGGTCCCCTGCTATAATTGTGCATGGTAGATGCAGAGTTTTTCCCCTTTGTGGGTTGTTGCTATAGCCTTCCCCCTCTTTACTTTGGCTTACCATAATTAACTTTTTTGATTGTTTAAAATCTAAAATATGATGACTAAAAGAATCTTAACGGCCTTTTTCCCATACAATTCACCTCTATGGTATGTCACACTGCCTTGATATCTGCATACTGTTCCCTTATTTATTACCATCTCGTTGTGATCTTCCTCAAAAGTTGTCTCTAACTGTGTTTTGCTTGAGACTTTTGAAAATTTAGGATCTGCATCAAATGCAGACTTAATACTCTCTAGGAGGGAAATCTGCTTTGCCTGTTGCATATTCAATAGAACCTGTGTTTTCAACATGCCTGTAAATGTGGTCTGCATTAAAGTGTGCAAAATCTGCATTGAAAATTCTGGTATTTTTTCTGAACAGTCATGCATTGCCGAATGGCTCATTGGGGGAGAAGGACCTGCATGGCTAAGTCTCTCCGACAATATCTCAGTTAAGGCTCCTTGGGAGGCTATATTAGGGGAGATATTTGAGGGTGAAAGCAAACACTTGTCAAATCGGGGTGATGAAAATAGATGAGGCGGCATGGGTACTGTATTTTACTATCCAGCAATACATCCACTAATTGCCTAGCCCCGTTCCCCTGATCAGCTGCCCCTCCTAATCCCAAACCCAAATGCCATAACTTGCCCTCATCTTCTTGTATGTTCCCTTCTAACATTAACCTCTCAGTATTAGCAACACCATCACCATCACCATCACCATTAACACTATCATTTCCTATGTAGGACAAAATAGTGGAGGAGAGATCGCAGTTTACCACAGGGGCGTAACAGATACCTCCGCAGCCCCCGCGATGCGGGGGCCCCCTGTCTTCAGTGCATTAAGGGGGGCCCCCTCAGCTCATCTGTAGAGAGCTGTGTGTGTGTCTTGCTCTAAAGCAGCTGCAGTGTGCAGCCTGCTCTGAGCTCCTCGCGGTGACCCAGGACTGAAGAGAAACAAAGTAACAACTTACATTGTTTCTCTTCAGTCAGAGCCAGGCCCGGAAAAAGGATGGGGGTGGGGGCCCTCAGAGAGAGCATTCTCCACAGGGCACTGCTCCTCTTAGAAGGGACGAGGCAGGAGAAAGTTTGCAGCTCCAGGAATAGGATCTGCTGGGACGCATTGGAAGGTAAACAAGCATTTGCAATGCAATTGTCTCGCATTTGTGAGAGTTAGAGCTATTGACGTTGTAAAGGACAATGTATTCTACCTATGCGTTTTCTGTTTGGTGTGGAGTAAATGTGTGTGGTGTCAAGTGGACATATGTGGTTTGGATTGGAATTGTTAGTTGTGGAATTGTGTTGTGTGGATTGGATCTGTGTAGTGAAATAATGTGGCATGGTGTGCAGTGTAATTATGTGGTATTGAGTGTACTGGAATTATGTGGAGTGGGATTGTGTGTCATGGAGTGGGATTGTGTGTCTTGGAGTGGGATTATCTGGAATGGCATTTTGTGTTGTGGAGTGGTATGTAGTGGAGTTTACTTATGTGGTGTGCTGTTAAATATTGTAGCATGTGGAATTTTGTGGTGTAGATTGGATGTATGTGGTGTGTTGTGTAATTGTGTTGTTGGTTTGAATTATGTAGTTTGTTGTTGAATTATGTGGTGTGGAATGGAAATGTGTAGAGTTGAATTGTGTGACGTGGAAGTGTGCAGTGTTGAGTGGTATTATGAGGCATGGTGTGAAGTGCAGTTATGTGGAGTGTTACTACGTGGCATAGACTGGATTTATGTGGAGTGTATTTATGCAGTATGGAGTAGAGCATAATTATGTGGAGGTTTTTTATGTGGTGCTGAGTGGTATTATGTGGAGTGTAATAATGTTGTGTGATAAATTGTGTGGGGATGAATTGTGGAATTGTGTGACGTGTGGAATTATGTGGCATGGTGTGGTGTATAACTGTGCGGATTATGCAGCATGTTGCAGAGCTGTATTTTGTGGAGGGTAATTATGTGTTTTGGAGTTGAGTGTAAATATGTTGTGTGAAGTGTAATTATATAGGTTGAAGTGGAATTATGTGTAGTTGAATTGTGTTGTGTGGAGTGTAATTATGTGGTTTGGAGTGGTATTAAGTTGTGTGGAATGTTATTATGTGATGTAGAATTATGTGGTATGGAGTGAAGTGGAAATATGTGTTTTTTAATTTTTAGTATTGTAATTATGTGGTATGGAATGTTGTAGAGTTAAATTATTTATAGTTGAATTGTGTGGCATGGAATTATGAGATGTTCAGATGTGCTGTGTGTGGTAGAATTAGGTGGTGTGGATTTGGACAAGCTGTGCACACTAAGGCTTTTATGTAATGGGGTTTAAAGTTGACGATTGTCTATTTTTCTTTGTACAAATAATATGGGCTGTTTCTTTACCTTCCAGTACATTACTGAACAATTTGTTAAGCTAAATTGTATTGTTGCATTATGTGCGCATGCACGGATGAACGAGTGTCTGGCAGACATGCAAAAAATCATCCTACGTCACAGTATTAACTTCCACACTTCTAAGCAGTAATTCCAATCCTAGAATGAGTTACCTGTTTGCTTTACAACGACAGTTAGTAAAACAAGTAAGTGCTTTGCCAGCCTGTATAAGTAGCAAAGGTTTTAAAGGGACTTGTTTTCGTGCAAGGTATTGCTTTTCCCAGTTCACGGAAGGGATAAAAAACATCTCCAGATAATAATAGGGTTGACAGGATGGTGCAATAGCAGAACATTGATACGTGTGGATCTGGTGAGGACAGCGGGCAGCAAGTGCTTGATACGCTATTTGCATAAGAAAATACTATATATTTTTTGGGTTATCCTCCATTAGTTATTAGTAAGGAAGGGGGAAGAGAAGCGTTTACCGACAGCATTCGATTAGTCTTAGGGAGACAAAGAATGCTGTGGTCTGTGGTAGATGCCGCCCAGAAGGCATGGGTATATGCATCAGGAGCTGCCAATGAAAGGAAGTGTAAATGTGCTTTAGAGGTTGCCGGTGTTGATGGCTACTGTACGGTTGCAGACTTCGCTGGGCTGACAGTGGGTGGGGAAATGCTACGTTGTAACTGTAGGTTTAATTACATGAATGGCGCATTCTCTCTGGTGTTTGTCCTTGGGGTACTTGCTGACTGGTGCTACATATGGGATCAGGTTTGCTTTGACAGGAGGTATGGTTTAGTGGGGTACACAGTGTAAATTAATGTTGGTGTGAGGAAACAAAAATCGGACCCTTTGTACATTTAATATTATTGTGTGCATCATGCAGTGGATGAAAAGTAGCAGGAACAGCTTTGGTGCCGTAGAGGCTAGCAGGAAGAACTGTTTTGGGGTGGTCAGTTGAAGAGATTGTTGAACATGTTTTAAACTACCACAGTGTCATTGGGGAGGGCAGCAGCTGAAAGGCTCTGTCTGTACTGGTTGGCAGTGGTTAGATGGGGATCAGCCGTCAGTCTTTCTGTTGGTAGTTGACAGGGGAGTAGTGGGCGGCAGTCATGAGGTCACAGTGACATCCGAGGGGTGGTTTTAAAGGCAGGCGGAAAAGCATAACTGCGGGCTTCGTAGGGGTGAGAGTAGAGTGTAATGGATGCGTTAGTAGCAGGTACGACGGCAGTGGTCTGTGTTTGGAGGTGGTTAACTAAGCGGGCTTCGCTTGGAGGTGGGTCATCAAGTAGGAGGATGTGTTTGGTGGGCCGGCTGGAGTCAGTGTTATGTAACTTTGCTGGAGGGCTCAGCAGCAGTATTTACTGGTGTATGTAAATCGCCCCATGAGCGGGCGGATGTGACCAATGGAGGAACCAGAATCCTTTTTTTATGGCTGGGGTGAGCCCCTGCAGTAAGGCGGGTCGCTGGCCTGAGAGCTCTTGACTGGCGCGGAGAATGGGGGCCCCCCTCCATGTACTTTGCAGGGGGGCCCCCTCAAGTTTCGTTACGCCACTGGTTTACCACTGCCAATTCGTTACAAGATCCCTTAAGCTTAAGGCATCGCCTACACCACGTTTGGCCATTTTTCTGCTGTTTCTTTGTTGTTCCCCACTACCCTACTCAGGGGCACGCTCTCAGTTGTTCCATAAATCATAAAATCTGAGCTGTAAGGGACTATTTGAATCTGAGAGCCCCCTGGTACAGGAACAGCGACAGGTATGATATCAGCATTTGTCCCGAAGCCAAGGTTCGTACAACCAGACTTCTGCTGTAATAAACTGCTCAGAGTGGATATAGATGTTCTTGGTGCTTTTGATGTACTGTTCGATGAGTTAAAGTATGTTAGTAGAATGTTTCGCATGGCGATGGACATGCTCTGATCCTTTTGACTCAACTGCCTTGTTTCCTTCTTCGTGTCAGGGGATGTTCTCTGATTAGCGTTCGAGGGCGACAACTCAACATGTACTCTCGAGCAGGGACTTTTTGCCCATGTAGGACTACCTATAGGAGTACTCCCCCTTATTACAGTTACAACTGTGCCCATCGTCATCCTCATCCCTCATTGCACGTGCTTTACTAGTATTTTGACTACTGTTACCCCCTAAATCAAAAACATCACTGACATCTCATGCAGCGCTGCTGTTGTTGGGGTGCTTCCTGGGGGCCAAGCTAGTGACAAAATTCAGCCTGTCAGTTGGCAGTTCCGGCTGGACTGTTCCCATGAGGAACAGGCTCAAGACTGATTTACATATGGCTGGGTCTGAACTGGGGTGGCGAAGTGAGCTAAAGAACGATGATGGTTTAAACACAGATCTGTGACGGGGGAGGGTGTCTGAAAAGTTTCCGTCCCTCATCTCCTTATGTTTGCTGGACCTCAAGAGGCCTGGATCTCAAGAGACCTGGCTCTCCTTTGACTCTATTCACACAGAACCAGGACGAAAATGACTCGGCAAAATGTCAGCAAGTCAGCTCAACAAAGCTGGCAAAGTTGCCTCAATCCCCACAAATCTGCCACAAATCCTTCAGCTATCAGGCCGTGTCTGGCATCTATGGGACACCGATGAGGCCAAGGGCTAAGTAAGTCCATAACTGGATTTTCCACTCAGAGACCCCCAGTAGGCAGCTCCTCCTTCAAGTTCACATGAACCCTTAGATTGCCACTGGCTGCCACCGACTGCCACCAATCCTGAAGCAGCCAGGGAGAACTGTGCACAGGAGGGCAAATGCAGGTGGGAAGAAAACGTTGTATGTATTGTACATCTGTAGGTATACAATAAGAATACAATCAGAGGTAATTTTGAGGATATTTCAACTGAGCCACTGACTTAGAAAGTAGAGCGAATACTTGTGGTCACCAGAAACTGTCTCAATTTGCAGGTGTACCAATATATAGGGCTGTAACAGAGTCACCAGACATAAGTCACATCAACCTAACAATGGCCACCTCCGCACTCGAGGGGGGGACACCCGCCATGCCTTATGCACTTACCAGCTGCTTACCAGATGTCATTCACTGTTGTTGCAGCCGCTCTTCAAGCCCTTCCAGCCCCCTCAGGCACCACAGCCGCAGTTCACTCCACTGCCATGCCTGCAGTTCCTGCAAGGCAGGCAAATTACAAGAGAAGCAGGTGAGGGCAGGTGAAGAGGCAAGCATGTCATAACATCACCAACAGTCTGGGCAGTTAGACCAGCAGCCGAGCAAGCCACCGAGAAATGCCAAAGAACACCAGGCAGTCCTTTAGTCCTCTGGCGGGCAGCAAGCTCCCTGCTCCTGGTCACTTAACCTCAAAATGTTATGTTGTTTGGGATAAGTCTTTTTTCGGACAAAGATGTGCTTGACACTCCTCCCTGAGTTTCTTAGTAACCATCAAATCATTTAGGGATTGACAATCTTTCACAATCATTCCTTTCGCCCATTCATTCCAGGTCCTCTGAATTCATGTATCCAGATCTCATACGAGACCCTGTCAGTCTTCCTCCAAACATTAAAATCGGCTCAGTATTATGCTGGAGGCAACCCAAACCTTCTAATTAAAGTCTCTTTCATTCCTTTCTAATCCTATTTTCCCTCTAGGGGGGTGAACCCTTAGTTGTCATTTTGGCACCCATGCCACTTTTTTAGCCTTGCATGCCAGCTTAGAAATGTCCAGCCAAGCTAAGACACCATAAAATATAATGTTCTTGGAGATCACTTAGTTACTTTTTTCAAAACCCTTAGAAGTGGAAGACTCTTTAGACTTCTGTAAAGCAGATTTTAGTGCTTCTGTCTCCAAAGCTGCCTTCTTCAGTTCCTTTTCTGCCTTAAATGTATCTACTGCTAAACTCTATTTCTCAAAGGCTCAATCCCTCTCTTTCTCTCTCTCCAACTTCTTTTCCTTCTCGTTCCAGGCACACTCCTGTGCTCTGGTGCTCCTGCTTAAGCTTCGCCTATTCATAAACTCAATGCTATAATCTATGAACATTGTTATTCAAGATACCACGTTCACAATCATTGGGTCCGCAGTGTATGTATGCAATGCTCAGTCTCAACAAAAAAAGCACAAACATGATCTCAGCTTTTGCTTGTTACCACAAAAAAGCCATCAGCTCATTTTAGTAATCTTCAAAGGCGCTAGTTACAGCGGCGGCTCCTCTGCTAAGGCAGAGGAGCGTCGCCATATTGCTCTGTGAGCAGTTCAAAAAGGAAAAATAAAAAGATAATAACGCAATGTTATCATCATTTTATTTTTCTCTACTGGCTTAGGTGCAGGGCGGCAGGTACATTAGTGGTCTAATCTTTGCTTTCCTTGTAGAGTATTCCGGCCGTTTTTTCCATATCAACGTTTTTTTTAATAAACTTAAAGAAAACCTCGTTGTTTGAAGCATTTAACGGAATGCCTTGAGCGTCCCTTTTAAAAAGGTAATATGAATTTCCCCCAGAAACAATATCATCAAGAAAGAAGTTTTCATTAAAATTAATCATATTGGAAAGTCGGTTATATAAGTCTCTGTATCTCCATACAGGAGACGTAGACTGTATCGAGCAATTCACCTGGAGTTTACTCCCCCACCTTAAGAACTAACGGATCTCCATATATACAGTTCTATAGAGGTTAACCCACATAATGATGAGCTCACTCTGTGAAATTAGCTCTCTTGGGTCCCATTCACATTTAGGAATGAAGTGTGCACTTTTCCTTTCACACTTTTGGTGCTATCCTAGATTCACCAAATCGTCTATTAACTAAACATTTCTATTATGTTGTTTTCTATATGGTTCACAACTCTAAAGGTCTACTCTATGTACATCCATTGAGTCATTTTTTCCGGGAAATCTCCCATATGTTTTTAATTCATTCAAGCTTCAGTGTGGGCAGTGAAACCCATTTTCCTTTGTTGTATTTTATTATTGAAGAGTTTACTGAGACGGATCCCTGAGGAAGACAATGCCGAAACGCGCGTAGTGTGTGTACATCCTACCGCCAGTTTCACAAAATCATTATGCAAGTTATCTGTATAAGATAGAAGAAAAACTAAACATATACTGTACTGATTAAAATATAGATCAGCCTAGTTTATACATTGTATTAGATGAGTCACAACAACGTTCACGGTATCATCGTATGTGATATGTGTAATGTATACAAAGCATTTCGTCTCTACTGTAAATAATTATCAAAGACAAATGAATGCATTTTAACAATATAAAAAATGTTACAAAAATATTTATCAATATATTTATATATAATAAATGATTTAATATCAGTTTTTTGGATATCACTGTCTATTTGATGTTTATATCACTTATTTTGGTTTTTTGTTCCCCACACTAGCAATTGTTCATTGCCTTGCCTTAGGCAAACATTTTTTTCAATTAGGTGCAGGGTGGGGCTGGGCTGGCCAGAGCAGGGGGAAGAGTGGTGGGCACTCTCTAAGTGCGCATGGCGTTTTAGCCGGCCGTCTTCGGCCGGCCAAACAGTCATGCGCACTTAGCATGTTGTCCACCCGGCGGTATTGCACAGCTTGGGTGGAAAACATGCACAGGCTCCCAGTCCCTGTCTAAGCACTAAACCCTGGCGCTCAGACCAATCACAACGCTGCTGTCATGCTGGTGACAAAGCAAACACAAAGAGATGATGGACGGAGCGCTGAAACTTTTCAGACACTCACCCCCAGTCACAGATCTGGGTTGAATCCTTCATCATTCTTTAGCTCACTTCGCCACCTCAGTTCAGACCCAGCTATATGCAAATCAGTCTTGACCCTGTGCCTCATGGTAACAGTCCAGCCCGAACTGCCAAGCCAGGTCTTCCCTGAACCGGAAACAAGCATCCTGGGACCGGTTTCTGGGTAACACCCTTCATCAGCCAGGCTAGCTTGAATCCAGTGGCAAAGTGAGCAAGGGACCCACGTCTGGGCATACCCTGCCAACTTAGGGCGAACAAAGAAAATACAAAGAGATGATGGACGGAGCGCTGAAACTTTTCAGACACTCACCCCATCACAGATCTGGGTTCAATCCATCATCATTCTTTAGCTCACTTTGCCACCTCAGTTCAAACCCAGGTATATGCAAATCAGTCTTGACCCTGTGCCTCTGGGAACAGTCCAGCCCGAACTGCCAAGCCAGGTCTTCCATGAACCGGAAACAAGCATCCTGGGACCGGTTTCTGGGTAACACCCTTCATCAGCCAGGCTAGCTTGAATCCAGTGGCAAAGTGAGCAAGGGACCCACGTCTGGGCATACCCTGCCAAATTAGGGCGAACAAAGCAAACACAAAGAGATGATGGACGGAGCGCTGAAACTTTTCAGACACTCATCCCCAGTCACAGATCTGGGTTGAATCCATCATCATTCTTTAACTCACTTCGCCACCTCAGTTCAGACCCAGCTATATGCAAATCAGTCTTGACCCTGTGCCTCATGGGAACAGTCCAGCCCGAACTGCCAAGCCAGGTCTTCCCTGAACCGGAAACAAGCATCCTGGGACCGGTTTCTGGGTAACACCCTTCATCAGCCAGGCTAGCTTGAATCCAGTGGCAAAGTGAGCAAGGGACCAACGTCTGGGCATACCCTGCCAACTTAGGGCGAACAAAGCAAACACAAAGAGATGATGGACGGAGCGCTGAAACTTTTCAGACACTCACCCCCAGTCACAGATCTGGGTTAAATCCATCATCATTCTTTAGCTCACTTTGCCACCTCAGTTCAGACCCAGCTATATGCAAACAGTCTTGACCCTGTGCCTCATGGGAACAGTCCAGCCCGAACTGCCAAGCCAGGTCTTCCCTGAACCGGAAACAAGCATCCTGGGACCGATTTCTGAGTATCACCCTTCATCAGCCAGGCTAGCTTGAATCCAGTGGCAAAGTGAGCAAGGGACCCACGTCTGGGCATACCCTGCCAACTTAGGGCGAACAAAGCAAACACAAAGAGATAATGGACGGAGCGCTGAAACTTTTCAGACACTCACTCCCAGTCACAGATCTGGGTTGAATCCATCATCATTCTTTAGCTCACTTCGCCACCTCAGTTCAGACCCAGCTATATGCAAATCAGTCTTGACCCTGTGCCTCATGGGAACAGTCCAGCCCGAACTGCCAAGCCAGGTCTTCCCTGAACCGGAAACAAGCATCCTGGGACCTGTTACGGGTAACACCCTTCATCAGCCCGGCTAGCTTGAATCCAGTGGCAAAGTGAGCAAGGGACCCACGTCTGGGCATACCCTGTCAACTTAGGGCGAACAAAGCAAACACAAAGAGATGATGGACGGAGCGCTGAAACTTTTCAGAAACTCACCCCCAGTCACAGATCTGGGTTGAATCCATCATCATTCTTTAGCTCACTTCGCCACCAGACTGCAGTGTGTGCTACTCTTTAGAATGTGTAAGAGTTAACTTTGTTTCCTATGAAACCTCTCCAGACCCACAAAATGTCATGAAGACCTTTGCCTTCCAAAAGGTCTGGTTATATTCAATGTCCAATTAACCTCTTCATCACCTCCTTTCTTCGGCAGCTCTTTCTCTGATGGTGTCTCTCTGACATTGCCTGTTTTGATCCAGTTTAATAGATGTAGCAGTAAACCATAAAAAAGTATTGGTGTTATATGTACTCTTCAGTCAGAAAAAAATACTGGCTAAAGAAGATCATGAATGCTTGCGGCCAGACATGTGACTAACCAACCTTTTGTAATTAAAACTGTGATGAGGAAGAGGTGACTATGAAATGCGAAAGATCAATAAGCCATCCAAAAATTCCTGGAAATGAGATGTAATACTATTCCATTACCCCAAAAGGACCAAGGAAAACATGGGCAAATGTTATATACTAAGGCTAAGTATTGCCATGGAAAGAGTGGGGCTCTCCTTTTAGTAGTGATCCATTTTACTTGGCTGGAGGAGACCCTGATGCTCAATGAAAGTGGAGAAAATACGATATTGGAAAAATAGGGCATATGTGAGAGCTACAGAAAGGAAGCTTGATATAAGTGAGGATATAAATGGAAGGCTGGCATATGTTGGCGAGTGGAATGGTTGAAGTTCCATTCCAGGACTTGCCTTCACTACTCTTCTCTTCATTTATTGCCTTATTATTACATTATTCCACCCCCCACAGAGGCAAACACTGGGAAACCATCTTTAGAACTGGAAACACAAAAGCCTAGTAAGGAAAAAAGCAAAAATAGATTATTAGCAGCACTAACGTGATATCTTTTTTATTCCAGCTCTCTTGGGCTGTTTGGCAGCTATGCATAGTGCTGAGCTCTCATAGGATAATATTGGCAAATTGACATGAACTGTGTAACACCACCTCCATCCACTCAGCAATGAGTGCCAAAGGGCACCTGAGTTATAGATATATTTTACAGCATGCCGTGAATGGCTAGGGCTAAAGGCTTCAAGCTACAATCATTCTTTTCTATAAAATAAATATACTATGATTGGTACGTGTTTTAAGGTGTTATTTTTAACAATATCCCTGATTGGATATTTCATGTTATTCTATGTATGACAATTGCATTATACTGCATCTGACTCGTGCTTCATACCACCTCCCATGAGTGAGGCTTTGACTGCTTTACTGGACTATGCAGGAGATTCAAGGAGCCGGAAATTCCAAATTATGACAGACATTTTCATGGATTCAAAAACAAATTCTCAACCATTTCTGAAAAGAATCGGAAGGCTGGTTCCAGATTGTTTGCCTCAACTTTGGTCGCAACTTTGGAGTGGTAGAACATCTCCAATAGAGGGAAAAACAGTACAAATCATGCTGATACCATTTTAACTCAAGTGAGCCCTTACTTACAAAATGAGTATGATATCACTTGTAAAGGCTGAGTCTCATGCTGGAAAGAGGATAGAGTTAAGACTGTTACCCCCTATTCCCCTCTATGATATACACCACAAATAGAATCTACATTCCGTATTTAAAAATTGCACATCATGATCAGCCCATAAAATAGTGGTAACATCCAGCAAGACAAGTAATGTACAAGGATTGTGTGTTGTAACATTTTAATGCATGCTATGGGTATTAAAAGCTGGTTTGCATTTTTGATTACAGATTTTATGTTTGGCGTGTAACATCTACATAAGTTTCTATATGAAAGTCTAATCATAAACTCACAGTGCATCAATATTTAACAATTAAAACTTCACTTGGCACAAAATGTTCTGCCATTCCATGAAATAGCACTAAGCGCAAATGGTAGTCTATAGAAGCAGTAGACCGGGACCTACGCACAAATCTAGGCCAACCGCAATGGAGCACCGGTCAGATACACCAAGCAAGTACATCCGGGTCAACAATTTTAACATTTGACTTAGTCTTTTTTATGGCACTCAAAATCCTCCAGCATGGCAATCCTTAAGCTTCATCTGATGAAGTTCCATCAAAATCAGACACCTTTGCTGTGAGGTTTCACTGATGGCTCTGGAGGTCTCTGAAGTCCAAAATTGTTCTAAGTCCATTTTTTCACGGTTTCTGGAGCAGCTCCTCTTGATCAGTTCTAAGGCACCCAGGACCTTAGGCGCAGCACTAAGGATCTCCAGCAGAGGCCACCAGCAAGGTTCAGTCCAGGTCCACTTGGTACTGGTTAACTGTACTGGTTAACTGACCACTTCAAGGAAAAGGCCTCTTTCAGTTTGTTGTGTCCCTGTAGTAACACAGAAGGTCAGCTAACTGGCACTTTGTGTGCACCTCTTTGTCCTGGGTACAAGAGGGTGCAGGTTCAAGCCTTACGGACTGCTCTCCAGTCAAAGACCAAAGGTCCAGTACTCTTCTGATCTTCCACAAGCCCAGAAAGTGTTCTGAGGAGGGTGCCTTGGAGTGTCACATTTATGATGGCACCAGCTAATGGGTGAGGGGCCTACTTCCTAAACAATGAGGGTCAAAATTTCCAGGCACACTCCTACCCATTTCTGTAGTGGTTTCTGTCGACTCTACTGCAAACAATCCCACAGTGCACCTTTATCCTAACATTTAAGCTAGAGAATTCTGTCCTCCCTTGTGTAGAGCCTATGTGCCCATGCAGAGGTGTGGGCAGAGGAATGAGCAGTTCCCTCCTCGATGGTCATTCAAAACTGGTTCTTGGGGTATCTCCACTCCCACTGGGTTTGGTGCTAGTCTGGCTGGGGGTGCAATGGGTTGCCTTCTCCAGGTCTCACCTTACATTCACTTGTGAAAGGGCAGGTGCCTTTTCAAGTTAATGAAATGCCGGGGTCTACTGCAACTGGTCTTCCTACAAGGGGAAGAAAAACATCTCCCTAATTCCAGGCCATTGTTCCTGCTCCTGCTCTAGGAGCACTTTTCACTTCTTATTAAGGCCAAGCACTGCAAGGCAGCTAGTGGAGAGCCCATGCAAAATAGCCTCTATGAGCTTTAGGCAGGGAAAAGGTAATTTTCTAAAGTTCCTCTTCCTAAATATTTATTAAAAATCTAACTTCACCAATGGATTGGACTTTTAATAAATGTGAAAAATAGTTTCCTGTCAAAATTTACAGATTAAAGTTTGTAATCTGTACTTTGACATTTTCCAAGATTCAGCTACAGTTTGGGGGCAGAGTCACTGGAAGAACATGCAAATTTTAATTTCACACATGTTCCACTTTTAAATATCAGGCAACCTACCTTGTAGGCAACAAGGTGTACTTAGGGATGACTTATTCATATTTAAAAGCATGATTATTTTGACAGTTGTGCCAGCAGATTTTTAGGTTGCTGCAGTCAGGCTACACATGGTAGGTCTGAAGTCATATTTTCCGGGCCCATTCTGTGAATGACACAATAGGGGCTGCAGTCTACAGGTGGCAATTACCTTCCAGGCCCTGAATGCATTTTCTATACCATATACTAGGGACTTATAGGCAAGGTAAATATGTCACTCAGGGATAAGCCAATGTAATTATGTTCAATAGGGGTGTACAGGCACTTTAGTCCTATTTGGAAGGATTAATGGTGCACAGACGTATAAGTCCAGTAAAAATAGGGTACAGAAAAAGATGAAAAATCTGGGTTAGTATGCAGAAAAGGTGGAATTCTTTCATACTTCAAATAAAAATGAACAAAATAGTGTTTACTTTAGATGGGAGATAGGTGTAAGCACAAGATAGTCTTTGTTGAAGATGCACCCAAACCTAGCAATGGAAAACAATCAGATTTCCTGCTAGAAAACGCTGATGCTAGCCGATGACATACCCATATCTAAGGCTGAATATGTAATGGTTTTAGGCCAGAAACCCTAGGTCATTTTAAGGGTGAATGGTTAAGGCGAACGTAAAAAAACAGCCATTCTTTCTTTCTAATGTAAAGGTCCTAAATGGTTTCCTCAAGCTTTGTCTTTCTCCACCATTTCTGCCATTTTCCCCAAATTGGAAATCAGCCCTTTCATATATTTTTTATAATAAAATTTTTGCCTCTGTCTTGAGAGCCTGGAAAAGTGTTTACACCACTTTCAGTCAGCTTTAATAAGACATGGGAATCCACCTTTACAGCCAATGTGCCCCTCATCTAAAATGATATCCACCCACCCTGACATGGAGTGGAGATCAGTCCACCTGACAAAACATACTCTCGTGAAAATAGATGGAGTGGGCACTCTTCTGCAGCATGTACGTTAGTCTTAGTGCTCCGGAAAAGAAAAGAGTGACCTTGTTATAGTGCAGCAAGACAGTACTGTATGTTTTGGGAATGCTGCTGAAGATTAAGTGGATAAATAGGACCCATGCTCTCGAATCCTCAACAGAGGCAATGTTTTGCTAATTTGGTCTTCTCCTTCAAAATACTAAACCCAGCCTACAAAGGACTGAATTCCCACATTTGTGCAGTCAAGAACCTGGGCAAATGCTAATCGTTCCAATGTTTCCTACCCAGAGACATGTGCACACATGGTCCTGACTCGGAACATTTTTGAGTATGAGGGAAAATGTTTCCTGCAGGTCCATGGGACTTCCATGGGGAGCACGTGTGCCCCGAGTCTGGCATGCTGTCACATACACGATTTCAAAAGTAAAAACATCTATGTGAATGAGAACCGTTTCCACAACCAGATTAGGTTGGGGAAAAGGTACATTGGCGATATCTTGGTGATCTGAAGGGGCATCAGAGAAGAACCCATGGAGTTTTTACTTTGGCTTAACAATCTGGATCCGTTTCTCAGATTTACGATGAGCGAAAAAGAGATTCCCCTTTTGGATTTCCGAATCTACCATGATGAAGACCTTTTGAAAACCGAGGTTTATTATAAAACTACAGATAGAAATAGCCTCCTAAGATTTGAAAGCTATCACCCCCGCGCACTAATGGAAGATCTACCAATTGGACAATTCCTGAGGCTACAACAAAATTTCACAGAAACCAGAAAATATAAAGAACATGTTGAGATAATAAGTGATAAACTCAGAGAGAGAAACTACCCCGAAAAAATGATCACAAATGCAAAGAAAAGAGCTTTGAATAATAATTGGGAAGCCCTATTAGAAACATGAAAAAAAGACAATAATCTAGACCTATCTGTGTAACTACGTATACCCCCATTTCCAACTCAGTGAAAAAGCTGGTCATGAGACACTGGGGGATACTGAACACTGGAAATCTGAAGATGTCATGACCCATGTTTGCAGTTAAACGCAGTCAGAACATCAGAGACGCGGTTGTGCATACACGCCCAAAAATGAAGAGAGTGGAGTCACAACAGAGGGGCCGATTCCGATGTCGGACGGACTCAGGTCCGTCCGACATCGTCCAGGAGCCGTAACCGACCGACCTGCTGTCGTCGGTTACGGCCCTGCAAGTACGATGCGACCGAACCCTGTTCGGTCGCACTCGTAAACTACACAATGGGAGCATGCATTCCGAGCGGAATGCATGCTTGCATTGTGAAAAGCAGGGGTGCAGTTCATCCCTGCACCCTGTGGCCGGCACCCCAAGGTGCCTGCCACCGGGTGCAGGGATCAACAGAGGAGCACCATAGGTGCCCCCAGGCCGCCATTTGGCGGCCTCGCACCCATGGGGGCCCTACTGGGGGCCCCCAAAGACAGTTACCGACTGCCTTATCGTGCCGGAAAGACCGGCACAAAAAGGCAGTGAAATACTGCCATCGTACTCCCTCAGTCGTGAAGAGGCGGCCGGGGGAGTACTGAAGGATTTCCGGACGGCAGACGGGCTCTCCGAGCCCGTCGTAAGCCATCCGGAAATCCCAGTCGGATTCCTTTCCGACCGAGCCCATCGGAATGGCTCGGTCGGAAAGGAATCCGGCCGGAACGTTCCGATTCGGTCGGAAGGGCTCCAACCATCATTCGGTGCCCTTCCGGCCGAAATCGGAATCGGCCCCAAAGACTCTGGAATCTCCCTCCACCCATGGGCCACTACCCATGTGGAAGCTGTGGAGTATGTACATTCACAAAGAAATGCACTGAGGTGGATATGTGCCTTTCCTAACCCTGGAAATTAAAACATCTAACAAATTGTAACTCAAATAACATGATCCATAAGCTGAAATGCCCACGTGGACTCCTATACATAGGGATGACCTCACGAAAAGTTAGGGTAAGTATAACAGAACACCGAAGCACTATCAGATGCAAGAAAGATAATACCAAACTGACAAGACATTATATAGAAAAACAACATACTGAAAAGGACATAGAATGGTATGTTCTAGAAAAACTGGAACAAAGACACAACAACATCACAAGAGCATTGTTCAGGTTTGAACAACGATGGGTGTATCGACTTCAAACTGATTCACATGGTCTAAACGACGATATCCCATGGGGATCATTAAACAGAAGGTAGCAAAACTTGGTCTTTCCATCATAAGGTTTTATACCTGCCTTTGTGTTAAAAAAACTGGGCCAACCGGTAGATAATCGTAATGCATCTCCCCGAGCCTATACGTTGGAGACAATGTGAATTTGATAAGAATCCTACACAGAATTAAACATTCGTACACAATTACTCACTAGTGAGTACCGATCTTCCACACAAATTCATTCTTTTCAAAAAATCGAAAAAACAGGCTGGTGGCACATGTAAAAATCCAGGAAAATATATAATTTTTCTTTTAGAAAATTAGGGCTCTGTCCCACATGTCATCCAGAAATTTCTGGAGGGTTTCTAGATCTCAGTCATTTTGACAATGAGCAGACGTATGATGTCTTAATACTCTGTTTGGCTCAATAAAAATATATTTTTTGTTAAGAAAACTACAGGTTGTCCAGCTATCAATCCGATGAGGGACTTCATGTCCCATAATGCAGCACAAAAGAGATCGTCACATGAGGCTAAAAGACAATCCTGGGTTAAACAAACGGATTTTCGATTACATCGCCTCCTCCAGCACGCAGACTTACATGCCACAGGCCTTGGGGACATGCCCTCAAATCGACGTACGATTGAGGTGCAAGGGGAGGGCATGTTGGGGGACCCTCGGATCCTGACGCATGCTGGGTGAGGATTTCATCTCCAGTCCAGATTTTCTCTCCTGCCCCTCGGCTACGGCCTGCAGACACAGGTGCAAATGATCATCTAATTTTACCTTGACCTGGAAGTTTAAAAGCAGGAACTTCCAGGCAAAAAGCCACTGCACCAGATGGCTGTTTGTTGGGGCAAGTTAGGTGACAAGTGGGTTTTCGAACTTGATGAAGTAAGTCTTGCATGGAGTGTTTTGAGGACTATTAGAATGCAGGCCCTTCAAGAGGCAGTGAAACAGGATATCTTGGTATCCTTGTAAATCGCTCCTATTACAAAAGAGGACTGGGGTGTGGTTTCATGTTTTAAGTGAATCTGAAGTGTTGTTGTGCCTCTATATATAACTTATACTACATGTGGGGCCTGAATATTTTACTTACTATTCCTGTTCTAACCACAGTAGGGCAATATGTATATATTTTTAAAAAAAACAACATTCACCGGTGTTTTCCATAGAGATGATATCTGTCTAAACTCTATCTTATATATCTATTCGTGACTCAAGAGTGTGACTACAGGTGAGACCCACTCGGAACAGACCATGAAGCACCTAGCTAAACAGTTCTAGGTTTTCAATTTTGTCTGCTTTCTTCATTTTGCCTTCATATGTCACCAAAGGCTAGAGTTAGTCTACTCACCCTAATCACTTGTCTGTTGTTAATTAATTTGTGTCATATAGTGCTACATATTTTAAACGTTTTAGTAAAAGCGACCATCTCTCTGGTCGAATATTGTGCTAAGTTAAGTCAACTGTAACTCCTTGTTCAACTATTTCATGAACAACAATTTTTGCTGCTTTTTGTATTTATCTCAAAGGTTATCACTTATTATGATACCAGTTGAGAGGTAGGTCCTCTGTTTATATCTAAGCCCACCAGGTACTTTCTAATTGCAGTGTAGGGGCCATAGACACGGCCCTGACGAATGCCTTAGACCCACGGCTGATTAGAGGTAGAAACATGTTGGCATAATTAATTATACAGTGACGCATACAGGTCATTACACCGAAGTATGCCTCCTGTATTTACCCCTTAGTAATCTTTTAATCAACCAGGGATACTATCAAATTAAAGGATACTTTAGTGGATTATCCCATGGTTTTTTTAAAGTCATAAACTGGACCTAAATCATTGTCCTAAGAGAAGAAATATCTAAGAACTCCCTGAGAAAAGCCCCATTCTGAGGTTGAGTCCGCCCTGGTAGTAACATCTTTCCAGGGTGGGACGAGGTGGCAAATGATGAAGCATATCGCATTACATGAGTGAGGCATTCTTGTCCAATTCTTGGAATTGCCTTGAATTTAGGTAACAAACAACTAGCAGCACACAGAGAACTCAGTGGGTCTCTAGTACTAACCTGCTGACTTGCTGATTAAGCAAACAACATTTCTCTGAGGGTATCACACCAATGTTTGTGTTTGTTCCATTGTTTCCTACCCAGAGAAAAAGTCTAGACTAAGCAGACGATTCAACAGGGGAGGCCACTGACTGCACTCACCCAGATTGTTTCAGACCTTGACTGCGATGACTCAGACGGGCCAGTGCTCTAGATCAGCAGCTCTTAAACTTTTGACTTTTGTTAATCTCCACTTAATCACTACTAGAACCCGGGAACACCCACTGATTCATTAATGGAATCCAGGAATACCCACAAAGTGATCACTGGAAGCCGTGGACCCTGGATTAAGCATTTTCAATGATTTGAACAGCAAAACAGTACAGAAGAAACAAGCACTCATATACAAATACACAAATTATTGAATATTTTATTTAATTCACAAACAAATATAAAAAAAATCAAAATGTCAATTTTAATGGAAACGTTGGAGCTTTTTTAAATTCATTGTAGGACACCCAGTTTCAAATTACTTCACATTTGCAGATTGTTTTAAAATTTTGAATTATACATTTGCTCCTTTTTCATATACACTTTATAAATCTGTTAATAATATTTAATTTTCCAAGCACGCTGGGCCCCACTGAGTAGGCTTTGCAGACCCCCATGGGTACCCCGACCGCAGGTTTAGAACCACTGCTCTAGATGTCTGGCTGTCTTAGACACAAAGTCCTCTTGTAACAACTCCATAGAAGGAAACCCCATTCATCGTCGTGTTGGCTGGAAACTTACAATTGGACCTTGCCTCCTAGTTTGGGTTTAATATTTACCTTTTTTCTACACTTTTGAAAGTCCCAGTTCAAGTTTACTTTTATTGTTTACGTTTAATAAAGATTTTGGTAGGTTATTGCAATTTGATTCATATTTTAGAATTTTCAGTGATTCGGGCCATCCCGGTTAAAATAGTAATAAATGTAAGTACTCATTACGACTGAAGGGTTCTCACAATATTCTTGCTAAATTTTAGTTTTCTTTTTCAATCATTTCAAAAGTTTTAAGCCATGTTTCTTTTCTTGTTCTCTGTTCAAGTGCATACTTCTTAATGTGTGCACACTTTTCAAAATGGTAGCCTTACCTTCAACCCGCTGCCACAAGGATAGTAGAGACTTCTGTGATAGCTTTTTTGTGTAGCATTTCCTCATCCAGATTTGGCAGAGTCAATACCAAATATGCATGCTAAACAAACTGAAGTCACCCTTTCAACTCCTGAACACTCTCTTTAAGACCAGTCTCTAGAATGATGGAAATTAAGGACATCGTTCCTTCATCACTAAAACTATCTCACAAAATATTGACAGAATTATGTGGATTATTTAACAGAATGGTTTAGGGTAAATCCACTCAGTCCTCACAATCTACTGTAGCTTCTCTCTGCCAATAAATAATGATTGTGTTTTACCATGTGTTTGGATAAAGAGAGAATACTCCTGCTCATTACTGGAACCATGAACCTTAACTCGAAGAAGCACAGGTTGAGTGACTTTAATACAGATCATACACATGATACTTCCTCTCGGTCTACTGTAACTGCATTAGTCATCTCAGTTTTTTTTTATGCAAAAAAAAGTTATGAACTGAAAATGGGATATGCAAATTTTGCCCAAAAGCCAAAGTAAACATTTTATGTAATAATCAGGAGGGGGAGAATGAATCACATGTGTCGATGGACCACAGTCTCAGGGAGATTGTCTCAGAGACCCTCAACCACACTTTCCCAGTTTGTGGAATATATTTTATCTCCCCTCGTGTGGCTTGGTGGATAGTGTCATCATTGGGCCAGCCGCTTGAGTGTTCTGTTCTCCAAATGACTCCATCGTCCTCTACCAGGAGGGAGACTGTCTGGATTTTGACAGCAGTGAGAAGTAAAGTTATCTACTATCCTGTACCGGAAAGTTTATTAAATCAACCAGGAAAGGGATAAGATTAAAAGAAAGAAAACGGTGTTCAGTGGACAAGTAACTGGTCCACCACACCTAGTGGCCAAAATATTTTAGGTACTCCACATGTAGTGTGGGTAAGTACATTCACTCACCATTCTTCGATTCTTCGTCAGTGAGTCAATTTTGCTCATGACTGTATAGTGTTATAGGCACAGACTTAGGACCATAACTCAGTGGAGGGGTTCATATTACCTCATGGGAACCCAGAGGACAAGGATGGGCAAATAAAGGCCTTATTAGAAGCCATCTCTGCCAAAAGGTGCCGCTGATTTCTCTCGTCCTGAATGTACACTACATGTGGAGTGCCTAAAATATTTTGATCCTCCATTCCATCGGTCCTGATGAAGGCCAGAAGACCCGTAGGGGCAACTTAAACATCCGAAACATGTTGACCTGACCACTAGGTGTTGTGGACCAGTTACTTATCTACTGAACACTAATTTTCTTTCTTTTAATAGTATCCCTTTCCTGGTTGATTTTGTTTAATAAAGTTTCCGGTAAAGGGTTGGAGATGATTTTACTTCTCACTGCTGTCAAAACGTAGACAGTCTCCCTCCTGGTGGAGGACGATGGAGTCACTTGGAGAATGGAACACACAAGTGACTGACCAAACGATGACACTATCCATCAAGCCACACGAGCGGAGATAAAATACATACTGCAAGCTGTGAAAGTGTGGTTGAGGGTCTCCGCGGCAATCTCCTTGAGACTCTGGTCCATCGACACATGTGATTCATTCTTCCCCTCCTGGTTATTAGATTGTTGTCTTCGGAAGCTGAATGAATCTCTGCTTTTACCTCCCTCCTTTTATTTTGAAGTAAATATTGTATGACCTGTTTGATATAGTTTGTTGTTAACAAATCAAGTGTCACTTAAGAATCACAATTATCTATAAAATTAATATACAAAGAGTAACTACATTGTGCTAATGTTTATGATGATGATTGAGTATTTGTTTAATGTAAGATTGAATAAAATAATCTGTAGTCAATCTGAAAGTTAAATAAATATAGTTTTAAATCTGCCATTTGGTGTACTTGATAAACTTTATATCTCAGAGTAGCTGCTCCAAGATGTTTCAAGGTGATCTACAGACCATTACTGTATGTTGATCGTGGAAATGTGAGTTTTAACCCGGACTGCTCCCTTTACTTCATTGCATGATTCTTGAGAAATTGCTTCTTCTAGTCCTGCCCAACTTCCTTTATCTGCCAAATTAAGACTATTTAGAAACAGGCTAACTGCTGTATACAGCTAGCTCTCTAAAATAAGATGGATATGTTTTTACATTTAAAACACATTAATTCTTCATAGTAAATTCTTCCACAGTAATCAACTTGGTGATCATCTTCTGAACTGGAGAAAAACCTTTATTCACTGTAGTCAACACAGCAAAATCAGATTCCAATTTTTTCTGTGCTATAGAATGCAGTGGTAGCGGGAAGGTCTCTGCCTACTGACTAGCTAAACTCAGTGAAAAAGGTGTTTGAGAGTCTAGTACAGCATTGTTTAGTTTATGTTGTACGTTTCTCACACACTGTGGTGTCAGTGGAGAACATGGGTGCAGAAAGTCATTCTTCTATGTCTTTTTAGCATACAGTTATCAAATTTCCATTGGGTCACTATGGTCTTCTTCTATGAAAAGCTGAAACCTCTGATCACCCGTTCCTACATTCTATTGTGTGATGATATATTGAGTTAGACCCCAGTGCAGCTGGTCCTCAGCTAATACTATAATCTTATCGGTGCAGTTCTTCAGTAAGTTAGTTTTTTGGGAGAATCATTGTGTAAAGCCAAACAGTTTTAAATGCATACTCACATACATTGCCCATATTTAAAAACACCCCTTTGGTAATTCTGATAGGCACATGTTTGTGTTTGTTATTCTATCATATCAAGTAGTATAACTTTTACTGATCAGATTTCTTCGTGTCAGAGTTTCTAAATGCTATGGCAGGTTGTATATCAATGTGTTTTGTTGAATCATTGTTCAATTTCAGAATGTCCCTTGAACACATGACCTGCAGAGGCTCCCCCAGATCAACCTGCTGAGCAAGGCGCAAGGGAAGCACAGCCTATACAAGGTGACAACAACGAGATCTCAAGTGAGCAGCCCAAGAATGGAGGCCTTGACTTGTGGGGTTGGGTAACGCACCACCCTAGAACATTGTTTGCTTTACAAAAACCCTTGTACCAAAACACACATTTTCTCCAGCCGGCAAGGCCTCCAGCTCAGGTCTAAGCGTTCATTCCCATGTGCTGTGGGCACAGCCCAAGTCATCTGTCCAGTTCTGATACTGACTCTTGACAAGCTGTGCAAGAGTATCGATAATATAGACTCAGTAGTCTTGTGACAAGACCCATTGCTGGATGAATCCAAGCAGACCATCCTGCAGCATCACTGTATCATCAGATTCTAGGTACTCTTCAGGATATGCTCGCACTCTGACCCAGGTCCTGGAGATACAGAGGACACAGGGAAATGGGAATTGGGAAACACTTGACTTCTGGCTGCACAACCAAAGACTGTTTCCTGAAATCAGGGTGCAGAAGCAACCACATTTAAATAATAGGATACATGCAAAGCTTGTTTGTATGCCAGAAAAAGTAGAGGTATGACTTACCACCTGGAGTTACAGTGCAGCTCCGCCAGTAGGGTGAATCCGGATTTCATGGAAGAAGAAATGATAAAGACAAAAGACAGAGGTAAGTTATAAAAGATAGAAAATGACCTTCCAAAGGGACACTACTCACGAGGGTTCAAGGGAAAATAAAAAAAGATGAATGAATGGGAAGCCAATTGTGGACTGGTGTGGGAAGCCAGACATCCATCAACATTCACAGTGGACAGGAAAAATGCTACTGCAGATCTCTGCTTCTTGTATTGTCCTTGCTCCTTGGGAACATGAAGAGAAAACTGGTTAAGAACCCCTACTTATCTTGCAGACAAGCTCTTCTTCTCTAGTGATTCTTTTTGCACCCACAGCTATCATAGCATTAGTTTGCAGGATAATAAGTGTAAAAAAGAAACACCAAGGCTGCAGGCCTTTTCCTTCTATGTACCCACGATCTGGAACAACATCCCCATATCCATCAGGACCACTTTAGGAAAGAGTTGAAGATGCCCCTCTTTAAAGACACAATGCATTAAAAATCCACAAACCAGCAACCTTTCCTATCTTTCTTGACTTTATGCTGGGCTATGACCATGTACAGTGCTCTGCTGCCTTTTGGCTGGGTTTGCACTATAGAAATACATTAGACTTACATACATACACCATCTTGGTTTGGGCTGACTAATTTTTTATATATAAATATATTTAAAATCCAACACCTTCCCTACTGTTGCACAGACTAGAGTTGGAATAGTAAACTATACTATTCTAACATCCAGCGCCCCTACAGCAAGTCGTTGTTCCGACTTGCGTTGTAAAGTATGCGATGTAACAACGCGGCCGTTGTAACGGCTGCGTTGTAATGGCATGCGTTGTAAAGGCATGCAGACTAACATGCCATATTTATATATATATAAATTGGAGGCGCAAGTAACACAGGAAATGCAAACTGCCAATACCATAATCAACCTTTCAGAAATCAATCTAAACAATGCGGAACAACAACTCCTATCGCTGGGACTGTCATTTTGCCCCGAGAGCAATTTTGACTATACCCAAACCAGGGCGGACATCTACAAATTTATCAGAAAACTAAAACTAAAAAAGTTTCATCTACTCAAACAAATCAAAGCACCAAAACAAACAACTGGAGAGGCTGCGACAAGTGGGGTCAGTTTATTGTCAGCCTCGGATGTAAGTCTTTTAAGTGACATGCAGGCCCTACAAAGTGATGAACCCATATTGGAAGAACCAGGGGCCACGCAACAGGTCTTGGCAGAACAACTGATAGAAGTCAATGCAACTATAAACACAGGCTTTAAACCTAAATCTACATTTATACCGATTCTACCAAGGGACTCAATTGACTCTTTTAATGAGTCAATAACTGCAGAAATTAAGAAATTAAATTATAAAACTCAAGCAGCAACTAAACACCAAAGTGCGCGCCAACACCAATATCACCAATTAATAAAAAAGCTTCAAGACAATGATACATTAGTTATAAGGAATACGGACAAAGAAGGCAATGTGGTGATATGGCCCAAAAAACAATACTTGGAGGAAGCTTTGCTGCAACTGAGTGACCGGGAGTGCTACAAATTAAGCAACAAACAAATAACTACATCGGTACAAAATGAACTGTTTAATAAACTTCTTGCCTGGAGGAGTGCCGGTCTACTCAATCAGGATGAATATAGATTTTTTTAAAACGACTATCCGATCATGCCTGTGATTTATTTTATCCCAAAAGTGCACAAGGACATTTCAAAACCGCCTGGAAGACCAATAATATCGGCAAAACAAAGTTTGTTGGAGAACGTATCAATATACATTGACTTCTTCCTACAAGAACATGTCAGAGCCCTACCATCTTTTGTACAGGATACAACAGACTTTTTGAAACAAATACTTGATTGTCAATGGCATGAGGATTACTTGTTAATGACTTTGGATGTATCCAATCTGTACACTAGTATACATCACAAAGATGGCATTAGGGCGTTGGAACATTTTTTAGGCAAGAGGGCTATCCAATTTTACCAACACAACAAAATGATTATTAGCCTAACTAAGTTTTGCTTAAACAATAATTTCTTTCTATTTCAAACCCAAGGCTACCAACAGACAAGAGGGGTAGCGATGTGGGCAAGCTTTTCCTCAAGCTACGCTTGCCTCCACATGGGATGGTGGGAGGAGATGATTGTAAATTCCATGTACACTAACATTCTGGCAAATCATGTTATAAAGTGGGTAAGATACATTGATGATCTTTTCCTGATCTGGCGAGGGAGCAGACAGAGTGCGTTAGATTTTATCACAAGCATCAACAACAATGATATAAATTTGCAGTTTACCCATAACATCAGTGACATCTCAGTTTACTTTTTAGATGTGGAGGTTTTCGTTGCAAATAGTTGCCTTGAAACCAAATTGTATTGTAAACCAACTGCGGGTAACACCCTACTTCATGCCACCAGTTTCCATTATTTTATTATTTTATTATTCCAGTTTTCACCCCAAGCACACTATACATAGTATCCCATATGGGGAAATGCTCCGGGTGCGCAGAATCTGCAGTAGAGAGACTGACCTAATTGAAGCCCGGGAAGAATGCAAATTGCGCTTTCTAGCTTGGGGCTATTCGGTACACACTGTTAACCGAGCAATGAGAAAAACCAGGGATCTATGCAGAGATGACCTGTTATTTAAATCCCCAAAAAGTACGGTCAAGAGTAGGAACAACTCAATGCCTGATTTCAACCATCCAAGACTAATCATTACTTACAACAAACAGAGAGATAATCTATGTCGGGTGATAAAGAAAAACTGGCACCTAGTGGGTAGTGATCCTGTAGTTGGGGAGTCGCTTCCTATAAGACCGACTATAACATTTAGGAAGGCCCCGTCAACAAGTGATTTCCTGGTGAGCAGCAGTCCTGAAATCAGTACAAGTTCAGGTTGGTTGGCAGCACGAAAGGTCTTCGTTAGATGCTTTTCATGCAGAGCTTGTAAGTTTGGTATCAGTAAGACATCCTATACTACGCCTTTCAAACCCAATCCCACCAAGATCCAAAATCTCCTTTCATGTAAAACGGAGTTTGCCATTTATGTGCTGGAGTGCTCTTGTGGACTGCGCTACGTGGGTAGCACAAAATTGCAGGTCCACAAGAGAATACTCCAGCACTTAAGAGCTATAACAAATTCGGATCCTAGCTACCCGGTGGCCCGCCACTTTAGGGAAGTGCATAACAATGAGCTACAGCATCTGAAACACTATGTTGTGGACTCGGTACCTTTACCAAGACGGGGTGGGAACAGGGAGGCAACCCTCAGGAGACTGGAAACTAGGTATATCTTGGAATTTGACAGCAAAAACCCACAAGGTCTTAATACAACTGAGGACCTATACACATGGCTATAGCAGTTTCCAGCCCCAAAACTAGATGTAATTACTCAGTAAATATTGATTAGATACATTAATGCAATCGAGCATATATCTTATGATAAGTCTGCACCTCAGAATCCCTGTAAATAACTTTCCTTCTTGTTGTCTCATCTGTTTTTTTATAAGATAACTGAGAAATAAATCTTTCTTGCACTTAGGCACTTTATGAGTGGAACATTGCACTGTAGAACAACAGCAGGGCAAATCAGCACTTTAACACCAATGGCACTTTCAAAGCATATGCACTTTATTTTTTTAGCAGCAATAATCGGCCCACCGGGGCATGACAAAGGTGGTACATTAGATGACTCTTGGCAATTAGTGAACATATTACGGACATAAGACACAGCACAGAAACAACAAAACACACAAGATGATGGACGGAATGTTGCACATTGGCAAAACATTCACCCCCAGTCACAGATCTGGGTTTAATCCATCGTTATTTTGCTCACCACGCCACCCCAGTTCAGACATGGCCATATGCAAATCAGTCTTGACCCTGTGCCTCATGGGAACAGTCCAGCCCGAACTGCCAAGCCATGTCTTCCCTGGACCGGAATCAAGCATCCTAGGACCGGTTTCTGGCTATCAGCCGTCATCAGCCAGGATAGCTTGACTCCAGTGGCGTAGTGAGCACGGGACCCACGTCTGGGCATACCCTTCCCACATAGGGCGAACAGCAAAACACACAAGATGATGGACGGAATGTTGCACATTGGCAAAACATTCACCCCCAGTCACAGATCTGGGTTTAATCCATCGTTATTTTGCTCACCACGCCACCCTATTCAGACATGGCCATATGCAAATCAGTCTTGACCCTGTGCCTCATGGGAACAGTCCAGCCCGAACTGCCAAGCCATGTCTTCCCTGGACCGGAATCAAGCATCCTAGGACCGGTTTCTGGCTATCAGCCGTCATCAGCCAGGATAGCTTGACTCCAGTGGCGTAGTGAGCACGGGACCCACGTCTGGGCATACCCTTCCCACATAGGGCGAACAGCAAAACACACAAGATGATGGACGGAATGTTGCACATTGGCAAAACATTCACCCCCAGTCACAGATCTGGGTTTAATCCATCGTTATTTTGCTCACCACGCCACCCCAGTTCAGACATGGCCATATGCAAATCAGTCTTGACCCTGTGCCTCATGGGAACAGTCCAGCCCGAACTGCCAAGCCATGTATTCCCTGGATCGGAATCAAGCATCCTAGGACCGGTTTCTGGCTATCAGCCGTCATCAGCCAGGATAGCTTGACTCCAGTGGCGTAGTGAGCACGGGACCCAGGTCTGGGCATACCCTTCCCACATAGGGCGAACAGCAAAACACACAAGATGATGGACGGAATGTTGCACATTGGCAAAACATTCACCCCCAGTCACAGATCTGGGTTTAATCCATCGTTATTTTGCTCACCACGCCACCCCAGTTCAGACATGGCCATATGCAAATCAGTCTTGACCCTGTGCCTCATGGGAACAGTCCAGCCCGAACTGCCAAGCCATGTCTTCCCTGGACCGGAATCAAGCATCCTAGGACCGGTTTCTGGCTATCAGCCGTCATCAGCCAGGATAGCTTGACTCCAGTGGCGTAGTGAGCACGGGACCCACGTCTGGGCATACCCTTCCCACATAGGGCGAACAGCAAAACACACAAGATGATGGACGGAATGTTGCACATTGGCAAAACATTCACCCTCAGTCACAGATCTGGGTTTAATCCATCGTTATTTTGCTCACCACGCCACCCCAGTTCAGACATGGCCATATGCAAATCAGTCTTGACCCTGTGCCTCATGGGAACAGTCCAGCCCGAACTGCCAAGCCATGTCTTCCCTGGACCGGAATCAAGCATCCTAGGACCGGTTTCTGGCTATCAGCCGTCATCAGCCAGGATAGCTTGACTCCAGTGGCGTAGTGAGCACGGGACCCACGTCTGGGCATACCCTTCCCACATAGGGCGAACAGCAAAACACACAAGATGATGGACGGAATGTTGCACATTGGCAAAACATTCACCCCCAGTCACAGATCTGGGTTTAATCCATCGTTATTTTGCTCACCACGCCACCCCAGTTCAGACATGGCCATATGCAAATCAGTCTTGACCCTGTGCCTCATGGGAACAGTCCAGCCCGAACTGCCAAGCCATGTCTTCCCTGGACCGAAATCAAGCATCCTAGGACCGGTTTCTGGCTATCAGCCGTCATCATCAGCCAGGATAGCTTGACTCCAGTGGCGTAGTGAGCACGGGACCCACGTCTGGGCATACCCTTCCCACATAGGGCGAACAGCAAAACACACAAGATGATGGACGGAATGTTGCACATTGGCAAAACATTCACCCCCAGTCACAGATCTGGGTTTAATCCATCGTTATTTTGCTCACCACGCCACCCTATTCAGACATGGCCATATGCAAATCAGTCTTGACCCTGTGCCTCATGGGAACAGTCCAGCCCGAACTGCCAAGCCATGTCTTCCCTGGACCGGAATCAAGCATCCTAGGACCGGTTTCTGGCTATCAGCCGTCATCAGCCAGGATAGCTTGACTCCAGTGGCGTAGTGAGCACGGGACCCACGTCTGGGCATACCCTTCCCACATAGGGCGAACAGCAAAACACACAAGATGATGGACGGAATGTTGCACATTGGCAAAACATTCACCCCCAGTCACAGATCTGGGTTTAATCCATCGTTATTTTGCTCACCACGCCACCCCAGTTCAGACATGGCCATATGCAAATCAGTCTTGACCCTGTGCCTCATGGGAACAGTCCAGCCCGAACTGCCAAGCCATGTCTTCCCTGGACCGGAATCAAGCATCCTAGGACCGGTTTCTGGCTATCAGCCGTCATCAGCCAGGATAGCTTGACTCCAGTGGCGTAGTGAGCACGGGACCCACGTCTGGGCATACCCTTCCCACATAGGGCGAACAGCAAAACACACAAGATGATGGACGGAATGTTGCACATTGGCAAAACATTCACCCCCAGTCACAGATCTGGGTTTAATCCATCGTTATTTTGCTCACCACGCCACCCCAGTTCAGACATGGCCATATGCAAATCAGTCTTGACCCTGTGCCTCATGGGAACAGTCCAGCCCGAACTGCCAAGCCATGTATTCCCTGGATCGGAATCAAGCATCCTAGGACCGGTTTCTGGCTATCAGCCGTCATCAGCCAGGATAGCTTGACTCCAGTGGCGTAGTGAGCACGGGACCCAGGTCTGGGCATACCCTTCCCACATAGGGCGAACAGCAAAACACACAAGATGATGGACGGAATGTTGCACATTGGCAAAACATTCACCCCCAGTCACAGATCTGGGTTTAATCCATCGTTATTTTGCTCACCACGCCACCCCAGTTCAGACATGGCCATATGCAAATCAGTCTTGACCCTGTGCCTCATGGGAACAGTCCAGCCCGAACTGCCAAGCCATGTCTTCCCTGGACCGGAATCAAGCATCCTAGGACCGGTTTCTGGCTATCAGCCGTCATCAGCCAGGATAGCTTGACTCCAGTGGCGTAGTGAGCACGGGACCCACGTCTGGGCATATACTTCCCACATAGGGCGAACAGCAAAACACACAAGATGATGGACGGAATGTTGCACATTGGCAAAACATTCACCCTCAGTCACAGATCTGGGTTTAATCCATCGTTATTTTGCTCACCACGCCACCCCAGTTCAGACATGGCCATATGCAAATCAGTCTTGACCCTGTGCCTCATGGGAACAGTCCAGCCCGAACTGCCAAGCCATGTCTTCCCTGGACCGGAATCAAGCATCCTAGGACCGGTTTCTGGCTATCAGCCGTCATCAGCCAGGATAGCTTGACTCCAGTGGCGTAGTGAGCACGGGACCCACATCTGGGCATACCCTTCCCACATAGGGCGAACAGCAAAACACACAAGATGATGGACGGAATGTTGCACATTGGCAAAACATTCACCCCCAGTCACAGATCTGGGTTTAATCCATCGTTATTTTGCTCACCACGCCACCCCAGTTCAGACATGGCCATATGCAAATCAGTCTTGACCCTGTGCCTCATGGGAACAGTCCAGCCCGAACTGCCAAGCCATGTCTTCCCTGGACCGGAATCAAGCATCCTAGGACCGGTTTCTGGCTATCAGCCGTCATCAGCCAGGATAGCTTGACTCCAGTGGCGTAGTGAGCACGGGACCCACGTCTGGGCATACCCTTCCCACATAGGGCGAACAGCAAAACACACAAGATGATGGACGGAATGTTGCACATTGGCAAAACATTCACCCCGTCACAGATCTGGGTTTAATCCATCGTTATTTTGCTCACCACGCCACCCCAGTTCAGACATGGCCATATGCAAATCAGTCTTGACCCTGTGCCTCATGGGAACAGTCCAGCCCGAACTGCCAAGCCATGTCTTCCCTGGACCGGAATCAAGCATCCTAGGACCGGTTTCTGGCTATCAGCCGTCATCAGCCAGGATAGCTTGACTCCAGTGGCGTAGTGAGCACGGGACCCACGTCTGGGCATACCCTTCCCACATAGGGCGAACAGCAAAACACACAAGATGATGGACGGAATGTTGCACATTGGCAAAACATTCACCCCCAGTCACAGATCTGGGTTTAATCCATCGTTATTTTGCTCACCACGCCACCCTATTCAGACATGGCCATATGCAAATCAGTCTTGACCCTGTGCCTCATGGGAACAGTCCAGCCCGAACTGCCAAGCCATGTCTTCCCTGGACCGGAATCAAGCATCCTAGGACCGGTTTCTGGCTATCAGCCGTCATCAGCCAGGATAGCTTGACTCCAGTGGCGTAGTGAGCACGGGACCCACGTCTGGGCATACCCTTCCCACATAGGGCGAACAGCAAAACACACAAGATGATGGACGGAATGTTGCACATTGGCAAAACATTCACCCCCAGTCACAGATCTGGGTTTAATCCATTGTTATTTTGCTCACCACGCCACCCCAGTTCAGACATGGCCATATGCAAATCAGTCTTGACCCTGTGCCTCATGGGAACAGTCCAGCCCGAACTGCCAAGCCATGTCTTCCCTGGACCGGAATCAAGCATCCTAGGACCGGTTTCTGGCTATCAGCCGTCATCAGCCAGGATAGCTTGACTCCAGTGGCGTAGTGAGCACGGGACCCATGTCTGGGCATACCCTTCCCACATAGGGCGAACAGCAAAACACACAAGATGATGGACGGAATGTTGCACATTGGCAAAACATTCACCCCCAGTCACAGATCTGGGTTTAATCCATCGTTATTTTGCTCACCACGCCTCCCCAGTTCAGACATGGCCATATGCAAATCAATCTTGACCCTGTGCCTCATGGGAACAGTCCAGCCCGAACTGCCAAGCCATGTATTCCCTGGATCGGAATCAAGCATCCTAGGACCGGTTTCTGGCTATCAGCCGTCATCAGCCAGGATAGCTTGACTCCAGTGGCGTAGTGAGCACGGGACCCACGTCTGGGCATACCCTTCCCACATAGGGCGAACAGCAAAACACACAAGATGATGGACGGAATGTTGCACATTGGCAAAACATTCACCCCCAGTCACAGATCTGGGTTTAATCCATCGTTATTTTGCTCACCACGCCACCCCAGTTCAGACATGGCCATATGCAAATCAGTCTTGACCCTGTGCCTCATGGGAACAGTCCAGCCCGAACTGCCAAACCATGTCTTCCCTGGACCGGAATCAAGCATCCTAGGACCGGTTTCTGGCTATCAGCCGTCATCAGCCAGGATAGCTTGACTCCAGTGGCGTAGTGAGCACGGGACCCACGTCTGGGCATACCCTTCCCACATAGGGCGAACAGCAAAACACACAAGATGATGGACGGAATGTTGCACATTGGCAAAACATTCACCCCCAGTCACAGATCTGGGTTTAATCCATTGTTATTTTGCTCACCACGCCACCCCAGTTCAGTCATGGCCATATGCAAATCAGTCTTGACCCTGTGCCTCATGGGAACAGTCCAGCCCGAACTGCCAAGCCATGTCTTCCCTGGACCGGAATCAAGCATCCTAGGACCGGTTTCTGGCTATCAGCAATCATCAGCCAGGATAGCTTGACTCCAGTGGCGTAGTGAGCACGGGACCCACGTCTGGGCATACCCTTCCCACATAGGGCGAACAGCAAAACACACAAGATGATGGACGGAATGTTGCACATTGGCAAAACATTCACCCCCAGTCACAGATCTGGGTTTAATCCATCGTTATTTTGCTCACCACGCCACCCCAGTTCAGACATGGCCATATGCAAATCAGTCTTGACCCTGTGCCTCATGGGAACAGTCCAGCCCGAACTGCCAAGCCATGTCTTCCCTGGACCGGAATCAAGCATCCTAGGACCGGTTTCTGGCTATCAGCCGTCATCAGCCAGGATAGCTTGACTCCAGTGGCGTAGTGAGCACGGGACCCACGTCTGGGCATACCCTTCCCACATAGGGCGAACAGCAAAACACACAAGATGATGGACGGAATGTTGCACATTGGCAAAACATTCACCCCCAGTCACAGATCTGGGTTTAATCCATCGTTATTTTGCTCACCACGCCACCCCAGTTCAGACATGGCCATATGCAAATCAGTCTTGACCCTCTGCCTCATGGGAACAGTCCAGCCCGAACTGCCAAGCCATGTATTCCCTGGATCGGAATCAAGCATCCTAGGACCGGTTTCTGGCTATCAGCCGTCATCAGCCAGGATAGCTTGACTCCAGTGGCGTAGTGAGCACGGGACCCACGTCTGGGCATACCCTTCCCACATAGGGCGAACAGCAAAACACACAAGATGATGGACGGAATGTTGCACATTGGCAAAACATTCACCCCCAGTCACAGATCTGGGTTTAATCCATCGTTATTTTGCTCACCACGCCACCCCAGTTCAGACATGGCCATATGCAAATCAGTCTTGACCCTGTGCCTCATGGGAACAGTCCAGCCCGAACTGCCAAGCCATGTCTTCCCTGGACCGGAATCAAGCATCCTAGGACCGGTTTCTGGCTATCAGCCGTCATCAGCCAGGATAGCTTGACTCCAGTGGCGTAGTGAGCACGGGACCCACGTCTGGGCATACCCTTCCCACATAGGGCGAACAGCAAAACACACAAGATGATGGACGGAATGTTGCACATTGGCAAAACATTCACCCCCAGTCACAGATCTGGGTTTAATCCATCGTTATTTTGCTCACCACGCCACCCCAGTTCAGACATGGCCATATGCAAATCAGTCTTGACCCTGTGCCTCATGGGAACAGTCCAGCCCGAACTGCCAAGCCATGTCTTCCCTGGACCGGAATCAAGCATCCTAGGACCGGTTTCTGGCTATCAGCCGTCATCAGCCAGGATAGCTTGACTCCAGTGGCGTAGTGAGCACGGGACCCACGTCTGGGCATACCCTTCCCACATAGGGCGAACAGCAAAACACACAAGATGATGGACGGAATGTTGCACATTGGCAAAACATTCACCCCAGTCACAGATCTGGGTTTAATCCATCGTTATTTTGCTCACCACGCCACCCCAGTTCAGACATGGCCATATGCATATCAGTCTTGACCCTGTGCGTCATGGGAACAGTCCAGCCCGAACTGCCAAGCCATGTCTTCCCTGGACCGGAATCAAGCATCCTAGGACCGGTTTCTGGCTATCAGCCGTCATCAGCCAGGATAGCTTGACTCCAGTGGCGTAGTGAGCACGGGACCCACGTCTGGGCATACCCTTCCCACATAGGGCGAACAGCAAAACACACAAGATGATGGACGGAATGTTGCACATTGGCAAAACATTCACCCCCAGTCACAGATCTGGGATTATTCCGTCGTTATTTTGCTCACCACGCCACCCCAGTTCAGACATGGCCATATGCAAATCAGTCTTGACCCTGTGCCTCATGGGAACAGTCCAGCCCGAACTGCCAAGCCATGTCTTCCCTGGACCGGAATCAAGCATCCTAGGACCGGTTTCTGGCTATCAGCCGTCATCAGCCAGGATAGCTTGACTCCAGTGGCGTAGTGAGCACGGGACCCACGTCTGGGCATACCCTTCCCACATAGGGCGAACAGCAAAACACACAAGATGATGGACGGAATGTTGCACATTGGCAAAACATTCACCCCCAGTCACAGATCTGGGTTTAATCCATCGTTATTTTGCTCACCACGCCACCCCAGTTCAGACATGGCCATATGCAAATCAGTCTTGACCCTGTGCCTCATGGGAACAGTCCAGCCCGAACTGCCAAGCCATGTCTTCCCTGGACCGGAATCAAGCATCCTAGGACCGGGGTCTGTCTATCAGCCGTCATCAGCCAGGATAGCTTGACTCCAGTGGCGTAGTGACTGGGGGTGAATGTTTGCCAATGTGCAACATTTCGTCCATCATCTTGTGTGTTTTGCATTTCGCCCTAAGTGGGAAGGGTATGCCCAGACGTGGGTCCCGCGCTCACTACGCCACTGGAGTCAAGCTATCCTGGCTGATGAGGGCTGAAAGCCCGAAGCCGGTCCTAGGATGCTTGTTTCCGGTCCAGGAAGACATGGCTTGGCAGTTCGGTCTGGACTGTTCCCATGAGCACAGGGTCAAGACTTATTTGCATATGGCTATGTCTGAACTGGGGTGGCGTGGTGAAGCAAAATAACGATGGATTAAACCCAGATCTGTGACTGGGGTGAATGTTTGCCAATGTGCAACATTTAGTCCATCATCTTGTGTGTGTACAGCACAGAAACCACATTTTTAGAATATTAGTAGGCTTGTATTAAATGGCCACTATGATTCAATGGGTTTTTAGCGCTTTTAATGTCTTTTAATGTCTTTTAATGTCTTTTTATGCCTCTTTAGACTATATGTTCTTAAAATGTGTGGAATATTTATTGTATTTATACAGTTATATTTATACATGTCGCACAAAGGCATTTAATTGCTGTTCCAAATTATAATCAAATGTACAAATTTTGCTGCTATTTGTATTGTGTGAAGGGAGAGTCAGAACAATAGTCTGTCTTCCATGTTGTTTTAGCACTTGGCACTTTAAATAAGGGGAGGACTTGTAGACGCGTCATGTGATCAAAACCTGCATAGGCCGAAACGCGTCATGGCGGCATCGCGCAAGAACTAAATAAAGGGAATATTTTGCACCAAGAAATTGGAGTCCGTTCCAGCTTTCTGGTTCCTGCATCTGGGGAATCTTAAAGAACGAGGAATTGTTGTGTGTGTGTGTGTATATATATACAAACGGCCATTGAGTAACATCGAGACGGAGGTACTAGCACGCGGATTGACTTTTTGTCCATCTACCGAATTTGACTATACGCAAGGTCGGATTGACCTATTCCAGTTCACACGGAAATTGCGCCTTAAAAAGTGGTTTGCGACTAAGGTGAAAGAAACAAGGAATGATGTAAGTGAGTCTCCCAGTAATATAGTAATTGGGGATATTGATCTGTTATTTACATTAAATGAGTTAGGGGATCAACCTGGTTTGATTCCGGATCCATATATTAATTTAATTAATGAAAATATCAGGTTGGATTTGAACCACAACAGTGGTTTTAAACCCAAATCCATTTTCTTGCCTCAGATTGTTAACCAAGCAATAGATGTCTTTGAAGCAGGAGTTGTTCAGGAATTTAAAAAAATACAAAAGAAAAGAGTATATACCAAGAACAACTTATCTGCAGCTCATATCAAAGCTATTGAAGCCCTTAAGAATGATAGAAACATTGTGATAAAAAGTCTGATAAGGGCGGGAATATTGTTATTTTGTCTAAAGATCAATATTTAGGTGAAGGTATCAGACAAGTTAGTGATACCACAAGATACGAAAGGAGTACTAGACTAATTTATGAAAAGGCCAATTGTGAATATCAGGAGAAGTTGGGGGAGTGGAGGGACAGAGGTTTATTGGAAATAGAAGAGTATAACTTTCCATTTTGTAAATATCCTAAATTACCTGTTCTCTACCTACTTCCAAAGGTGCATAAAGATAGGACAAACCCCCCCCCCCCCGGAAGACCTATAGTTTCTTCCAGAGGCAGTTGCTTTGAAAACACCTCGAGGTATGTGGATTACTATCTGCAACCTTGGGTTCAGAACCTTCCATCATATGTGAAGGATACATCCGACTTTCTGCGACTCATTGAAGATGTTATTTGGAAGGATAACTACTTATTGATATGTCTTGATATCAATAGCTTGTACACTAGTACTCCCCATGATTTGGGCATAAAAGCATGTATGCACTTTTACAAAACAGGTCTGTGTCTTTTTTATTGCACACTGACATGTTAACTGATATGATGTCTACCTGTCTAACAAAGAATTTCTTTATTTTTGATGGTCTGATATACCGTCAGACTCTTGGGGTGGCGATGGGTACCTGCTTCGCCCCCAGCTTGGCGTGTCTTTACCTGGGCTGGTGGGAGGAGCAGTTGGTCAGCCACCATGATCTTTTTAAAAATCATGTAAAAATGTGGGCGCGGTATATCGACGATATTTTTTGCATTTGGGATGGAAGTGTAGATGAAGCTAATGATTTTGTTAAAATACTGAATAGTAATACACTCAATCTCTCTTTTACTAGTCAAATGAGCAAAGAAACTATCGAATTTTTGGATGTGCAAGTTAAAGCCAATAAAGATAAGTTAGAGACATTCCTTTATAGAAAGACGACTGCAGGGAACAGTCTTTTACATGCCCAGAGCTGCCATCCTGTTAACCTTATCCAGAGTATCCCATTGGGAGAATTGCTTCGTGCAAAACGTAACTGTAGTACCCAGGAGGGATATAATGAAGAAAAAGTTAAAATGATTGACCGGTTCCTTACAAGAGGTTACAGTTCCAAGTGCATAATGAACGCCTGTGAGGAAGTTGATAGAAGAAACAGAGCAGACTTATTAAAAGCATCCCAAGTCCCAGAGTTGAATGATGCCTGCAGTATCAGGTTTATTACAACATATAATAAAAAAGCGAGGGAAGTACGGAAATCTTTGGGTAAGTTTTGGGAGGTTCTCAAAACTGATGCAGATTTGGACAAATGTCTAGATGAATATCCACAGATAACATATAGAAGGGCTAGATCCCTTAATGATATAATCTGTCCGACTCTGATTCCTTCCGACAGTTTAAAGAATACTGTACATGGGTTTTTTGTATGTGGCAGATGCAAAGCCTGCAAATACAGCAAAAATTGCAAGGAGATCAAATTACACACTGAATGCGAACCGTTTAAAATCAACAAACATGTATCATGTAACACTGAGTATGTGGTTTATGCCCTCAGGTACCCCTGCAATAAATTCTACATTGGTAGTACTATACATAAGGCTAAGAAGCGTATTTTGGAGCACCTGAGGGCAATCACACACAATGACAAACAATATCCAATAGCCCGGCACTTCTTTTCCCACCACAATCAGAATACCAAACTTTTATCTTTTATTGTACTAGACAGTATTCCTAGAAGAGAAAGAGGCGGTGACAGAGTAAAAGAACTGCGGCGCCTTGAATCCAGGTTTATCATTAAATACCACACAATGCAGCCAGTAGGTCATAATGGTGATGAAGCCTTATCGGTGCATTTGGGTTGATTATTTCTCTGTTTAATACAAGCATTGTTACTGAAGCTGCAATATATTAATGTTCATGAATGTTTTTAAGCATATGTTCAATGTTGACATATGGTTTTTACGTTTTCTTGATCTTGTTGAAATTACTACAGTGATTGTAAATTTATGAAATCATGTTTTTATCTTTTGTTAACCCACATTTTTTTTCTTAAAAAGATTTTCTAAAATGTTCCTATTATTATCCTTTTGCAGATTTTGGATATGTCTCAAAGCAAGTGGAAAGTAAATTAGAGCATGATATCTGCTATATCTACCGGCAAGGATGGTGTTATTTTTTGTTAAGAATGGTGGTTTAGTCCTTATTACAATAGATAATATAGAACTGTAACCTGGCCCTGCATTTAAATTGAGGAACTGAGTCCTAATGACAATATGTCATATAGACGAGCAGTTGGTCCCGCAATCTTATCTACTAGGCTATGAGCACGAGGTATTGAGTGTTTTTTTCGACAGTGCGATCCTGGTATAAGTCACATTGCCCACTGGGGCATGATGTTTTTTGACTCAGTAGTGGGTCCTACAGACTTCACAGTTAAAAACGTTTTACGGATTACCCACTGGGGTTAATAACGTGTTAGGTCCCGTTCTTGTTGAGGTTAGAGCCACTGGGGTATGAACTTCAACGTGATGATTAAAATACCAATAGTGTGTGATTGCACTTTGTCTCAATAAAGTTAGTTATAACGTGCTCGATATAGCATTTTTAGTGATTTATGGGATATGTAGTCGGAATTTGACTCGAAGTCAGTGATAGGCGATTCCTAATGTTTTAAAAATTATAATGAAATCGGGTTACACTTGTTCTAATAACTGTAAATATATGTATCACAATATCCATTGAATTCTGGTAAATGGAATGCCATATTTTGTAACATTGTTTGGCCTTTAAAAGCTCATGCAGTTTGTTCCAATGATTTTTGTTTGAAGACATAATGAAGTCTGTTTTCACTTTTTATACTTATAATGTCACATGATTTGCTTAAAAAACGTTTGATTTGCAATGTACGACACTCGTGAGCAAGAAGCGGACGCTTCGAAACGCGTTGAGTGACTTTGCCGAATAAATCACACTGAAGCAAGTTTGGTGGCCCTGGTGTGTTGTCTTTTTTTATCGTTTGAACAACGCTTGGATTGGTTATTAAGGGTTTGCGACCCTTCCACGGCCCGCCGTTGCAAGTGGCTCGGGTGCTGCGCTACTAAACTGTTGGATTGAATTTTAAGCAACCCCTGCCCGCCCTCGCCGAAGAGTTGGATATAGCAGCACTAACCCGGTTCCAAAACGGCAGCACGTACGTAAGTGCAGAGTGTGTATGCCTTTTGCATGACGGGAACAGAAGCAGATGCTACATTTAAGTTTGGCGGTTTGGGCAAACGGAGTCGAGAGCTCGACTGGATACGTTGTAGCTCGGGACCGTTCTTCAGAGTGAGCGCGCTTCTGCGCGTTTGATATTTTCTACCTATGGCAATGTCGAGAAATGACAAGAGAAAGGAGGCGGCAAGTAAAATGTTCGATAAACAAACACTGCTTGAGAGCGATGAATGCACCGACACCACTGGCATTTCGAATACTGGTACTTCTAAAAAAACATTGTGGGACAGATTGTGGAAATTACTAAAAGCTGAACAGAATAAGTGGTGGGAAGCCACGACATTACAAAAATATGTGGAGGCCGGCCGGGTACCTCACGGTCTTCGAATTTTTATTACTCCGACCTTCAGTGATCCGGATCCTGAGTTAGTCGATGAGTGGGCAACAAACAACCACCAGTGCTCTATTGTTATGTTAGAGTTACTGGTTAAATATGCCAGAAAGGATTGTGACCGAATAACGATTGAGATAGAGGAAATCACAACCCAGTTAAAAAGTGTCTGTGATAACCTAGAATTCCAGAACGATATGTCAAAATTAGAGCAACGCCTTGAAAAAATAGAGAAAGAAATAAAGGATAAGAAACAAAAGAAATTTCTGCGGGATCTCATAGACTATGAGAAAGGGCAGATATTAACTTTCTCTAAACGTTATGATCATTTGAGAGGTAATGTTTCAGCAAAAAATAGATTTCTTGAAACATCTTCGGGTGCTAATAGCTATGGTGAACTGGCAGCGGCAAGTGATGAAACTCGAGGGTCAGAAGATACAACTAACGCTGAGGATGTTAGCGAAACAGCGATCACGGGAGTAAAAAACCTAATTTTAAAAGAGTTCACTATCATGGCACAAGACAGAATGGCTGCCCAAAGCAAGCAAGGTGCGAGTGGACTAAGAGGTCGTGGACGCGGAGGAAGAGGCGCCAAAAGACCAAATACAAAGCAGCGAGAGGAAATCGAGAGCCCAGTGGGAACCAGGACAAGGGGGCAGAGAAATCAGCAGAAACAATGAATGTGAATTGTCAAGACAAAAAGACTGTGATTAATCTTTCCAAACGGCCATTGAGTAACATCGAGACGGAGGTACTAGCACGCGGATTGACTTTTTGTCCATCTACCGAATTTGACTATACGCAAGGTCGGATTGACCTATTCCAGTTCACACGGAAATTGCGCCTTAAAAAGTGGTTTGCGACTAAGGTGAAAGAAACAAGGAATGATGTAAGTGAGTCTCCCAGTAATATTGTAATTGGGGATATTGATCTGTTATTTACATTAAATGAGTTAGGGGATCAACCTGGTTTGATTCCGGATCCATATATTAATTTAATTAATGAAAATATCAGGTTGGATTTGAACCACAACAGTGGTTTTAAACCCAAATCCATTTTCTTGCCTCAGATTGTTAACCAAGCAATAGATGTCTTTGAAGCAGGAGTTGTTCAGGAATTGAAAAAAATACAAAAGAAAAGAGTATATACCAAGAACAACTTATCTGCAGCTCATATCAAAGCTATTGAAGCCCTTAAGAATGATAGAAACATTGTGATAAAAAGTCTGATAAGGGCGGGAATATTGTTATTTTGTCTAAAGATCAATATTTAGGTGAAGGTATCAGACAAGTTAGTGATACCACAAGATACGAAAGGAGTACTAGACTAATTTATGAAAAGGCCAATTGTGAATATCAGGAGAAGTTGGGGAGTGGAGGGACAGAGGTTTATTGGAAATAGAAGAGTATAACTTTCCATTTTGTAAATATCCTAAATTACCTGTTCTCTACCTACTTCCAAAGGTGCATAAAGATAGGACAAACCCCCCCGGAAGACCTATAGTTTCTTCCAGAGGCAGTTGCTTTGAAAACACCTCGAGGTATGTGGATTACTATCTGCAACCTTGGGTTCAGAACCTTCCATCATATGTGAAGGATACATCCGACTTTCTGCGACTCATTGAAGATGTTATTTGGAAGGATAACTACTTATTGATATGTCTTGATATCAATAGCTTGTACACTAGTACTCCCCATGATTTGGGCATAAAAGCATGTATGCACTTTTTACAAAACAGGTCTGTGTCTTTTTTATTGCACACTGACATGTTAACTGATATGATGTCTACCTGTCTAACAAAGAATTTCTTTATTTTTGATGGTCTGATATACCGTCAGACTCTTGGGGTGGCGATGGGTACCTGCTTCGCCCCCAGCTTGGCGTGTCTTTACCTGGGCTGGTGAAAGGAGCAGGTGGTCAGCCACCATGATCTTTTTAAAAATCATGTAAAAATTTGGGCGCGGTATATCGTTGATATTTTTGCATTTGGGATGGAAGTGTAGATGAAGCTAATGATTTTGTTAAAATACTGAATAGTAATACACTCAATCTCTCTTTTACTAGTCAAATGAGCAAAGAAACTATCGAATTTTTGGATGTGCAAGTTAAAGCCAATAAAGATAAGTTAGACACATTCCTTTATAGAAAGACGACTGCAGGGAACAGTCTTTTACATGCCCAGAGCTGCCATCCTGTTAACCTTATCCAGAGTATCCCATTGGGAGAATTGCTTCGTGCAAAAACGTAACTGTAGTACCCAGGAGGGATATAATGAAGAAAAAGTTAAAATGATTGACCGGTTCCTTACAAGAGGTTACAGTTCCAAGTGCATAATGAACGCCTGTGAGGAAGTTGTTAGAAGAAACAGAGCAGACTTATTAAAAGCATCCCAAGTCCCAGAGTTGAATGATGCCTGCAGTATCAGGTTTATTACAACATATAATAAAAAAGCGAGGGAAGTACGGAAATCTTTGGGTAAGTTTTGGGAGGTTCTCAAAACTGATGCAGATTTGGACAAATGTCTAGATGAATATCCACAGATAACATATAGAAGGGCTAGTTCCCTTAATGATATAATCTGTCCGACTCTGATTCCTTCCGACAGTTTAAAGAATACTGTACATGGGTTTTTTGTATGTGGCAGATGCAAAGCCTGCAAATACAGCAAAAATTGCAAGGAGATCAAATTACACACTGAATGCGAACCGTTTAAAATCAACAAACATGTATCATGTAACACTGAGTATGTGGTTTATGCCCTCAGGTGCCCCTGCAATAAATTCTACATTGGTAGTACTATACATAAGGCTAAGAAGCGTATTTTGGAGCACCTGAGGGCAATCACACACAATGACAAACAATATCCAATAGCCCGGCACTTCTTTTCCCACCACAATCAGAATACCAAACTTTTATCTTTTATTGTACTAGACAGTATTCCTAGAAGAGAAAGAGGCGGTGACAGAGTTAAAGAACTGCGGCGCCTTGAATCCAGGTTTATCATTAAATACCACACAATGCAGCCAGTAGGTCATTATGGTGATGAAGCCTTATCTGTGCATTTGGGTTGATTATTTCTCTGTTTAATACAAGCATTGTTACTGAAGCTGCAATATATTAATGTTCATGAATGTTTTTAAGCATATGTTCAATGTTGACATATGGTTTTTACGTTTTCTTGATCTTGTTGAAATTACTACAGTGATTGTAAATTTATGAAATCATGTTTTTATCTTTTGTTAACCCAAAAAATTTTTCTTAAAAAAGATTTTCTAAAATGTTCCTATTATTATCCTTTTGCAGATTTTGGATATGTCTCAAAGCAAGTGGAAAGTAAATTAGAGCATGATATCTGCTATATCTACCGGCAAGGATGGTGTTTATTTTTTTATTTTTTGTTAAGAATGGTGGTTTAGTCCTTATTACAATAGATAATATAGAACTGTAACCTGGCCCTGCATTTAAATTGAGGAACTGAGTCCTAATGACAATATGTCATATAGACGAGCAGTTGGTCCCGCAATCTTATCTACTAGGCTATGAGCACGAGGTATTGAGTGTTTTTTTCGACAGTGCGATCCTGGTATAAGTCACATTGCCCACTGGGGCATGATGTTTTTTGACTCAGTATTGGGTCCTACAGACGTCACAGTTAAAAACGCTTTACTGATTACCCACTGGGGTTAATAACATGTTAGGTCCCGTTCTTGTTGAGGTTAGAGCCACTGGGGTATGAACTTCAACGTGATGATTAAGATACCAATAGTGTGTGATTGCACTTTGTCTCAATAAAGTTAGTTATAACGTGCTCGATATAGCATTTTTAGTGATTATGGGATATGTAGTCGGAATTTGACTCGAAGTCAGTGATAGGCGATTCCTAATGTTTTAAAAATTATAATGAAATCGGGTTACACTTGTTCTAATAACTGTAAATATATGTATCACAATATCCATTGAATTCTGGTAAATGGAATGCCATCTTTTGTAACATTGTTTGGCCTTTAAAAGCTCATGCAGTTTGTTCCAATGATTTTTGTTTGAAGACATAATGAAGTCTGTTTTCACTTTTTATACTTATAATGTCACATGATTTGTTTAAAAAACGTTTGATTTGCAATGCACGACACTCGTGAGCAAGAAGCGGACGCTTCGAAAAGCGTTGAGTGACTTTGCCGAATAAATCACACTGAAGCAAGTTTGGTGGCCCTGGTGTGTTGTCTTTTATTATCGTTTGAACAACGCTTGGATTGGTTATTAAGGGTTTGCGACCCTTCCACGGCCCGCCGTTGCAAGTGGCTCGGGTGCTGCGCTACTAAACTGTTGAATATATATATATATATATATATATATGGCGCTAGTGTGCCGGCTGTGAAATGGCCGCCATCTAAGGAGGCTCCGCACGCTGGATTGACACTCCGCTAATTATCGGGTGGAGCAGGCGGGCGCCGGGTGCCTTGGACTGTGGGAGCGGGCACCGGAACATCTCGGCGGTCAGCGGGAGCGCTTTTGAAGGTTGGAAACACCGCAGCACATCGCCACTGCGGGGCTCACCCTTGGAAACAAAATGGCGACCCCACGATCCGCGTCCTGAAGAAAGTGGCACAAACGGACCCCTGCGTCATGGAGGAAAGCATTGTACTGGTTCCTACCAGGACAGGCGAGCGCGGCTGCTGCCTCGAGGACTGCGGTGGACCAACGCGGACCGCCGGCTGGCAGATCCCGGTTGAGCGCCCTGTGGTCTGAAGTGGCCCTGCATCGGACACCGGTGAGTCTGTGAGCCAAGGGGGGGGGAGCCGGAGCAGGCAGGAAGGCCGCAATTGCACAGAGGAGGCAGTTAGCACAGCGGGAGCACCCTGCCACACCACTAACCCTGTGGCTTGAGGGGCGTAGAGACTGCAGTGAGGCAACGCGGGCGGCTGCGCCCGGAGAGTGGATGGCGCCAGGGCTGCGGTACCCCCCACGGACAGGCGCCTCTGACTGCACTTACATGGCGTGGAGCCTGATACTCCTCCTCCACAAGTGAGCCCAAGTGCAGTGGCTGTGCTGGGAAAGAGATAAAGAACAGCACCTGCAGAGCTCTCCCCCAGAATTCATAACAGGCCTGGACTCCCATCCCTCTCGGGGGAAAATAGGACGAAGGAGCATTTGACACATTGGGCGCACAGCGCGCGATCCCAGGAGGGGTGTGACATCGAAGTGGAAAGTGAAGCTACTGGGGCATACAGACGCGGACCTGAGAAACCTGGCTGGACACTGGCGGTGGGGGAGGTGAACCAGGTCGCTCACAACAACTGATCCGGACAACACGCACTGCTTCCTGAAGGCCATAATAGTAGTGGATAGAGCCACAGAAGCGACCCAGCGCTGCGGCCCATCTAATGCGTGGCTGCGGCAGTGCAGCGAGACCATGGGCAAGACGGACACTAAGCAGTCCAAACTTTCCTTTGAGCAGCGCAAAACCCCCTGTGGGGGCTCCCTCCAGAGGAAGAGCAGTCGGAGGCGATGTCCTCCACGCAGCCATCGGAACCCAGCATACAGGATATGTTGAAGGAATTAAAGCAGTCACTCTCTGCCATAGACCTCAAAATTGATTCAATGTCGGATCGACTGGACCGGCTCCGAGACAAGGTCTCAAACCATGAGGAGCGCCTCACGGAAGTCGAACAGCCACGTCGGCGCTGGAGGATGAGGGCACCGCCACCCATGAAAAGCTACTCCGAATGGAGAAGGTGCTGGAGGTGATCCGCAATAAAAATGAAGATCTAGAAGCAAGATTGCGCCGCAACAACCTGCGCATAATGGGAGTACCGGAGACAACGGCCATGACCAGAGTTGAGTACTACATCGAGGAAATGCTCAGAGCGATGTTTGGGGACTCCCTCTCTAAGGTCTGCATAGTGGAGCGCGCGCTTAGATCCCTGTGCCCGAGACCACCGCCGGGAGCCCCGGCTAGGCCAATAGTTGCGCGCCTGTTGAATTACAGGGATCGGGATGTCGTGCTGCGCAGGGCCCAAGACCTACAGGACATGAGGTACCAAGGCAACGCAATCTCCTTTTCCCCCGATTTTACCCTAACGGTGCAGGCTGCAAGAAGGGAGTTTGTGCCTGTGAAGAGACTACTGCAACAGCAGGATATCAAGTATTCGCTCCTCTATCCTGCAAAGCTCCGCATTTTCCATCAGGGCAAGACTGTTTTCTTCACTGACCCTAAGGCAGCCACCAAGTTTGCTTGCTCCCTCAAACAACCTGCACCAGCTGCACGGGCGAATGGGGAGCACGTGGAGGGAGGCCCCCTGGACCAGAATGACTGAGGTACCGGGTGAGCAGTAATGAGCCGGTAAGACAGCGGAGCATTTGACTGAATGGGGCTGCTCCCTTGAGACATTTTCTACCTTAGCCAGGGTGACTGTTTGCCATGCCGCTGGGTCCTGGGGGCCAGCCCAATCTGCCTTCGATTGGAGGGGGCGGTTCCCCTTCCTACTCCTGAATATACCCCGTCCAGCCACCCAGCACACTACCGCTGGGATTTTCCCGAGCACCTAGTGCCTCCTGCAGGGATGAATCCCATGGATGTTCTAACTGTTGGCCATTGTGGGCCTGATTTGGGTAACGGGATTAGCTATCAGCCATGTTGGGGGGCTGAAGTGGGAGGTGGGTGGGCTTGTTGGGTGGGGTGCACACATGGTGTGCTGTTGATTTCTCTATGTTCTTCTTCCTCTCTATCCCTTTCCTTCCCTTCTTTGGCTCTGCTTCAGCATAAACTAGGTATGTTGGGATCTCCAGCACGTCATGACCCAGATGGAGTAAGGGGTGGGTGAGATTACTAAGGAAAAGGATGTGATTAAGGCAGTGATGTGGAATGTGCAAGGCTTGAATGATTGTCGTAAAGTGAGACTGGTGGCAGCATATCTCCAATGACATGGGGCGGACATCTGTTTTTTGCAGGAATTACACCTTACTAGCAATGACTGTGCGCGACTACGGGCGGGATGAATGGGAGAGAAATTTATATCAGGATACTCCAACTATGCCAGAGGCACGGCTATAATCCTCAGGAAAGGACTTCCCTGGAGAACGCGCGCTGCGCTTTGCGATCGACAGGGGAGGTATGTAATTGTAGCAGGGGAACTGAGAAGACAACTGGGTAGGCTGGTGTCAGTCTACGGACCGAATGTGGATGATCCGCAATTCTTCAGTGAGGTCTGGAGGTTGACAGAGTCGCTCGGGCCCGGAACCATTTTGTGGGGGCGAGATTTTAATGTAGTACCGGATGCGAACATTGATAGATCTGGCGATTCTCGCCGGCCTCATCCAAAGGCGGCAGAACAACTACGCGTGCTCATGGAGGACTATGAGCTGGTGGACGTATGGCGATGGCGGCATCCAGCTAGACGAGAGGGCACATGCATATCCACTGCGGGCCCATCGTGGTCTAGAATTGATTATTGGCTCACCTCGCATGATATGGACGAGTTGGTGCTCACTGTTGCTCATTTAGCCCGATCCTTATCAGATCACTGCCCCGTGCTGCTGCGCCTCGCGCTCCCGGGCGCGGCGCATACGCCTTTCAGTTGGAGACTCCCAGCGGGGTCACTCAGGGATCAGGTATTCAGAGAATCGATTGGGCCGACATAACGGAGTACTTCGAGTTAAATTGTGGGTCCGTGAACTTGCCCTCGGTGCTGTGGCCGGCCTTTAAGGTGGTGATCCGGGGCAAGTGCATCGCCAAGCAGGCGGGGTATTGCGCTCACTCAGGGGAGAACTCCGGCGTCTGGAGGAGGAAATTTGAAAGCTCGAACTGGAGTACTTTGACTGCAACAGCTCGGAAATTCTGGGCAGCATTAAAGGGAAAATAGTGGAATTTGAGGAGGCTGTACAATGGGAGACACACTATCTGGGTAGGGAGGCACGGGTGCGTCAATACGGAGAGGGGGACCACGCCAGGAGAACACTGGCGGGACTATTAAAGAAACCCTGGGCCAGTGAATATATTTGTGAATTGCGCAGAGACAGCGGGGAGACCGTTGTCAGCCAGGAAGCGGTACAGGCAGAACTGCTTGCATTTTACACCTCCCTGTACACAGCTCAGCAGACAGCGGTACACCCGGACCTGCTTCCCCTCTTTGACTCGATTGAGCTGGCCTAGCTGAGCGATGGTCAACGACAATATCTTGACAAGCCTTTTGAGGAGGAAGAGGTGATCGCGGTGATGCGAGCTATGCCTGGAGAGAAGGCTCTTGGGCTGGACGGGCTCACTGCTTCATTCTATAAGGAATTTGCACCGTTCCTGGTTCCACACCTCCTCAACATGTACGAGGATTCCTTGGAACGGGGTATGTTACCCCCTCTCTGCGAGAGGCGCTCATCGTCACCATCATCAAACCTGATAAGGACCCACAGCTATGTGACTCCTGCAGATCTTTGTCCATGATCAATCTGGACAATAAGATACTAGCCAAACTACCGGCGTCGCGCTTGCTCCTTCTGTTTCCGGCGGTGCTCCGGCCTGACCAGTGCGGTTTTGTGCCTGGGCGGTGCACATCACACAATCTGCGCACTTTCTTTGCGACCATGCAGGTGATTGACGGCTCTCTATCCGCTGCGGCTGTGTTCTCGGATGCAACCAAAGCATTTGATACTTTGGAGTGGCCTTTCCTGTTCGCACTCCTCTCCCGTATTGGTATCAGTCCCCTCTTCCTCAAAAGAATTGCTCTATTGTACTCAGCCCCGTCGGCAAGGATGAGAATCAATAACCAGGTATCCTCCGCCATCCCGGTGGCCCGAGGTACGCAACAGGGGTGTCCCCTCTCCCCCCTGTTATTCGCGATTTCGACGGAGCCGCTCACGGCCAGGCTCCGGCAGCATCACGCCCAGCGTGGCCTTGAATTTACTCCCAGGGTGTTCTTGGGTACGATGTATGCAGATGATGTGACCCTATATGTCCAGCACCCAGCAGAGAACTTAGACCCACTCATCCGTCGAGGTTGTCCGTTTTGGGGGAGTATCGGGTGTATCCATAAACTGGGGAAAGTCAATCATCTTCCCACTACCCAGGCCACTAACCCTTTTCAGTCAGAATTCCCACTTCAGTGGGCGCATTCCCTGGTGAAATACTTGGGGATCTGGCTGAGTCGAAATGTAGACGAACTCTGGAGCCACAACTATGGCAAGCTCATGGAGTGGCTGGAGTGTAGACTAAGCAGGTGGAGAGCACTCCCTTTATCCCTAGCGGGTCATTTGGCCATCGCCAAGATGGTAGTCCTCCCCAAGTTTTTGTATATCTTCAGTAACCTGCCGCTTCCTCTCACTGCTGCATTTAGACGCCGATTACGCTCCAATTTGATAACGCTGGCTTGGGCGGGCAGACAGCCCCGGGTGGCATGGGAGATCCTGATGTTGGCATTTGAACAGGGTGGTATGTCTGCTCCAGACATGGAGCTCTATTATAATTGTGCCCAAGCACAATTTGCTTATCACTGGGTGTTCCCGACCCTCTTTATGGCGCACACCACCCCGGAGAGCGACAGGGCGGACCCGACACCTTTACACATGGCGCTGTTTGGACCCCCAAGGAGACTACGGGCCAGAGTGGACACTGTGGGCTGCACGGTGTGGGCATGGCGAGAACTTAGGTGCAGAGCGCGAATAGAAATCACATTTGCCCCCTTGATCCCACTCATTTGACACCCGGAACTGCCCTTTACTACAGAGGCGGGGGTGGGTCAAAGACTGCTGCAGCTTCAGCTTCACACACTGGGACAGGCATTCCGTAATGGGGTATTTGCTACCATAGATGAAGCACTGGGCGAAGATCACACAGGGATGCTGAGAGCGGCACTGCGTACATTATATGAATCATTCCCTGTTGCACCGCCAACATTCCTAGTACTGGAGGAATTTCTAGTGAATCCCTCGCCGCGGAAGCTTACTACTCGACTAGATTCAGGTATGCAGCGCACATCTCCTATATGTACACCCTCGACTCACTCTCTCTCAAGCGTCTTCAATCTGGCAGCAAGCAGGAATAAAATCACGGCCCAACGCGTTTCGGACTTCTCAAGTCCTTCATCATGGGCAGCTGGCAAAACAAATCAAACTCTATGTGAGCTTGGCATGACAAACGCGTTGGGCCGTGATTTTATTCCTGCTTGCTGCCAGATTAAAGACGCTTGAGAGAGAGTGCATCTTCATTTCTCTGTGGCGGAGATGTGAAACTTGATATATATATACCCATGTCATTTGATTCAAAGTATTCCATACGGCGAGTTCTTACGAATTCGCCATATTTGCAGTTCAGATACTGATTTGAAATCGTGCCAACAAGATGCTTTTGATCGTTTTTTGAGCCGAGGGTACAAGAGGTCTGAGCTCAACAAAGCCCTCTGCAAAGCCAACACACATTCTAGGGAGTCAGTGCTAATACCTAAAACAGAACGAGTGGGGGCTCAGGTCTCTTTAATGGAAAATAATGACAGTGATATATGCAATGTAGGATTAATCACTACTTTCAGTAAACAAGAACGTAAAATTCGTCAGATTATTTATTCTCAATGGCCCTTTGTGCTAACGGATGTTACATTGAAATCAATTTTGCCACCATTACCTTCTATCACTTTCAGGAGGGCTCCCTCTATGAGGGATGCCTTAGTGAGAACTAGTCCTGAGGTTACATCCAAGTTAACAAAATTGTTTTTTTTTAAATGTAATTCGTGTCGTGCCTCCAGGTTTGGCACTAATATGACTGAATACACGACTGCGTTCAGCCCAACTCCTATTCCCATTAAGGACCACTTAATTTGTCGCACTGAGTTTGCTATTTATATCTTACAGTGCACTTGTGGGCTCCAATATATAGGCAGCACAAAGCTCCCTGTACATAAAAGGATTTTGCAGCATATGCGGGCGATTGTCAATTCGGACCCAAGTTACCCTGTTGCGAGGCATTTCAAGTTAGTGCACCAGAACAACCTTAATGATTTGCAATATTCTGTGTTAGGGACAGTTCCAGCACCCAGACGGGGGGGTAATCGTGAAAAAAGTCTCCGCCAACTTGAATCACATTTTATCTTGGCACTTGACACTAAGATGCCGATTGGCTTAAATACAAGTGAGGACTTGCAAAACTTCCTCTAAGCCATTTCAACTGCATAAGATTAATGATATATTTAGTATTCTATATACAGGTGTTATGCTTTGATGTTTTTAACAATCTTGAGTTTTCAGTCTCAGAAAATATTCTTGTTTAAGATGTCTATATAGATTGACTTGCATCAAGCATAAGAATGTATTTGCATTACTGTTATTATTCCTCTCTTGGCTTTATATGTATATGTAAGGACATGAGAGTAAACGGAGCGATAACTGTAGCCATTCACAGCAACCTACTGGGATAAACATTATGAATGTAAGGGAATATGTCGCAGCAGCCACTTTGGATTTAATGGAACTTCAAAGACCAACATGCAATGAATGCACACGCCCATTGGGGCGGGAACTATAAATTTATCGCGAGTGCGATGTCACTCATTGCTGCTTCTTCCCTACAGAGCCATTCCTAAGATCAAGGGCGAAGGCACGCCCGAAACGCGTAAGGAACTAATTGGCATATTTCAAGCTGGAAAAGCGATGTTTTCTACCCCGTGAGTCCTGCAATAAAAGATTAATAACATGCTGTGTGTGGCACCCTCAATGTTGTGAGCAACTTCATATGGATGTATTTACGGCCTGCTCTGGTCGTGAGGATGCCCCGCTGCTGACTGTGCGGCTCCAGCGCCTCAACTGTTACGGCGCATTTGGAACAACGTGTTATTGTAAGGACATGAGAGTAAACGGAGCGATAACTGTAGCCATTCACAGCAACCCACTGGGGTAAACATTATGAATGTAAGGGAATATGTCGCAGCAGCCACTTTGGATTTAATGGAACTTCAAAGACCAACATGCAATGAATGCACACGCCCATTGGGGCGGGAACTATAAATTTATCGCGAGTGCGATGTCACTCATTGCTGCTTCTTCCCTACAGAGCCATTCCTGAGATCAAGGGCGAAGGCACGCCCGAAACGCGTAAGGAACTAATTGGCATATTTCAAGCTGGAAAAGCGATGTTTTCTGCCCCGTGAGTCCTGCAATAAAAGATGAATAACATGCTGTGTGTGGCACCCTCAATGTTGTGAGCAACTTCATATGGATATATATATATATATATATATATATATATATATATATATATATATATATATATATATATATACAAAAAGAGTTGCCTCTAGGTGGGATGCACTCCCAGGTGGAAATTATATATATATATATATTTATATATATATATATTTCTTTATTTGGGTTTCACCAAACCATTATGCTGTTACACAGGATAAGTTTGGCTTTGCAAGGGTCTACCAACAAATCGCTTATATTAGTTACCAGGAAAACGTCATACATTTCCAGTAATCACCATCAAGCCTCAACACTCAGCAGGGATTGATTTTTTTGTTTTTTAATCTTTTTATTGAACAAGCTCAAAAGACAGTACATATGTCAAGAAGTATGCATGTATATCGCTAGATCAATTCAAGTAATTAACACTTCTTCTGGTAGGTGGAAGTTAAGCCGTTTCTCAAAGCATAAAACAGTAATATCACTACGAGAGATTCTGCTAGAAGCCGGAAATGTGCATACACAGTGGGCATCTCAGACTTTGCCTATTGGTGAACTCTATGATGTGCATTTCGGATCACATCATGTCCCCCTGTATCTGCGCCATGGTGTCCAAATCTTCTCCCATTTCTTAACACATCCCCTGATCTTGTACACAGTTTCTTCTGCTCGCTGGCATCAGTCTACATCTCTCTCTCACTCAGTCACTGACAAGGGTTGGGGCACACCCCAGTTTCTGGCGATATTTCGTTTTATGATACCTGCCGCCAGTGCCAGACAAAGACTGACATATCTGGATCTCTCTGCCTCCCCCCTGATCATCAGAAGGAGCCAACACTCAGCAGGTATTGATGATATGATTATGGAGTTCAGGATCCCCTTTTCAACAGAAAAAACAGTCAGTGAACATTAACAACTAAAAGAGAAAAGGAAAGAAAACTAAATAAAATGTAGAAACAACTCAGAAGAGAGGATCTATCTGTACAATAACGTTTGTCCAATTCACTGGCAACTTCATCATACATGTAATACAGGGGGCACAGGAACATCTGCAGGAGCCTTATCAAAAGAATTCAATTAGGTCATATATCCATTACTCATAACAGTACATTCCTTATCAGACAACTTCATAAGGGACTTATAAAAACGTAGATGTTATACAATAACATCTGTCTGCCTTATGGAGGTAACTCTTCAGACTTAACATCTAGTTCAACCATTATTGTGTCACATTTCCCATGAGATATAGAGTGGCCCAATACCTTTCTGTTATACATGGTCGTTGCACCCTCAGCTCTAGTCATGCATCTATACTTGAACCACATCCCACTTCCAATCCATCGATATCTTACGTTTAGCCAGAATCTATTAATTTACAGATCTGTTTATTCTTCCCAGTTCTAGGTAATTTACCCAGCTTGGGAGTCACAAAAAGCCCTGTACCTACAAGGTTATTAAGTAACTAAGGGCCAGATGTACGAACAATTTTACCATGCGCAAACGGGTTAGCGACCCGTTTGCGCATGCTAAAATTGTCATGGCCATGTACCAACACATTTTTGCGAGTCGCAAATGAGTTGCGACTCGCAAAAAAGTGTTTAAAGCCTCGCTATTTGGAAGAGGCGTTCCCTTCCAAATAGCGAGTCTCAAACCCATGTACTAATGTTTTGCGACCGCAATTGCGGTCGCAAAACACTCACAATTACCACCTACTTCAAGTAGGTGGTAATGCAATCGCAAATGGGAAGGGGTCCCCAGGGGACCCCTTCCCTTTGCAAATGCATGCAAAATTATTTTTAAGGGCAGGCAGTGGTCCCAGGGACCACTGCCTGCCCTTAAAAATGAAATGAAAACGTTTCATTTTCTTTTATTTTAAATGCATCCCTTTTTCCTTTAAGGAAAACGGGCTGCATTTAAAAAAAAAACTGCTTTATTTAAAAGCAGTCCCAGACATGGTGGTCTGCTGAGCCCAGCCTAGTGGTCTGCTGAGCCCAGGTCTGTCATCCCCAATGGACTCGCAAATTGCGAGAGGCTCATTAATATTAATCAGCCTCGCAATTTGCGACCCCATTGGGAATCGCAAACAGTGTTAAACACACTGTTGTACATGGCAAATTGCACCTCGCAAGTTGCAACTCGCAAATGAGTCGCAATTTGCGAGGCACAATTTTGCTGGTCGTACAACTGGCCCCAAGGATCCTGTGACCAAAACTGTGCTATTATCCCACAGTTTCAAACCATGTGGAAAATTAGCTTGAAGGCTCCTCAACATGGACAAATATCAGTAGCCCTGGTTATATCCTAGTAATTTCTGCTGGATCTATATAGGTTTGATGTGAATAATTAACTTGTGTGTATTTCAGTATGTGATTCCTGCTGTCTTCACATATTCAAACATACGTGCCCAGTCCACAGCCGATATTTCTTTGAGCCAAGGCTTTACTTAGAAGGAGAATTTTTACAATACTAATTCACTGTGTGCACCAGGAAGTGGGGGAAGGACCTCTCAATGTAACAGTTTAGCACCATTTTGTAATCCACCTCTAATACCTCTGAAGTCACAATGTCAAACTAATAAAGGTTTCAGAGGGTCTAACTGGCCCTGTACCACATAAGGGACATACACATTGATAATGTTCAATGGCACACCCTCAAGCTTTCTATGCAACAACGTGCAATGACCCTTCGGGTATATATGTATGTGTATATTGTTGAAAGGGACCCCAGGGGCCACCCACACAAATGTTTTTCTAGCCAGTGGGGAGTAGGCAGTGCCAAGTACCTGACCCCACCATCTGCGGCTCAGTGTCTTTAAATCAACACCATGAAGGTGAGTCTCCTGGAGACCCTCCATACGTGGTCTCCATCCCTTCAAGCATGAATACATCATATATCTTTCCAACAGTCACACATCTATAGGAAGGAGAGGGGCATGGCTAGGATGTGGAAGATGGCAGTCATGTGAGCGGGTAGCTCCGCACCTGCCTTTCATTAATCCTGCAACACTGGCCTGCTGGCGGGGTGCTGGTGGCTCAGTGACTCCTGTTTACTGGTGGGGAGCTCCGGGGCTGTAGGGGAAAGCCGGAGGAGCCCTTTCAACAACGGTTGTGCCTCGGACCGCAGCAGGGCCTCGGAGACGCTTGCCTAGAGGCTGGAGGCCGGCCTGGGCCCTCGTGCTGTGTGCCCACTGTTGGTGAACGTTGGATGGGCGATGGCGGCCTGGAGGAGACTCCCGCTGTGGGCCAGCAACCCAGCCTCACAAGTAAGCGGACAAATAGAACCGGGTGCCTGGCAGTGAACAGACGTCCCCCGCACCCGACTCAGGACGCCACCGGGATGGAGACCCGAGAACTGCATGGAGAAGAAAAGGGCAGTCGGCCAGGAGACGAAGAACTGCTGCAGGGAGCCTCTGACAGAAGGGCGCGGTGGTGGCAGGCCGGGCTGAAGTGGCAGCCCCCTCGAGTCTGACCATTGCGAGCACAGAGGATTGCCTACCTGGGTTTGGTGAGCACCGGAGACACGCTGCAAGGGTGCTCCTCAGCAGCCAGTCTGAGTATTACAGGGCTCTGGTGATGTGGGCACCAAAGAGGCAGATATCAGTGAGCGCGGAGATGGACAGCTGACACTGGTCCCTGTTAGGAGGGCCGTGGTGCGAGCAGTGATTGCCCTGAGCAGGAAGGGCTTGCATAAGACTGTAGAGGCCGGCTGAGAAGAAGAACAGGCAGAGGCCCAGGATGCCAGATCCCTCCCGGCGCAAGAGTGGGTGTGTGGATGTCCTGACCAGCTGAGGTGGTGGAGTAGCACCGGGGCTCCTTGCTGGATCATGTAAGAACCCCGGCCGGCCATAGAGTGACGGGGCTTTCAGTGTGGCAGGGACTCGGGCCTATCAGGCCCGGTGTGTAACTGCTGGGATTACATCAGTGTGGGGAGAGGCAGTGCTGAGCTGAGGGGTGGCGTTGAGTTCACTGAGCTGGGTCTGAGCAATGGAGGTCCTGAATTACTGCGAGAATGCCGACACCAAACTATCCGGGACATTGCCTGAGAGGTGGGGGCCGATAGGAAAGTGGAGACCTGCTGAGCTGGGACATCGAGCTGGCCACTACCCTCTGCCTACTCCTTTGGTGGATGGGAGCAGCTTTGAACAACCAACCACTTCAGAGCCTGAAGGTCTGTCATTGATTGGTGCGCCCCTATTACGTGGCCCGGAAAGGATTGAGCATCCATCAAGGGCAAGTTGAGACTTAAGCAGCAGAGTGAACCTACGGAGGGGGAGGGCTGCCCCGAACATTGGGTGAGCCTGGGGCGGAGGAACCAGGGGTTGCTGATCAGTCATTACATGTGCACCTTGATAAGGTGCTGGCTGCCATAGCTGACACGAAAGCCACGCTTCAGCAGGACATAGTAGCAGTGTCTGTCAGCCTGGGTCTGTTACAGGCGCAACACTATAAGCTGGTGGACAGAATGAAGGATGTGGAACACGCAGTTGAGGTCCTGCAAACTGAATGATCTAACTGCAAAGGTGTCGATCCTTGAAAGGCAAGCAGAGGATGCTGAAGGGCGAAACCGACATAATAATATTTAGAGTGGTGGGAATTCCTGAGGGCTCGGAGGGCACAGACATGGTGACGTTCCTTGAAGATTGGCTCCGGAACACAGTGGCTCCAGGCTTGCTCACGCAGTTCTTCACACTGGAGAGAGCACACGGAGTGCCCTCGCGCTCGCTGGCGCCAGGGCAGCCCCCTAGCCCAGTGGTGGCACGCCTTTTGCAGTACAAGGACTGTGAAATCTTAATCCACAGTGCTCCTAATAATGGACCCTACGTAATTGCTAACAGTAAAGTGTCCATCTTCCCAGACTTCACGGCAAAAGTACAAGCCCAGAGGGCTTCCTTTCTGGAGGCCAAGAAAGCGCTTCAAGGAGAGGACATTCAGTACTCCTTGTTGTTCCCTGCTAAGCTACGGGTGACTCTGGATGGGGCGACACATTTTTACAACTCCCCGGATGAACTATGGTCCTGGCCTGAGAATTATAGGACAGAAGCACCGGTGCTGTGGCCTGGGGGCGGCGCTCCAATGGCGAATAGACCAAAATGGAAGCGGCTATGACACTCAGCCAGGAGGACCCTGCTGCAGAAACCATCCTCATCCCAGACAGCGGAGGAAATATTGGCAGCACTACAGGTGGTCATGGAGGTTATGGCGCCACACGTAGGGGAGGGGGCTCCGCAAACTCCTCCGACCATAAGTCTGAAGAGTCGGGCACTGGGAACACTGCCCAGAGTGAGATGTGCAGTCAGCAGATGATCTGATTTAGCAGTGATTGAAGAGACTGGTGCTCACCTGGTGGCAAGATAAGAGGCATGGGTCCCTTCTTCCTGCCTCGGATGCGGGCATACAAAGTTGAGAGGATGGTATGATGACAGAGGTGGCAAGAGGGGACTAGGCCAGGAAGGAGCTAGACACTCTACTAAACAAGGGCCGCTGGCCACCACAGGAGTTGCTTTTGTCTCTGACTCTTGTTTATTGGGCTGGAGTAGGGAGCAGCTTTGGTAGCCAGCTCCTTAACACACCCCTGATCAGGGAGAACTGGGGAGGCCATCGACTTCTGATGTTTTATGTTCTTTCAGGTTTGGGCTGTCAGCAGTTGCGAAGCTGCCCTGGGGAGGGGGAGTTACTTGTTTGGGGGTATTTGGTGGTCTTCTGGTGGTCATTGCTGCTCTGAATTGGGATGGCTGTGGGGGTTTGGGGGAGTGGGGATCGGCGGGCATTAGAGTATAATTATGCCTACCATGTTGCAACTGTACCATGAAGTGAAAATGTTATCCTGGAATGTGAGGGGAATGGGGTCAGCGTCTAAGCACCACAAAATACATAGTTACCTCATATGTAGAGGAGTACACATAGTTATCCTGCAGGAGACACACCTCACACTCGAACTCTATGACGTAAATGGCATGGTCAACTATGCGCCCCCACTATTAGTCGTTCTCGAATAGGACACTAGTGTGGATCATGACTGGCACCTCCTTTGAGGTGGACTGCTCCATCATACAGGGCCGGACTGGGATCGTAAACCAGCCCTGGCAATTACGTCCGACCGGCGGGGGGGCTAGCAGGAATACTGCTGCTGCGCTTTTGTTTCAAGGGGCTCATTTTGCAACACTGATGCAAAACAGGCCCCCAGTAACAGAAACGGACCCCACCAGTCCAAAACTGGCCCCCTCCCTTCCAGCCCACCGGGAAAATTCCCAGTGCCCGCTATGGCAGGTCCGGCACTGCCATGATAGGCCCAGAGGGCCGCTATGTCTTGGTACAGGGCAGGTTACTGGGCAAAGTGATTGCGCTGGCAAGCGCCTATGCCCCGAATCAGGACCAGGTGCAATATCTGAGACAACTGTCTGCACCCCTCTCCTTACTTGACACAACTGACATCCTGATATGGGGAGACTTTAATTACGTGGCTGGTATTGACCTAGACGGATCGACCCCCCCATTAAATGGTACGCTAGTGTCAGAGCGATGATCCTATACTTGCGCAGGAACAGAGATGCCTATTCCCTATGCCCCCTCCGGGAAACCCCCTCTGACACCAAATATAATAAGTGTCTCAAAGAATCTCCTCAAGGGGGAAGGGGAGTGGATAAAATAATAAAGAAGAAGAAGAGACTGCCTGCGGTTATCAGCTTTCCAATACTTGACTTCTCCTCAGTGTTATGTGTGTTGCCTCGGATGATTAGGTCTGTGTACCTTTCGTTCTCTGTACTTAACTAGGATATCTTTCCTCTGAGCTGTTACAACGTACCTAGGTAACCTTAGACTTTAGCTCCCCTTCTGATTCTCTTCATTAATCTTTTCTGTAATTAAGGAGTTCTAACTCTCACTATCTTCCGTGATGATATCTAGAGAACTAAATAAGAAAATATAATGCTTAACCTTAAGTTCTCTAGTAAACTGTACTTCTACTTATATCTCTAATGTTGCTCATAGTGTACATACCTATGAGTTTTATCTCTAACTCGTTTAATTTCTTGTCTTCTCTTCACAGGTAACAGATGCAGGAATATACACGCTGTTCTGGTGAGTATTTTATATTTATAACGAACTGTCTTTCTTTTGTCACATTATATAGTTATTGTCATTAATCAATTCTGTTATCACAATACCTTTCGAATTACGTACTCTACAGCTCTACCGGTATCAGTCTCTTGGAACACTGCTCACTAGGAAGTAAGTGCTCTTGTCAGGAGAAACTTCTGCGCATGTACGCTAGGCAAACACCACTTCGACGAAGTGAGACGCCCAGCGTGTGCGCAGAATCAGGAAGAAGACACTCTGTTGAGGTGACAAGCACTGCAAGAAACCGCGAATGGGAAATACCCGACGGAAATCGTCGAAACCACTAAGGGTGGGCGGAATTTGCGTAGTCACGTTACACAAAATTCTGCGAAACGGTAAAAAATCTCAGCGAGCACGCAGAATTCCGCGAGCACGCGGAATTGCTTGTTCCACCCGTTCGTGGTGCGCTTTTCCTGTTCGGGGACGCTGTTTGCGTGCTCGGGGGGAAATATCTTGCGAACTTGCCCATGCGGTTTCCAATTGGCGCTGCCATCTTGTTTCACTTGCCCTGCCCGCTAGCGATGCGTGTTTCCTGTTCGCGAACGCAGATGTCCGATGGCGCGTCCGAATTACGTGTTCACGATCGCACACTCTCGCCGGGATCGCGCGAACGCATAGGAAAACTCGCCGGCGAACGCAGGGATCCCGGTAAGTCGCTACCGCGCACGCGAACACGCATTTTGAAAGCGCAAACAAGGAAAATATTCCGCTACGCCGCGGATCGCTGAATTTTTGGCAATTCCGCGTTCTCTGCGGAAAGCGGAATTGCCAAAATTTCGCAAATTCCACGAGCGGAACGGAATTTACCGCCCAGGCCTAGAAACCACTACCCTGACTAAAACGACGAGAGAGACCCAGGGAAATGTGGTGCTTCAATCAAGATTCCAGGTGAAGTGCACCAACATTCTACATTGAGCGCTCCGAGTAGAATTCTAAGATCTAAGGCAAAAGAGCAAAAAACTAGAACTACACCTTCCTTGTATTGTCGGCCATCTTGGAGTTGCTCAACCTCCAAGCTTCCCTCCAAGTAATGGCTTTTAACTTCTGTGTGTCAGTGAATAGCTCTTCTTGACTCGTTAAACAGACAGTAAGGTTCTGATTTCTTGGAGTCCTGAGAGTACCCCCTTGCAAGGAAGGTTCTTCCGGTCGAGGCTTTCTTGGAAATTTTAGGTGAAAGGCCTTCACCAAACGGGGAGCATGTACATCAGAAGTTAGTTCCCAAGATCAATTAGGTAATAGGTTTTCCCTTTAACTTTCTAAGAGTCTAGTATTCTCTTAACTTCAAATTCCTCTCCAGATTCTAATTGCACTGCTTTAGGCGTAAGTGTGACTCTTAGATCGGGTGGAGTTCTTTTAACAAAGAGACATGAAAAACTGGGTGGATCTTCATTCTCTTTGGTGTTTTAAACGGTAAGTTACAGGATTGACTATCTTTTCGATCTGGTATGGACCTACAAATCTAGGTTGAAATTTGCGATCCCCTTTTAGCCTAAGGTTCTTGGCGTTCAACCATACCTTATCTCCAATTTGCAATTTTGGACCCTCTCTTCTCTTTTTATCCGCATATTTCTTATAGTTCTCTTTGGCTCTAACCAAGTTTTCTGTGGCTGCCTGATGGACTTGCGTTAAGTTTTTAACTACGTCTTGGACTGCTGGAACTGAGATTTCCCTGCCAATTACAGATGAACTAGGGTGTCTTCTTTAGTTAAGATAGAAAGGAGAAAAACCGGTGGAAACATTTTTTGCATTGTTATGTGCAAATTCTGCAGCCCATAAAAACTCTGGCCAGTCCCCTCTTGATCAAGTAAAAACAATCTTAAGTACTGCTCTAAAACTTGGTTTACCCTCTCCGTCTGCCCATCAGTCTGTGGGTGATAGCTGGTGGAGTATCTAGTTTCTATACCTAACCCTTCCATGAATGCCTTCCAAAAGTGGGACAGGAATTGGAGGCCCCGGTCTGAGATCCTCACCTTGGGAATGCCATGAGCCCGCACTATGTGGGTGCTGAAGTGAATGGCTAATTCCTTGGCAGTTGGAATTCCCTTCAAGGCAATGAAATGAGCCATCTTGATGAATGCATCAACAAACACCAATATGGTATTGAACCCCTGACCCGAGGGTAAGTCCACTATTAAGTCTACAGTAACAGTATGCCAAGGATGTGGAGGGGTGGGCATAGGTTGGAGTAAACCCTTAGGGGATTGTCTCTCCGATTTTCCCTGAGCACAGACCTCACATGTCTTCACGTAGGAATTAATATCTTTAGTCATTTGTGGCCACCAAAAATTTCTTTTAACCAAATCTTCTGTTTTTAAGATTCCTTTGTGACCCGCCAGTTTGCTGTCATGGTTTTCCTCAAGAGCTAGCTGTCGCAACTCCTGGTTGGGCAAATAAAGTTTTCCTGCATTAAATGGCAAGCCATGCTGAATTTCTCTTTGTGGTTCTTGTTTAGCCCATTCTAACATTTCTTCTTGTGACATTGCTTTCACTATTTTTACCTCGACAGTTTCCTGACTCACTGCTCCCACAATCTTGTGTTCCGGAATAATCGTTTGTTGCTCTTGGCGGTCTTCTACCTTTTCCGTGTCCAATCTTGACAGAGCGTCGGCCTTTCCATGCTTAGTTCCTGGCCTGTAGGTGATCACAAAATCATAATCTGCGAAGTACAATGACCACCTGAGTTGACGTGGAGTAAGGGTTTTGGCAGATTTCAAAAATTTCAGGTTCCGATGATCTGTGAACACTGTCACGGTATGTCTAGCCCCCATCAAGTAATGTCTCCACTCTTTGAATACATCCTTGATGGCCAGTAACTCCTTCTCCGTGATTGTGTAATTAACTTCAGCTGGAGTTAATTTCCTAGATCTATAAGCTACTGGGTGGAGTTGTCCTGTTCTTTTATTTCTCTGAGAGAGAACTCCCCCAATTGCCAAATCTGAAGCATCCGTCTCCAGATAGAAGGGTTCAGTGGGGTCTGCATGCAATAAAACAGGTGCTGTGGTGAATTCTTTATTCAATAGTTGAAAGGCCCTTTCAGCATCTTCAGTCCACTCAAAAGGAACTCCCTTTTAAGGAGCCGAGTAAGTGGAATTAGTTTGTGTGAGAATACATTTACAAATCTTCGATAAAAATTGGCGAAGCCAATGAAACTTTGCGACTCCTTTACACTTCTTTGTGATTTCCATTCCAAAACGGCCATCACCTTTCCTGTATCCATAGTTATTCCGGATGGAGTAAGGACAAATCCAAGAAATTCTCTTTTGCATTGAACACACATTTTTCCAATTTTACATACAAATTGTTTTCTCTCAATCTTTGTAGTATCTTCCTCACTTGATTCGGATGTTCTTCCTCTGACTTCGAGTAAATTAGGATGTCGTCAATGTATACTATAACACATTGATCGAGGAACTCTCTCAATACACTATTAATAAAGTGCTGAAAGGCAGCTGGTGCATTACATAGCCCATAGGGCATTACTTGGTATTCATACAAGCCTAAATTTGTCCTGAAAGCCGTCTTCCACTCATCGCCTTCTTTAACTCTGATCAAATGGTATGCACCACGGAGATCCAGCTTAGTGTATATTTGTACTTCTTTTAACTGATCTAAGAGTACTGAGTTGAGGGTAAGTGGGTATCTATTCTTTCATGGTGACCTTGTTTATTGCTCGATAGTCAATACAATTTCTGAGTTCGCCTTCTTTTTTTGGGGACGAAGAATAACAGCGAGGAGACTGGGGATTGAGAGGGACGTATGAATCCGTTGGCCAAGTATTTCTTGATATATTCCTTCAGATGTTCATTCTCTTTTTCTGTCAGGGCATAGACCCTACTACATGGTAGATTCGCACCCGGCTCCAACTCAATTCTGCAGTCAAATGATCCGCCTCAGCTTCATAAAATACATCCTCAAACTCCTTGTATTCTGGCGGAATTTCATTTGTGTGAATCACACACACTGATATTTCTTGTTCGCTCAAAAGAGTTGCAGGTCCCTGTTTACTTGATCTTGTTTTAGTACCAAAACAATTTTCTTTACAGAAGTCTGAATCCATCTTCACAGTTCTCGCCCCAATCTATACTCGGGTTGTGCTCAGTGAGCCACGGTAAACCCAGGATAATCTGGAATTGGGGTGCATCAATTAGATTGAACTGTATCGTTTCTCGATGTCCTTCTTGAAAAATTAATTCTACTTGTTCTGTGTGACTGATGATGGGTCCAGAAGAAAGGTTCATCCCATCCACCGCTCATACTGGTTCGCTCTTTGACTTTAGAATTGCCTTCAGGCCATTCTTAGTTGCATATTTTAAGTACAAAAGTTTCCAGTCGCTCCTGAGTCTATCATGACGGAAACTTCAGTCAAGATAATGTGTCTGAATTTCAATGTCATTGAGATTACTAGATGAGGAGATGACGACTGTAGAGTATTGGCCAAAAGATGTTCTTCTGGAGTTGTTTTTTCCTCTGCAACCACCAGTCCAACTCCACTTACTGGTGGTGCTTGAAGTTTTCCTTCTCCTTGGAAAACATCTTGGGTTTCTTGGGACACATTCTCACAAAGTGTCCACTGCCTCCACAATACATGCATAGACTATTCTGTCGTCTTTTTTCTTTCTCTTCCTTAGTTAAAGGCCCTCGCACCACTCCAATTTGCATAGGCTCTACTCCGGGTTGACTTTCAGCGACTCTTGAAGATTCCGTTTTAACTCTGTTGAATCTTGGAGTGTTGAATCTGAATTCCTTTCTTCTCTCACCTCTTCTTTCACTTTGTCTAAAATCGATCTCCAAAACTAGGTCTACCAAGGCTGATATGTCCGTGGGTCTATTAGGGATCTGGGCTAAAACATCTTTCAATTAATCTTTTAAACCACGATAAAAGACTACTGCTCTTTTACTCTCAGGTCTTTTACTCTCCGGCCAGTCTGTTTCAACTACCAGCTTATTAAACTGGGCCAGATAAGCCACGAGATCCTTGTTGCCTTTTTTAGTTCTAATAGTTCATTATCTGTGGCCTGTGATATCTTCCGTCGATCAAAAATCCGAAGGAATTCTTTCTTAAAGTCCTCAAAGTTATAGAGAAGAGCGTCATCTCGTGTGACCAAGGGCATGGACCAACTGGCGGCATCGCCACTGAGGTAGGACAAAATGAAAGCCACGCGGGACTGTGCGTCTGGAAAAATCGAAGGACGACACATAAAATGTAAAGAACATTGTGTCAAAAATATTTGGGCCTTCTGAGGATCCCCACTAAATCGTTCTGGTGGTGCTAAGGGAATCACAGGGGACAGGGAATGTACTACGTGAGTTACTACTCTAGATGTGGAACCTAAATTTTCTCCTTCTGTCTCTGGAAATCTTAGGCTAGACGTTGGATTCATGTTTGCCATTCTAGCCGCTAATTCTACTGTTTCTCTTCTTGAATCCATTATTTCTTGTCTCAATCCTCTGTTTTCTTCCCTAACTGCTGCTAACTCTTTTTGTATTAAGCCTAATACCTCTCCCAAATTTTGAAAATCTATGCCTTCTGCCATTTCTGTTCAGGCGCAAGTTCTAATACGTGGGCACTTCACTCTGTCAGAGCGATGATCCTATACTTGCGCAGGAACAGAGATGCCTATTCCCTATGACCCCTCCGGGAAACCCCTCCGACACCAAATATAATAAGTGTCTCGAAGAATCTCCTCAAGGGGGAAGGGGAGTGGATAAAATAGTAAAGAAGAAGAAGAGACTGCCTACGGTTATCAGCTTTCCAATCCTTGACTTCTCCTCAGCATTATGTGTGTTGCCTCGGATGATTAGGTCCTGGAAAACTAAAAACAATAATATACTTAGCTCTGTGTACCTTTCGTTCTCTGTACTTAACTAGAATATCTTTCCTCTGAGCTGTTACAATGTACCTAGGTAACATTAGACTTTAGCTCCTCTTCTGATTCTCTTCATTAATCTTTTCTGTAATTAAGGAGTTCTAACTCTCACTATCTTGCGTGATGATATCTAGAGATAACTAAATAAGAAAATATTATGCTTAACCTTAAGTTCTCTAGTTAACTGTACTTCTACTGATATCTCTAATGTTGCTAATAGTCTACATACCTAAGATTTTTATCTCTAACTCGTTTAATTTCTTGTCCTCTCTTCACAGGTAACAGATGCAGGAATATACACGCTGTTCTGGTGAGTATTTTATATTTATAACGAACTGTCTTTCTTTTGTCACATTATATAGTTATTGTCATTAATCAATTCTGTTATCACAATACCTTTCGAATTACGACTTGTAATATTTTCAGTCACTGCCAGTTAAGTACTTAGCTTTCTCAGCGGGCGATTCCGGAATTGTTATCACGAACGCTGCCTTCGTACTCTACAGCTCTACCGGTATCAGTCTCTTGGAACACTGCTCACTAGGAAGTAAGCGCTCTTGTCAGGAGAAACTGCCGCGCATGTACGCTAGGCAAACACCACTTCAACGAAGTGAGACGCCCAGCGTGTGCGCAGAATCAGGAAGAAGACACTCAGTTGAGGTGACAGGCACTGCAAGAAACCCCGAACGGGAAATACCCGACGGAAATCGACAAAACCACTACCCTGACTAAAACGACGAGAGGGACCCAGGGAAACGTGGTGCTTCAGTCAAGATTCCAGATGAAGTGCGCCAACATTCTACATTGAGCACTCCGAGAAGAATGCTAAGATCTAAGGCAAAAGAGCAAAAGACTAGAACTACACCTTCCTTGTATTGTCGGCCATCTTGGAGTTGCTCAACCTCCAAGCTTCCCTCCAAGTAATGGCTTTTACCTTCTGTGTGTCAGTGAATAGCTGTTCTTGACTCGTTAAACAGACAGTAAGGTTCTGATTTCTTGGAGTCCTGACAGTACCCCCTTGCAAGGAAGGTTCTTCTGGTCGAGGCTTCCTTGGAAATTTTAGGTGAAAGGCCTTCACCAAACGGGGAGCATGTACATCAGAAGTTAGTTCCCAAGAGCTTTCCTCAGGACCATAACCCTTACAGTCAATTAGGTAATAGGTTTTCCCTTTAACTTTCTTAGAGTCTAGTATTCTCTTAACTTCAAATTCCTCTCCAGATTCTAATTGCACTGTTTTAGGCGGAAGAATGACTCTTAGATCGGGTGGAGTTCTTTCTAACAGAGAGACATGAAAAACTGGGTGGATCTTCATTCTCTTTGGTAGTTTTAAATGGTAAGTTACAGGATTGACTATCTTTTTGATCTGGTATGGACCTACAAATCTAGGTTGAAATTTGCGATCCCCTTTTAGCCTAAGGTTCTTGGCGTTCAACCATACCTTATCTCCAATTTGCAATTTTGGAGCCTCTCTTCTCTTTTTATCCGCATATTTCTAATAGTTCTCTTTGGCTCTAACCAAGTTTTCTGTGGCTGCCTGATGGACTTGCGTTAAGTTTTTAACTACGTCTTGGACTGCTGGAACTGAGATTTCCCTGCCAATTACAGATGAATTAGGGTGTCTTCCATAGTTAAGATAGAAAGGAGAAAAATCGGTGGAAATTTTTTTGCATTGTTATGTGCAAATTCTGCAGCCCATAAAAACTCTGACCAGTCCCCCTCTTGATCAATTAAAAACAATCTTAAGTACTGTTCTAATTCTTGGTTTACCCTCTCCGTCTGCCCGTCAGTCTCTGGGTGATAGCTGGTGGAGTATCTAGTTTCTATACCTAACCCTTCCATGAATGCCTTCCAAAAGTGGGCCAGGAATTGGTGGCCCTGGTCTGAGATCATCACCTTGGGAATGCCATGAGCCCGCACTATGTGGGTGCTGAAGTGAATGGCTAATTCCTTGGAATTCCCTTCAAGGCAATGAAATGAGCCATCTTGGTGAATGCATCAACAAACACCAATATGGTATTGAACCCCTGACCCGAGGGTAAGTCCACTTTAAGTCTACAGTAACAGTATGCCAAGGATGTGGAGGGGTGGGCATAGGTTGGAGTATACCCTAGGGGATTGTCTCTCCGATTTTCCCCGAGCACAGACCTCACATGTCTTCACGTAGGAATTAATATCTTTAGTCATTTGTGGCCACCAAAAATTTCTTTTAACCAAATCTTCTGTTTTTAAGATTCCTTTGTGACCCGCCAGTTTGCTGACATGGTTTTCCACAAAAGCTAGCTGTCGCAACTCCTGGTTGGGCAAATAAAGTTTTCCTGCATTAAATGGCAAGCCATGCCGAATTTCTCTTTGTGGTTCTTGTTTAGCCCATTCTAACATTTCTTCTTGTGACATTGCTTTCACTATTTTTTCCTCGATAGTTTCCTGACTCACTGCTCCCACAATCTTGTGTTCTGAAATAATCGTTTGTTGCTCTTGGCTGTCTTCTACCTTTTCCGTGTTCAATCTTGACAGAGCGTCGGCCTTTCCATTCTTAGTTCCTGGCCTGTAGGTGATCACAAAATCATAATCTGCGAAGTACAATGACCACCTGAGTTGACGTGGAGTAAGGGTTTTGGCAGATTTCAAAAATGTCAGGTTCCGATGACCTGTGAACACCGTCACGGTATGTCTAGCCCCCATCAAGTAATGTCTCCACTCTTTGAATGCATCCTTGATGGCCAGTAACTCCCCTCTCCGTGATTGTGCAATTAACTTCAGCTGGAGTTAATTTCCTAGACCTATAAGCTACTGGGTGGAGTTGTCCTGTTCTTTTATTTCTCTGAGAGAGAACTCCCCAATTGCCAAATCTGAAGCATCCGTCTCCAGATAGAAGGGTTCAGTGGGGTCTGCAAACAATAAAACAGGCGCTGTGGTGAATTATTTTTCAATAGTTGAAAGGCCCTCTCAGCATCTTCAGTCCACTCAAAAGGAACTCCCTTCTTAAGGAGCCGAGTAAGTGGAATTAGTTTGTGTGAGAATTCATTTACAAATCTTCGATAAAAATTGGCGAAGCCAATGAAACTTTGCAACTCCTTTACACTTCTTGGGGATTTCCATTCCAAAACGGCCATCACCTTTCTTGTATCCATAGTTATTCCGTATGGAGTAAGGACAAATCCAAGAAATTCTACCTCTTTTGCATTGAACATACATTTTTCCAATTTTACATACAAATTGTTTTCTCTCAATCTTTGTAGTATCTTCCTCACTTGATTCGGATGTTCTTCCTCTGACTTCGAGTAAATTAGGATGCCGTCAATGTATACTATAACACATTGATCGATGTACTCTCTCAATACACTATTAATAAAGTGCTGAAAGGCAGCTGGTGCATTACATAGCCCGTAGGGCATTACTTGGTACTCATAAAACCCTAAATTTGTCCTGAAAGCCGTCTTCCACTCATCGCCTTCTTTAACTCTGATCAAATGGTATGCACCACGGAGATCCAGCTTAGTGTATATTTGTGCTTCTTTTACCTGATCTAAGAGTACTGAGATGAGGGTAAGTGGGTATCTATTCTTGATGGTGACCTTGTTTATTGCTCGATAGTCAATACATGTTCTGAGTTCGCCTTCTTTTTTGGGGACGAAGAATAACAGCGAGGAGACTGGGGATTGAGAGGGACGTATGAATCCGTTGGCCAAGTATTTCTTGATATATTCCTTCAGATGTTCATTCTCTTTTTCTGTCAGGGCATAGACCCTACTACATGGTAGATTCGCACCCGGCTCCAACTCAATTCTGCAGTCAAATGATCTATGGGGTGGTAATCTTTCCACCTCAGCTTCATCAAATACATCCTCAAACTCCTTGTATTCTGGTGGGATTTCGTTTGTGTGAATCACACACACTGATATTTCTTGTTCGCTCAAAAGAGTTGCAGGTCCCTGTTCACTTGATCTTGTTTTAGTACCGAAACAATTTTCTTTACAGAAGTCTGAATCCATCTTCACAGTTCTCGCCCCCCAATCTATACTCGGGTTGTGCTCAGTGAGCCACGGTAAACCCAGGATAATCTGGAATTGGGGTGCATCAATTAGATTGAACTGTATCATTTCTCGATGTCCTTCTTGAAAAATTAATTCTACTTGTTCTGTGTGACTGATGATGGGTCCAGAAGAAAGGTTCGTCCCATCCACCGCTCTTACTGGTTCGCTCTTTGACTTTAGAATTGCCTTTAGGCCAATCTTAGTTGCATATTTTAAGTCACAAATGTTTCCAGTCGCTCCTGAGTCTATCATGACGGAAACTTCAGTCAAGATAATGTGTCTGAATTTCAATGTTATTGAGATTACTAGATGAGGAGACGAAGACTGTAGAGTATTGGCCAAAAGATGTTCTTCTGGAGTTGTTTTTTCCTCTGCAACCACCAGTCCAACTCCACTTACTGGTGGTGCTTGAAGTTTTCCTTCTCCTTGGAAAACATCTTGGGTTTCTTGGGACACATTCTCACAAAGTGTTCACTGTCTCCACAATACATGCATAGATTATTCTGTCATCTTTTTTCTTTCTTTTCCTTAGTTAAAGGCCCTCGCACCACTCCAATTTGCATAGGCTCTACTCCGGGTTGACATTCAGCGACTCTTGAAGATTCCGTTTTAACTCTGTCGAATCTTGGAGTGTTGAATCTGAATTCCTTTCTTCTCTCACCTCTTCTTTCGCTTTGTCTAAAATTGATCTCCAAAACTAGGTCTACCAAGGCTGATATGTCCGTGGGTCTATTAGGGATCTGGGCTAAAACATCTTTCAATTCATCTTTTAAACTGCGATAAAAGACTGCTGCTCTTTTACTCTCCGGCCAGTCTGTTTCAACTACCAGCTTATTAAACTGGGCTAGATAAGCCACGAGATCCTTGTTGCCTTGTTTTAGTTCTAATAGTTCATTATCTGTGGCCTGTGATATCTTCCGTCGATCAAAAGTCCGAAGGAATTCTTTCTTAAAGTCCTCAAAGTGATAGAGAAGAGCGTCATCTCATGTGTCCAAGGGCATGGACCAACTGGCGGCATCGCCACTGAGGTAGGACAAAATGAAAGCCACGCGGGACTGTGCGTCTGGAAAAATCGAAGGACGACACATAAAATGTAAAGAACATTGTGTCAAAAATATTTGGGCCTTCTGAGGATCCCCACTAAATCGTTCTGGTGGTGCTAAGGGAATCACAGGGGACAGGGAATGTACTACGTTAGTTACTACTCTAGATGTGGAACCCAAATTTTCTCCTTCTGTCTCTGGAAATCTTAGGCTAGACGTTGGATTCATGTTTGCCATTCTAGCCGCTAATTCTACTGTTTCTCTTCTTGAATCCATTATTTCTTTCTCAATCCTCTGTTTTCTTCCCTAACTGCTTCTAACTCTTTTTGCATTAAGCCTAATACCTCTCCCAAATTTTGAAAATCTATGCCTTCTGCCATTTCTGTTCAGGCGCAAGTTTTAATACGTGGGCACTTCACTCTGTCAGAGCGATGATCCTATACTTGCGCAGGAACAGAGATGCCTATTCCCTATGCCCCCTCCGGAAACCCCTCCGACACCAAATATAATAAGTGTCTCGAAGAATCTCCTCAAGGGGGAAGGGGGAGTGGATAAAATAATAAAGAAGAAGAGACTGCCTGCAGCTATCAGCTTTCCAATCCTTGACTTCTCCTCAGCGTTATGTGTGTTGCCTCGTTTGATTAGGTCCTGGAAAACTAAACACAATAATATACTTAGCTCTGTGTACCTTTCGTTCTCTGTACTTAACTAGGATATCTTTCCTCTGAGCTGTTACAACGTACCTCGGTAACCTTAGACTTTAGCTCCTCTTCTGATTCTCTTCATTAATCTTTTCTGTAATTAAGGAGTTCTAACTCTCACTATCTTGCGTGATGATATCTAGAGATAACTAAATAAGAAAATATTATGCTTAACCTTAAGTTCTCTAGTAAACTGTACTTCTACTTATATCTCTAATGTTGCTAATAGTCTACATACCTATGATTTTTATCTCTAACTCGTTTAATTTTGTGTATTCTCTTCACAGGTAACAGATGCTGGAATATGCACACTGTTCTGGTGAGTATTTTATATTTATAACGAACTGTCTTTCTTTTGTCACATTATATAGTTATTGTCATTAATCAATTCTGTTATCACAATACCTTTCGAATTACGACTTGTAATATTTTCAGTCATTGCCAGTTAAGTACTTAGCTTTCTCAGCGGGTGATTCCGGAATTGTTATCACGAATGCTGCCTTCGTACTCTACAGCTCTACTGGTATCAGTCTCTTGGAACCCTGCTCACTAGGAAGTAAGCGCTCTTGTCAGGAGAAACTTTCTCGCATGTACGCTAGGCGAACACCACTTCGACGAAATGAGATGCCCAGCGTGTGCGCAGAATCAGGAAGAAGACACTCTATTGAGGTGACAGGCACTGCAAGAAACCGCGAACGGGAAATACCCGACGGCAATCGACGAAAGCACTACCCTGACTAAAACGACAAGAGAGACCCAGGGAAACGTGGTGCTTCAGTCAAGATTCCAGGTGAAGTGCGCCAACAGTCTACATTGAGCGCTCCGAGTAGAATTCTAAGATCTAAGGCAAAAGACTAGAACTACACATTCCTTGTATTGTCGGCCATCTTGGAGTTGCTCAACCTCCAAGCTTCCCTCCAAGTAATGGCTTTTACCTTCTGTGTGTCAGTGAATAGCTGTTCTTGACTCGTTAAACAGACAGTAAGGTTCTGATTTCTTGGAGTCCTGACAGCTAGTATCTTAGGTGACAAAGGGGTTCAGAGAATGGATGGAGCGGTGGGACCTGGTAGACATCTGGAGAGTGTAACATGGGAACCTACAGGATTAGTAATACTACTCACACCTTTACAGCCTGCATACAACATTAGACATGTATACCTGTTCTGCCCATCTGGGACCCGCTATAACCCACACTGAATATCTGGGGCGCACATTATCTGATCATAATCCCTTATTATTCCATGTACGCCCCCTGGCAGAGCTCACCGTGACCCCAACTTGACGGCTTGAGACCCTGCCTTCCTGGAAGATGCATGCTTCCTGGTTTCTTTACAGACAGTGGTTTCTGAGTATTTCCAGTTTAACCAGGGTACGGCCGGCTCTAGGACTGTGGAGTGGGAAGGCTTTAAGGTGGTGGTGAGAGGACACTGCTTGAGCCAAACAGTGGGGATAAGGAAGGAAATATTACAGGAGCCTAACAGACTAGAGGCTAAACTCCATGACAGGGGGCCCGACTGACGGTCAATGCAGATACGCATAAAAGACTAGAGGACATGAGGAGGGAACACAATAAGGTGTTGGAATGACTGCAATGCCTGGGCCTACGTGGGTACCAGACACGAGGACATGCTGAGGGGGGCAGAGCAGGTAGACTACTCGCATGGTTAGTGCACCCCGAAACTAGAGACTTCCCCATTACCCTGATTATGTCCATGGAAGGGACAGTACTGTAAACCCCTAAGGCAGTAAACGGGACATTTAGTGACTACTATGAGTGGTTATACGGTGCGCCGAGTCCGCAGATGTGGGAGGGTTTAGTTGACTTTTTGTTGCCCCTGCCACTAAAGACATTGAAACCTACACTGCGGGAGAGCCTGGGACGGCTGGTGACAGTACTGGAAATATGTGAGACACTTAAAGTGATGGCCAGGGGGAAGACTCCAGGACTAGATGGTCTGTTGGTGGAGTTTTATTTCATTTATGCACACACACTGGCTTCAAAGCTGGAGGCATTATATGCGGAGCCCTGGGATAAGGACGAGTTGCCGCCCTCTACCAGGGATGCCCTGGCTGTGCCCCTCCCGAAGACAAAGGCATTGGAGGTACGTGCATCAGACTTCCTCCCCCTCTCTGTGCTCAATGTCTACTTCAAAGTCCTGAGCAATACTGGCCTCGCGACTTTTACCTCATATGACACAGCTTATACATGAGGAACAGAATGGATTCATACCGACTAGGTCCACTTCTGGGAACCTTCATCGACTCTTTCATGCCATGCACCAGCCCGACCAGAGCAGCTATCCAGAGCCTCTCATCCTGTCAATAGACCTGGAAAAGGCTTTTGACTCGGTGAGATGGGACATCTTATATGCTACGATGGAACGCATGGGTCTAGGCGAGGGATGGATCAGGTGGGTGAAACTACTATACACGCTCCCAGCTGCATGAGTTAGGATAAATGGGGTGATATTGCACTCATACAATATATATAGAGGTACCATGCAAGGATGCCCGCTGTCTCCGCTGTTGTTTGCCTTGGCAATTGAGCCACTAGCGGCAATCTTCAGACAACAGGGGCACTGCCACAGCATGTGTCTGGGAGGGAGGACACATGTGATCTCCCTCTACGCTGATGATCAGCTGCTGTACGGTGGTCGAAGGTTGGAACAGACGCTGACTCTGTTGAATAAGTATGCTGGACTAACAGGGCTCAGACTCAATAAGGCCAAGACCCATGTCTTCCCATTGGCGAGTGACTACCCCCACCCTGAAGATCTTCCTGAGGGATTGACATTGTCCGCCCGCTCCTTTAAGTATTTAGGATTACAGATATTCCATAGATTAGAGGACTTGAGAGACGGCAACCTGAACCCAGTCTTCAGATCATTAAAAACATGTGTACAATTTTGGCGCTTGCTGAGACTGCCATTGATGACCTGTATAGCACTGTAAAAAAGGATTATGCCTCCTAGACTTCTATATTACTTTGCAAACCTACCAGTTGTAGTCGCACCCCTATGGTTTGCGGGCTTAAATCAATTATTTTGGGAGCTGATATGGGATGGGGAGCGGAACAGAGTCTCATTGGCGGTGTTGCAGAGGGCACCAGAGGAGGGTATTGGGTGCCCCCGAGTTTGAGCTGTACTACCTGGCTGCTCAGCTTCAATGGTTAGCCCAATGGTTAGACGGCAGGAATCTCGAACTACCGGGACAGGAGGGATGGATTAATAGTCAGGGTTTGTTGTTGGCCAGGCTCCTACACCCAGCAGTAATTATTCCAAAGCCATGCGTGCTGTTACAAGCTGCATTGTACTGCTGGAGGAGGTGCCTCCAACGTACAAACGGAGCCCATCCCTACGCACCGGACCTGCCCTTGATCAGGCTCCTGCATGGTGCCCTACTGGCCCCATACACGAGGGCTCAGCTGTCGGAATGGACGACGGCTGGGATCACGACAGTGAGAGACTGCTTTTACCAGGGGACATTAATTCCTCTAGATGATTTTTTATCCTAATACGATCTACCCCCCCACGGACAATTTCTGACATATCACTCAATGACAAGGATGTTTAGGGGCCTATGGCGGAGCGGTCAGTGGGAATCAAAATCACATGGGGTCCTCCAGGCGTTGATAACTCTAGGGGCAGCCAGACATATAGTAAAGTGGCTGTACAGAGCGTTGTTGGACATGGTGAAAAGGCCTCTTGTTCGGATGCGAGAGAAGTGGGGGGAAATAATAGGTAGAGATCTGTTGGACAAGGAATGGACCTGGGGAGCCCAAAACGGGTGTCCAGAAACTCCAACTTCAAGGTCATTCAATTCAATTATATCCATATGGTATATTTGGCACCTAATAGACTGAATGTTATGCATGGATGGGAGGGCTGTGGTTACCCTAGATGTGGACTGAGAGACGTAGGGTTTGCCCACATGACCTGGGCGTGTGCGCACCTTGGAGAGTTCTAGGAGACAGAGTTGACCATGGTTAAGAGGACCCTGGCCCACACCCTTCCCAATACAGCGGAGGTCTGCCTGCTGGGACTGTTCCCCAGACCGAAAGCTAGGAAAGTGGGTACCAGGTTTGCGGATTTAGCATTGGTCTTAGCAAGTAGACAGATAGCACTGCATTGAAAAGCAGCAACAGGTCCTGCGATAATAGCCTGGGAAAGCAATGTAGACACTTGGGCCAGGGCTGATCAGAGGGAGCTACAGAGGGAATATGCATGGGGGATCCACTGGCATCCCCTGGCGGATCTCTGGACGGAAGTGTTGAGAGCCTGGGAGGCCCGGCATGAAACATGCTCATAAAGTGGTGCAGAGACTGAGGTGTTTAGATGAGAACTATGTAGGTAAGATTCCCTGCCTTTCTCCTTCTCCCCCCCAGCCCTGATGATCCACATGGGTCCGGTACTCTGACCTGAACGGATTTCCCCCCATGGAAACAGATATATGCCATGATGCGGGCGGCGGGGCTGCTAGGAGACACACCATTACAGGGTTTCACAGAGTTTGAGATAAAATGTTGTATTATTGTTTGGTTGATACATCTCTATGTTTATTGGACATTTGTACCTCTCTCAAATACACATGGATAAAAGTACAGAGAATATTTATGAGGTATTTCACGATTATAGTTTGTAATGCCATCCACACAAGTGGATTTGGACATTTGTATTAAGTATTTTTATTGAGCTATACAAGGCCACCTGATAGTGGATGCTGCATATACATGTGAAATGTGTTTATTCTAAAAATGCTAATAAATATATATCTTAAAAAACAAAGCACATCTATAGGAAGGATTTACATCAATGAGGTGAGGGCATGTATAACATTCACTAACCTTGCATTATCCCTAACCCCCCATAGTATAATAGTTTCCAGAGGGGAAATGGGATGAACACTCTCCCATTTTCAGAATAAAACTTACACACAACATAAAGAACAAGAAAACAACATATGGTTGCACTTCCCAGATAGTCCAAAATCACATGTACTTGAATAGGAGGAGAGGGCTTCAGGCATCTCTGATCCATTGCAGAATCTTGGGCACAGCCAGGACCCGTGCCTTATAATCTTCCTTCCCAGCTCCTGCCTAACCATACCATCCCCCCCACATCAATAAACCTTTACCAACAAATCAGAGGTCTCTGGATTCAGAAAGCCGGCAAGAGTCATACCATACTTTCGGCCGATATATGTGTGACATCAGGCCCTTACACAAAATGTTGTGAGCTTTGTCGGCCTCAGAGTCTGTTTCAGCTCCTGTTGGCACAGAACATACATCTGATCCCAACACTTGGGGCTGTCTATATTGTTCCAGGTCTGCAACCACTTTGGCACACTCCTATTCACCTTGTTTCGTGGTTGGCCTGCCATAGACTCTGCTCCTCTTCCACAACCTTAGGCATGCCATGTGTGTCCCTGATTTTGCCATTCCTCTCTGTCTTTTGGAGAGACTCCATTGAGCTCCAACCAGCAACAGACATCCGAAATAGTCTCAAAAAATGAGTCCAGTTATCTATAGTCACTGTGAGCTGTGCTGGAAACAACCGAGCTTAGCTGATTTCTGTCTGCCTCAGCTTAGCCTTGACATTCAGAAAAGAGCTCCTCAGCTGTATTTTCCCGAAACAAATATAGTTTACGTCCTGTAGGAATAAATCGATGTCGCTATACTTAACCAGTCTAGTCGTTGACAGCTGAAGAGGTGCTCCAGGGACAGAAGGGCATCCCAGGAATTGATGCACTACTTCTACCACAAAGAAAGGCAGAGATACCCCCTAAATTAAATTTTCAAAGAGCCATGTTTCCACAAATTGCTCAACATTTTGCCCTTCCAGCTTTTCGGGGAGTCCTTCATGGCAGACAGTATTCCTGTGGGACCCACTCTCAGTGTCCTCAGCCCTTTTTTGTAGGTGAGAGACCACCGACATCAGTAACTTCCCCTGGGGTTGCAGCACATAGACTGAGGGTCTAAGGGAAGACAGCATAGGCTCATTCTCCTTCATTCTGTCAGACAATTTTTTGTGATGCGCATGAAGAAGGCCCATGTCAATATTGACATCATCTATTTTCACTTCAAATGTTTTCTTTCAGGTAAGAAATGCCCAGAAGAATTTTTTCACATTTTTCTGTATGCCCTCCGAGCACAGACTCAACTTTTCAGAGACTGAGGCCCTCATCACTGTGACTCAATTGCAGAGCCTCGGGAGAGACCATAGCAGTTGGGGCCTTTTCAGTTTTAGGTTTCACCATTCTGAGCAACAAATAGAACTGCTTGCTGCTCCTGCAATTTTAATATTCACTTGCCCCTGCGGTCAGAGGGATTCAGTCCATAGCACTACATCCTCATGCCACCATAAAAATGATAGAAGAACCCTCCCCTACCATGTTCATGGAAGAACTGCACTGAGCGTCACCCTGCATTGATAGCTTATTGTACAGGATACCCTATTTGCCTCACTCTTAGGGGGCACCCACCAGAGTACAGCACACCAGAGTATGTGTTCCCTTCCAAAACAGAAGTATCAGTATCACTCCAGGACCTAACATGCCCCCGCCTTCCACCATAGATCCAGTGTGTCACAGCATTCAGCGTTCAATATTGATGTCTCACAGCCACATATCCACTTTACGCAAAGGCCCCCTTTTCAGGGACTAGAGCTAGCACCATATCACCGCGCCTCATAGAGTTCAGGAGTGAGTCCGGACACCCCACTGGAGCCATCTCACCATTACTCTCTTTTGCAGCGAGCGCCCGTATAGTGAGATTAATGCAGCCTCAGTCGCTCCACATGCCACACTCTGTGTGCTCCAATATCTTGGCCTTCTTCTCAGCTCTGGCAAGGCCCCGTTATCAGAAGTGTCACCAATTCAACCAGGGGCCACTGCAATTTTCTTCTATCCTCTGCCACCAATATTGGACACACCACCTGCGGCCTGAGGCCAGGATCCCATGAGGTACCACAGGCTTCACCTCACCAGAGCTTTCTAAATTATATGATGCATCCCACCACCACCAACATGACACCCTCCTCCTGACACAAGCTTTCTAAAGGTGATAGCTAGTGCACCAGCACACAGCCCTTAAACAATGCTTCACCTACGCTTTATACATATATCCAGTGCTGTGGGTTGGGATGCATACAGTTAATACTAAACATGTGACCATACAGATGCACATAGAAATACCCTGCTGCATGGTTACACAGTTTGGAGTAATGATATGCTGCCTATACATGTAAGTGTGACAAATATTTAAACATAAAGGACACTTATGCCCTTAACCTTTATTTCGACTCACAAAATCATCTTATTTACATGCAAAACCCAAGTCTACATTGTTAAAACATACGTCATGTGGTGACTAAAGCAATGAGTAAATATATATTATGAAGTTTCTGAAATTCCTATACAGTGTAAGTCCACTAAAAAATACAATTAATTAATCAGTCCTTTATTGTTGCATTTTTTACATAAACGGTTTATTGAATATTTTGGCATAGAGCATGTGTTTTGGTGCTATGTTGTTTTGTATGCAGGGGACATTGGCACTTTCGTTGGGTTGTTGAAAATACTGACACTTCTAAAGTTAGCTTCGTTGATAGTGGCCAGTTCACAATATAGTGGTTATCTCTAAGCAGTAATATTTGTAGCATTACAATAAAGGTTGTTAAGAATATATATATTTACTATCTGTGTGGCCAATCATAATTCCTCCTGATCTGATAGTGTGGTAGAGTGCACGCTGACAACCCACTCATCTCCAGACATGGGTCGGCGTTTTGCCGAGTGGCAGAGCCTCCACATGAGGGTTTTCCAAAAGTGAATGGAAAGTAGTCGCCGGAGGATATTTTACCACAGAATCACTCACCACACAGTATAGCTGTTTATCTAATGACTGATTTTTTATCCAGCCGGTTTGAGGTCATATCTCTGGCCTTGACAGGCCATCTGGAACGTATTTTTCGAGTGCATATTTCTATCTCATGCAGGTTCTGCTACCTGACTTTGTTTAAAACAGCAGTTGTTTGACCAATTAATTATGTCATGGTCCCCAAACTTTACAGAACGCTGAAAATCTTTCCAAAGAATTTCCTTTAGCACTATTGACTCAATTGTACTGTTCTGATGCAGTGAATCACAAGTTAGAATCTAAATCATTGAATGTCTATGAAACTCAATTTAATGAATATCAGTAGTTTTACAATCTATTGAACTAGATTACCAAGACAGGAAGGTCTACTGAAACCTGCTACCCCCCTTCAAGTATTTGTACCGTATGAATGCGTTGTTATTTAATCCAGAGACATACAGAAGCCCCCCAGACCCAACAATGCACTCAACAAACCTTCCCATACCATAGAAAGCACAACACAGCTGTAAAACCATACAGTTGGCAAACTGATGCTCCTCAGGGGTGCCTTAGTCAAAACAGAGCACTCATTCACAGAAACAACAGAGCAAGTTACAGAACTTCAGTAAAAACATTATACAGCACTAAATCCATATGGTTGGCAAAGGAAAGCTATGCAGAACAACCTTCTTCACCAGCACACATACCAGTGCTCACTGATGATCATGTCACGGAATATATTCTAAGGTTCACTTCAACCGCACAACATAGATCTGTACCCATTTGCTAGCTTGCTTCACAACAATACAACACATACCTCACACAATCCAGTGTTTCCAGATATAAAAGCACACCGAGCAGCTCTAGCAGAGAAGTCATTTGGATGAGGCATCCAATAACACAACCCAACACAATTCGCTGGGCAATCAGCAACCCTTCATACTTGCAAAAAATAGAACTAGCAATATCCTATATTCTAATCACCTACACCCAAACAGTAGAGCCAAAAAGTAAACCAAATGAAACTACCATCAAACACTAGTCAGAAAAATTCAAAGAGCAAACACAAAGATACTTGATTAACTCTATTTTGGTCTACTTGAAACCCTATGGAAAGGTAACCTCTGGATGACTCAGAATATTACACGGCCACGTAAATGTCAGAAATGTGCAATAAAAATGTTTAACAAAGTAAATGCGGCCAATTCACAAAAAGAGTAGTAAATCTACACTGATATTTGATATCTACGTCTGAGTGTAAATTGGCTATTTTTCAGAATTCAATTTTTTTTCCAGGAATCCGCACAGAAAACTGCTCCAGGCTTGGATTTCCATGTGGATTCCTGGGAAGTTACGTGATTATCCAATTGGGATCCCATTCAGGAAGGTCAGAGCTCAATGTAGGGAACAGTTCCACACAGAGTGGGATTGGATGTCCCCCGTGCAATACACATTTTTTTTTCCTCACAGGGAAATATTTTTGCCTGTGGGGGAACCTCTTCCCACTCACCCCCTTTAAATTGGGGGGTGTTTAATTTCCCTTCCAATGGTATTTACGACAACACCGTGCTACAGTAAAAATCTGACCCTTTCTAGTGTGGAAAGGAAAATGACAGGACTTTGTAAATGCCCACAAACATAAGTCTGGGCGTTCACAGCCTTCCAAGACTAACCATGCCTTGGAATGCCCAGGAACGCCCATATTCCCACCCCTTGAATGGGTGCAGAGACTTTCCCACTTTTAAATGGGCCTGCCTGTGCCAGGAATCCCTTTGCGAACTTCTGGCAGGCGTAAGTAAGGTAAATTCAGTAATAAATGTAACTTTACAAAGGAATTTACTTTTGTGAATAGGCCCCATTGTTCCTACACGAAAGTGAAAGGTAAAATGAAGTTCTAGCACTGGAAATTGGACAGTGGTGTAAGCGCTGTTAAAACGCATTACCACATCACAAGGCATTAATAGAAATGGTACCCAGACTGCATTTTTGAGGGAGACAGAGGGGGATTTACCCTTTGCATGAGCAGTGCAAGTCTAGACTGATTTCGAAACAAAATTACTTTAGCATTTTAGCACAGAGATGTAATCTACCGCATATCAAAAGAGTCATGGAAATTGATTAGTCAGCGTTCTATTTTTTATTATTAAATGTCCTAATCAAATGTAACCTGAGATCCCACTTTCTGAATCAATGGCTGCATTTAGAGGACTGTTCTGATTTCCAGCTGCATTGACAGGCTTCTCTTTCCTTGTTTACATGAAGCCCGTAGCAGACAGGCAGAGAGAGGGGGCCTCTAGAATTTAGCAGTCCCGTGCAGCCAGTTTAAAACAAAATAAAATCCTTGCAGAAGGAGGGAATTGGTCTTGCAAAACTACATCCTAGCTATAATTTTTCAGTTTTTTTTCACTGACCTGGGGTGGTCTCTGTTACTTTCCATAATATATGGGTTCTGAAATCTACATGGTAAATGTTTGTCTTTAGTGGCAGCGCGCAAGGGAAATGGCTGTGGTACTGAGAATTGTCATTATGGAGGGCTGGGGTCAGAGGTTAATGTAACAGGAGTTGGTCTAGCCAGAAAGGTCGTGGAAAGGTTGGACCGCTAAGCAAAGAGCCCCTTGATGACTGTTAACTCTTCTTGCCAAGAAAAACACTGTGCGCCGCTGTATTAAAGACGAGAGGTGCAAAGGTCACTAAAGGGATTGGCCTTTAACATGCCTCTTATAGAAATGGTTTGAGGCTATCTTTTTTTTATATATCTTAGTTTCACAGTCGATCCTTTCAGTTTCGTCTTTTTCTCTAAGTGAAAGCTGCTTGCATGAAGAATCACTGTACTGTAAGCCTAAGACTGATTACATATTTGAAATAGCTCATTTCACAATGCTTACAAATGTAATCCAAATTCACAATGAAACGTCATCAGCCTAATCTTAATAATCAATTTTTTTATGATCCATACATTCCCTAAATTGTATTTTTATGACTGTTGCAACTATGACATCAAATCCATCCTGTGGAACAAATGCCTGCTGTGGAAGACGCAGTTGTATTATTTTAAACCCAGCGCCTATCATGCCACATAGGGTACTTCATCAGGAGAAAACAAGATCCATTGAATTCAGTATTACCCTCCCAGCAATTCGAATCTCTCCCACATCAGTCATGTGACCTAAAATCTGTTTCTAATGGTTATTGAAATTCATTCAGATTAAATAGGCCAAGTTTAACCTCTCCTTAAGCCCCTTTAGCTGTAGTCAATCCAGGGTCAATGCGCTATGCTTCACATGACAGGAACCTTTGTGTTCTATTAACTTCTTCCTGTCCCTGGTAACTTCTTCCTGTCCCCCTGATTACCCAGAGTTGGCTCAAATTGTGATTTACATCTTGAAATTGACATGCCACATGTGATTTTTTTTTATTAGACACTCATAGTTTGCTTTTACATTCATTTTCGTTTTTTGGTCTCACCTACACAGAGCATGCCCTGTGCTGTGAGACGTATTGTTTACAATTCAGTAGACTTACAACCTGACCACAACATACCATTAGTTGTTTTCGTTGTCACTCTCAATTGCCAGCTTTTGATTGCTTAGCTCCTGTAGTCTTCACTTCCTTTCTTGTGTTAGCTCCTTCTTGAAGCATGGACCAAGTATGTGTTCTTCTCCATCTTTTTGCAACTCACTATTTTTGTTTTAGATGTGTTTCGGTATTATTCCTGAATGTGCAATGTACTTTCCTACTACTTTCAACACAAGCATATAGGATCGCATTTATGTTGCTTTCACCTTATGTTCCGTCTCTATTGATGATTTAGTTACTTACACCCAAAACTGTACTACTATATGCCACTGTACACAATGCCACTCTACACCACTCTACACCACTCTACTCTACACCACTCTGCTCTACGGCACTCCACTCCAAACAATGCCACTCTACAGCACTCTGTGCCACTTTAGTCTAGGCCACTCTACTCTACGCCTTTCTACTCTACTTTACGCCACTCCACTCTACTCTCCACCACTCTACTCTATGCCACAATATGCCACTCCACACTACTCAACGCCACTTCATTCCACTCTATACCTGTCTACCCACTCCACTCTGTGCCACTCTACTCCACATTACTCTACTCCACATTACTCTACTCCACTCCAACCCACTCTATGCCACTCTATTCTATGCCATGCCACTCCACTCCACGCCACTCTACTCTACACCACTATACTCTATGCCACTCCACTCTATGCCACTCCTCTCTACTCTATGCCACTCCATGCTACTCTATGCCACTCTACTCTAGGCCACTCCATTCTATGGCACTCCACTCTATGCCCATCCACGCTACTCTAGGCCACTTTACTCTATGCCACTCTACGCCACTCTACTCTAAGTCACTCTACTCTATGTCACTTTACGGTACTCTATGCCACTCTCTGCCATTCTCCACTACTCCACTCCTCTCCACTCCACTCCATGCCACTCTACTCTTTGCTACTCTACTCTCCACCACTCTACCCCACTCTCCTCTAGGCCACTCCACTCTATGCCACTCCACTCTACGCCACTGCAATATATGTCACTCCACTCTACATCACTCTACACCTCTACACTCTACACCACTCTTCTCCACACTACTCTACGCCACTCTACTCTATGCCACTCTACTCTATGTCACTCTACTTTACACCACTCCATTCCACTCAGTGCGACTCTATGCCACTCTATCCTATGCCACTCTACTCTACGCTACTCCACTCTAATCCACTCCACGTCACTGCACTCTACTCCACACAATGCCACTATACAGCATGGTATGCCACTCCACTCCATGCTACACTACTCTGTGCCACTCTTCCCTACACCACTCTATTCAATGCCATTCTGTGGCACTCTACCCCACCTTGTGCCATTCTACTTTACTCCACCCTACCCCACTTCACTCTATGCCACTCCACTCTACTCTACACAATTCCACACTACTCAATGCCACTCTACTGTACATTACTCTACTCTACGCTACTCTATGCCACTCCACTCTATGCCACTCTACTCCAGGCCACTCTACGCCACTCTACACTATGCCACTCTACTCTTAGTCTCTCTACTCTATGTCACTCTACTGTACGATACTCTATGCCACTCTTCATTACTCCACTCCATGCCACTCTACTCTACTTCACTCTACACCACTACACTATATGCCACTCTTCTCTAAGCTTCTCCACTCTACACCACTCTACTCTACACCACTTGATTCCACTTAATACCACTCTATGCCACTCTACTCTATGCCACTATACTCTACACCACTCCACTCCACATAATGCCCCTATATGGCACTGTAAGTCACTCTACTCTAAGCCACACAACTCTACACCACTATACTCTATGCCACTCTTCTCTACACCACTCTATTCTATGCTACTCTGTGCCACTCCACTCCACTCCACTCTGGGCCACTCTACACTACTTCACTCTACACCACTCTATGTCACTCTATTCTATGCCACTCTATGCCACTTCACTCAATGCCGCTCTATGCTACTCTGTTTTACTCTACGCCACTCTAACCACTCCACTCTATCCTACGCCACTCCACTCTATGACACTCCACTCTGTGTCACTCTACTCTACACCACTCCACTTTATTCTATGACACTCCACTCCATGCAATACCACAATGTGGCATTCTGTGCCACACCACTATACACCTCTCTACCCCTTGCCACTCTATGCCATGCCACTCTACTGTACTCCATTCCACTCTGTGCCAACTCAATTTACTCCATGCCACTCCACACCACACCACTCCACGCTACTCCACTCTATGCCCCTCCATGTCACTCTACTCTATGCCCCTCCACTTTATGTCACTCTACTCCACACCACTCTACTCAATGCCACTCTACTCCATGCTACTCTATTCCACTTCATTCTATGCCACTCTACACCACTCCATGCCACTTAACCCCACAAATGGCCACAATATGGCTCTCTATGTTACTCTAATCTATGCCACTCTACTACACCCTACTCTACGCCACTTCACAATAAATGCGTGGGTGTGTTTGTTTCTAACTTATTTTGATCTCAGCTGGACTAAATTTCAGCCCCATAGCCAACCTGCTGTGAGGCTGTATGCAAGAAAGAACTGTGGGGCATAGTTAACACCTAACAGTGAGTGGCAATACTTTGGTTCTGAAGAGCTGTGAGATGAGAACCTGCATTGTCATCGAGGATCCAGTCAACAAGGGCGTGCAATGCAAAGTCCAGCATCGAGTATGTGTCCCACAGTCGAGGTGATGTGTTGGTTCCGAGGAGCTGCAAGGCTGTGAAGCTAGAACCTGCAGCATCGTGGAGGCAGCTGTCGATGAGAGACTTGTGATATGAAGGCCTGCATCACTGAAGCTGTGCAACAGAGGAGATGCATCGGTTCTGTTCGGGATTGCGTCGCAAAGCAAATGTAATGCATGGGTTCTGCTGGGTCCATAGATGGGCTGGCAGAGCACCTTCAGGCTCGCTTCCAAGGGCCCAGAACTGGGGTGACACCAGCTCCTGCAGTGTACTGAAGAGTCTGGGTCTGTGGTCCAATATTTATACCTGCTGCCTTCTTTGAAGTAGAGGAAGCTTCTAGAGCAGTGTTTCCCAAACTGTGGTCCGCGGACCCCCAGGGGTCCGTGGCACATTCCCAGGGGGTCCGCAGGCAGCAGTTTTAACAGCACTGCAAAGTTCCTTGTATAGTTAGCCGTTTTCGAGCAACAATAAAAGTGTCAAGAAAATGCCAGTGATTAATGTACCTGCTGGAGAGAGATGAGAGTTTTGTCCAGTGGCAGATTTAACTTATGTAGCACAGAGGGTTAATATGCCTACTGCAAAGAACGTGTACCATGCATTTAAAAAAAAAGTATTTTATGTGCATAGGTCATTGGGTGACTGCTTTTGTCACAGATTCTTTTGTTACTGTGCAATTCATAAGGGACAATCGTAATCTAGCACAGTGACCTATAAACTGTCATCAAAGAGCTGCTTGCAAACTGCATGGTACAAGTTAGTAACTTATGTTTTTTCCCAGTCTATCATTATCCTGATGCTGCTAAAAAGGTTTATTTGGGTGGAAATACATTTTTATTGTTAAAGTCAATGCTAACCACTGTGTTATGTTCTGAATCCTGAGTTTGTGCTTCTCCAGACCAAGCACTCTTTAAAAATGCCTACCAGTATGAATGACATGTGAATACTACACCTTGTAGTCCCCTTTACCTTATGTAACATTTTCTATACACTGATTTACATGTATGATTCAGTGTCTCTTTATGTGTGTGATGTAAAGTGCTCTGACATCCTTCAATGGTAAGAGAGATGCTATAAAACAAATGAAATACATGTGTCAGAGGGACTATGGAGAGATGAGAGGCACTGTTGGAGGGTGATAATAAGGGAATCATTGAAGAACCCTAACAAAGTTTTTCGTATCCTGGTGCATAGTAAGGTCTTCATTTTCTATTCTTTAAAAACCAATATAATTCATTAAATAATGATACATGTGTTGTAGACTGCACCATTGTTTCCTAAATGTTTTGGGGGAGAGAGCCTCCCAAAGCCTCCTTTGTAGTGGTCAGGCTCACTCACTGCACTTGATGTGCACCATAAAGGGACTGGTCTGAAAACATTTGCCAGGGCTGCTTTGGATTTCCAGTCTGGCCCTGGCAGGAGCAGGAGCCTTGTACTGCGAAATAAAACCAACCATTCAAAGGTTAGTCACGGAGATGCAGCACCAACCTTCCCATTAAAAGTTTTTGGTTTTTTGCAAATTCTTTCAATATAAAATACTAAAGGGGATATTTACAACAGAATTGGCGGAGTGTGTCGTTAGCCTCCTTGGCTTAACGACACGCTCCGCCACTTCAGAAACGCAGGGCTGCACCATATTTACAAGAATATGGTGCAGCCCTGCGTTTCCCCCTGCGCTGGTGCTACACTTAGCAGTGTAGTGCCAACGCAGGAACCCTTGCACCATAGTGCAAGGGTGCCTGTGTGCAGGGGAAGATTGTTTATGTGCAGGACGTTCCCCCTGCCTGCACATGAACAATTTTGAAATGCCGTTTTGTCACTTTTATGTGTGCTGCCTAATGCAGCACACATGAAAGTTACAAAATGTCATTTTTTTAAAGATTGTTTATGTGCAGGAAGGATCACCTTCCTGAACATAAACAATCCAAGACGTTTTGCTTTTTCCATTGGAAAAAGCAAAAACATGGAGTAATAAAGCATTTCTCCTCGTTTCGCCAAGTTAAGACCAGGTTTTTCATGGTCTTAATTTTGGTGCTGCCTCCTATTTACGCTGCCCTTGTAAATAGAGGGGTGCGTCAAAATCAATGGGTGTTGCGGTGGAACGCCCACCTCAACTCCCACTGCCCACCCCTTTCACGATAAGCATTGCATGAAAGGGGGCCTTATTTACAAGGCAGTGTTAAGCCACTTGGCTTAAGCTGCCTTGTAAATAAGGCGAAGCCCCTATCGCCACGGGAACATCGCAAAAAGTGACATTCCCATGGCGATAGGGGCTTGTAAATATGCCCCTAAAATCCTGAGTAATTCGAGTATTTGTTTTGTGTGCACACGTGTTTATTTTTTTCGAATTACTGTTTTAATGTTTGAAATTTAAATCCTACAAATTGCTAGGGGGTCCCCGGCTTCCAATGGTGACTCAATGGGGGTCCTCAGGAGTCAAAAGGTTGGGAACCACTGTTCTAGAGGTTTCCACCCCGTGAGGTGCCAGGCATCCCCTTCCTAACTGTCTGGGCCCCAGCTTTTCTTGGCTCACAATAGACTAGTGACAAATCGTTTGTGAGAGTGCTTAGGCAGGGCCTTTATGCTCTGCAAGTGTAGTAGGTGACAACTCCGCCCCCTCGTTAACTCAGAGTGGCCCATCTGGCCAACACCTAATTTCCCTTTGTCTCACTGTGTGCAAGCAATACACAAAGACCAACTGTCAGGTACACCTAGTCATGTGAGTCAGGAACAGGCTGCAGGCACCAAATGGTTAGGACAAGAAAATGCCAACTTTCTAATGTTGGCACTTTCAGAATTGTGATAAAAAAAATCCGGCTTTACCATTCGAGAGGGCTTTTAATTACAATTCTTTAGCCACCAGAATTGACTTGTCTACCTGTTCCCAATTGGAAGTTACAGCCTATTAAATGAAATAAGGCAACTCCAATGTTATCCTCTGGGAGAGACAGGCATTGCAGTTGTAAAAAACGAATTTAGGGGTTTTTCACTACCAGGACATGTAAATCTTAAAAGAACATGTCCTACTTTTAAATACACTGCACCCTGCCCTCTGGGCTGTTGAGGGCCCTACCCTGGGGCTCACTTATATTTATTAAAAAGGAAGATTTGGGCCAGTCAAAAAGTTTCTTTTGCCAGGTCAAAATGGCAGTTTAAACCTGCACACACAGGCTGCAATGGCAGATCTGAGACATGTTTAAAGGGCTACTTAAGTGGATGGCACAATCTTTGCTGCAGGCCTATTCGTAGCATTTAATTTACAGGCCCTGGGCACATGTAGTACCACTTTAATAGGGGTTTACAAGTAAAGTAAATGTGCCAATTGGACATACCCAATTTTACCATGTTTAGAGGAGAGAGCACAGGTACTTTAGCACTGGTTAGCAATGGTAAAATGCACAGAGTCCAAAGATCCCAAAAAAAATGGGTTCAGAAAACAAGAGGGTGAAGGCAAGAGTTTGGGAATGACCCTGAAGAAAGGGACAAGTCCAACTATTCACGTAGCAAGTACAGCAATTTGAAATACGTAGTCTTGCCAAACACATAAAAATTCCTCTCAGAATCAGCTCTTCATCAATCAGAAAATGAGCATTTATAACATAACTTCTTTCACACTCACCTTCTCCTACATATTCAATCTTCCCATTTTTCAAAGGTTCAGGGCCCACCATGCACATCTCACCCTTTCTCTCCTGTTCCATTCTCAATCTAGGACGTAAATTTGACATTCTAAATTCTTCATTTACTTTCATCTGCTCTCCTATCTTTTTCACATTTTTCCAATCCCTACAATTTTTACTCTCCTTTGGGGTCAGGTGCCTACTGGACACATGGATCAACACTACCCACCCCAGCCCATCCAACAACATAGACCAGAACGTCAGAACCTTCAATAATTGGAACACCAAATGCACCAACAATTTCACTCCCATCGGCAACAACACCCACAGAAGGTCCACCTGTTACATTCCATGTAGGTACCCCGATATAGGCTCAGGTAACACCGTAACCTTTCACCTATACTCTCCCCTACATTACACACAGAACGGTTCTTGGGGACTGACCTTTTACCTAGATACGACACTGCACACCGAACGCGGGATTTTCCCTGGTAAAAGCCTCATACATTATGCATGAGGATTCTTGGAAACTCAGCAGGACTACTATTTCCTGTATAATAACTATGTATAAAGTTCATTCCCGACGTCATCCTAAGTCCGACAAGTGGCACAGCAATGTAGACCCCCCGGGGAGACCCTTGGGTATATAAACATCACATCTTGCTGAGACAGACAGAGGAGATCAGGATTTCCCTGCCAACACACACACTGGCGCGAGACGCTGAGGTTCCTGCATGCAGATACTCCAGCTCGCAGTGGTCTAACATCCCTTGCGGGGTGTCCAGCTCGAGACCAAAATGGGGTCCCACAGTCTCTCACTTCAGGTAATGGGGTTGACTTTATCCTAGAGAGATTCTTGGCTTAACACCTACATACATGCAAGGTACACTTAGGTACATCTAGTTAGGGTAGCATCGTAGGAGTACGCATTTTATTGTCATGTATTTTATATACTTGCCTGTATTTATGATTATAGCAAAATGGTAGGAATCTACCATCCTTTTACATTCCTAGTGCTTCTAATCATTTATATCTGTTACTGTCTAATGATTGTTTCAGCACACCTCTTTTACACTAGAATAACGACTGTTCAATAAATACTTATTGAAGAACGTCCATACCGTTTATTCCGTGTATCTCCCTGAGACTAAGTGAGCACGAGTGACTGAGCGAAAAGTAGTACACAGTTTCCACAGTCCTGAGGGATCAGGGTTGTCATGTTCGATAGTTGCCAAGAACTATTCTCTCCTTGGTAAGAGAAGTTTCTAGTGGCACTGTGAGCTAACTGGTATACAGGCCAACATATCCGGTGGGGGTGTCTGGAATCAGTCTGGACACCAAGCCCGCAGTGTATGTTGTCCAAACGTGCAGATCCTGTATAGGTTTAATAGGAACTGCATGACACACCAAGAAGGCTAGCTGGTACACTTAAGACCTCAGAACCACTAAATGACACTGTATACAACTAGAAAGGAGGTTGGCGCACCATCAAGGACTCGACCGACAAGACCGCCTTAAAGACAGCCCTCAACCTCTACCACAGACAGTTGAGAGAATTGAAGAAAAAGACCTTAGCCTCACACATCGAATCAAGCTCCAATAACAGCAAAGAACTCTTCAACATTGTCAAAGAATTCTGCAACCCCTCAGCTGCATCAAACAACATTACCCCCTCACAGGAACTCTGTGACAACTTAGCAAACTTCTTCCATGACATGTTCGCCAACATCTACAGAAACCTCAAACACCAGCCTAAGGCCACTGACTTCTTCAAGCAACACAATAACCCTGCTACCACAACAGACATCCGACTAATCGAATGGAGCCAGCTCGCTCCACATGAGTAGGCCTGGGCAGAGTTTGCGGAGTTCCATTAAGCAGAACTCCGTGAAGTGACCAAAAAACTCATCCACGCTAAGTAGAGTTCCGCAAGCGGCGGAGGGCATTAGGTCATGCCATTTTCACTGATTTTTAGCACCAGATGTTTGTCCTGCACTGGAAAATCAGCGTGAACGGCACCATGCACAGCGCAAGAGGGCGCTGATTCTTTCTACCACTGAAGTAGATTTTCTACTCGAGCAGCAGCTTCCTCAATGCAAGCGGATGGTTTCTCAACATGAGCGGTCGTGACCATCTGCGACCGCCTGCTTTGAGAAATCTCGCTTAGTGGTGATGTAGCCTTGGATTTTCCTCGCTCATGCTCTCCAACTGCGAGGAAAAAAATGTTTTTCGGAACTCTGCATGCTCCGCGGAGTGCGGAAAACTCAGAAAACTCTGCAAACTCCACAAACGGAGTGGAGTTCACCATCCAGGCCTACACATGACACCGCCTCCATCATGAAGTCGGTCCACTCAAGGACCCAAACCGATCCATGCCCTCACTACATCTTCAACCTAAGCGAAACAAGATCCAGTCAGGTACTCACCACCTTGTTCAACACCTCAGTTGCCAAAGACACCTTCCCAGAGGCCTGGAAACACGAAGAAGTCAACACCCTATTAAAGAAACCATCAGCAGACCCCAGCGGACTCAACAAATACCGACCGATCTCCCTGCTCTCGTTCACGGCCAAAGTATTAGAAAAAGCCATCAATCAGCAACTCTCCTCAAATCTGGAATAGAACCTCCTACTCGACTCCTCCCAATCCAAATTCCACAACAACCAAAGCACTGAGACAGCCTTCATCACGGCTACCGCCAACATCCGAGCCCTACACGACTGAGGAGAGACTGTGGCTCTGATCCTCCTAGACCTCTTGGTAGCCTTCTCTTATGCATTATCCTGATTAGTAGAGACGTTTCTCACTAGAAAAAATATGCACATTAGCAAGGCAACTAAGACTATTATTAATATCATTATTACGGCAATGAAGCGAATAATTTTATAGCATTTGCTGTATTTCATTTTCTATTAAAAATAAAACAAAAATTTATCTTAAAGATCCAAAAAAATTAACAGAAGTTTTCTTTGAAATAAAAATAGGATAATACATTTTGCTTCCTTTACTTCTTTAAAAACAATGATCAAAACAAAACTTTAAAAAACTTCAAAAATCTCCTTTTTTCAAATGTTAATCTCAGTTAATGCTCTCAAATGATTCTTTTTCTTTAGTTTGAATCAAGAACACGCACTTCAGCTCAGTCTTTATAGACTCTCAAATTTTCAAGATGGTTTTTCCTTCACTTCTGATTCACTTTGAGGTTCACTTTCAAATGTGTATTAAAAACAGTTTATCTGACTGTAGTTCTTTGGTTCTGGCTTTTCCTCTTTTTTAGATACTGTTGCTAGATATACCCATTCAGATGACGCATACTTTCTATTTTGAGTTCTCTTTCTTGCTGGTCTTTTAGCAACTAGCAATTTGCTGTTTTTTTAATCTAATTCAATTACTTCAGACTCTTCATTGAATGACTTTAGTTCTTCTTGTTTACAGTGCTTTCTTTTGCATGTTCTTTTCAGTGACATGATTTCTTCAGCTCTTTCTTTTTCACCTGACATTACTCTTCTCCAGTCACTGATGGACTTAAACTCTGATCAATTTCATTATTCACTATGAACTATCTTCTTCCTTTAGGGATTCTTTTGACTCAGATTTTCAAACTGGAACCTTCATTGTCTAGATCAGAGACTCATACTTCTTGTTGTCATTCATGTCTTTGACTTAGAAAGTGCAACATCTCTTCAGTTTGATCTTCACCTTGAAACGTGAAGCTGGACACCATTACTTGTACCTCCACCAGATTTTTTACTTTCACCAGCCTGGACTTCTATGACTTTGTGGTTGTCTTCAACAGTTTCATCAACTTAATTTTCAACAGTTTCTCCACCCCTTCTGGATCCACGCTGCAAACTTTAGCCTGACTGTGTGAATCAGTGGTTGTTTTCACCACTTCTTCATCCACCTCCTACACTCTTTTTGTGTGAGCAGCGTGGATACACTCTGTGATTCAGGCACACTTTACAGCTGTGTTTGTCATCAAGATCACTTGGTATGGCCCCTCCCAGTGCTCCTCCAGACAATTTTTCTACAAGTCTTCTGACACCTATCCAATCACCAGGGCTCACATAATGGCACTGTATTTCTTTCTTTGCTTTGGTTGCCAAATTCACCTGGTGAGAAAGAGATTTTACCATGTCAGTCAGACCTTTGCAGTAATCTAGAACAATGTCATCAGTAATTGAACCAATCACAGCTGAAGGAGTATAATCCAATCTCATTTCTCTGTCCTTGATCACTTTGGTGATAGACCAGTCTTTTTTTCGGAGGTACATCTAGTGCTCATCAAAACAAAACAAGAAGAAGAGCATCTGGCCTCTTCAAAACAGTAGATGCACATAATTTAGCCAATTTGTTCTTGAGATATCCATTTATCCTCTCAACCACTCCTGAAGACTGTGGATGATAACTACAATAGAACTTGTGAGCAATTTGGAGAGTTGTACAAATTTATTGCAAAATCTTATTCTTAAAATGGGAACCACTATGTGTCTCAATAGAATTTGAAAGGCCAAATCCAGGTATAATTTCCCTCAACAGAAGTTTGGCAACTGTCAGACTGTCTAATCGGGTAAGTGGGATAAGCCCCAACCCATTTTGAAAACAAGCAGACAATCATGAGAATGTATTTCAAGCCATTGCAAACTGGCATCTCCACATAATCTGTCTACACCCTTGTAAATGGGCCCTCTGATTTGCTAATATTATTCATTGCTATCATTATTTTTTTTCCCCTGATTATTGCTTTGACAGACTATACAGCGTGAAAGTACATCATTAGCAACATTTCTAAAGTGTGTGCTTCCGAATATTTTCTGAAAGTCCTGAGCTTGGAATCCCTCCCTCAGTGAGACTGTCTGTGTAAATAATGTACCATGGAATACAACATTGAATCTGGCAAAATGTATTTATGATCAGGAGTGACATATAAATCCTGATGATTTTTCTCGTAACCTAACTTTTCTCACTACCTTTTCTCATCTTGTGTAGGTTCCTCTTGAAGTTCTCTCAATTCACTCAAAGAAGCTTGAATTGAACTTAACAAGAAACAGTTTACATTTTCTGCAATTTGCATAGAATTTATTCTTGATTCATCTTGCTCAGTTTCTTGAATCACGTTTTTTTTTCAATTGCACAGTATCTAGTCACATCATCAGCATACTTGTTTCCAAGGATGACCATATCCTTTCCAGCCTTATGGGCAATACAATTCACTACAGCAATTTCCTTTCACTGCTATATTACTTTCAACAGATCATGTATGTAGACACTAATCCCTGCCCTATCACAGTGCTAAAGTTGGCGGCACCTTCCATTAATTCGACAGTGAACAACATATTTAACACCTCGCTGGCAACAGGTATGGTCCCACTAGCCTGGAAAAAGGCAAAAGTCCTCCCTCTGCTAAAAAAAATGGCAGCGGATCCCAAGCAAGCGGTAAACTATTGGCCTATTTCTCTCCTTCCTGCCCTCTCGAAGATCCTGGAGAAGGAAGTTAACTACCAACTTTCAAGATACTTGGAAGATAATAAAATACTTCATCCCAGCCAATCCGGTTTTCGTCCTCATTTTAGTACGGCGACAGCACTTCTTGAATTGGTTGAGCATGTACGGAACATTCTAGACACCAGCGGCAAAGCTTTTCTACTACTGTTGGACCTTACGGCGGCTTTTGACACAGTGCCCCACTCTAAGCTGCTTGAGCGCCTTTATGAGATAGGAATCAGACATCGGGCCTTAAACTGGCTATCATCATTTCTGGACAAACAGACACAGGAAGTATGGCTCCCGCCTCATACCTCACAAGCCAGATCCCTGACTGTGGGCATTCCGCAGGGCTCGGCTCTCAGTCCCATCCTGTTTAATGTGTATCTGATGCCTTTAGCAACTCTTGCGGAGTCCCTATGTGCAAAAGTCATCTCTTACGCGGATGACACGCAGCTTCTTTTTGCTTGTGGGAAGGGTAAGGACTTAGATAGGAAGCTTATTCCTCGGTGTCTCACCAAGGTGTTTCACTGGTTGGATTTGCACCATTTGAGGTGCAATCCAGATAAAACTTAGATTGTGACCGTCGGTGATGTCCCTTACACGTTATTGGAAACTTGCTGGCCGAGCAATGTGCGGCACCCTTGTTCTCCTCAAAACTGTGTGAAGAACTTAGGGATCAAAATTGACAGTTCCCTCTCCTTCCAATCTCAGATTCAAGCCCTAGTTGGCTCCTGCTTCAGCATGCTTCACATGTGGAAAACATTTCTAACTCTTCTATCTGAGTCTGCTGGTAGAAAGGTGGTGCAGGCCCTGATCACGTCGAGACTTGACTATGGGAATGCTCTGTACCTAGGTCTCCCAGACAATCTTCTCAATAGACTGCAGGTGGTGCAGAACTCGGCAGCAAGACTGCTACTCAGACTCCCACCAAGGTCTCACATGACCCCTCATCTGAGGGAACTTCATTGGCTTCCTATAAAAAAGAGGGTGGTCTTCAAGACTGTGGTCCTAATGCACAAGGCCATGCACGATACATGGCGCGTCCTATCTCAGTGAGAGGATCAGTGTATATATTCCAGTACGTACCCTTCGCTCTTCCTCTGCGCACCTTGCAAGAGTGCCCCACATCAATCACCTCAGAAAAGGCAGGAGATACTTTTCCTATCTGGGTCCACTCTACTGGAACAAACTCCCATCAGACCTTCGTCTAACAGACAACCTGGACTCTTTAAGAGGAAACTAAAAACCTGGCTCTTTAATAGCTTAGCCAGGTGCCCTGGTCGGTCTCCCATTGCCTAGTGCCGGGACACTCTGTTGAGTAGTCAGTCAGTCAAAAAGATTGTTTATTTAGACCATAGGTCCTTAAACATATATAAATATCCTAACAAGTCAGTCTTACATTAAAAACCCATCTCAAAATGTAACCTATATAACAATGGTAAAAAACTCTGATTCCATTAAAAATCTTCTAAAAATACAATCCATTTATAAAAACAGGTATACCTTTTATCCAAGCAATACCAGTACTAAAACTTCAGGTCAACACATTTTTAAAAACTTTTTTAACTTCAAGCATAAACTTCCCTATTGCACATGCTATATCTAATGAGTGCATTTTGGTTAACAAATCTGCTGCCTGTACACGATTTCTAACCTCATATTTTAAAAAGATTGGCCGTAAACACAATTTTCACACATCAAGAACTTTTAGACAGTCTAGTTAAATGTGCAAGACATCGCATTTTGTGCCTAGGTTACAGGTACACTTCCCTTCATGGTCCATCATAACCCTTTTGATCATGTCATTCAAATAATAAGGGTTAATAATTCCAATCCGTACATTTAATCGTTCTTTCCTAAGCCAACGATTGGGAAGTATATCCATATATGGGAACTGTTGATCGTTTTGCCATGACTTAATCATAAAACCTACTGATCTTTTCCCTGCCAAATATTGTTGATCCTGATCACTTGATATTTCTTTCCCTAACATCCTGAGTTCCTTCTTGCTCTGGTAGGATGAAAGTTCTGCTGGCCTACGTTAACCCTCAATTCCTTACAGGCCATAGCAACCGTTTCCATCACCCCCTTTGCCCACTTCATTTCACTCTGTAGGATCTCACATTTGTACCAATAGGATACTTTTTGATCCACTTCACAGTCCAGACTTTGCCAGTTTCTTATTAGTGCCATACTTGCCATTTTCTCCCATGATACCATTCCGGTTTCTATTCTTATTACCTGGATGATGGAGGATCTGGGTAGGGACAATAATATTTTTACACATTTCCCTTCTTCAACATCCCACTTCCTTTTGCCACTTATATATAACAATTCAGCACCATATAAGAACTGTCGAGGTACCATAGCCGTGTAAGCTTTCAGAACTGGCCTATCCGTCATTTCTCCATAGCTGCTATTACATTTTTTCAGGCCACTAACCGAGGTTAGGGCTTGAATTCTCAGTGCATCCAGGTGCATTTTCCACTTCAAAGATCTCTCAAACCAGATTCCTAAGTATTTATACTCCTTAACAATCTCCAGTTTTATCGAGCCTACAACTCAGCTGAAATCCTTCCTCTTTTTACCAAAGCACAAGATCTTGGTTTTTTCCAAGTTTACTGTTAATTTCTTATGGTTACAGTATTCACCGAAGGCTTTGAACTTTCTTTGCAGACCTATCTCAGTTTGTTCCAAGATCACCAAATCGTCTGCATAAAGTAAGCATGAAATGTGTTTCCCATCTATTTTTGGGCTGGCACCCCGCACCGTTCTCAAAATGGCTGGTAGATCTGCTATGAACAAGGAGAAAAGCAACGGGGCCAAGACATACACCCCTGTCTTAAGCCATTTCCAATCAATATTTTCTGTGACAGTGTTCCCTCTGTGTCCAGAATAACCTGAGCCCAATTCTGGCTGTGTAACCCTTGTATTATGGACAGGAGACCCTTAGGGATCTCCAGGTCACTTAGCGTCCCCCACAGTCGTTCTCGGTCTACCAGGACAAAGGCAGCCTGGAAGTCTACGAAACAGCAGAACAAATTACCCCCCTGTTCCATCGACTTCCATGCCATAGCCCATAACACAAAGCAATGATCAATTGTGGAGTGGCCCTCCCTAAAGCCACCCTGTTCTGGAGGCACAATTTGGTTATCCTCTGCCCACTCCTTAAGTTTTTCTAAAATTATTTTCGCAAACACCTTTTCACTGATATCCAAAAGGTTAATTAGCCTGTAATTTTTGGGTACCATTATATCTCCTCGTTTATGGATAGTTCTAATGATTGCTCCTCTCCAATTTTCTGGCATTTTCCCAGAATCAAGGATCCTATTAAACATTTTGGTGAAGAAATCTGCCCACCAAGCAGGTTTAGTTCTTATAATTACAGCCAGAAGATTATCGGGGCCAGCTGCCATGGTTAATGTTAACTTTGATATAATTCGTCTTACATTACATACTGTGAAACAAGACCTAATATCTTCTCCCACCTCGATCCACGATGGAAGTTTCTGTCTTTCTTGATAAACCACTCCCCCACATAGTTCTTCCAGGTAGCTCTCCCAGGCATCTTCTGTCACCACACAGTTCATAGCCTACAGTTTCATACCAGATCCATCTTGGACTAGCTTCCAGAACATTTTTACATTTCTTGTTTCTATAGCTTTCAGTAATCTTCCCCAGCACTTCTCTTTATATATTCTTTTGTGTTTCCTGATAAAGTTTTTATATAATTTCCTTCGTTTCTGCAGGCTATTAAAGGATATAAATTGTATCTGCATCCTGTGATGTCAGGCTTTCAACTGCTGGTTGCTTTCTCTCCGATAATTGAGGGTCAGTTAGTAGTTGGTTCTTCTTAAAATGTTTGCCTACAAAGTCTTTTATTGATTCAGAGACCGATGCACCACTTTTTGCACCTTCTAGTTTATTTTGCTTGGGAGTTTTGGACTGCGATTGTCTAGTCTGGTTTGTACAACTTGTCCCTGGTATTGCTTCCTCCACATGGCTGTTGTTTCCTTCCCTCTTGTTTTTAATTCCTTCCATCTCTTTTCCTTCTTCTGGGGTTCTGTTAGACTTTAAACGATTATTTTGTCCCTTACGTGCTTTAGTTTTCCCTAGAGCCATATCTTTCTTTCAATTAGCTTGCCCGCCCTATCTCATAGGATATCCACAGGCCACTTTCTCCAATTTTATATCCTACTCTTCTGCGGCAGCTTCTAGTCAGGTCAAAAATGGGGTGGTTGACGTTTTTAGCTCCTTTTTCCACACTTCTAGCACTCACATACACTTTCCATGTACTTACCTCTGCTCACCGACCAGCTTTACTGACTCGTTGCCTTGCGTCACGTGACTGCCCCCTGGCCAATAAAGTATCTTCGCTTAATACTCCTGTTTTCAGATTTCAATATTCATTTGCCGCCGGCCCCCCCACTGCACCTTGTTGGGGGCCACTCACATTAGCCCCCTATCCCCCTGTTACTGCTAGGGGTGGGTGGCACACAAAGTCACTAGTAGCTCTATTGCGGTCCCTTCAGGGCAGTGATGCAGCAGTCTTACTTGAAACAGGCTTCTTCTCCTTCTGTTAAGCCAGGTCACTTCTGTCCCCGTGGCACGTTGGCGATGGCGGCAGCGAATTAGGAGACAGAGCGGCTCCAAACCACCTTTTCTCCTTCGGATTCAGAGCAGCAAGCGAGACAAAGACACGGTCCCCCGCTACGAAATGATTTGCGGCCTCCGGCAGTGTCGCGACACTGCTTTAATACTGCTTCTGGGTTGCGCAGGGTGCGCTGATCATGCCAGTCACGTGGGTCGCGGCAGGCAAGTCGCGGTAGTCGGCGATCGGCAATTAGGCGATCAGGTGAGCAGAGGCACTTGAGCAGCAGAGGCACTTAAGCCGCTAAGGGAAGTGAAAGAAGTTCACGGCGTGCTTAACTAAGGACGCTACAATGTCTGTTGAGTAGCTACACGCTTTATAAACCAGTATAACATACCAGTATAACATAACTAATCTTGATGGGAGCTACAGAAAATGTCATATAACCTCTCTCAGAACAGTGTTAACCAAAATCACCGACCTTTCCAAGACCATACTGGCTGTCTTTATAAATTGCCACATTTACATTTTCTGCCAAACAACAACTTCTTGTCAATGCTACCAACTCTACCACTTGTGCTGAAGTCACATTCGGCAGATATGATGCTTCAGAATATCAGAAATGAAACATACTGTATAGGCAGCCTTCATTGTTCCATATTGGTCTCTTAAACAAGACCTACTAACAAACAAAGTCAGACCAGCCATTTCAAGAGGTATTGGGTCTTGGTTTGGTACATAATTCTGTAACTTCGATGTAATAATTTTCAGGCTCATCAACATAATTTTCCCTATCTTCACATTCTTTCTTTGTTTGAAATAGGAAGCAATGTTGCTGGGTTCAACAAATTTTACCTTTTGATTAAGATGTTCTCAGCTGACAGAATGACTTGTTCATATATGGTCAATCTACTATTTGTCATATGTTGGGTTCATATTTGTGTCAACAGAATCTCAACTGAGCGTGAGACATATACAATTAAACTATGTCCTGTCATAATTCATTCACCCTGGCTCAATTGCAGCGTAAACATCTGCAACCTATTTCAAACAACCAGGAAGACTTACAGCTACTGGATCCAATACAGCTGAAAGGAAGGTCACAGGCCTCATTGCTTCTTCATGTTACTGAGTAAGAATCAATAAGGCACACCCACCTTTCTCATGGCAGTAAATAAAGAAGGTCAAATTGTAGTCAGGCATTCCAAGGGAGGGTGCATTACACAAACTTTCTCTCAATGCCCAGAAGGCCCCTAAACAGTCTTCATCAAATGATCCAGATCTTTAATGTCATTATGCAGCGATGTAACAATAGCCCTCGCAGCCCCTGCGGCTCGGGGAGGGGGCTCAGAGCTCCAAGGGGCCCCCTCCGGCACTGTGCATGGGCAGCAGCTGAGAACTCCTGATAGGGTCCGGAGTGTGAGGGACCCCCCCTCTATATACTTTGCAGGGGAGCCCCCTTAAGTTTTGTTACACCACTGTTGCTATGAATCTACCATATCAAAGATTTTGCAATCAAGGAAAAGTTTGGAAGCCATTGACGACAATTTCCAGCTTAAGGTGGTACTGATATTGGAATGAAAAGTAACATCTGTGCTTCATTGATTATTCCTTGCTGTCACTCCACATTTAAAAGGGGAAGGGAACTTGGGGAAAAAATCCATGAGGGCTGCTGGCTTGCTGGTAGGCCATTTGCCAGGACCTAAAGGATCATGAGAGATATGTATGGGAATAGGGAACTCTGGGTAGCTTCCAAGTATTAATCTGAGAGCAGCTCCTCCTTTATTTGGAACATTCTACATCATTGACCTTCTAAATCTGCTCACCTCAAATGTCTCTTTTTCTAGCAGAGATTGTAAACATTAGATTAGCATATTGTATCTGGAATGGTAAAATACTTTTGTATTTTTTCAGCTTGACGTGCCTAGCACTAGCTAATCCTAAACGTAGAGATTTTGCTGAAAAAATGGCAAAAGGCTTTGTTGCCTTTCTAGCTCATCATGAATGGCCCTGTGCTTAAGAACTCTGCTAGAAAAACATAAACTTGAGGTGAGCAGATTTAGAATGTTAGTGGTGTTGTAGAGTGCTCCATATAAAGGTTTAGAGTGTTGCAATATACATATATATCACCACTGGGCAGTTTTAGCTAGGACCACGTTTTCATAGGAAATAGATTTTTTGGTTTGCTAATAATTATGACACCATTTGAAGAATCTTCACAAAACTTTCCAAAAAATGGCTCATTCACCTCAGCTCCTTCCTGCAAAATTTCAAGGTGATCTAGTGAGTGGGGGCCAAGAAAAAGGGGGGTCCCAAAATGCATTTTTCCATAGGAGAAATTGATAGTGATGCCCCAAAAACTGCTGACAAGAATCACACCAAGTCTGGCAGAAATCTTGATCTTGGTCCAGAAATTGAGATTTGGTGTAAGTCCATTCAGTAATTTTTGAGAAATGAAGGTTCAAAATGAATGTATATATCATACTGCAGAACATCCGCAGATTCAACGGATCAAAAGAATTGATCTGATTGGCTACCACCACACAAGCCAAGATGTAGTGACAGCTATTTTAGGACTCAGAGACTCAGCCCCCTTTCCTGTGAAAAAACATATAGGGGACAGGGTAGGGATACCCTGTCTCAAATAGGCCTGGTTGGGGTCGCAGAGGAACCACCCTGTGGCCAAAACTATTTTTTTGTATCAGTGCCATGGATCTACAGAACTGTGGCACCAATAAAAAAAAAGGTGGGGAGCCTTTTTAAAAATAAGACCCCAGGATGGGCCAGGGCCAAGGATTTCGCAGTTCTTTTATTTTTAGTTGAAGATGTGTGCAGCTGAGAAGTTGTGCAAGCCCCAAGGTCCAAATCCCTTGGGCCAAATGAACAATTATGGGGAGAGGGTGTGCACATCTCTCCCCAAGCCTTTTAAGCCCCACAAACACCATCCCCTAGGGGCCAAAATATATATAACAATGGGGATGAAGGTGTGCAGTCCCCCCCCCCCTCCCCAGGTCATGGAAAGGCTTTGGCGACCCCATCCCTGGGGCCATTTTTTTTTATTTAGGGGATGAAGCATGTGACCACCCCTCCTCAAGCCTCACTGAGGCACAGAGGATCTAATCCCCCTGGGCCCGTTTTTTTGGGAGGTGTCGCCCCCCCTTCCCCCTGAGCCATATACCGGCTCCTGGGACAGGATCCTCTAGAGCCCTGTCCAAGCAGTGTCCCAGGGTTCCCCCAACTACTGACAATGAGCAAAACTACTGAAATTCACCAGTTATAGTTATCTCAAGTAACTACAATCCATACCCTAAAGCAACTATAACTTGTGCCCTCACCTTACACTGCGAATTACCTCACATATTACATCACACATGACATGTTCTGTGACACCATTGATAACATCAATGCAATATCTGGAATTACATCATCATTAATAGTTACTTTAGGGCACGAGTTATAGTTCTTTGAGATAACTATAACTGGTGAATGTCAGTGTTTTTTCTGCTTAAAACTGTATGTTTTAAATGATATTTTCACCTAACTATAACATCCTTTTAGCCTTTGTGTTTTTTCAGTGAATTTCTAGATTTTTTCTATGTAAAGTATGATAATATTAGAATTACTAACTATAACGTCAATTTAACCTTTGTTTTTTCAGTAAATATATTTATAAATATGTGTGTGTGTGTGTGTATGTGTGTGTGCGTTCGTGTATGTATATATTAATTTGGGGTATATATTTGTGTGGCTAAGTATACTTACCTATATGCCTAAGTAGCAACAGCTGCTTGCAGAGGACAATGGGAAAAGGCAGGATCATGCAAGGCTCAGATTGTCACATTCTACAAATTGTGCACATCCCAGCACAGGTTCAATTTGAAGTAAATGTATGTGTGTAGGCTTCTTTACAATTAATGAAGTACTTCTGTGCTTCAAGCTGACAGGAGGATGAGCATCTACCAGTGCCACAGAGTCTTTCTCACACAATGAACAAATGAGGCTCCCTTGTAAAAATTGTGGTGTGTGGAGGATTCATAAGTGCCTACATTGTTAACTTACTGGCCAAAACTGAGCCTGAATATGACGAACATCTGACAGAACTTCTAGCTTGCAAGTTGTCGAGAAAATCAGTGCAGACAAAACCACTCTTATATCACTACCATTAGTAGTGCTGCCCTTTTATATGAGTAGAAAATAATCACTGAAAACTTTAGGGAACTAGCATATACTTGTTTTTGTAGACCATACAAGGAATCCTGGGGCAATGGCTCATATTCCTAAGTGGAACCAATGTAATGATCACTTGAAAGAAAGACAAGGTGGGATGATTTGCTAGTACTTCATCTCTTACCAACCCCAAACTAAGGGATTTCTTTATTAATTTAATGAACTAAATCACTGGTGGCAGAAGGAGACCGTTGTTGAGGGAGTGTGACATTATCATCTCATTATTATTTCTATAGAGAGAGTTCTTAGCTTCTTCAAACTCTCCGGTTTAGGCCTCTTTTGCCTTAGTGATGGAGCTGCAGAAAGGAAAACCAAGAAGATGATGACACCCATGATACAGTCAACTATGGTTAGGCCTCAGGAAGGGAAAGGTATAATTCATGCAACAATCTCCTGGCAAGTAACTGATCAAGAAATACTGTATCCGGAAGATCACACTTAGCAAGTACCACCATGGCCAGGAGTTGCTGATCCTTGACTCAAACAAGCTGGGAATACTGGAAGGCATATGGAGGAGCTAAAACACAGGCTTGAAACAAACTAATACAAGCAATTACTCAAATAACAACGAAGGTCCCAATCAATCTCATTTTGGGACTCTTTATGAGTTATCTCAAATTCACCCTGTTAAATATTTCCCCAATTACTGATACCAAAGGTACGAGTAACTTTAGGAAGGGGGGCTGAGCCATCAAGGACTGCAAGCTGAATCACAGGGTTCTGCTAACAAATGAGGAATTACTTTTGGAATGTGCAATTCTGAGTCTGGCTCACTAAGTTATTCTTTATTCTGCCCTTCAATTTTCACGTGGATAGTTCAACAGCTTTCAGAAGCCTCTTGGGTGAAATCTACCTATACTATGGATTAGAGCACACCTTGTATCCCGATGGTAGTGAAGCAGGACCACAGTCAAGGACTACAGCCTAATTTCAGGAGGATTGTAAGGGAGAATCTGACAAAATGAGCAGATTTCCCATCCACACCTCAGTGGGTTAATCAAACTATTCAGTGTACCCCAGGTGATGGACATGACGCTGGAAGAACCTCTGATGGCTTCACCAGTGGTTATGCTAATGTCCTGGGTTAACTCTGTCATACATGGTGGCATATGAACCAACCAGTGTAAGGTGACTGGTCCACCCCCTGATCTTGGTGAGTTATGAACAACTATAATGGAAATGCTGGTGGATTTTCATGGAAGCGTCAGTACGCCATATGTTGTGATAACATTATGTAAGGGAGTCCAAAAACATGGGCACTTGCGTTGTAATCAACTCTCTCAGCCAATCAATCAGTCAGTATTTATAGAGCACAACACTTCATCCTGGCTCTAAGGTTTTGCTGGTCTCAGTCAAAGAGCCAGGTCTTGAGTCTCCTTCTGAATTCTGACAGAGGGGGCGATGTTCGTAGGTGGAGGGGTAGGTCATTCCAGGCTTTGGCGGTGAGGTAGGAGAAGGAACGTCCTCCACTGTGGCTTTGGCAAATGCAGGGGTGTGTGCGAGGGCAATGGGGGTGGAGCGCAGGTGCCTGTTGTGTTGGTGGAAATTAAGCGGTGATTGATGTACGTTGGTCCCTGGTCGTGTAGGGTCTTCTAGGCCTGTGTCAGCATCTTGAACTAGCATCTCTTCTGGACGTTGACCCAATGGAGGTTCCTGAGGTGGGGTTGATGGGGGCTATTTGGAGAGGTTGAGGATGAGTCTGGCCTCTGCGTTCTGTATTGTACAGAGTCTCCTGAGGAGTTGGGCAGATATTCCGGCATAGAGCCTGTTTCCGTAGTCCAGTCCGCTGGTGAAGAGGGCTTGGGTGATGGTCTTTCTGGTGTTGACGGGGATCCATCTGAAGATTTTTCGAAGCATGCAGACGGTGTGGAAGCAGGTGGAGGAGACTGCATTAATCTAGCGCCACTCTGGTGCCACATTTCCCGTGCCCACATTTGGTGGCAGACGTTCACTCAGCAGTTTTGGCCATTGGTAGAATCTCCTTCAGGGTTTATTTTTCCTAGGGGGCTGCTTCCTTGAGGGATACAGAACTGTCTCCCTCGAGAAACCTTAAATATGATAGATTGCCTACCTCTCTGTTGGAGGGGCAGTGATTAGGTCAAATTAGTGGACAGAAATGCTACAAACAAACTCTATTCCAGGCCAACAGAGAAGGCCACTGGGATTGTCCAATCTGCTAATTTTCCTAACTTCTTTAACACTGTCTAAAAATCAGTTTTTTGATTACATCAAACATAATTATTAGAGAGTGGATTGGGGGTCAAATTAAATACCATTTGCTCTGTAGCAGATTAGACATACCAGCTTAGAATGCAGCTGGTGTTCTTTCTGGACTTCAAACAAGCAGATTTGCACTCAACCATATCTGGAGATCCTGAATCTTTTAGGAGAAATGGAAATAGTCTAGGGCCAGATGTACGAACGCATTTTCTGTTCACTAACCCTGCGATTCGGTAAATCACAGGGTTTGCGACAAGAAAATGTGCTTTTCTAACGTACTAAACCATTTAGAGATTACTAATACTTCCTTAGTACATCTGGCTCTAAGACACGTTCTCGGGTGCTTTTCAAGATAGCACTGATCTTGGAAATATTCTTAAGACGTTGTAATACTTTGACACACATTTCTAAAGTATAGAGCTGCTCTTAAGTACAAATACACTCGTCTTCCCCGTTTAGGAAAGGGCACTCTATTGATGCCACCTTCCCTACCGTCTGCCCTCACGCACTCACGTTCAATGCGTCGATTAATGCGTAAACAGCGCTTCTCAGAAACGCTTCTACCTGCGCATAATCAGCCATTGCGGCGACAATAATTGCAAATGTCACGGATTTCAATGGTCTCTTTGGGACTTTTACTCTGTTTGCTTTTTATAAACGAGGTGATTTTATTTTTGCATTAAGGAAGCATTAGCGTCATTAAACGGTCGCCCGCTTTACGATAACGGCAAATGTCACATTGATCTCCGGCAAGATAAGAAGAGGTGCTCATCCTTGGGAACAATGTCCAAGAAGGGGGGAGGGGTCCCCCACCTCTCTCCCGCACGCTCTCCATTAAAGAAACACACGGTGCCATCTGCTCATGTCCTTCACTCTGCTGTGTTAAGATATTTTTTATGGAATGGTTATGTTTATTATTTTGAATATGGGCCATGGGTTTACAAGAGAAAAAAATAAGTTTATTAGGGTGTAATAAAACTTCTAGGCACATGCTTTATTCTATTCTCAGTATTAAACGACGCAATTAAATGAAAGTGTCTGCTGTCAACTGAACAGCCCCTCCTTTTTCTGCAGGTTTATGGGTAGGCTCCAAGCCAGGGCCAACAAGAGGTGGCGGAACAGCTATGTAAGTAATGTACTTTGGAGGGGGGAATATTGAGGGAGGGCCGGTAAGAGGGAGGAGAAACGAATATCCGGGTTCACTCAGTCGCATGTAAGTACCGGGCTCAGCCTTCACTCCTGCAGTCACGTAGAGGACAGGTGACTGCTTCTAATGTTTACTCCGATATCATTATTTGCCACTATTTTTGGTTTACAAGAAACTTCAAATGGCTCGAGGTACAACGGAAAGAATGTGTGCAACAACGCACTGTGCCTAAGGTCTTTTGGTCAAATCTTCCATTTGGTCATTTTTTTAATTTAAAGATTTTTATTTATTCTACCTAGACATCATGCCTACAAAAATGAATGACAACATATTTTATTGCTTCAATTCAACAGAAAGCATTGAAAATTGAAGGCGAAATGGAATCACTCAGCACAGCTATGTTGTTCTTGCTAGGGCACTTTGGTGATATTTTACGCTTCTTTCTTCCTGGGGAAAAAAGGCAAACGTACTCCGTCACGTGGTAGTGAATGTATGTGTGGGTGTCGAGGCATATATGGGTTGGAACCTAGCTTGGGCAAAGTGGCCCTGTGCAAGGCCAGAGGCCAAGGTTACGTTTCACAATCGTTTACAGAGTGGAGGGGAGAGGGCCGCTGAGATCAGAGTGGGGAAGCGGGGCTTTTAAGGCGAATGACATCTCTTCATTATGCAAGTGTGATTGATGAACGTTTCAAGCCAACAAATACTATTTAATGATAGGAATATGGATTACGTTCTAGGAAGACGTCTTCAACACAAGTATAGCAAAGAGAAATGAGCAATATTTTTTGCAAGAATGAAAAGCAGGATATATATCACTATATTGAGTTCAACAATGCTGAATTATAAAAAGAACACACCTTTAACTATTTCGCCTACCACTATTTATTAATGCATTTTTATATAGCGCATACTTTACCCAGAGGTGTCAGCGCTTTACAATAAAGCGTAGAACATTACATAAGAAATTCAGAGTAACATGATTGTAGGTGACAAAACGTATATCTACTACGGTTACTCATGGTGAGAGTTACATATTTACAAATTAAATATTCACTAAAGATTACATGTTAAGAAAAATTAGAGCAATTAAGGTTGCATAAATACATATAACATATTTACAGAGTAGAAGTGGAAAGTCTTATGAATGTCATGTAACAGACGCGTATGCCTGGTGAGGAGCTTGGCGAAGAGACTTGTTGATAAAAATGTCTTTGGAAGAGAAGAGTTTTAAGGTCCATTTTAAAGATCCGGAAAGAGGTGGTGGTGCGAAGGTTTGGAGGTAGCGAGTTCCAAATTCTGGTTGCATTATCTGAGAAAGATTTAAAGACTATATCATCAAGGTAGGATCACATCGGCAGGGACACTGCAATTTTGTGTTTTTTGCGGCAACAGCATTTTCTGCATAATCATGGATTTGCTGCATTTGCCACGTAATCCATCATCATCTGCATAAACTGCTGAATTCAACAAAAAATGTTTGTACCTCAAATGGATCAAAAGTTACTAAATGCACAGAGACACGTGTTGCCACTCAGTGGAAGGCCCTTCTCAAGGTTGACTGGTCACCTCTCTGTTGCTTATTTCTATTTTTGGGTGTCAAAGTGGTACTAATGAGGTGAAACCTTTGCCCACATAGTGCTAACATCCGTAGAAATCCAAACATAATGCGAAAATGGTAACACTAAATGTGCCGCATTACAATACATAATTTGCTTTTTCCTGCTGCATAATTTAGTCAACCCTGCCGTATAATTTTGTCTTCCCTGCCACATAGTTCCAGTGGCCCTGTTGATTTACTATTCTTAACTGCACATCTGTTTAGCTTGCCAATTTAGAAGTAGTTGACATATTAGATGTGATAGTTTGTCCAAAAATATATCGCATGCGATATACAATGGTTGCTGTAGAACAGATATTATTGAACATTTCCCTGATTTTTTTTTTTTTTTTAACTTTGTTTTTATTGTAGTTTATACATTTTACATAACATCTGATATATCTGCAAGTGTGCATAACTAGTATGATAAAACTGCACAACACAGTGCAGTTGTGGAATGTTACATCACAGCCAGTTACGCTTTTTTTCAAGTCCGGTGCGTAGTCAGCTGGCATAATGTCTTGGCAATCAGAATTTGATTTATAATCAACATAACAACAACATTACATAACATATAACCTACCCCCTTGGATTCTCTGTATTGTGTTTGTACATCACCTCGAGTATCATGATTGATGTTGCTACATGTCTTCAAATTGTCCCAGCCGCCCAGCCTTGCTCGTGTATTATGCAATTTTGAAATCATATGCCTGCCACTATCTAGGTTCCTTGTCAGCGTGTTTTCTGGGGCCTAATTATGCGTTGGTCCTTCTGATGCATGTTCCTCATCGCTCTCAGGCGTGTCCGCTAGCGTCCCCAGGTGCCTATGCCAGGCCGTGTGGAAGTCTGATAAAATTGTGTCCCATGCCGACGCCAACGGTTGCTTCCGCAGTCCCATCGCGTCCTCGCGGCGGAGCGCTATGCTTTATGCTTGTGCCCAGCATATTAGGGATTGATATCAGGCCTTTGCTACTGGGAGAGACAGGGGACTTCCAGCAACGTGTGAGTAAACGTTTAGCCACTATTAGGCCCGGATCTATGTATCTAGACGTCACTGTTATCTTTTGGGTCTCTGGTACAATCCCAGTATGCATGTTTCCCATGTCCAGTCTAAAGTACGGTCTGTGCACTGGGATAAGCACTTAATGACCTCTCCCCAATATATTTGAATGGCTGTATATGTCCACAGCATGTGCAATAGGTCCGCCCCTGCCTCATCGCACCTTGCACACTTGGCATCTGCGTGGGCAAAATATTTGTTTATTTTTGCCGGCGTCGGGTAGGCTCTATGTATTATATAATATTGGAGTCGAAACCTGGCATTATGGGGAATTCATGTGGGGCTTTCAAGTATTTGTTCCCATTCCTGGTCCGTGGTGGGTCTCTGTAGATCTGTGTCCCAATGGGCATGCAAGGAGAATAACTGTGGTGCTGTGTGGGCTCTGAGGGACTCTGCGAACCATCTGGTGAGATGGCGGCCTGTGCTCAATTCATGCAAATATTGTATGGTTAAATGAGTGGCAGGTTCCTGTATCATGTTCCCCCACGACACGCTCAGCGCGCGCATCACTGCGGCGACGAGTAAGAACTGGCCTTGCGGTAGGTCCGAGCTTGCAGCCAGTTCCTCGAATGGATGAGCTGTTGATCGTTATATAAATCACCTAATGTTAATATGCCCGCTTCCTCCCAGTGTATAAGTTCTATGCTAGATACTGCTTGATGTCTCCTGGGTGTGCCCAGTATAGGGAGAGATGGTGCATATGGTGGTACCAGATGCGTGATGCGAAGGCAGCAGCGGTAACATTGGTACGCCACTCGCACCAATAGCTGTGTAGGCATGTTACCCTTTGTACTGGGGTGAAACAGCGTCACTATCTGGGGTTGAGTGTGTAGGAAGGTGGAATCTGACTACATGGTTGCCCCCACTTTTTTTCTGGTGTTTTGATGGTTTTTGACTTAGTTTGGCGGGGAACCTGCTATTCAGGTCCCCAGCCTATCTGCTTTCTCTTATAAATTGATTCCATGTACTTTAGGTACACCACAGATTGGATTCTGGAGTGCCCTTATAAGTCCCTAGTATATGGTATGCTATGTACCCAGGGCATAGGTACCCCAGAGGCCTACCAGGGGTTGAAGCATGTATTGTGCCACCCCTGGAAGGCCCTCCAAAATGACACCACAGGACTGCTACTGCAGCCTGAGTAAGGTGCACCCCTTACAGAGATATAGGTTCACTATATCTCACCTATCACTGCACATACAAACCTATCAGTCACCCCTATGGCAGGCCTTATCAATCCTGAAGGCAGGGTGCTTGGTTTTATGTGAGAGGGTGCCCATGCATGAGCAGAGCCCCTCTGCAGCCTTCGGAATCTCTTCTCCGGGGTTGTCTGTGGTGCAGCCTGACCATATACTCTTAAGTGCATTATATCTAAACGGTAAATGCTAACTTTGGGATGGCTGCACGGAAACATGTCGTGATTGGTGTCAAACACCTTGGAATCATACCCCCACACCAGTAACTGGTGTGGGAGTATGATCCCACCCTTCTAGAGGGAGAGACATGACAGCACCGGAATACCCGGTACCAACTAAACAGAGCCTGGCATCACAAAATGGATGCTGCAGCCACAGACACGAGTCTGGCCTCCTGCTGCTGACCGAAACTCCAGCAGGGGAGGCCTGGACAATAGGTTTCCTGTCACAGGGAGGTGTTACCACCTCCCAGACAGGCCTTAGTGGATTGGGGCTGGGTGGGTGCACTCTCTGAGTGCTTTGAAGTCCTGCACTGGGGGCACATTTGATGTCCTCGTGCATACCCCAGTTCAAACCGGTTGCAGGGGCTACCAGCCCCTGCTCTGGTGCGAAACTGGACAAAGGAAATGGGTGTAGCCACCCCTCTTTCCAAACCCTCCCATAGGTGGGTCCACAGAGTTCGTCCAACCCCCTTCTTTAGTATAAGTAAGGGAACCCTGGCAACAGGACTTTAGATATCCCTGGATGAAACTCTGCTACAGAATCCTGGAACTTCGACGCTCTACTAAAGACTAGAGGACTGAAGAAATCTCCCTTGGGGTCAAGGAGTGACTCCCCTGCTTGGCAGGCACCAACGAAGCATTTGCCGGTCTGCATCTCCGAAGCTCCTGCCGGACTCCGAAGTACTTGCAGCCCAGGAAGAGGATTTCCAGACATCTCAGAGGCCAACCCAAGTCCCCAGCAAAACTGAGACCCGCAGCCCTCGTGAGTAGCGTGGAACCGGAACTCCTGGTCACCGTGCACATCTGCTAGTGCATTGACTTCTCGACAACTCTTGAAGTCCTGCTTTGTGTTATTTGTAGCCCAGGCCCGAGCACCATTTGCACTGAAGATTGTGAGCCTATACTCCACGAGTGTTCCGTGGGCCCGCTTCCTGCATTTCCGCTTGGGGCTCCTTCGCGATCCCTGGTCCGTCGACTGGTGGGTCCCTGTGAAAGCAACTCTGATTTTCTTTGGGCGTTTCTGTTTACTCCAGACGTGCCCTAACTCCCCACCAAGTGGTGAGTCCCTCAGACCTTGCTGGTCTGCTCCGAAGCATCTTTCTTCTTTCTGCGTGGGTTGCTGTTGCCAAGGCTTGTTGTGTTCAATCCGGACACCAATGCTGCAGCACTCGACATCCTTTGTGGGACAGCTCGAATCCAGCTCCTGGTTGTCGTCGACGCCTCCTGGTCCTCGTGGCTGAAGAGTCAAGCTTCACCTCTTTCGCCTGAAGCACCCGACATCGGTGGGCATTCGACTATCGTGCCCCTGGTCACTGGCAAGTAACCCAGACTCTGTCCCCGCTGCTTTCAGGTTCTTCTCACCTTTGATCCAGGCCTGGATCTCTTCGGACACTTCGCATCTTCCCGGCAGCAGCACCTCGTGGCAGGCTGCCATTGAAAACGACGACGCGACCCGACACCATTTGACACCTATGCACCCGGCTTGCCTGGGTGAGGTAACTCGAGTACTACGGTGCTCCCGTGGGTGTTGACCCTAGAACTGTCTAAGTCCAAGAGGGTTTGGTCCTAGTCCAATTCTAAGTGTCCCTAATCTCTAAAACGATAACCGCGACTTTCCCATAGACTTCAACGGAGCACGCGGCTGTGTTCACACACTGCACACAGCCCCCGTGGGTCCCCTGTGTCACTACCTTGGGTGGTTCCTTGGGGTCCCAGCGATTCTACAGGCTCTAGGCCTTGTGTCTATTTAAGTCGTGGTTCTTATACCACTTTCTTAATATATGGTTTGGTACGCCCCTAGAGCTAATCGTATATTGTGCTAATTTACTGTGCTATTTGACTTGTAACTTGTGTACTTTGACCTCTAGCCTCATAAAGAGACTATTGGGTAGTGTTTAGTAATAAATACATATATTTTATATATATACCTGGTGTGGTTCTCCTTTCATTTGATCCTTCATGAGCTTATAACTGGTAAAACAAACAGCTTAACACTCCTTCAAGACTTAGCCTGAAGGCTGCCCTCCATAGCTACCACTAGGATAGCTTTCAATAAAGGTTGTTTTTAAACCTATCATCAATAAAGGTCATTTGGACTGGTGCAAGGTGCCCACTATAACTACTGGACAGCATATACCAGGCCAACTTCTCACATTGGGCGCAGCGGGTGGATTCAAGCTTGCCTTTGTTTTACCAGATAATCTCAAGTGTGTGATCAACTGAAAACCACTAAAGGTACCTCAGGTACATATAAATTCAAGCTTAGCAATACAGTAAGTTCTACTGAACTTAGAGTTGTGTGTTAAGGGCTTAGCACACCCTTTCTACAACTCAAGAGAGTTTAGTAGGCCACACTAGAGTAGGTAGTGCATACACCACACCTCACTAGTGATGTCTTCAGTGCCAGGAACCAGTAGGTCCCTGCCAGGAACCAGTGGGCTCCTACCCTCCAAATATGACAACCTCAAATTCTTGGAATTGAGAGAGTTGTGCAAGATTAGGAAGCTGAAGACAGGCAAAAGTGCCAACACCCAACGTCTCATGGAGATGCTTCTGCTGGATGATCTCAGAAGACCCATAGGGTCTGCAGGGGTAGGCAGAGAGCGTGGGGCAGAAGATGAGGAAGGGGCCAGGGGTGAAAATACCCAGGACCTGACCTCTGAATCTGGCCAGGAAGATGACAATGATCTTGCCCTGGACAATCCAGCTCCTCCTGCAGATGAGGAGGAGGATCAGAATGACCTCCCCTTTGTCCCACCAGGAAGAGTTGTGAGTGTGCCTAGAAGGTCCAGATCTCCTTCTCAGGAGTCTAACCATTCTGACACCTCAGTAGGGACCTCTGTTTCCTCTCATAGGAGGGAATCCTCTCATGAAAGGAAAAAGAGACTGCTCCAGTATGAAGAAGCTCAGCTTAGGATCAGAAAAGAGCAGCTGGCTATAGACAGGGAGTCCCTAGAGCTTCATAGACAAAGAAGAAAGTTGGGACTAGAGTCCCATGGTGGCAGCAACTTCCCTAGTGGTAGGGAAAGGTCTTATGACCATAGAAACCTGGGCAAGATTGTCCCTCCCTACCAGAGTGGGGATGACATCCACAAATGGATTACTGCACTGGAAAGGGCCTGTAAAGTTCAGAGGGTCCCCCAGGAGCAGTGGGCAGCAATCTTGTGGCTCTCCTTTGCAGACAAAGGTAGAGACAAGCTCCTCACTGTAAGAGAAGAGGATGCTGACAATTACAAAGTCTTGAAGAGTGCTCTGATAGATGGGTTTGGCCTAACCACTGAACAGTATAGGTTGAAGTTCAGAGACACCCAAAAGGCTCAGACTCAAGACTGGGTTCAATTTGTAGATTGTGCTACTAAGGCTCTGGAAGGTTGGATACATGGCAACAAGGTGCATGACTTTTTAGGATTGTACAATTTGATTATGAGGGAGCAGATCCTTAATAATTGTCAAAACCAGCTTTTACACCAGTACCTGGTGGACACTGATCTGACCTCTCCCCAAGAATTGGGAAAAAAAGGCAGACAAATGGGTCAGAACCAGAGTAAAGACTAAGAATCAGGGTGGTGACCAGAAGAAAGATTCTACCAAGTCCCAAGAGAAAGGTGGGGATAAATCTAAGGATAAATCCACTACAGGGCCCCAAAAGTCCTCTTCTGGAGGTGGGCCCCAAACTCCTTCCTCTCCTGAAAAGAAACCATATTGCCATGTTTGTAAAAAGCCTGGCCACTGGAAAACTGATCCCAGTTGCCCCAGGATTGGCAATAAAGAAAATGTTCCTCCAACAAATACTACCACCCCTCCTGGTACTACCAGTAGTAATCCCCGAGTTGGGAGTAGTGCACCCAAAAAGTTAGGTGCTTTTGCAAGGGGAACAGAGGTGGGCCCTAGTTTAGACAGGACCCCCTCAACAGACTCCTCTGACTCTGATGGTGGTATAGGATTTGCCACCTTTACCATGGGCCCCAATGCATTGGGCAGGTACAGACTCGAGCCAATGATTAATGGTCAGAAAGCTGTGGCATTCAGGGACACAGTGGCTAGTGTCACCATGATGGCAGGGAAACTAGTCCCCCCTCACCAGCTTTTACCTGAGTTTAAATACCAGGTGACCAACATTGATGGTGTCAGAACAGATCACCCCATGGCCATAGTCAATCTCAGCTGGGAAGGGGTCACAGGCCCAAAAAGAGTGGCAGTGTCCCCAACCTTGCCTGTAGATTGCCTGATGGGCAATGATCTAGAAATTTCAGCCTGGGCTGAAGTTGAACACCAAGCCCATCTGAGAATGCTGGGCATCCCTGAGAAAGTTAGGGGGGCTGTGATAGCAACAGCCCCACCCCATGAAAAGTTTGGAGTGATGGAGCCTGAAAGAATGGCCCACTCTCCTCCACAAGAGAGCACAAGGGTTGAAGAAAAGTCTTCTTCCCCCCAGACTACAGGTAAGGGTCAGCCTCCTCAGGGAACTGATCCTGTCCCTAGTGAAGGAACTGTCCCAGAGGTAGTCAGGCCTGGCTGGCAACCCCTCTGATGGCAGGGGACCCTTCCAAGGTGGTACCCAGTCTGGAGCAGGTAACCTGCCCCTCTCTACCCTGCCTCAGTCAGCCCAGGGCTGCAGAGGTCAGGGAGGTCAGTGGACCCCACAGGGCCCCCTGTCCAGAGGAACCCCCCCATCAGCAGATTAGGGGCACCCAGTCTAGTAGCCCTAGCCAGGTGAAAATTCCTCAACACACTGAGGGATCCTCCATACCTTTGTGTAGGGACTTCCCCCAGAAGGACTCTGTTAGGCAAGGGCAAACCTAGGACCACAAAGTTCCAAACCTGCCATGTCCCTCCAGTGTTCCATCCAAAGGGACCCAACCCCCAGCTGTAGGCAGCTAAAGGTTGACCCTTAGAGCAAAGTGCAACTCAGTCATGGAAAGAGAGGCATACATGGTGACCAGTGATCTGAGGAAGTTGAGACCAACTTTATTAGGGCCTCACTTCCCTAATCAGACACCCCACCAGCCTTTTACTTTACCCAAACACACCTCAGATAGTAATTCCCCATGGTGGAGACCCTCTCATACCCTTAGGGTGAGGGATAGCTTAGTGGACCATAAGACAGGGGGTAACCATGCTAGTGCAGGCACTTCCTTATATGGCCACTTAGTCAATAAAGGCTCAACTGGCCAAGGTTAGCCTTATCTCCTTTTGTTTGGGGGGGGTTATGTAGGAAGGTGGAATCTGACTACATGGTTGCCCCCACTTTTTTCTGGTGTTTTGATGGTTTTTGACTTAGTTTGGCTGGGAACCTGCTATTCAGGTCCCCAACCTATCTGCTTTCTCTTATAAATTGATTCCATGTACTTTAGGTACACCACAGATTGGATTCTGGAGTGCCCTTATAAGTCCCTAGTATATGGTATACTATGTACCCAGGGCATAGGTATCCCAGAGGCCTACCAGGGGTTGAAGCATGTATTGTGCCACCCCTGGAAGGCCCTCCAAAATGACACCACAGGACTGCTACTGCAGCCTGAGTAAGGTGGTGCATGCACCCCTTACAGAGATATAGGTTCACTATATCTCACCTATCACTGCACATACAAACCTATCAGTCACCCCTATGGCAGGCCTTATCAATCCTGAAGGCAGGGTGCTTGGTTTTATGTGAGAGGGTGCCCATGCATGAGCAGAGCCCCTCTGCAGCCTTCGGAATCTCCTCTCCAGGGTTGTCTGTGGTGCAGCCTGACCATATACTCTTAAGTGCATTATATCTAAACGGTAAATGCTAACTTTGGGATGGCTGCATGGAAACATGTCGTGTTTGGTGTCAAACACCTTGGAATCATACCCCCACACCAGTAACTGGTGTGGGAGTATGATCCCACCCTTCTAGAGGGAGAGACATGACAGCACCGGTATACCCGGTACCAACTAAAAAGAGCCTGGCATCCCAAATGGATGCTGCAGCCACAGACACGAGTCTGGCCTCCTGCTGCTGACCGAAACTCCGGCAGGGGAGGCCTGGACAATAGGTTTTCTGTCACAGGGAGGTGTTACCACCTCCCAGATAGGCCTTAGTGGATTGGGGCTGGGTGGGTGCACTCTCTGAGTGCTTTGAAGTCCTGCACTGGGGGCACATTTGGTGTCCTCGTGCATACCCCAGTTCAAACCGGTTGCAGGGGCTACCAGCCCCTGCTCTGGCGCGAAACTGGACAAAGGAAATGGGTGTTGCCACCCCTCTTTCCAAACCCTCCCATAGGTGGGTCCACAGAGTTAGTCCAACCCCCTTCTTTAGTATAAGTAAGGGAACCCTGGCAACAGGACTTTAGATATCCCTGGACGAAACTCTGCTACATAATCCTGGAACTTCGACGCTCTACTAAAGACTAGAGGACTGAAGAAATCTCCTTTGGGGTCAAGGAGTTACTCCCCTGCTTGGCAGGCACCAACGAAGCATTTGCCGGTCTGCATCTCCGAAGCTCCCGCCGGACTCCGAAGTACTTGCAGCCAAGGAAGAGGATTTCCAAACATCTCAGAGGCCGACCCGAGTCCCCAGCAAAGTTGAGACCCACAGCCCTCGTGAGTAGGATGGAACCGGAACTCCTGGTCACCGTGCACATTTGCTAGTGCATTAACTTCTCGACGACTCTTGAAGTCCTGCTTTGGGTTACTCGTAGCCCAGGCACCGAGCACCATTTGCACCGAAGATTGTGAGCCTACACTCCACGAGTGTTCCGTGGGCCCACTTCCTGCATTTCCACTTGGGGCTCCTTCGCGATCCCTGGTCCGTCGACTGGTGGGTCCCTGTGAAGGTAACTCTGATTTTCTTTGGGCGTTTCTGGTTGCTTCTGGCGTGCCCTTACTCCCCACCAAGTGGTGAGTCCCTCAGACCTTGCTGGTCTGCTCTGAAGCATCTTTCTATTTTCTGCGTGGGTTGCTGTTGCCAAGGCTTGTTGTGTTCAATCCGGACACCAATGCTGCAGCACTCGACATCCTTTGTGGGACAGCTCGAATCCAGCTCCTGGTTGTCGTCAACGCCTCCTGGTCCTCGTGGCTGAAGAGTCAAGCTTCACCTCTTTCGCCTGAAGCACCCGACATCGGTGGGCATGCGACTATCGTGCCCCTGGTCACTGGCAAGTGACCCAGACTCTGTCCCCTCTGCTTTCAGGTTCTTCTCACCTTCGATCCAGGCTTGGATCTCTTCGGACACTTTGCATCTTCCCGGCAGCAGCACCTCGTGGCAGGCTGCCATTGAAAACGACGACGCGACCGACACCATTTGACACCTATGCACCCGGCTTCCCTGGGTGAGGTAACTCGAGTACTACGGTGCTCCCATGGGTGTTGACCCTAGAACTGTCTAAGTCCAAGAGGGTTTGGTCCTCGTCCAATTCTAAGTGTCCCTAATCTCTAAAACGATAACCGTGACTTTCCCATAGACTTCAACGGAGCACGCGGCTGTGTTCACACACTGCACACAGCCCCCGTGGGTCCCCTGTGTCACTACCTTGGGTGATTCCTTGGGGTCCCAGCGATTCTACGGGCTCTAGGCCTTGTGTCTATTTAAGTCGTGGTTCTTATACCACTTTCTTAATATATGGTTTGGTACGCCCCTAGGGCTAATCGTATATTGTGCTAATTTACTGTGCTATTTGACTTGTAACTTGTGTACTTTGACCTCTAGCCTCATAAAGAGACTATTGGGTAGTGTTTAGTAATAAATACATATATTTTATATATATACCTGGTGTGGTTCTCCTTTCATTTGATCCTTCATGAGCTTATAACTGGTAAAACAAACAGCTTAACACTCCTTCAAGACTTAGCCTGAAGGCTGCTCTCCATAGCTACCACTAGGATAGCTTTCAATAAACCTATCATCAATAAAGGTCGTTTGGACTGGTGCAAGGTGCCCACTATAACTAGTGGACAGCATATACCAGGCCAACTTCTCACAGAGTGAGTCCAGGTGTCTGTGTTGCTGTGTCTTCAAGGTGACGCACACTTAACTAACGTGCCACCCATTGAAGCTGTGCCGCTAGATAGTATTGTTCCATGTTAGGCAGCGAAAGGCCTCCTTGAGTGGTCAGTGGGTACATTTTAGCCATCGCTACTCTGCGTCACGACCCATGCCAAATGAACTGCCGCATGTCTGACTCCAAGTCTCTAAACAGTGGCGGCCTCAGATGGAATGGTATATTCATGAAGTGGTAAAGTAAGCATGGAAGGACCACCATTTTTAGCAGCGCAATCCTGCCTATGACCGCCAGAGGTAGGGTGTTCCAGAAAGCCATTTGTGCTCGCACTGCTGTGATGGCGCGCCCCAGGTTACCATCTGAGAGGTCCTGCGGGTCTCGATATATGTGGATCCCAAGAAATCGGAACGCTGCTAACTGCCAGCGTACCGGCTTGCCGCTGATGATTAGTTGCAGGTCCGGGGTAGACTCCGCAAAGGTGTACAGACATGACTTGTCCCAATTCACTCTCAGTCCTGACACTGAGGCGAATTCAGACAGTACAGTCTCAATCAACGCACACGCCTCTGCCAACGGCTCTACAGCCAGTGCGAACAGCAGTGGAGAGAGTGGGCATCCCTGCCTCGTACCGCGTTCGATAGGGACCTGCTCCAATAGATAATGACCCATCTTAATCTTGGCTACTGGGCGCGTGTATAATAGTTTAACGAGGCCCAGGAACACGTCTCCCAAGTCGTATTTTTGCAACACAGTGAAGAGGAACCCCCATTCCAGGGTGTCGAACGCCTTCTCAGAGTCTAAAACTAGGCACCCAGCATGTGTCCAGCTGTCCCTGGAGTAATGCGCCACTCGGAAGAACCAACGCAGATTTAGTGAGGTGCTGCGGGCCGGCACGAAACCGTTCTGATCCGTGTGCACTAGCTGTGGTGCCAATGGGGTCAGTCTGTTCGCTAAGATTTTAGCTAGTACTTTATAATCTGTGTTAAGCAGTGCTAATGTTCGATACGACCCGATCAGTTCTCCGTCCCTGTTAGGTTTGGGCAGGGACACCAGTAAGGATTCGCGAAGCGTTCCCGGTAGTATGCCCATTTCCTGTGCGTTCTGGTACACTGCAAGAAGTCGCGGCGCCAGAGTCTGTTGGTATGCTTTATAGCATTCGACCGAATAGCCGTCTGGTCCCAGTGCTTTGCCCGTGGCCAGCGAGTGTATTGCATCTTGTACCTCCTGTAGTGTAAGCGGCTCATTCAGCTCGTCCCCTTGCGCTGCTGTGATCTGGCGTAGCGCTAAGGGAGTAAGAAAGGAGTCTATATCTGTTGATGTTGCGTGGTTCGATGAGTGGTATATGTTGGTGTAGTGAGTGGTGAACGCACCGTGGATGTCTTGTTGCGTGGTGAGTACCTGCCCAGTCGCAGACCGCAGTCACAGCACTGGCCTCCGTGTATATTCTTGCCGGATCATGCGCGCCAACAATCTGCCTGCCCTGTCCGCCGCTGCATGAATGCACGCGGCATGTGACGCGTAGTTCAAACAGCGCAGTCGCTTTATTACTTCGGCATGTTGCTGACGCCGCGTGTCTATATCTGGCTGCACAAGGTTGCCCTGCGCTAATTCTGCCTCAAGCCGGTTCAGTTCATCTTCAATATGTTTCACTTCACCATCTAGTTGTTTCCTGATACACCAAGTCAACCCCATGCATTGCCCCTGACTACTGCCTTGCCTGCATCGCAGAGAACACCCGTGTCTGTAACTGACCCCTCATTGCTTTCAAAATACATTTCTATCGCTGTGTCTACTGCTGCTCTAAACGGGGGATCCTCCAGTGCCAGAGGTTGAAGCCTCCATAAATGGCTGATGGGACCCTCAACCTCTACCTGCAGTGTCATAATATGTGGATTATCGTCTAAATGTGTTTTGCCAAGATAATCCTGCTGAGGCACTTCGCTAATAGCAGCATGCTTGCAACAAAGCGGTCGATACGGACATGTAGTCCGTGTGGGTGTGAGTAGTACGAGTACAGGAGTGTCTGTGGATTGAGGGCCCTCCACACATCTGCCAAATCCCAGCGGCGCAGCCACTCACCCAGGTGCCTAGCGTTGGATGTTGCTGCAGTTTGCGGTAGTGCTGGGAACGATCTATCTATTGGTGTGTCTAAGACCAAGTTAAAAATCATCCCCCAGCAACCAGGGGACTTCACTCCAGCGTGAGAGGAGGTCTGTCAGTGTGCGCCAAAATGTGCCCTGTTCCGTGTTTGGGGCGTATATAGAGCCTAACACTATGTGGTGTCCATTGAGGTGGCCTTTTGTGAGTACATGTCTGCCATGTGAGTCTATTTCGACCTCTTTCAATTCAAACTGGGTACCCGGTCGAACCTATATTAGTGCCCCGCTAGCGTAGGCCGAATAGCCAGTGGCCAGTATTTGGCCTTTCTATCTCTGTTGCAATCTGCGGATTTCTGGCTGTGAGATGGGCGTTTCTTGTAGGAACGCTATGTGAGCTGCGTGACGCTTAAGGTATGCATATATTTCATACCTGCGGGCTGGTGTGTTGATCCCCCTGAAATTCCAGGTCACTACGTTTGTGGGCGGCATGTAACATGGTTAGAAGGCAGTGTGCCGCATGGTCGGCTTATTACACAAATAGGGAGGTGACGACATGTTGAGTACCGTGAGTTTGCAGAATGTAACTGTAAGATCCATAGGTGTGTGAGTGCACTAACACTAACTAGTGGTGTGGGTAAAAACTTTATGTGGCACAACTCGGAAAGAGCAGAGAGACAACGTGTGTCTGCCCAAACAGGTAACAATGCCATATGGCAACTCACGGCTATGGTCGCCGCTTAAAGTCTACTAGGGGGGGTGAAAAGTGTGTGGTGCACGGGTGGTATGAGCTGGGGCCCGTCTTGCATGTTTACGTGCGTGCACTATGCCATATCTTGTGTCATACGCTAGTGGCCTGCAGTTTAGAGTGTATGCGTGTCATTGTCGGCCCCGCTGCGCGGCGTAAGCCCAGGTGTGCACTAGGAGGCTACTCGTGTGTGGTACATATGTTTCTCACAAATAAATACTTTTACAATCCAATATTTGCGTGTCTACAGGTTACATTTGACTGCTACAATAAGTCATCCGCAGTTTGGGGTGTCACAACCGGAAGTGATTGTGAGTCTTCGTGTACCGGCCACATAGCCTGCGAGTTGTCATCACTCAGCGACTGTTCAGAGGAGGCACCCGCGTCTCTGCTATTCTGCCGTTCTCTCAAGTCCGCCACCGCTTGTAGTGCGTCTCTTCTTTCTTGCATTACTTGTTCCCGGTTGGGGGCAGCTGTCGACTGCTGTGGCAATTCTGTCGTTCGCATCCTGCGTCTGCTGCGGCGATTCCTTCGAGTGTCCACCCGTGACTCCGTAGTGCCATGTCTCTGGCTCGGTGAGGTGTGATGCCCTTGGGTTTCAAGCCAGTCCCACGCATCGTCTGCTTTATTAAAGGAGTGCGTAGTCCCATCCACAATTACCCGCAGTCGGGCCGGAAATATGAGAGAGTATTTCAAGTTCAGATCACGCATTCGCCTTTTGACTGCGAGAAATGCACTCCGCTGCCTCTGCACACCCAAGGCATAGTCTGGAAAGAAGAGAACTTGTGCATTGCCTACCTTGATCGCTTCCATTTTCCTGGCCTCTTGGAGTATTGCATCTCTGTCTTTGACATTCATGAGGTGAAACAGGAAAGGTTGCGGTCCCATTCCTGGCAGCAGATGCTTTGAGGGTACCCTGTGTGCTCTCTCTACAGTGAAGAAAGTAGAGAGCGTGTCCGCCGGCATTAAAGACTGCAACCAGGCTTCGGTGTATGCTACCGCATCTCCGCCTTCTGTGCCTTCCGGTAGCCCCACCACACGCACGTTATTCCTACGGGATCAGCCCTCTGCATCGTCCATCCTGCGTTCCAGGAAATTCAGTCTGGCAGCAAGATTTCGAACTTCCGTGGACATTTCCTTGGCCACCGGGGCGATCTCCTTCACCTCTGCAGTTAGTTTGTTGACTCTCCCTGACAGTTGTCTGTGGTCAGCATGAAGGAGCGTGAAGTCCGCAGTGACCTCATCTATCCGGCCATCAAGAGATGTACGGGTCTGTGTCAGTGCTTCGCTGATTTGCGTAACTGCTTAGAGCACAGAGTCTAGTTTTGATTCCAGATTGGAAGCTCTAGAGGCGCCCGACATCTCAGACTCCTAATCTGGCTGAGCTGGGCCCGTCGCTGGTCGTGTGACCACCGCACCTGTGCCGGAGCGCTGTCTGCCCATCTTGTTAGAGTAATGGTGTTGTTGTACTTGGAGGTTGGATAGTACACCGTGCACCTCGGCATTTGGCAATGTTTCTGGATGGCCCCACACACACAGTTTAGTAGGCTATCTTGTGCCCAGATTATAATTGCTGCTTAGATGCTGAGTCTAATTCAGTCTGTACTCTGGGTCTGAGCGCCCGCCGTAATCTCTCCTATCTGATGTAGCCTTCAATGTCACCTCGACTGTGCCCAAATACATTGCCTCGATGTGCATGTGATTCAACGCTTCCCCTTCGCGCTATTGTTGGGGTCTATATAGGAGCTGTACCATGTCTTTGTCGTGCTCCTCTAGGCGCCTACGATCGTGCCCCAGACCATTTCCAACTTGGGGCCGATTCTGCGAATTGCCTCTGCTGTTGCGTTGCGTGCAGACTGGGCATAGGGATTACATCGTGCCAATGACTTTATGCTACATGCCAGGTCCTTTTGTGTTCATTGCGTTGTCTTGGGCGTAGCAGACTCCTATAGCAGCATTCACCAATGTTAGCCCACCTGACGTCCCCGGGGGTCGCACGCCGCCACACGTGTATGTGTGGCCCTCTCACTACTCCTGGCCTCACCGCAGTGCTGGCCTGCAGTTAGGCCGCAAGCTCGCCCTCTGTTTCGGCTTATGCTCACCAAGCAACCATATCAGGCAGGGGGCCTTGCATTCGCTTCCGTAAACTGTGAGTGATCAGTCAGTACAGAGCCGCCTCCTGCGCGTTGTCGCAGGTGCTTGTGCTCCCCACCGCAGCTCACCGCAGGTGTCCTCTTGTGTGTCGCGCAGTGTGGCTCGGATTCGCGCTGCTGTTCGAATCCGCACCTGCCTGTCGATGCGAGCGGCAGCCCTCGGCGTCACAGTCCACTCGGCGTCAGCTCACGCCGCGTCTCTTCAAATATGGGTTCCCAGCAAGGGCGAGGAGGATTCAGTAGCGGCTTCGCAGCCCACTGTGTCACCCCAGCTCCCGAGTGACCTCAGGCGGGTGGATATCTCTGTGTGCCTCCTTGTCCGATATTGTATGCGGTGATGGGGCCCCCAACACACGTCTAGGCCCGGAAGGGGGGGAAGAGAAAAAGATGGAAAAGGGGGGGTGGGAGGAAATGACACCGCTCCCCCCTCTGCTTCAGTCCCAATCGGCTCTCTGCCCCGGTTACCTCCGGGATAGAGCGGCGTCGCATCCAGTCTCGCTCTACACCGCCCAGGGGGTGCTCCGTTCCGTCATCGCTGCTCGTTCCGATGCGCAGCTGGGGCGATGACCCGGCACCGCTTCTGCTACCGGGGACTGGACAGGCATTTATCTGGGCACCGTCGGGTCACATCGCGCACCAGTGAGCTGTCGTGCCTCTGCTGCGAGGTACTCTGCTCGACTGCAGTCCTGGGGCTCTCGCGTCTCGTAGTGTCTCTCGGTTCCCTGCCCAGCACTATGGCGTCCTCTCTGCGCAGGTCTCCGTTTCTCGGTCCATATGGCTCTCAGCGCTTCCAAATTTACTGCACTTGCTCACGCCGGCATCCCAAAGCTGTCGGGTTGACGCCAGCAACTTGATGGCTCTGCTGTGCACGGGATAAATATCAGATTATCGGGCCTTGAGACGGAGCCTCACCAGAGTGCGTCCGCCATCATGGCTGGCTAGCCACGCCCCCCATTGAACATTTCCCTGATTCTTGTATTAATTTAAAAAAAGTAAGACTAGTGTTAACAATGCACCTTTTCAACCGAATGACTCTCGACTGATGGGTCTCCACGCAGCGGTTAAGCTCTGATGCTGTAAGAGCTCCTGTGTAAACAGGCAACCGGGACACAACTAAAAGTCTATGCACTGCCTTGGATAGATGTATCCCTCTTCTTCACTGAATCCTAGGTAACTCTTAGACACCACAAAGCCAAAATGATGACCCAAAGTGAACATTCAGGCCATTAACCCTTCAATGGAACAGTTATTTTATGCATTAACTGTCAATTCCTCTTGGACCCCAAAAAGTAGGCAACCTCAGGGTTATCTCAAGATCAACATGTAACCTGCTCAAGCCGTCGATCTTTTCTTAAAACCGCCTCGAAGTTGTAAAATGCGCAGTTTCCAAAACAAAATAAACGCGAACATCAAGCCTAACGTTAGAACTAGAAAGCAATTCCTTAAATTAAGAAGATAATGTCAAGTGCAACCCAACTCTGCGCCCTGGAGTTCATTGTTGATTGCACGTGTTAACAATGGGATGTTATTGTAGTCTGCACATTGTCCAGCAGAAACAGCACGCGAGCCATGTATACTGTCTGCTTATGGAGATGTGCGACGCATTCCTGATTTGATCACACTAGTTAACACCTTTATGAAAGATCATCTTTATCAGCAATACTCTCAGTGTACACAGTGTGGTAAGTTAAGAGTACAGCCCACAAAGGCACAACCCGCTCTCCATGTATGATGTCACCAGTAACGGTGAGAGGTCCAGCCTGGGATGCATTGCAGTCTCAGTCTGTCAGTTTCAGGGGGGGTTTCGATTTTCTTGCTCCATCCCCATTTTCACTGTAACTATAGCATGTTTGAAAAGCTTACCTTGTTTAGATTGTGAAATTCGTAATAAGATGTAAATAGTGCTGAATTTTGAGCTCTCGAGCACAGAAGTGCTGGGAGGGGCACACGCGCAGGCACTGAAGGTCAGTCAGAACGCGGTGTGCAGTGTGAGCAGAAGCACCTTCACTGCACTGGCTTTCCTGTCGGCAGCAGCTCTTGCGCTTTTGGACACTGTTACTTACCTATGCGATGTATTGTTGGAAAGAACGATCACAATGTGAAATGATCACTGTTGTGAAAAAAAGAGATTATTGCAGTGGCGGCTGGCATGTAGCGAGGGTGGTTGGCGGGGGCACACAAATAAAATAGACTTACTATCTCGGTTTGCTGCGCGACGTTCTCCTTGCTCGGGTCTTCTCTCCTCGAGGCAGGCTCCAACTCGGGACCCTGCAAGCACCCCTAACCAATCCTTGCACTGCTCTCATGCTGCTAGCTAGCATGAGAGCAGCACCAGGATTGGAGGGAGCAGCCTCACTCAGCACTTTCAAGCAGCGGCGGTTTCTCGTGCAGGGCGCCACCATCGATCTCACCATCTCCAAAATCATGGGCGTCCGCAGGGGGGGGCAAGGAGGGGCGCTCGCCCCCCCTTGGATCACCCAGCCGGCCGCCTTTTGTCCGTAATTTTGGCCTTTGGGGAACATCACTGTTCCCCTGTGAGAATCCTCAATGCCTTGACGGGGCCGCCTTGCACTCCTCTGAGCGCAAGAGCAGCTCCACCCCGACCATTGTAATTCTGTATGCAGCTGATTGCCACATACAGAATGATAATGGGCCAGTCTGGCTGGTAAAGCGTGTGGTGGCCTCCTCCAGCCTCGGGAGTGAAAGTGAAAGGGTCGATTGAGAGAGAAAGGGAGGATGGATGTGTGGATGACTGAAAGGGTGAATGTGTGGAAGGAAGAAATGTACGAAAACGCCCATGCTGTTACGAGAGAATCCAGTTAATCAAAATAAGGCGGTAAAAGAAGTTAAAAAAAAGGGTTATAGGTCTTTCACAGTCTCATCATTTTAGAACTGAAGCATTTTCACTATTATATTCAACGAATCCATGGTTGCTGCTTTTTTATTTTATGCAACTAACAACCATTGACAAAGCCTATAGTTCTGGCTTGTTGTAGGTGTAACATTACCTGCTGTATTAGATATCTGAATGCAATGACAGAAGCAGCAAAATACCAGTCGGGCGGCACACTATGCTAAGCACAGAATTTTAGCTTAGGTGTTTCAAACTACGCCCTTAATTAAATTGAACAACCCCTTTGGAGAGCCCCCCCCCCCACTTAAAGCCCTGGAAACAACACCATGCCACAGCCACCTCACGTCCTGGCACTGTGCATCATGCATGACTCATGACTTCCAAAGTTTCAGATTGACTGTGTGCAGGGGCGTCTTGAACCCCTCCCTTTGCTTTAGGAACTACAGCAAGGGGTGAGTTCCTGATGGGTCTCTTCTGTCTGCAACTCTGCAGACGAAGGCTCAGCTCATACTTAATGTGAAAAGGTGGGTGAGAGAGTAAGTGAAGGGATGGGTGGATGGCTGAATGGATTAGTGAAAGGGTGGATGGATGAATGAAAGGGTGAATGGATGGATAATGAGAGGAAGGCTGGGTGAATGGATGAGTGAAATGGATGGATTGATGAATCGATAAGTGAAAGGGTGAATGGATGGACAGATGAATGAAAGGGAGGATGTAAGGATGGATGGGTGAGTGAAAGGGAGGGTACATGGGAAAAAGGTTGGATAGATGAGTGAAGGAGTGAATGGGTGGATGGATGAGAGAAAAGATGGATGGATGATTGAAAGGATGGATGAGTGATAGGGTCAATGGATGGATTCATGAGTGGATGAGTAGATGGATGGTTGGGTGGATGGATGGCTAAGTGAAAGGGTCGATTGAGAGAGAAAGGGAGGATGGATGTGTGGATGACTGAAAGGGTGAATGTGTGGAAGGATGAGTGACTAGGTGGATGGATGAGTACGTGAAAGGGTGGCTGGATGAGTGAAAGGGTAAATGGCTGGATGGATGAACAAGACAGAGTGGTCAAAAAGTTGCCAGATTGGTTTTATTCACACCCAAACACCTTAGCGCCAACAGACTTTCCCAGTGAAGGCAGCATTACTTTCATTTTTCTCATCTTTGAATGGCATTTTTTTCCTCAGGTGAGGAAGTTCACCATTCCTGGAGGTACTGCGACATCTGGTTAATGCGTGGTGTAGAAAATGTTTCATGTGATCCTTATCAGCTGTTTTCCTTTTAGTAGTTTATGAAATGTGCACTGCAGCTTTATGTTCATGAATGTGGTCTTTTAAAACCATACTCCTTATGTTTTGTAAGGATCTAAGCAATGGACATTGAAACGGGTCCCTTCCGGGCCCTGTAGTCATGTCCTTAGCTTTTCAGGCAAAAACACACATTGATTTCTGAATAACAAGTGCACAAGCATTAAGGTAAGCATGTTGTTCCATGCTTACATTTCACATACCTTACTTAGTCTTGCATTCCCTGTGAGTGTTTGCTTTTTCCAGAAGGTTGTTACAGTTTTTTCAGACAGAAGATTACTCTTGTCTAGTGCATAATTTGAATTGAGTTGCTTCCAGGCGTTTATAGCGGGACACAATTGGATTGCATCTAAAGGCAGTGCGAGTTTCTTTTAGTGGTAGAGTATGGTGTTCAGTGGGGGAGAAGATGTGGCACTATGGCCAGAGCTGCCGAATTTGGAACTGGGGTACAGAATCCTGCAGGCTGCTTTCTGTGCTTTGTGAAACTAAGTGAAGCTGTGGTTCAAATGGAACCTTCTATGGGATTTTTTGGGGTAAGCATTGAGCTTTGGCTGTGATTTAGGTTCGTGCAACCACATTTTGTGTGTGCGCGCAATGCAGTCTAGCAGTTTCTGTCTCTAATATATAGAACGAAGTGTGTTAATGGTCATACCACAAAGACCTTAGTGTCAGTTACATATAGCATTCAAACTCCAGTGGGTCACCACTTGCATTCATCCTTTTGAGGATGATATGGCACACATCATGTCGGAGGATGGTGATGGCGTTAACATTTTGTCCCCCCCCTGGAAAAATTTCTGCGGACGCCCATGTCCAAAATAAAACCAAACAAGGTTGTTTTTTTAAAAACAGGCACTCACGTAAATACATCCTTCTTTGTTTCCGTGTTGGAACCATAAGCACTGCACACTGCCAGTCTGACACTGACACTCATCCTGATTCAATGCCGCTGAGTGACGCTAGGTGAACTATTTGCCGGGCAGACAAGCTCACAGCCCTGAGGCATGTGAGGTCATTAGCTCGGCAAACACATAGCGCAAAGGACCAATCTCCACCCCCTGATGACGTGGGGGTAAAGTTAGCCCCGGGCGCTTCAGGCTAAAGCCCTGTAGTGCCGGGGCTTCACGTCAATCAGTGAGTGCAGAGCATGACTACCCCACCCATTTCCAACTCGTCACGGGGGGTTGGTCCCACCCTGTGACGAGTTGGCAAAGGGTGGGGTAGAGGCTGCAGGCGGGAAGCAGACAAATTGAGTCTGCGCAGTTGGTTATCAGGATTCTTGAAGACACACTGTGCAGACTTGGGGTGTCTGCTTCCCATGCTGTACTTTGCGAGGGACACTATTAGCGCCGGGTTATCGTAGGTGCATTACACGTGTATGGCACTACACAGCGATGGACTGTCTGGCAGCCAGAAGCTGACCCCAGGACTCAGTGGCGGCGTGGAGGTAAGGTGGTGCAGGTGCACACTGCAGTTGTCTGTGACCCGGGCCTACATTGTTAGCATGCAGAGTCCAGATGGTGCCCAGCAGACTCCCAACCCTGTGAATCACAAGGTGAGTGGTTTATATGTTACGGCTCCATCTGTCCCTGAAAAAGTTTAGGTCAGCAATTGTGTGTGCTTTGGTGTTTCAGTTTACCTCTTTGTGCATTTCTCCGCAGTTTTAAATAGCAACTGCGAGAACTCGACCCAAAGACACAGCTAATGGTTTTTGTACAGCTGGCATTCATGCACCTAATTAAAAATACAATCAATAATAGTTTTTAAATAACTGGCATTCTGAACGCACATATTTTAAAGTAATTTCAACATACGCACGGTAACGAGTTTTGTACTCTGAAGAGTTGTGGTGACATAAAATGTGCCTAAGATCATACAATTTAAGTTAGGAAGCCCTGATTTATCCTCGTTATTCTGGTTTCACTTTACAAATCAGCCAGCAATTGAGAGTCTATTAGCCTTTCCTTGTATTTAGGCTTTGGTTTTTACCTCTTTGTGCATTTTTCCATAGTTTTTATATGAAGACTGAGACCTAACCTTAACCTGAAGGCAGCCCTAATGTTTTTTGTAAAACTGGCATGCTTAAAGCACATATTTGATTGAAAGTGCTTTCATTCGTGAAAATGAAGGAAAAGAGATTTGGTGAGACATAAGGTTTGCCTAAGATCTGCATAATTTAAGAGGGGAAGCCCTGATTTATCCATGTTTTCTAGTTTCACTTTGTACAAATCAGCTAGTAATTGCGAGCAGAAGGTATTGCTAATGTTGCTCAGAACTTGCTCTATAATAATCTGGGCCACTTGCAGGGTCTACAACTGTCTTGCCTTTTAGTTAGTGCACTAATGGTTCATATTTAAAAACTCTCACTTCAATAAGCACTTCAGTGCAGTGTTGCAAAGGTAAACATCAAGGCCATTCCACATATGGTGTAACATATAGGGAAATTAGCAGGTTCTATGTGACAGGTGGTCCCCTTGTTTATGGTGAATGCGTTTTTAGCTGTGAATGTCATGGGGCCTAATGACACCTAGAAACATTGAACCTTGCTATCGTATGGGCAGTAGAATAGAGCCATAACTGTGGTGCAGTTAAAACTACATCATGTTATTGCATTTGCACAGAAAATGGTGATTGGTCTCCAAAAAATGCCGTGCCGGGCCCCCATATCTTGCCCCCCCACTTGCGTCACCCCTAAAGAAAGCTCAGCCTCACCACTCTCAAACTTCACCAGCCGCCACTGCTTTCAAGAGCACTGGAGGCCTGCACTTTTTCTAACCCAGCGGTCTGTCAGACAGCTAGGTTAGAGAGGTTTAAAATGCGCATGTCTGGCTGGCTGTTTCAATATGGCCGGCCAACGAGACATGAGCATTTCAAACTTTAGCGTTCAGCTCCCTGCTGCCCCTTGGCACTCACTTCGGTTTGGGCTGCTGAAAAACAAAATGGTAATAAACTTTATTACCATTTTATTTTTTAGCTCTGGAGCCTATGGGGCGACACTCCTCCACTCAAATGGAGGAGCCTCTCCTGGTTTATTGATTCCTTGGTCTGTGGGTCTTCATGTATGCCAGGTAATAACTACCTGGTGGTTCTGAAACACTACATATTGGTCTGCAGCATGATGTCCTCTTTTCTTAAAACACATATCTGTACACATGTGTGTAACTTCAGTGCTTAATTTCTACAAAAATTAGTGACAGGGCCCAAGGATGCCACTGCAGCTTGTACCTACCCATTGGCCCTTGCTGCAAAATGGCACTACTATAATCTGAACACGCTGCTTTTATTATTATTAAGTATATATTTTATTGCTAAACTGATGTAATTTGCTGAAAACAGGCTGTCAGAGCCACCATGTGGTTGACTGTCATAAAAAAGATTAAATCAGAGGGGGGGAGGGGGGGACCGGAAGAGCAAGTTATTTAAAGAGGTCCTACTCCTGTGCTCCTCCGAGTACTCATGCAGAACAAGGAAAGGAGAATGTTCCTTTATGAAGCCGGTGCACTGGGAGTTGCTACCTGGCAGGGAATCAAGTCACTGTCATAATAAAGGTACTGGTGTTGGGCATTAAGTGCCAGTGCAGAGCACCGGAAAACACAGCACAAATTAAGCACTGTGAAACTTCCATTTAAAAGCCTGAGGTCATATTTGTTTACTGCAAAAATTGATTCTTTTTAATTGGTGTGTAGTATAGATCGAACTATATGAAAGTAGTATTTTTTTGTCATCTTTATTTTCTAATAAAATAGTTTTAATCAAACCAGTAGATTTGTCCCTTTCTTGTTCTTCAGTTGGTTGCTGTAGATGACGATACAAATTCTCCAATTCCTATTTTTGTTGGTGCATGGGCTTCGTCCGGTTTCACATTATGTTGAATTGGGTTATATTACTAGTCACATTACATATTGCAGAATATGTGATGCATTATTTCAAGGTACAGCTACGAGATACTGGTGAAATGATTAGTGAAATGCATTGTGTTGGAAATGACCATCTTTTGTGTGGCATTCCCCTGATTTTTTACCTTCACTACCCTATTTTTACTGAACTTGTTTTTGTTGGCATTAGGACTCTTCACACTTTGGTATACACCTAATTGGCACATTTGATTTACTTATAAGTCCCTAGTAAATAGCACCACATGTATCCAGGCCCTGCAACAATACCCATTGTGCCACCCACTAAAGTAGCACTGTAAACCCCATATCTCAGGCCTACCTCTGCCGCCTGCAGATCAGTTTTAAAACTGCCATTTCGACTTTTTGACCTAGCAAAATACACCTTTTACTAGGCCCAACCCTTCCTTTAAAATACTTATGTGCCACTCCTCAGGTAGGGCAAGGTGCATGATATTTATAAAGTAGGACATATTTACTTAAGTTTTACATGTCCTGGCTATGCAAAAACCCCAAAGTCGTTTTTCACCATAGCAAGGCTAGCTCTCTCATAAACTAACACTGGGTTGCCTTATAACACCTAAAAAGTGAAGTGGGAACAGCTAGAGAAATACTTCTTCCTTTGAATTGTAATTTAAATTCCTCTTTAATAGGAAAGTCAGATTTTAAATTACTATTCTGCGAATGCTACTTTTAGAAAGTTGCCATTTTTCTGCCTAAACCAAATGTGCCTTTCTGCCAGTGTTTAGGGTCACATGGCTGTTAATGGCTCTCATGTGGTGGGATGTGTATTCCTTCCAGACAGGGGACAAAAGGGCCTTAGGTGTAGGGACCTGTGTTCCTCTCCTGAGCAGACTGACCTGTGCATTGTCCCTAGCCCTTCCTGAGCTTCAAAGGGTTGCCTGAGGGCTGTACTCATCCCCTTTCTGACTTCAGAAGATGCTTGCCTTGTCATTTGGGAATTCAGCCCACACCTGGGCCTGCCTGTCCTTTGTACCCCACACAGACTGGAGCCGAACCCAGGGGAAAAACTGACCAGAACCAGTCTATGGTTAGACCAAGGGGGTGTCCCACCAGGGGCGGCTCCTCCGCAATGACGGAGGAGCGTCACCCCACAGGCTCAGAGCCAGCAGCAAAAAAAGAAAACAATATTTCAATATCGTTTTATTTTTAAGCTGCTGGCTCAGCCAGTGTGTGCAGCAGGGGGCGGGCCGAGGCATGGGAGGGGGGGGCGGAGGAGTGCTATGTGCACTCCCTAAGTGCTCATGTGTGTATGGCTGGCAGTCTCAGGCCGACCAAAACACACATGCGCACTTAGGTTTCTCTGTACCCGGTTATATTGAACAGCCGAGTTAGAGAAACCCCACAGACTCCCTGACATGACGGAGCGTCTTTCCAGCCCGATCAGGCTAATCCCTGTGCTGCTCTGCAGCGCGGGGATTAGACAGGGAGTCTGTGACGTAGTCACAGTGTCTGCTGGGACAAGGAAGTTCCAGCACTGAGGCGCAACGTGGGAGGTGACCAGCAGCAGGTAAGTTTAACTTTTTATTTTTATTTTTTATCATTGTTATAAACAATCCCTCGTCCCCCCCGCGCTCCGTCCCGCACTCCCCCGCATCCGCCCCCAAACCGCCGCATCCCCTCCCTCACTTTTTGTATGTGGCGGCCACCACTCTGTCCCACAAACACAGTCTGGCACTAAGTATAAAAAGTGGCACCATTAGAACCTGTCACCAGAACCCTCCTGGAGCTGTGGAAACTCAGAAGAAGGACTACTTGAAGGAAGACGGGACCAGCTTGCCTTGAATCCAGGACCCCAGAAGTGAGTCCAATGTTGAGTTGTCTGACCTTTTGTTTGATCTACAGGGATACAATGAGCATCCAGGGGCTTTCCCTGCAACTGCCCAGCTGACCAGTACCAACTTGACCTGCCTAAACCCTGCTGCTGACTTCTGCTGGAGTGAGTTCTAACCCCCAAGAGCTGGCCTCAAGGTCCTGAACCCTTGCCCGGTGTTAGAGTGTACACCTCCAATCCTAAAACTACAAGAACTGGACTTGAGGTGAAAAACCAGAGGTTCTGGGCTGTGTGAGTTGAAAAGAACCATCCCTGATCTCTCTGTGAATGCGAGCAGACTTCACAGAGGCCAACGTGGGTCCTGCATCAAACTACCAACAACACCTTCCTGGATACGGACTCTGGATTAGGGCTGTTCGCTTCAAGAACAATCACCTACGTTTCCTGTCAACACAAAGATCTGATCGCGCCAACGACAACCACACCACCAACATGAAGTTCCGACTGAGTCCTAGGACTTCAGGAACCAGCCATCAATGAGCCCATCTCTGGATCCACCCTGCAGCCCAACCTCTGAATACTTAGTTGATGACTGCTTCTCTCATGAAACTGGATTAATTTAGAAGGTAAACTTCCACAGGGGCGAACCTGGTACCCATGCTCCATTGCGGTCAGTCTTAACTTTGGACTTTGACCCGGTCCAGCACTACCAGATAACTGCGATTGGCGCTTTGTCCTTTCTGGAGCAATTTTACTAAAAACTTTAAAAAGTAATATCTCCAGTTCTACTTATTGGATTTTTGTCATTATGGTGTCAGTTTATTTATTAAAATCTATTCTATTTTCTTAAACTGGCTTTTGTATTTTTATTTTTAATTTATTTTATGCTGGGTCTGGTGGCTTGGTGGACTAATGCATCCACTGTAGGGGCCTGTGTTGGACCTCATGGTCACAGGTTAAAATCCAGGCAGGTCCATCAGCCTTTTATCCTTCTCAGGTCGATAAAATGAGTGCCATTGAGTTGGGTAACAATAGACATCTGTTTTTCAGCGCCAAGATACCCTTGGGTGAACATGCGCTTTACAAATACACGTTATGTTATTGTGTTGTGTTTTCACTTTATTACTGTTTGAGTACTGCATACATACTTTAAGTATTGCCTCTAAGTTAAGACTGACTGCATTTGTGCCAGGCTACCAGAGGGTTAAGCATGGGTTTATTTAGTGACTTTTGTGGTTCACCCTGACAAGGATTGTGTTTATTACTTGTGTGGGGCTTTAACCCCTCTCAACTAATAACCCAATTTCTTACACATGGTCTTCAATGAAGAATGAGGTTAACAAATTTGCCCTTGACATAAAAAGGTGCAATGCAGGAAACTTAACACAGAGCAAACATATACCAACGAACACCAGAAAAGGAGAGAAATGGGAGAGACAGTTCACACAGACAATGTCTGGTTCCTGACCTATGCTGCCTAAGTCTCTGTGAGTTAATGACTAGTATGTGAGTTGTGGCTTAGAGTTCTGGTAAATAATGGTTTCCATTACAAAATGATATGGCCTTGTGTATAAATTCCTATAGGAAATTCTGTGAAGCCTCACCACATGAAAACACTGGGCATAAACTGACAGGGTAAAGACTAACAACAAGCGAGCTATTCAGGGCAGCGTTTTACATCCCTGTACTTTAGACTTATTTTCTGTGACCAAATTCAGTTACAGATATCTGTGGGTTTTACGCTTGGCAGCACAGACAAAAACATCCAGTTTTAGAACTGCCTTCCACTGGCCTTGAGATCACTGTCCAAGGAACATGCAAAGGTCCCAAAAGTAAAGTTATTAATGCATATTTACCTTGGTTCATCTAAGTCACACAGTGGAATCAGACACAAACAGCAAGCAAAAAGTAAATGAGTGGCTATTTAGTCTCTCTTTCTCCTTTTGCTGGTAAGGGCTATTTCAGTGGTTATTCAGAGCCATCATTCTACCAGACAGATGTAATGCTTTGTCTTCATCACCTTATACTCTATCGTCAATAGGACAGTCCTCATTGAAAAATCTTTTTTTTTTTAAATGTGTTTATTGGCATTTTATAAGATAAAACACAAACCACCAAGAACATAGCAAGTGCAACCAAGATCGTCATCCCAAAAGGATTCATTTTGCATCTCTACTGATCTTTTTGACAGAATTTCATCTCTATACACTCAGGGATGCCTGTTGCTGGGTGGGGCCATAATTTTCATAAACATCTCCTTCCAAGCAGCTAGATATTCCATAACTCTCTCATCCCTTCAGATTAATTTTATGTGCTGCTCATCTACAATCACCCATTCCAGCAAATATTTTTCCACACCATGACCTTTCGCAGTCCAGGAAGCCACCCAAAGTCTGGCTATCTGGTGCTTTGCCAGCACCATGCCCAGTGCCACCATGTGGGTTTGTATTTTATGGAGCATTTGCTTTCTCAGCATACCAAACAAGCACAGATTCACAGACCCTTTTAGTTTAAGTGATGTGATGCCCAACAGTGTCTTTGCTGCCTCCTCCCAGAAATCCACTGTCTGTGGACAAGCTACTGTCATGTGCAGGAAGTCAGCTGAAGGCAGCTCGCATCTCCCACACACTGTAGGCCTAGTCGGGTAAATCATTGTCAATTTATGAGTTGTGAGATATGTTCCATGTAGAAAATTAAACTGAATCAATCTAGTTGAACCTTGCACTGGGGGACATCTGTTTGACTTGCTGGCATGGTCGCTTCTATGCAGTTGTTTTCAATATATCTGGGCAATCCGCATTCAAGCGGGCCTTAGCTCTTCCTGTCTTGCCTCCCTTATCTATCACTAAGGCCGTATAGAGTTCTGTTCCAGTGCTTAATTTGTAAAATAATAAGTGCTGATGAACAAACTTTTCTTAGAAGCCCACGGCCGACAGTGCCGAATGTTGGAGTTACCGAATACCACGACTGTCTATTCATGATTTCACCTCATGCCTCTTTCATCCACTATCACAAACTCCTTACCCCATTACCTCACCCTGGCAGGTTCTTTTTGATCCCTCCTTTCTTCCGTTGTTACTGTTGTCTGTCATTCTCTTCCACTGTCTTCCTCCTTTTCTGCCTTTTTCTCTCTTGCTTTGGGTCAAAGTCTAATAATGGAGAAATAAGAACTGGTCCCCAAAAAAGAGTGCCAGTGTGCCTCACCTGCACCCATCATCTCATATTAAGCACTGCTAAAAACGTGAAGGCAACAATGTTGGGTTCCTAGAGGACAAAGAGGCATCCTGATATTGACAAAGCAGTAACCAGTGTTCATTTTAGAACCAATTTTCAGATATAATGCAACAGAACACATTAGCTGAGTCCCCATAGCAGACTATCATATATAAATAATCCCCTATGCTCGGTGAGCAGTCATACCATTGATACTTAAAACCATACAAAAGGGCAGAATAATTAAAGATGAAGACTAGCGTAGCCTTGCTGAGATATCAATTATTGACCTAGTTGTGGTTCGCTGATTTTGGTTCAATGACACATTATGACACATTATCGATTCACACAATATTGATATGCAAAAATATTGGAAATTAAATATCGTTGACAAAAATATCACCTTCCTATACATAACTAACAAAACCACAAAAATAGAGAACACAAATATTGCTGTTAAAAATATTGTTTTTTACTTATACCGAAAACAAAAACATCGGAGTTAAAATATTTTTACCTTTAAATAAACATCTAAATAGTCAAAAATATCACCTCACACAATATCAACTACAATAATATCGCCAAAATAATTATATTATCATTAATAAACATAAAAATAACTACATTTACAGTAAAACAAAACATTAAAATCAACATTAAACAACACACACACGTTTAACAATAAACAATAATACATTACAAAAATAAACTATCTAAATAGATATGTGTGTATATATATATTGAAAAAAAAATATATATATATACACATATATCTATTTATAATTCAAAAGTATCAAACTACATATTAAACATTATAAATGAATAAATAAAACATAAATTTGCGTTGACCACAGAAAAACATAACTGAAAAATATTCAAACCAAAACATAACCAAGCAATAATATTAAACTATAAACAAACTTAATCATTAAATTCACACAAACAATTAAATCAACAATATAAAAGGCACACATATTTTATCATCTTAGTACTCCAAAAAGGACAAAAGCTTCAAGAAGAGGAAACTCTGCCGTATTCTCTGACCAGAACCTGAAATCTACAATATAGATATATATATCAAAAACTACCTTGCAAGATAAGTTAAATTTAATATTTGAACAAAAACTTACTTTTATTAAAATGGTAAAATAGTAAATAATTAACAAAACACCTTATAATATCTATCTCTTTACATGTACTTACTAAAAGAAAATACTACTACATCAAGAAAGTGTTTATTTATTTAAAAACAACACAATCACAAACCAGATAAAAGACATAAAAATGTAAGTATCCGTAAATTATTATAAACAGAAACTCACCCTAAAACCGAAAAAAATCAGCGTAACCTAACAACCTCAACCTCTGCAAACTACCAAAAAATTAAATATTTTAAATTAAACTGAGGCTCCTTTTTTCTACAAACAGAAAAGAAAACACCTGCTGCACATTAGAATACCCCCAACAGAAAAGCTGCAAAAAAGTCATCTAAGAACATACATGTAAGTATAAACAAGAAAACTAGTTGCATAATTTTATATGTAAATAATAAACATATAAACATTTTAAAATTGTAATTATTTATACAATTATGCTCTTTTCAGACATAATGACAGAAAGAGCAAAGTATCTAACATCACAGAAAGGAAACCAATTATAAAGTAACCTGGGCTAAACCTACAACCAAGAAAGTACATCGATGGAAACTGTGAATTGGAAATGTGCTAAGTATTACTCTAATGTATGCTATGGGAGGGTCACTAAAAAGATGATGTTGTAATTAATGTAGGGGGACAAAACCACCCCTCAGTTCTTGGCAGAAATAGAAGTAAGGAATGTATTGCAGTATATAAGAGAGGCAAGCAGTAGCCCCAGTAGCCAACAACCAAATCCTAAAATAACTCTCCTTGGAATCTCACGAGAGTTGCTGCTGTTGCTGGTACGTGCCATGCCACACTATTGAGGAGAGCGGCAAGCTGGGAGCCAGAAGACAGAGCAGACGGGCTCCACTGAGCCATACAGTGGCTTTCCCACATAGCACGGAAAGTCCACCTGCAGTGTAAGCCTCAAGGCCATGGAGCCCGCCGCCAGAGCCCACACCAGCTCCTCAGACGTACAGACGCATCGCGCCTCACTGCGCCACTGCATCTTGCTCAACAGCTCTACCGCTCAGTTGCTCATCCAGCACTTCGAACAAGGGCAGAACTCCATGGTGAGCGAGTGGGCAGGGATGTGGTGGTTGGGGCAGCGAGGAAGGCAGAGAACCTGTGTGCGGGCAAGTGCGGTCAGAAGACTCATTTAGGGGGACTTATTCAAGGGGAGCCAGCCCCATTTCAAGACAGAAATGGGGGGGGAGCAGACCTGAGCCCTGGTCTCTGCCCCGTCTCCCACAGTGGTGTCCACTACACCCCGGTCAAGCCAGAACCAGCTAGTACCAGCCTACTCTGGCCCGCTCACCTACCCCATCCACCTGGTTCACTGCTGGCATAGTCTACCCAGTCTACCACACCGTCTGATGACCCAGCCTGAAAGTCCTTACTCTGGGGAGAACTCAGAGCACAGAGCACTAGGAAAAGACTGATCAACGAGGCTAGCTTGCACGGCAGGTATGCCCAGTAGAGGGACCTGCCAGAGGAGGGGGTACCCGGCGACAGCGGAGGCAGCTAAGCCAGGACTTGGTGCAGACTGCTTCCCCCGCATCCTCCAGAACTGATATCCAAAGTCAAATTCAAGCTAATAACCCCACAAACTCTCAGTTTCAACTTAAATGTAGGATTTCTTTTCTCCTCGAGGAGGTGAGCATTCTCAATCTCCTTCCTGCCTTTCTTGCGTAGACTGACTTGAAAGTTCAGTGACCTCCACAATACCCACGAGTATTGTAGCAAACCACCACGTACGCTGCCCCTCCCTTCTCCCCATTCTCACATCTTGAATACACAACTAGTGGATTCTTGTAACATTTGTCATTTTGACACTGAACAAATTCTTATACCCCCCAGCAGTCCTTTAACCATGGCACGATCCTGCGTCACGCCCTCAAGCCACCAAATGTCCAAATGCCACTCCCTTCAACCTCACCAAATTCTTCCATCTTGATATCTTGGAACATCGCTGGCCTGGGGAGCAAGCTACTCCAGAGGGAATGGGGGACTTTCATAGGCAAGGCAGACATTCTCATGTTCCAGGAAACATGGGAAATTACCCCCACCCACGGACAGGGCTTTATGACCTATTGTGTGCCCGCCTGCAAGTCTAAACCAGGTAGACCGTCAGGTGGACTTACCACATGAGTTAGGGTTTCCTTGGGGTGTCAGGTTAATCAGCTATCTATTGCCTCCCCAGATATCCTTGGTCTTGAGATCTCTGTACCCAACAGGAGTGATAAACTCCATCTGTTCAACGTTTATTGCAGGAGCTTTCCTAGGTCTGCTAACTCCCCTCTAATTTATTAACCTGAATGATATCATTAAAACCAACTCTAAAGGAGAGATTGCCTTAATCATAGGTGGGAACTTCAATGTGTTTTTCGAATCGAACAAGCTATATAGGGATCTGGCTACCGAAGAAGACCACCATTGGGGTTTCACCCAAATCTTGGGCCCATGTATAAAAACAATCCCTAAAGTAGCCTTCTAACTAACGGATTTTAGTATATGTAATCAACTAAGAGCTTGCAATGGCAGAACCAAATCTGACCTAAAGAGACACTCAACATTCACTAGAAATAAGTACACAAGCTGTATTGATTACTTCTTTGTGTCCCTCCAATTCTGGGTTAACATCGAATATATTGAAGTTATCCCTAGGCCAGAAAGTGATAATTTTCCCCTTTAATTAACCCTTAATGGCATAGCAAGCAGGTTCAAACGGGAATTGAGTATACTGTGTGGTGCCCTGACAGGGAGTAACAACCGTAGAACGGTCAAATGGGGAGGCATAGTGAACAATGAGGCCCATTACGCCCAATTCTTTCACAATTTCATCCCCACAATACCATTCCTAGCTGGTCCAGAGTTAACCTCCAGAGTTAATCCCTGAAGAGATTATGGGAGTTCATACCAAATGGTTTGAGGAGCTATAAGTGTAGTTTTTTTTTTACCAAGCCCTTAATTATAAAGAATTCCTCCGGGTCAGTAGATGCTACATGGTATAATAAGAACTGTAGAGTTGCAAAAACCCATATTCAAGGTGCCCTCAAGGGGGGTTCTTACCACGAAGTTAAGATTACCAGATCTGATTACAAACAAGCATAAAAACTCGCAAAAATTGATTGGGACACAGCTATCTAGAGTGACCTATTAGCAGCTGTGCGAAAGGGGAAACAAAGGGACTTTTGGTATGTAATTTCTCATGGCGCAAAGTCCGCCAAGATTAATCCAGAATCCCATATTTTACCACATGATTGGGTGACCCACTTTAAAACCTTATATAGTTGGCCTCTCCCACCTACAAACTATGAGTCCCAAAACAGATTCAGCCAAACACAAATCACTAGCAAGTGTCCACCCCCTATTAATACAGATTCTTTCTATGAGGCCGGGCTTTTCTTTAGTAACACTGAGGTCAAATCTGCCATAATTTCCAGAATCCAGGGAAGGCCCTAGGGTTGGACCGAATTCCAGTGGATCTCTTTTTTTCAGAACACGCCATTTGGGTTCAATATCTCACCTGCATTTTTAACACGATGCTGGCAGGTGCGGATATTCCCAAGTCTGGAAAAGGGGGCTCATCCCTATCCACAAAAAAGAATCAAAATTGGATCCAGTGAACTACCGGCCAATCAGCCTTATCGACTCTAGTCAAAAACAATTCTGTGAGGCTATCTTAGATCGGTTGCTGTCTTGGATCGAAGAAAGTAAAATTCTGACCCGATCCCAAGCTGGTTTTCCCCCCAAGACCAGCACGGTCGACCAGGTCTTCAGGTTTCAGTTGGTAAGGTGGAAAGAAGTGGCTCTGGGTGACAGTAGTCTATATTTCGCTTTTGTAGATCTCAAAGCGGCATTTGACATGGTCCCCAGGGACAGATTGTGGAGAACCCTTAGTGAAATGGGGATTCTTGTCCCCCTCCTTACCATCATTACATGTCTCCATTGCGAAAATTTCGCTCAGGTGCGATGGGGTCCCAATGGGGAAAAACTGGCCCATTTGGGGTCAATAAAGGAGTTCGGCAGGGCTGTATACTTGCACCCACACTATTCTTGCTGTTCATTAACAGATGCATTGACTACTTGTTGGCCTGCAACAACAACTTACTGGTTCTTGGGGGGACTTAGGACCAGATGTATGAAGACCCCGTTTTGCGATTTCCTAATTGCGAATCCTTGCGATGCACAATTAGGAAATCGCAAAACGGCATGCATGAAAGTGTATTGAACACTTTCTGCATTTCCTGGGGGATCGCAAATGACCTAACTCATGAATATTACTGAGGTAGTTCACAATTTGCGACCCCCTAGGAATCGCAAAAATCACAGCTGGGGTCAGCAGACCACCATGTCTGTGATTGCTTTGAAATAAAGCAATCTTTTTTTTTTGTGAAGCAGCCCGTTTTCCTTAAAGGAAAATGGGATGCTTTGCAAAAAGAAAAATTAAAAGATTTCCTTTCATTTTTTTAAGAGAAGGCAGTGGCCGTGGGACCACTGCCTGCTCTTAAAAAATGCTTTTACAAACATTCACAAAGGGGAAGGGGCCCTTTGGGGACGCCTTCCCATTTGCGAATGGGTTACCACCTACTTGAGGTAGGTGGTAAAACGCAAATGTTTTGCGACCGCATTTCGGTCGCAAAACATTCATACATACCGATGCGATTCGGTATTAGGAAGGGACAGCCTAAACACGCTCCTTCCTAATACTGAATCACAAACCCAAATTGCGATTCGGTAACATGTTACCGAATCGCAATTTGGGTTTGATACATGTGAAAACCCTTTTTGCGTTCGCAAACGGGCCGATTCGCTTGATTCGTTGATACATGTGGCCCTAGAATGCCAGCCTTATTGTTTGCAGATGACATGCTGTTTATATCAAAGACTCCTAAGTGCCTAGAGACCCTCTTGAGCAAGTTTAGTCTCTTTTGCTCAGATCATGGCTGTATGATAAATGAAAGCAAAACTAAATTCATGGCCATACACCCTCACAGAGGCTTTAAAGGTACAATATTGCTTGCTGGGAAACGGATAGAGTGAATACATTTGATTATCTCGGTGTCCTTCTGTCTAGCACTAACTCCTGGGTAAATCAAGTTACAAAAAACACCCTTATCCTAAAACACAGAGAAGCAGCACTATTAAAATTTGCAACTAATTCCTCTATATATCATATATATATATCACAAGATTTGTAAAGCGCACTACTTACCCGCGAGGGTCTCAAGGCGCTGAGGGAGAGGAGGGGGGGTGTTGCCGCTACTGGTCGAATAGCCAGGTCTTGAGTCGTCTCCTGAAGGTCAGCAGGTCTTGGGTCTTGGAGCTTGGTCGGGGCTCCTGCGTAGAGGGCGTTTCCGTCTGCTGCTGACGAGGGCCTGGGTGACTGTTCTTCTCGTGTCTGTCGGGATCCACCTGTAGATCTTGCGGAGCATGCGGAGGGTGTTGAAGCAGGAGGAGGAGACTGCGTTGACTTGGTGAGCGTTGAGTCGAGGATGACTCCCAGGTTGCGTGCGTGGTCGGTTGGTGTCGGGGGTGCCCCTAGTGACGAGGGCCACCAGGAGTCGTCCCAGGCTTATGGGTTGGAGCCGAGGATGAGGATCTCCGTCTTGTCTGTGTTCAGCTTAAGTCGGCTGCACTTCATCCAGTCGGCGACGGCTTTCATTCCTTCGTGGAAGTTGGATTTGGCGGTGAGGGGGTCCTTGGTGAGGGAGAGGATCAGTTGAGTGTCGTCGTCGTAGGAGATTATGTTGAGGTCGTGCCGGCGGGCGATGCGTGCGAGTGGAGCCATGTAGATGTTGAACGTGTCGGGCTGAGGGAAGATCCCTGGGGTACGCCGCAGATGATCTCGGAGGCTTCGGATCGGAATGGGGGGAGGCGGACGCTCTGGGTTCTGCCGGAAAGGAAGGAGGTGGTCCAATCCAGGGCCTTGTCTCGGATCCCTGCGTTGTGGAGGCATGTGCGTAGTGTGCTGTGGCAGACAGTGTCAAAGGCGGCGGAGAGGTCCAGGAGGATGAGGGCCGCTGTCTTGCCGTTGTCCAGCAGGATCCTGATGTCGTCTGTGGCGGCGATGAGGGCGGTCTCGGTGCTGTGGTTGCTGCGGAATCCTGACTGGGAGGGGTCCAGGATGCTGTTATCTTCGAGGTAGCGGGTGAGCTGTCTGTTGACGATCTTCTCGATGACCTTAGCTGGGAATGGAAGCAGGGAGATGGGCCGGAAGTTCTTGAGGTCGCTCGGGTCCTCCTTGGGTTTTTTGAGTAGGGCGTTGATCTCGGCGTGTTTCCAGCTCTCTGGGAATGTCACGGTCTCGAAGGAGAGGTTGATGACATTGCGCAGGTGGGGTGCGATGGAGCTGCCGGCTTTGTTGAAGATGTGGTGTGGAAAAGGGTCTGATGGGGAGCCGGAGTGGATTGTGCCGATGGTCTTGATTGTGTCCTCGGTGTTCACGTTGACTCAGGCTGTCAGGGGGTCGTGGTCGATGGGGTGCGGCAGGTCTGATGTGTCGGGGCCTGTTGGGGTCGTCCGGGAGTCGAAGCTGTCGTGGATGTCGGCGATCTTGCGGTGGAAGAAGTTGGCGAGGGAATCACACAGGGCTTGCGACGGCGGGATGTCGTTGGCGTTGGAGCTGGGGTTGGAGAGTTCCTTCACGATGCTGAAGAGCTCCTTGCTGTTGTGTGCGTTGTTGTTGAGGCGGTCTTTGAAGGAGGTCCTCTTGGCGGACCTGATGAGGTGATGGTGGTTGCGGATGGCGTCTTTGTGGGCTGCGCGGCTGTCCGGCGTCTTCTCGCTGTGCCATTTGTTCTCCAGTTTCCGGCAGGTGCGCTTGGATGCTAGGAGTTCCGGGGTGAACCAGCTGGCTCTCTTGCTGGTGTCTTTGTAGGTTGGTTTTTTCAGCGGGGCTAAGGTGTTGGCGCAGTCGTACATCCATCGTCTGAGATTGCGGGCGGCGGCGTCGGGGTTGGAGGGGTCGTTGGGTGGGCTGAGTGCGAGGTTTGTCTGGAGTTGGTCTTCGGTGACTTTGCTCCAGCATCTGCGGGGGATCTGTAGGGTGCAGTGTTGTGCGGCGGGTTTCCGGAAGGTGAAGTGGATGCAGTGGTGATCGGTCCAGGTGAGTTCGGAGGTGTGGCTGAAGGAGACGTGGGAGTTTGAGGAGAAGATGGCGTTGAGCGTGTGTCCGGCGATGTGGGTCGGCGTCGTGACGAGCTGTTTCAGTCCGAGGTTGGCGAGGTTGTCGATCAGGGTGGAGGAGTTGCTGTCGTTGTTGTTCTCCAGGTGAAAGTTCAGGTCTCCGAGGAGGATGTAGTCGGTGGAGGTCCGGGCGTGGGTGCTGATGAAGTTGGCATGGAGTCGTTAAACTGGGGTCGGGGTCCGGGGGGTCTGTAGATGAGGGTGCCTCTTACGGTGGTGTTGGGATCCGTGTGGATCTGGAAGTGCAGGTGTTCGGCAGTGCTGAGAGTGTCGTCGGTGCTGTTCGAGACCCTGATGGTGTCTTTGTGGACAATGGCGATTCCTCCTCCGATTCCGTTGGTGCGGTCTCTGCGGGTGATCTTGTAGCCGTCGGGGATGGCTATGGCGATGTCGGGTGCGGAGGATTCATTCATCCAGGTCTCTGTCAGGAAGGCGACGTCCGGTGATGAGGTGTCGAGTAGGTCCCAGAGCTCGACGGCGTGTTTGCGAGTGGAGCGGGTGTTTAGTAGGATGCACCGGGGATGGTTGAGGTCCTTCTTGGCGGGAGTCTCGGGCTCTCCGAGGCAGGTGAAGCTGCAGTTCCGGCAGGTGAAGGGACCATGGGTGCGTTTCGGGGCAGCCTTGAAGCAGGTGGAGGTCCGTCCTGGGTTGAGAGCGATGAGGGTGCTGGCGTCGTATCGGAGGTGGTCTTCGTGGCAGATGCGAGGGCCAGGGGTTCTGGCGCTGGGCGCGGTCCAGGCGCGGGCGGGTGCAGACGGGCTTGCCTTAGGTGCGCCTTCGGCGCGCCAGCGGCGCGCCCGTCATATATGGGGAGGTGGGAGGGAGGAGCAGCTGGGAGGAGGGAGGCAGGGGCAGCGAGTGGTCAGCGAGGGGGGCGGGGCCGCAGGGGACACAGCGGCGGGAAACAGGAGGGCGAAGGGGTACAGGAATCAAAGTCTTCTGTACCCCATCCAGTCTCTCCGATTCTTGAAGCCGGGAGGGCCCAAGCCATTGATGCAGGTACCTATGGTGCGCAATTGTGGTGCCACGTTAACCTAGATGCATTAGAAGTGGAAGAGAACAACTTCCTGATAGTGGTCCTCAAAATTCCCCAAAGCAACCCCTCTAGTCTTTAAATTTGACTTAGGCGTTCGGCTCACCGCCCATCTAATTCGGCTCAGACCAAATTTGTATTGGCTCCGAGTCTGGTCGACCCCCAAATTGGTTAACTACAGAGAGGGCCTCCAAGATGTATTAGATTGTCCCTAGGGTAGGAGAAAGCTTCATTAGCAAGCCTTTGTGAAACAGACATGTTGCTCACTAGGCGTAGAAAAGTATTGGACAGACCCACATTCGATTTCCCCTATTGATATAAAAAACCTGAAGGCAATGTACTGGGATCAGGTGTGGTCCGAATTACTTAGCCGGCCTGTGGAAACAGACCGAATCCTATTTAGAATTCAAGCCAGTGGTAGTTCGTGCAGGTAAGCGTGGTGGGGTGGTGGGGTATGGTGGGGCGGGCAGGAGGCAGGGAAAATAGACAGATGACGGAATAGGGAAAATTAAATAAATAAATAATTCCCATTCCGTCGTCTGTCACCATCTCACCCCACCGCACTTACCTGAATGTACCACTGCTGATTCAAGTCATTCTCTCTCTTCGAGAAATACATGGATGAAATAGACCCCCTATTCACCAAAGCACTACAGATTTAGGTTGGCCACCTTACCGTTAGCAACTTTTACTTGTAAGTTGAAAGCCAATCACGGTGGTACCAACTCCTGCCCTGCATGCGGAGAAACCGAGGAAATGGCAGAACATATATTGTTTTTTTGTTTAAAATTCTATAAGTAGAGAAGGTGATGGATAGTTCCTCTATGCCGTTTCCTTGGCGTCCGCCACTACAGAGTACCAGCGAGAATTTGTAGAGCCGATACGTCCCCAGCTATAATTTTTTCAATTGCTAAATTCTTAGAGAGCATCTGGCCCATTTGGAGTAAAGTTTTAACACCTTCTAACCCCACACTATAGCCCAGTGCATCAGAGGAGGTCATCTGACTGTATCTCCAGATTGGTGCTGTATGATTTTATAGATTTGACCAGTGTTTTTATTATTGCTAAGTTTGTTATTATGCTCATTTATGTACTGCTTTTAGACATGATCAAAGTAACTTATTCACAATGTATTATCATGAATATTGCTTTTATGGTTTATGACCGAAATAAAGTAAATGAATAATAGCCAAAGTCCTCTGGGGCTCATGCCCTCTCTCTGGTTGACAAGCCGTGTGTGCTCGTGCCCTCCTAGGCTACAGGCTAACATTAAGGGGTGAGGTGGCGCACACAGGGATTCAGCAGGACTAATCAAAATTGCCTAACAACAGAGGGCTAGCTCTGTCACTGCTTGTCAACTTGTTCATCGCCTATTGCTTGCAGTTTTAGTTTTCCTGCCCTATGCAACAACAGGCAGCATTAATAAAATTGGCAGCCGGGAATGAATACCTCATAACCACACAGACATTCATATTCAAAATAATGGAACTGGTCATCATCTCTCCAACCAGCTGCACTGAGATGTCTTTTAAGCCTGCTGAAGAACTCAGGCTCTTGCCCCTCCCCCATCATCAAATAGAAAAGCTTAGCAGAGGGGAGGTGAAGCGGTGCTACCAGCGGTAGTCTTTTGCTCCTTGGGATCATGAGGTCGGACAGAATAAGGAAAGAGTCATTAACTGCCCAAAGGCATAGGAAGAATAATTCGGGCAGTGCAAGGTCCCACTGTGGGACAGGAGAATCCTCCCCGCCAGTTTTGGAGTCCAGTCAAAAATGCCCCTCATCATTCACTCCATCCCTGACCCCTGCTTTGGACGCTGTCTCTACAAATGTTAAAAATACCTAACAAGCCACAGCCACTGACTGTATATTGACGCCCCCCACCCCAGGAAACCTGTAAAGCAGTTGGTACCTCAGGTCTCCACGCGACAACCCTTTGGGACTTTAAAAAACAACAACATTGTCAGCAGTGCAGTCGACAGAGCAGCCACAACCATAGGAAGTGAGAGTGTCTCTCCCACTCATCTTAGTCTGATGCACCCAACGAGAAGGCCCTGACATTTAAATTACAAGCTACAGTACATCCACCCCTATCAAAATTTTCCACTTTGAATTGCAATGGTTCCACAAGTAGCTAAGAGGTTGAGGGTGGGGCAGCCCAACTGGCAGAGTTTAAGAGAGAAGCTGCTGTTCTGGTTATAACAGCTTCAAACCAACAGGCTGGTCAACAGCTCCCCCACCCCTCGGAGGGACACATTTGCGCATAATTTCTTAGAAACAGTCACATCAAGCTGCCATTCACCTGCTTTCTCAGCAGCTGTTCTCTCTTCCAAGAAATTTCTCCATCAGGATGTGCAAGGCCCTCATCTTAGTGGTTATTTTAACCCAGCTGTTGGTCCTCGGCCCAACCCACCACAGGAAATAAGTATGAACTGTATTATCAGTCCACCATCTGCCTAATGGATTTGGGCTCTGGCAGGAAATATAATACCACTGTCACCTATGAAATCATTTAAGCTGGACGGTTCAAGAAACTCAGCACACAAACCTGGTGGCATGGAACCAAACAATTAATCTCTTTTGGAATTGTCTTTTTTTCACACAAAGCCCAGGTCTGCAAGACAAAACTGTTCCTGAAACAACAACAGAACTTTCCAGTACAGTCTGGCCACAACTCCTGTAAATACTACAATCCAGAGTTTCTGCTTTAAATTATCATTCAGACAAATTGGATGTGCATGTTGACCTTCTGAACTCACTGTCTGTTTTTATGGCTGGCATAGACATCAAATTTGACAATCTAAACAAACTGATCATTAGAGCGCAATCTAATATCAATCTTGTGAAATCAGTATGCTGCTGCTCTCCTATCTTAGAAAACCTGTCTTTGCTCCTGATGTTTCTCAGCACTGTCCTGACAGAAATTAAGAGACTTCTCGATGGGCCTGGCCAGCGTTAACAACCAATGGGTGTAGCCTTCCAACAAACTTCTATGCCTCAAAATAGTAAAGCGTTTGATGCATATTCAAGTTCCATATGGAATCTGGATCCCCCAAGCCGAAGCTCAGCATGTCAGCAACCGGTAATGTAGCCACAACTAGGACCAACAACAACTCCAATTGCCCCCCTGGAGTAATGGTTCTGGATGACTTACAGTCATTTGTTGGCCTAGTAATACAAATAGTCTGTCTTCAAACTCGAATCTCGAGCAGTCAGGTACATCATCGTCTGTGCTTTTAATGGAAGTTCAATCTTCAGCAATTAAGTCGGCCCTGAGAGAAATGGTTACCAATGATCCCTTGCCACCACACCCCCTCAGTAAGAGGGAAATGAAAAAATTCAGAAAACAGTGAAACAAGACAAATAGTAATACTTCCTCTGCAACTTGCAACTTGTTTCTGCTGTTTGTAAGCTAAAGAACTGAGCCTGTTCAACTCAACGGTGAAGAAAGTGGCCCCCAACAGTCACCGCTCACTCCAACACAGACCTCTCTAGTCAATGCAGCACCTGTTGGCCTTAAGCCATTGCAATGCACTCCTGGTAATGGACTGAGTCAACTGTCCAGACAATCAAGTGCATGTAAAGAAGTTACAACATCAAGGATTACCACCGTAGGTCATAGTGGACAGGGGCAGAATCAATCATCCAGACATTTAAGCATAAGCAAAGAAGAAGCAACAGCAAGGACCTCTGCCGCAGGCCTCTGTGAACAGGGACAGTTGACTACCTGAGAAATTCCTGCAGAACAAACCAGGCTCGTACTGTAGCTAACAGCAACCCGGTTCGGGCTTGGAAGGATAGTCTTCAAGTAAAAATAACAAAGAACCAGGGACCGTTGATCCCTCAGTTAAGGCCAACACATAAAATTGAGCCCCAGTGTATAATTCACAGGAGCAGTCCCAGCAGGAACTATATTGGTGTCACCACAGGCAGATCAGAATTCACTCAGGTCCTGTTGACCACAGCAAGAAGCAGCCTCACAATATTCAAACACCAAGCGGCTGTTCATTCAGGAGTATCATTCGCAAAGCCCCCACAACATTTTAAATAGGGGGAACATCATAATGAAGACCATTCCAGGACTGAGCAATTTGGAGTCATGTGATATTGTATCAGTCAAATTCCCCCCAAAGGCTTGCAAACCTCAGAACATACATTAGCAACATTCATTTTGCCAATCCTTGCGCAGTTAATATTATCCAGATCAGAGATATTTAACATGTGGGGCATTAAGAGAAAAAAGATTGGTCAGCCCATTGTTCTGTCTAAACCACAAACTCCTATAGAGCCCTGTGGGAAGAAACCATATTCAGTCTTAAAAATGCCCAGGGGTATGCCAGCATGAAATGCAGCAAACAAAGGGTGTCAACCACTGACTTCACAGGAAATGGCTGGAACGGGCTGCCCACTGCACTATCTCACAATTGTTCTGATTGACTCAATCCCCGGGTATCCCCCAGCTCCAAGTCGCCTCCGCTATCCCTGTGCTCTTGGAACATCAATGGTATTCTTAAGAAATTACAGTCCCTAGACAAAATTATGTTTCTAAACAACCATGAAATCATAGCTCTGCATAAAACATGGGCCGAGTTGAGTTGCCATAGGAAGCCAGCCCTCATGGAGCTTAGGCACGGGAGGCCAAAAGGCGGGCTATCCATATTCACCTCAGTTAAGTTAAAAAGGGAACATTGATCGAATAACATTACAGGAGAGCTGCTGGCTGTTAGGAATAAAAAAATAAAAATCAGCAACTGGAGACCTCAGCCCTCTCTTTTGTTGATTAATACTTACATTAACCAAAGGGCAAGGGAGAAGAGTCCAAAACTTAACAGTTTAATACAAATCCTGTGTGATTTAGCCAGGGACCACTGCCAGGCAGACTGTTTCATCACAGGGACTTTAATACAAACCTCTTCCAAGATCTTCCTAAGGACCACGAGGGGTTTCCCCTAGGGAGCGCCCAGAACATCATCGAACAATCTAAGCCAAGGGGTTGTACATGAAGCTCACTGGGAGAATACTTGGTCTCGCAACTTACCAGCGTGGACTATAAAGTATTAAATGGGGTGACTCCACCAGTGACACTGTCATGGCTGAATGCATTCAGCACCTAGTTGAAACTAGGGCCGATAATGGGTCCCCAATTACGGAGTGGACATTCCTTATCATTCGATTGCTTGCAAACCTCCATCGACCAGCCCGTCGGTATGGTTCTTATAATTTAACCATTACTTCAGCCATGATTAAGGACTTAAAGAAAGCCCACAACAAGGCTCTGAGGAGTTTTCGGAAGAACCCTGGAGTAAAGGAGCCACTTAATGTATTCAAGAAGGCACAGAAGACTTTCAGGAGTTCTTGGCAGAAAAACTAAAATGTTTAGAGCATTTCTGAACAACACTCCTTTGTGCTCGCAAAAATCCCAATTCTAGGACGTTTTGGACCCTGGTGAATGGGCAAATGAATGGCCCAAGGGGGATGGGCTGGCAAACATTACAGAATCAGAATGGGCATCCTTCCTTGCTAGGCATTTTTTGGCAAATGAGGATGAAGTCTGTTTACAATGATAAGGGGGAGGGGGGACAAGGAGCTAAATGTAGGTCCAGTGAATCGTGCTCCTGAAAACGAGAATTGCATTTTGCAGGAGTCACAGTTCCTCTAAAAGAGAGGTAGGATGTGGGGAGAGAGAGAAAACTTTAGTTGTTCTCACATTATAGTATCTGGGGACAGTGTGTCCTGGTCTTGGTGCCCTCAAACACCCCGAAGGATGTCATGCTTCATCATTGGGCACTGCTCCTCCTCGGGCCGGCGCTGCAATGCCCTACGGGTCCCCCGAAGGGTCACTTTGTCGGAGATATTTTTGAGATAAAGCCGTAAGGGTGTGTGCGGGTGTGAATGGCAGTGGTGTCCTACTGTGAGGTTAAAGGATGGCTGGCGGGCTAGCCGGTGAATTTAATAGAAAGCAACCACTCTGTCATCAGTAAAAAACCAAAAGGTTGTGCTGCTTGAGGGGGATAATGGCCTCGGTAGCTAAACAAAAAGCATACCCTAGTGGGCACGTTGAAGGTCAACATGTTTCGCACAATAGACGGTCTCAGGAGGAGATCCCAAGCGCTTCTTCGGTACCAAGGTGAATGTGCGGTGAGTGCTAGAGTAGTGTAGCGGCCTATCAATATAGACGTAGTGCCACTAGTAAGGAGGGATAGTAATCTGGAACGACAAAAAGCAGACAAAAAATAAGGAGAGTCAAAATATTGGGACCCTCTTAGTAGGGTAACATTAAAAAGGGGCCTGGGTCCCCCATTTGTCAACCATGTGCTCGTGGTATCTTATCATCTACTGATATGGTACAGTAAGTGATTCCATTCTTGGGCTATTGAAATATAGCACTAGAGAGTTCAGAGGACGAAGAGACACATAAGTATATGTGAAATGTTTTAGTTTTAAACCATGGCGTGGTTTCGAATTCATAGTAAAGAGAGACAAACATATAATAGCAAGAACAGTCACTGATAAAGGCCCAAGGCCCAGCGCTTCTGTAGAATCAGCCATGGAGTGGATGGTAGCGTGATCTAGAGTGCATAAAAACACACAACTATTCAAGGTTGAACAATTGATGGCAGGCCTTAGGTCACTGTGTAAACATGGCACATATAATGCATATCGTTAACTTACCCAAATAAAACAGGAATTTATCCCCATGAGATGTGGCTGAGAGGATCCTCGAGATCTGTATGAGGGGTCATAGTATTAGGCAATGATAGCGCATATTGAAAAACAGAGAGCGGCCGTCCGTAATGGCCACAAGAAAGGTAAAGCCTCTACTTACAGTTCTCGTAGGGAATGGAGGTCTGATAACCTACGCGACCTCGCGCCGTCTCGGTGAAGAGTACAATGCAGCCACTGCTGTATATGTGCTGTAGCGAGATGGCCAGCGTGGGGGAGTGTCAGTGACTCGTTGGCAACGTCGGAGTCACGTGTGCGTGCGTCAGAGTCACGTAGGCGCATGTGTGGACGCCATCTTGGAGTGAGTTCTATTGTGTAAAAAATCTACATCAGGATCGAGAAGAAAGTTAGAGCGCCATTATTGAATGGGTTCTATATCGTTAAAGTATTCAAGATAGATGGAAGAATAGGAGTAATCATTGGCTATCATAAGTATTTATAGTTGAATGAGGTGGATTAGTAAGCATGAGGTGACACTGAAAAACAGGCAAGCGCCTATTATTTCAATTGGTTCCATTTGCAAATGGATTGCTGGGTGTGTGAAATAGAGTAATACAAGGCATAGCAGGTCCCGGTAGGTGTTGGGAGAGAAGCCCAGCATGAGTCGATATTGTTTATTGATGTCATGATGTCATGATAGTGATATGAGGGATGGATCTATGTGGTCACATCATCATAAGTGTTTGTAGACAACTGTTCATATAGAGGCATAAGGACATGGGGACTACAAAGTGTGATAGACCATGTTAGTAGTAGATCACAGTATTTCCACTGAAGTGAGTATGATGCTTAGACTAGTGTGATACCCAGTTCATATCTGTAGTTCAATCCAGGGGATCTCGTCATTGAGACCTTGTACATTGGAACGTAGTCTAAACACCCATCTCTGTTCTTTGCGGAACAAGGTAGGGGTGTTCCACATGGTATTTGCTTCCAGAATGGTCCATTGGAGTTGGTCTGTGGTATGTTTGTGCTCTTTGGAAGTGAGCACTCATTTTGGTTGTGCTGCGGCCGCAGCAGATGTTGCTTCTGTGTTCATGGATTCTGACTCTGACCTGTCTTATGGTCATGCCCACGTAGAGGAGATTGCAAGGGCACCTAATAAGGTACACACAGTTCTTGGTATTACAGTTCGTATGTTTGTGTTGGACCTATGTGAGGTCACCTAGTTGGAGTTCCTTAGTGTGGCTGGTAGAGGTGCATATGTTACAGTTCCCACATGGGTAGTGTCCTTTCACAGATGGGAGGTCCCACAATGTGGTCTGATCGGCGGACTGTCTGACTTGGGGTCTAGTATGAACGAGTAGATCTCTCAGGTTCTGTGTTCGCTTGAAAGCGAATCTAGGACGTTCCAAGTGCAGGTCCCCTGTATTTATAATGTGCCAGTGTTTAAGCACAATATTCTTCACTTTGTTAGAGGTGGAGGTGAAAGTGGTTATGCAGGTCAGAATGTCATCCTGTGGTTTCGTGTTGGTTTCCAACAGGGCATCGCGGTGATTGTTGTGTGCTCTCTTCCTTGCGTTTCTGATGACTTGTCTAGGGTAGTTCTTCTGCAGGTTTTCACTGAGTCTTTCTGCTTGCAGCTCATAATCGCGGATTGTGCTACAGACATAGTCTCAGAAATTTTAAGAACACCTAGTCTCTTAGGGGCAGACGGGACAGCATCCATCAGTACACCTCAAGGTGACTGGAATTCGAAATCATCCCTTAAAAAACAACAGGTCGAGATAGCTATGCCATCATGACTGAGTGTTTACGGGCCAACATAGCTCCTAACGGTTTGCTCGTGACTGTGGCCCCTCGCATCTTCTTAGAAGATCTTATATTCAGAAAAAAATTGAGCCAAATCGCTTGGAAGTGCACGCGAGATTGGCTCATCCTCATAATGAGCACTGCCAAACGCCTATCTGATGCTCTCATCATCAAGATCAATATAGCTGAGAATGCTCTTAAGACCAAAATCAGCATCGCTACTTTCAAGTCACGACTATCCAAGATCAACACGGAAATTAATGAGCACAAGGACTATCTCCTGCAAAAGAAGATCAACAAGCTTCAGAAAGATATTAAGAACTTTGAGAAGGAGAAAGTCTACCCTTACACAAAAGAAGATTATGCAACATCAACCAACGAAGCATCTTCTGACGACGATTCCTCCACCTCAACAAGGTCAAACAGATCGAATAGCACCTTGAGCAACGGGAGCTGGAGAAGCAACCAAGGAGGACAAAGACTTCTACCTACACCCCCTATGTACAACTACCACCCACCCGGATATCCAACAGCTCCACCACCTTCATATCCCGGCTATCATGGACCACCGCCCCATTCCAATTCTACCAACACCAACAACCCCCTCCTTTTTGGAACAGAGGCAGGGGCAGAGGAAGAGGAAGAAGGAGAAACGAGCAAAAGCAGGTCCAATGGATGGACTCCGGGAACCAACGCCTAACCAGGAGCCAGACGAAGAAAAACTAGTTGTCAACCTGTCACGGAGAGAACTAACCGACACTGAGGTGACAGTTTTACACAGGGGACTTGTATACGTCCCAACTCCAAAAGAAGACCGTTTTAAACTTACCGGTGAATTACATACCTTCTTTAGGAAACTGAGACTATGCTCATTCTTCCACAGCCGTGACGATGAACGGGACAGCACTACCACTGCTGACTCAGGTCTCAGACATCCATCGAGATTCACACCAACTACAGCTGTCACTCCAAGTGAAATCTTAACTTTTTCATAGGCTGTCCTGAGAAACATCAATCAGATTCTACCCAGGACCACCTTTGACATCTACCAGCAAGAGAGAAGAGAGCTATCAAGAACCTAAACGACGGCCCGACATCGTCATAAAACCGGCTGACAAGGGCGGCGCCATCATCATCCTCAATACTTACGACTACGATACTGAATGCCAGAAACAACTTGCTAATACCAAATATTACAAAAAACTGGACACAGATCCTACTGAGATGCTAACCACACGCATAGGCATCATGGTCCACGAAGCATTCACATATGGATGGATCTCGAGAAACGAAGTGGATTTCTTAGTTAATACCACACCGACCACTCCTTATTTCTATATCTTGCCCAAGATTCATAAGAATACCATACTACCACCTGGCAGACCCATCGTGTCCGGCATAAACTCCCTTCAGGAACCCCTCAGTCGATACTGCGATCACTTCCTACAACCTCTGGTCCAGAAAACACCCTCGTTTTTGAAGGACACTAAAGAAACCCTCCGCCTCATTGACAAACTCCCGAATCCACAGGAGATCACCCTACTTGTAACATTGGATGTAGAAGCTCTATATACCAATATTCCACAGGAAGCCACCATAAGGGTCATTGAGGAAACCCTCAGAACAACCATAACTACAACACCCTTACCCATCGACTTCATAATGGATTGCGTGGAGACAGCCCTCAAAAACAACTTTTTCAAATACCAGAATCAACTCTACCATCAGATCCACAGAACATCTATGGGCAGCACTTTTGCGCAAAGCCTGGCATGCCTTTACATGGCCCATTTTGAAGCGTCTCACATATTGACAGAGACCAACCCATTTTTCAAGGAAATAAAAGAATGGAAGCGCTATATTGATGACATCTTGGTTTTCTGGGCAGGAACTGAAGAAAAATGCACAGAATTCCACGAATGGATCAACCATCGGGATCCTTTTTTGAAGTTCACTCTATCAACTTCCTACAAAGCACTCCCTTTCTTGGATCTACTCATCACACTAAACAATGGTAACCTCACTACCAAGACCTATAAGAAACCAAGCGACCGCAACAGTCTACTTCCATTCAATAGTCATCACCCCAAGGCACTCAGGGAGAACCTTCCCTACGGCCAATTTCTCAGTCTGAGAAGGAACTGTAGCACGATCCGCGATTATGAGCTGCAAGCAGAAAGACTCAGTGAAAACCTGCAGAAGAAGAACTACCCTACACAAGTCATCAGAAACGCAAGGAAGAGAGCACGCTACAATCACCGCGATTCCCTGTTGGAAACTAACACAAAACCACAGGATGACATTGTGACCTGCGTAACCACTTTCACCCCCATCTCTAACAAGGTGAAGAATATCGTGCTCAAATACTGGCACATCATAAATACAGGGGACCTGCACTTGGAGCGTCCTAAATTCGCTTTCAAGCGAACACAGAACCTGAGAGATCTACTCGTTCATACCAGACCCCAAGTCAGACAGTCCCCCGATCAGACCACATTGTGGGACCTCCCATCTGTGAAAGGACACTACCCATCTTGGAACTGTAACGTATGCACCTCTACCAGCCACACTAAGGAACTCCAACTAGGTGACCTCACATAGGTCCAACGCAAACATAAGAACTGTAATACCAAGAACTGTGTGTACCTTATTAGGTGCCCTTGCAATCTCCTCTACATGGGCATGACCACAAGACAGGTCAGAGTCAGAATCAATGAACACATAAGCAACATTCGCTGCGGCTGCAGCACAACCAAAATGAGTGCTCACTTCAAAGAGCACAAACATACCACAGACCAACTCCAATGGACCATTCTGGAAGCAAACACCATGTGGAACACCCCTACATTGTTCCGCAAAGATCAGAGATGGGTGTTTAGACTACGTTCCTATGTACAAGGTCTCAATGACGAGATCCCCTGGATTGAACTACAGATATGAACTGGGTATCACACTAGTCTAAGCATCATACTCACTTCAGTGGAAATACTGTGATCTACTTCTAACATGGTCTATCACACTTTATAGTCCCCATGTCCCTATGCCTCTATATGAACAGTTGTCTACCAACACTTATGATGATGTGGCCATGTAGATCCATCCCTCATATCACTATCATGACATCATGACATCAATAAACAATATCGACTCATGCTGGGCTTCTCTCCACACACCTCCCGGGACCTGCTATGCCTTGCTATACTCTATTTCACACACCCAGCAATCCGTTAACAAACGGAACCGATTGAAATAATAGGCGCTTGCCTGTTTTTCAGTATCACCTCATGCTCACTAATCCACCTCATTCAACTATAAATACTCATGATAGCCAATGATTACTCCTATTCTTCCATCTATCTTGAATACTTTAACGATATAGAACCCATTCAATGATGGCGTTCTAACTTTTTTCTCGATCCTAATGTAGATTTTTTACACAATAGAACTCACTCTAAGATGGCACCCACACATGCGCCTATGTGACTCTGACGCACGCTTATCTGACTCCAACGTTGCCAATGAGTCACTGACACACCCCCATGCCGGCCGCCTCGCTACAGCACATATACAGCAGTGGCTGCATTGTACTCTTCACTGAGATGGCGCGAGGTCGGGTAGGTTATCAGACCTCCATTCCCTACGATAACTGTAAGTACAGGCTTTACCTTTCTTGTGGCCATTACGTACGGCCGCTCTTTTTTTTTCAATATGATTTCCTAATACTATGACCCCCTCATACAGATCTCAAGGATCCTCTCAGCCACATCTCATGGGGATAATTTTCCGTTTTATTTGGGTAAGCTAACGATATGCATTATATGTGCCATGTTTACACGGTGACCTAAGGACTTGCCATCAATGGTTCAACCTTGAATAGTTGTGTGTTTTTATGCCCTCTAGATCGTGCTACCATCCACTCCATGGCTGATTCTACAGAAGCGCTGGGCCTTGGGCCTTTATAAAAGACTGTTCTTGCTATTATATGTTTGTCTCTCTTTACTAAGAATTTGAAACCACGCCATGGTTTAAAACTAAAACATTTCACATATACTTATGTGTCTCTTCGTCCTCTGAACTCTCTAGTGCTATATTTCAATAGCCCATGAATGGAATCACTTACTGTACCATAGCAGTAGACGATAAGATACCACGAGCACATGGTTGACAAATGGGGGACCCAGGCCCCTTTTTAATGTTACCCTACTAAGAGGGTCCCAATATATTGACTATCCTTATTTTTTGTCTGCTTTTTGTCGTTACAGGAAGCGCTTGGGATCTCCTCCTGAGACCGTCTATTGCGCAAAACATGTTGACCTTCAACATGCCCACTTTGGTATGCTCTTTGTCTAGCTACCGAGGGCGATTATCCCCCTCAAGCAGCACAAGTTTTGGTTTTTTACTTGATGACAGAGGGTACTTTCTATTAAATTCACCGGCTACCCCTCCACCCATCTTTTAACCTCACATTAGGACACCACTGCCACTCACACCCACACACACCCTTATGGCTTAATCTCAAAAATATATCCGACAAAGTGACCCTTCGGGAGACCCATAGGGCATTGCGGCGCCGGCCCGACGAGGAGCACTGCCCAATGATGAAGCATGACATCCTTCGGGGTGTGTGAGGGCACCAAGACCAGGACGCACTGTCCCCAGACAGTATAATTTGAGAACGACTACAGTTTTCTCTCTCTCTCCCACATCCTACCTCTCTTTTACAGGAACTGTGACTCCGGCAAAATACAGATGAAGTCTGTTTGTCAGATAGGGGCAATCAAACTATTACTGTAATACCTACTCAAGCCCAATCCCAAGATCCAGACCCCTTGCATTCACCAGCCAGGGATATGTCCTTTCACACATGCTGATTTGATCGTTTAATATCAAAGGCAAGAAGGGACAGGGCTCCTGGGCCCAACGGCCTGCCTCAGGCACTTTTCAAACAGGTTGTCACATTTTGGGCAGGACGGCTCACCAGGATCTTTGACTACTGCTTGAGGAGTTCAATATTACCTGAATCATGGTGTGGTGCCATAATACATCCCATTCATAAAGGAGGATCCAGATCTGATCCAAATAACTATAGGCTAATAGTGCTTTTCGATAATGAAGCTGTAGTTTGATGTGGAGGATCTACGACTGTGTGTAGAGCAGAAGGGACTTATCCCAATGAGCCTAACAGGCTTCACAGAAAAATCTGGTATGCTAACCAACTTAATTACAATATCAATTCTGATGGATGAGGCAACCGCACTACATTCCTTGATGCACTGCTGCTTCGTATGACGTCAAGCCAGCGTTTGACCGAGTACCAAGGAAGGCTCTGTGGGTCAAACAAAAGAAATGGGGAATACCTTCAAAGCTTTTGGAGGCCATAAGTCAGCTACATTCCGATTCTTGGATTTCCATCAAACTGGGAGATGGTGCTCACTTATCCAGGAAAATCTTCACATCATGGGGAGTGAAGCAGGTGTGCGTATTAGCCCCTCTGTTTTTCAACCAGTTCATCGCAGATGTATCACAGCTCCTTGATGCTACCAAAGTTCACCCTTCCAAAGATTGTTGGTGCATGGATCAGTAACCTGCTGTCTGCTGATGATGTTGCCCTGTTCAGTTTCACAAGGGTAGGCCTTCAACGGCTGCTTAAGCAATTGCACACTTATTCGACCACCAACAACCTGGAGGTAAATTTGAGGTAAGCAAAGGTTGTTACGTTTGATAGGAGAAAATATGAGAGAGGTGGATGGCTTTTTAATGGCAATAAAATTGTGTCGGATCAATCTTACAAGTACCTGGGGGTGCATATTGATGCCAGGGTCTTTTTCGCGAAGCAACGGAAAGAAGTCGAAGCAAAAATTCCTGACCCTCCAGGTGACTCCACCGAAATCATCAAAATCATTACTGGAGCCAAGCCTCTCCCCCCTGCTGGAAGTCATGAGGGTCAAAATATCCCCTTCATTGACTTACAGCAGTGAAATTTTACTGGGTAGGGAAAGCAGTCTGCTGAATAAACTCATTATAAAGATATACAAAAGAGTTTTCCGGCTACCGAAGTCCTCATTTGTCATCCAGATCAGGTTGGAATTGGGCCTTCCTGACCAGCGGGCAGCCAGTGCTGGTGCCTACCTTAACCTGTGTCATAAGTTGCGGGGGCTCGGGCTGGTTGTCTAGAGAGCACCATGAGTTCCTTGAGGACTGTCAGCAATTACTGAATGCAAAAGAACTTTGGGCCAGCAATTTGAGTCAATTAGCAATTACAATAGGCATCAGAAAATATGTCTGCCTTTGGTCATACCATTTAGAAGGAGCCCTTTTCGCCAAGTGCAGGCATGCCTAGGCAGTCATTAATTTGTACCAGCCAGCTTTCCCAGCATTATATCTTAACTGCACGTATGTTATTCACCTGAAAGCAAGATTCATGGTCCTCAGGCTGGGCGAGTGGCAGTTCTTGAACCATCTAGCCAGTTGGTGCCGGCCCACCGATGGAACAACCTGTAGGGGATGTGGCCACTGCAAAGAATCCTTTGAACATGTTGTGTGTCTCTGCCCAGCATTGTTGGACAAGCGTAGAGCCAGGCTTCGGGGAGAGTGGAACAAACTAGGAGTTCGCACTTGCTGGCAGTTCATCATTGCTTCTTTAAATCCAGACAATAGGATTTTGAATATCCTGCTGACTAAATTTGTTATCACTGCATCAAATAGGCTCAGTTGTCTGAGGGACTTATTGGGGGGTTCTGTTTTCATCCCTGGAACGCCTCCCTAGAGACTTAGCCTAGCTCCCTCTGACCCCAAGGATTTCAGCTCAATGAATAATTTGCTGTTTAACATAGCACCGACATTTGTGTGGCTTTTTTTTTTTTTACGCAATGCTGGTATTTACACAGAGCTGCGTGTGTACACAGGTTAGTGATTTTGGAACATTGAATCTTTGATGCTGACAGCTTTTACGAATAATCTGTCTCTATATTTCATGCTCATTTTAGAGTAATTTAAATGTTTTTTGCGTCTGTTGGATCTAATCGACTACACTCCCTATCTGTGCCTTCACCACCTTCAATAGGTTCTTTCACATATGCATTTTAATTTATTAAGATACAGGCCTCAATTATGAGTCTGTCGGTCCATGGACCACCAGTCTCACGGGGGTGCGGCGGTGGTGGTCTCCTGACCGCCCTATTACGACTAGGGTGGTCGGACCGCCAAAGCAGCGCTGCAGCTGCCTGGGAACTGCCATTCTCAGGTGGTGTTGCGGGGGTGAGGAGGCCGCAATATGCTTGGCGGGACTGCGACGGTCCCGCCAAGCATATTACAACTTTCCTCTCCGCCGGCGGTGTCATAGAGATGGACACATTGGGGCACAACATTTCCCCTCCTGTGTGCATGGACCCCAGTTCCTGCACGCCATGGACCTTTTAGTTCATGCCATGCAGGAACTGATTTTTGCGTTCCCATTGTGGTGCCCATGTTTAGACTAGAGGCACCGCCATGGAAATGCCAAAAACCAGCCTGCCAGACAGGAGGAAACTCCTAATCTGGCGGGCGGTCTGACCATGGCTTTAGCAGTGCGGCGGCGGGGTGGACCCAGCACTGTATTGCCAAAGTGGTAATTAGGCCCAAAGTAATAAATGATTTTAGTGTGACCCAATGCTGATTGTTTTAAAGAATAATTTGTTGCTGCCTCCACTGAATAATTAGATGCTATACTCGTTGCACTAGCACTTTAGTGAATGATCTGCCGCTGTTTCTGCTGATTAATCTTGCACTAGCACTAGTGGGAATTTTGCACACCCTTGGAAGATCACTCTTGTGCTTTTTAAAGTGATTTTAATGGTTTTTATGTCAGGCTGATAAGACAGACTGAACCCCTCATTGCAATGAAGCCTTTCAGTGTGTCGCAACTCTGATGGTGACTGGTTCAAGGAATAATTTGCTAATCTCTGCACTAGTACTTTTGAGTCCACCCCTTTCTATCAGCAAACAAGTGTGGTGTTCCCTATATGTTCTAAATGTTGATTATACTGCTTTAACATGTGCATTTCTTTTCCTTGTTTTTAGTCTTTGTAATGGTTTTGTATAGCTGCATACAATAAAGAATTATTATTATTATTATTATTATTGTTATTATTATTATTATTGCGCCCTAAAGTCCCCGAACACATCATAGGCCAACTACCACCTATATTCACTTAAAAAAGTTTAATTGCATGAACTAACAAAATAACCAGTGACACACCTTCTGACCCTATAAGATACTAAGATATCAAAATAACTGAACACTTAGAAGTCACACATAGGCCCCTATTATGATGTCGGTCGGAAATCCTCCGACCTGTGGTCATAGGCTTTCCCATGGACATCATAGGTTTCACTTTCGACCGCCGTATTGCAATGATGGCAGTCGGAAGTGAAACCGGCCGGTCATTCTGACTGGCTTCCGATGGGCTCAAGGAGCCCGTCGGCCAATCTGAACCGGCATGTAATCCCTTCAATTCGGCGTTTCCGCTGTCGGGATTATTAAGTCGGTTTCCCACAGGCTTTCCATGTCAGGCTTTCCGACATGGAAACCTGTGAGAAAGCAACTTTGGGGGCCCCTAGAAGGGCCCCCTTCTTCCTTCATCCTCCATTTGGTTAATCCCTGCACAGTGTTGCAGGAACTGTAATAGTGGTGTTGGGACCGCCGACTGGAGGTCGGTCAGTCCCGAGACCGCAATGGTCCACCCGACATTGTAATGAGGCCCATAATGAGGAACCCTTCCTGTTATATGACAACCTAAACAATGGCAGATGAATCCTAATATTTTCTACAGCAGATAACTTACAAAAACTCGGCCATTGCGAAACCTGGATGATGGCTGGGATCTTCAAAATGTTCCCCAAAACATTTACTCAGATATACACCATGCATGATGAATATCACAACTTAAATATCTCCTTTACATATGCCCTACTAACAAATAAACAAAGTAGCACTTACTATGAACACTTAAATCACATTAAACATATAACAAATTATTACTACGCACAAAAAATAATCATAGACTTTGAACAAGCCATGATTCGAACCATTTTACCCCCACACAGCCATACACAGCCGTTACTACCACTTCAATCAAAGCATATAGAGACATCTCCAACAATCTGCACTAAGGGTCTGATTCCGAGTACATAGGTCTTGAGACCGCCGTACCATCGGTTACGAGAAGTGGGGGTGGACCGCCACAAGACTGCCACCACTGCCGCGATCCTGGATCTGATGGGGCAGAGGTGGAGAAAGTGGCGGTCTCTGGCAGGGATCCTGCCATGAATAGGTAGTCGAAAAGGCAGGGATGGGGCCCCAAACAGGACCCAAGGGCAATTTTGCCCATTGGGCAAAGTGAATGTGGGCACATGTTGTGCCCCTGTGTGCCTGCACTGTCATGCGTGCACTGTGTGTCATGCATGGCATGGTGCATGGTACACAGTGCACCAACGTGCAAGCGGCACTGCCGCAGAGGCGGCTTTTGCTTGAGACTCTCTATGCGCCGCCGAGGCACTACCGACACAACACCACCAGCCCAGCGGTGTACTCAGATTGCGACGGTCGAGATGCCACAGGCTTGGCAGCTTTCTCCTGACCACCGCAACGGCGGTCCGGCGGTCAGACCGCCGATCTCAGAATTAGGGCCTAAGTGTGGAATATGCTACAAACTGTCAATTTGCCTTTGAAATAAAAAAAATGATAGCACTACCCTTTGTCTCTGTTAGAGAGGTAGCTGACCCCTACAATTTACTAATAGAAAGCCTTTTCTACCAATAAAACAAACATAAACTAAGCCCCCTAATGTATTATATTAAAGATGCTTGGGTTGGCAGACTACATCGCTACGGACACAGATGCAAACCTAATTTCCAAATACCATAATGGAATGTCTATAACAGCATCTTGGCACACGAAGTCAAAACAAACAATGCAGTGGATGGATCGCACAATGCCTTCCAATCCACACTAGGCAAATCTCAACCTACACTAAATTTATAGAAGCCATACAAAGAGAGCAAAGCTACCAACAACTACGAATGGAGCAATCCATAACCCAAACTGCACCTATACTTATTAAACAAACCAAAAGGATGTACAACATGCTACAATTCAAAGTCAACCTCTTCATAAACAACAAATGAGTAGTTTCTTAGCCCTTATAACCAAAAGCATATTATAAAATAAATACTAACCTACAAAACTCCCAAAAAAGTATACCATACTCTCTACCAACATCACAAATCATTTTATATATAAATAATAAACATATTTTACTACATCAGTCAAAACATTAAATACAACTCCAATTTAAAATAAGACTGATATAATGAAATATTTTTTATATAAAAAATCTAAACCTCACTAACCAAATACCTCAAACAACAAACTCAATTTGTTGTGAAAAATAATTACAACACATAAAATACACAATACTAAATAACAATCACGTAAAAAATATTGGTTTCTTAGAAACCAAAACAGATTTCTTTAAAAAAGAAACAATGCTAAATCCAAATACCCATTTGACACATTTGTAAAGGAAAACCTGCAAAGTAAAGCAGAAAACCGACCCGCAAACATCAGTACAATCAAAAACTACATAAATATTACACTTAATCATCAAAAAGCAAGTAACATAACACAACATAGCATATCAATAACCTTATTAAAACACTGTACGAAAACCTACAACAACACACCAGTAAAAAATACTACAATTACTACAGCTAAATGTACTAAAACCCCACAAACAACACTGTAACTAACCTGTAGACCTCCGCCCCACACCTCCCCTACCCTCAAAACCCTAAAAAGCCTTTCCAAAAGACTTATCTGTTCCGACAAACAGCACCATCCCGTGACCTGGATCACAGAAAATAGACTAAAATGAAACATATAGACTACAAAATAGAAGGTAGCAGTTAAATAATGGCTGCTAAATGAAAGTAAATAAAAGACAATCTGCCCATAGAAATGAATGGGAATATAAGTTAACATTTAAAAAATATATATTTTAAATTGTAAAAATTATCAAACATGTAAACCTATTAAAAATGTTGTTACAGTGTAAATTAAATAATGGTATAAAACTATACAACTATTTAATATATATAAAAACATCTATGCAAAAATTCTGTTAAGAATGTGTAGATGAAAAAACTGAAGTAAATGTTAAAACAATGTTAAACAATAGCAAAAAACTGAAAAATGTCCAACATACACAACTATTTAAATATGATTTACATGGTTTATTTATTAATACAAATGTATTAAAGTAGTTTTATTTATCAATATATAAATGTTTGTTTTAGAACTAGATCTATATATGTTATAAAATGTAAAAATATACATTAAATAAACTTTGAAAAAATAAAAAATTGAAAAACATGTTACATATCTCTATTCTATGAAAATATGTAAATAATAGTACACTTTGAAAAAATAAAGAAAAATTAAAAAAGTGTTACATATCTTTATTCTATGAGAATATGCAAATATTAATGTTATTTATTACAAATATACAACCAACTACTATGCAAATTATCTTTCTAACCATCAACAACACTACAAAAGTTACATGAACTATGCCTATTGCATAGAAATGCATTCTAATAAAGGAATTTAACATTAAAATTGTTAAATTAAATATCCCCACTCCACTGTAATCCATTTTGGAGAAAGAATGCACACTAAAGGGGTGACATTTACTATTCCCACTCCAATCTAAACCAATTTGGGTAAGGTGTTAGGCACTAAAGTGGTGACAATTATTATCCCACCTCCAATCTAAACCATTTTGAGGAAGGCTTTGGATACTAAAAATGTTTATATACACAATCAAGACTCTATACTCACACATAGGGGCTGATTACGATGTCGGTCGGAAAGCCTCTGAACGCTAGTGGGATACTTTCCAACTTCGGTCGGAGGCTTTCTGACTGACACGGTTGGTTTGAGGTCCTACCGCTGAATTACGATGTCGGCAGTCGGAGCGTAAACAGGCCGATCATTCCGACATGGATCCGACCGGCTCTCGGAGTCCTCCGGCTGGTTGGGCCTGCACTTTAATCTCCTATGGATGGCGTTTCTGCCATCAGGATTACGATGTTGTATTCCGACAGCCTTTCCGTGCCGGCCTTTCTGACACGGAAAGGCAGTCAAAAAGCGACTTTGGGGGCCCCTAACAGGGCCCCCTTGCCTCGACGGCCTACGGTTGGTGGCCAAGGGGGTGCCTAGGGTTCCCCCCTGTAAATCCCTGTACTGTGTGGCAAGCACCATGGGTGCCTGCCACAGGGTGAAGGGTTTTACACACACTCCCTTTTCTTTTTGGGAGCCTGTATTACGGGCGGTTTTTGGCTGTAGCACAAGCTCCCATAGAGAAATGGGAGCGGACAGTGCTTAGTTGCATTGTAATCAGGCGGTCACAACCGTCGACCGGAGGTCGGTCGGTCCAGAGACTGCGACGGTGTCGGTCAGAGGCAATTCCGACCGACATCGTAATCGGCCCCATGGTTCTTTATATATAAAATAAAATAAAAAGTACTTAGAAGACACAGTATCCCAAACTAAAAACTTATATATTTAAAATTAAACATTAACATATAAAATAACATGTTAATTGCTATTTAAAAATAATGTATTTTTATAATTATTTATTAATATTCCAAAATTTGGAAATATAACACAAAAAGAAATACATAATCCACATTTAAAAATCATTGAATATATAAAAACAAATTTTCTGATTATATAATAAATATAAATTATATAATATTTAAATTAGGAAATATTAGAGTATTTACTCCCAACAGCAGAAGATATTCCAATAATAGTAATAATAAAAATGTCATTCATTTTTTTATTAAAAGTTAAATAAATAAACCTATGACATGTAAATATAAAGATAAATGTTAATTAATACATCATGAATAATACATATTTATTCTATTTTCATTATTTAATTAGACATATTTTGGAATATTTTAAGTATATTTAAAAAATTAAAAAATATTTTATTTTATTAACAATGACATTAAAAGCGTTCCATGTATGTGGGTAAAACAATATCTGACCATAGTGCACTGGAAAAGACATTTGAATGGGGTCGAGTTCCTTCTCCAGTGCCCACTTGGCGGCTGAGTCCGCAGCACTTAGAGGACGCGGTGTTTAGGGATACACTGTCTAACACAATAACACATTACTTTATAGAAAATTCGGGGACGGCACGGAGCACTGCCACTAATTGGGAAGCATTTAAAGTGATGGTTAGGGGCGCAGCCATAAATGCCATTACTGGAGCTCGACACCAGATTAATAAAGAATTATGCCAAGTAGAAGACCAGTTGAGTACACTAGAGGCGCGGGTGGCATCAGATCCAACGGAAATGCAGGCATTACAAGAAGCCCGAATAAAATATGCGGAACTATTAGAAGACTTAAGAATTATCGACTATCGGTCATATATACAAAAAATACATTTTGAAGCGGACCGTCCAGGGGCTCTGTTGGCACGCATCATTAGAGACGATCCCCCTCATACACCAATCGTAGAAATAACCACTTCACATGGCGCGCGTGTTACTTCGCAGGCGGAAATAAATGACACTTATTATCGCCATTACCAGGCTCTGTACAGAGCCTCGCCCCGTGCAGACTCCCTTGAACTGCATTCCTTCTTGGGTAAAGCACAGTTACCCCGAATTACTGATGAAGCCAGTGAAGTACTTGCTAGCCCCATATCAATACATGAAATACTTGCAGCTATAAAGAGTCTTCCCAGAAACAAAACTCCTGGTTTAGATGGACTTCCAGCGGAGTTCTATGCCACATATGCACAGCAACTGTCCCCACATCTCAAAAGCTTATACGAGGCAATTTATGCCACAGGCATGTTACCGCCTTCAACAGCACAGGCACTGATTACTTCCCTTCCAAAATCAGATCGTGACCCTTCAACACTGAATGCATACCGACCACTATCACTATTGAATTCTGAATATAAGATACTTAGCAAAATGTTGGCAACCGGGCTGAAACCTCTTCTGAACGACCTAATACATATTGATCAATGCAGGTTTATACCTGCACGTAATACTTCTCTTGATATACGAAGGCTATGCTCTATATTATTCTACTGCTCCGGCAAATTAGCGGGCGCTGGGTGTATGTCATTAGACATCACTCAAGCATTTGATACGCTGAGATGGGAATATATGTTATCTACATTGCAGAAATTCGGGATCCCCCAAGACTACATTAAATGGGTACAGGTGCTATATCATCTCCCTACCGCTAGATTGCGTACAGGGCGACATATTTCTGAACCTTTGGAAATACAGAGAGGAACAAGACAGGGTTGTCCTCTTTCACCCATGTTATTTGCGCTAGCAATGGAACCTATAGCCTGAATGATTTGGTCGGATGCGGTTGACTGGGGTATCTCAATGTCTAACACACTTCATTCCATTTCATTATATGCCGATGACATTATACTATATGTCCGCAACTTGCGGGAGAACGTGCAGTCTGTTGCGCGAACATTCAGACAGTTTGAGAGCGTAGCGGGCTTGGCGATAAATTATGGAAAATTCTGTGCATTCTTTTTTAATGATGTGATAGACGTTTTAGAGATCCCCTTCGGCACCCAACATATACGAGTGGCAAAATCTACTTTTCGATACTTGGGGATACAGGTGTACCGCACTGCACATGATCTTATTGATGGTAATCTTCTGAAGGCGATCGCATCTCTGAGATCACAGGTAGCATTCTGGACTTCCCTGCCCATATCGGTTGCAGAAAGGCTTGTGATCTCCAAGATGGTGGTGCTGCCGCGACTGCTATATCTATTTCCTAATCTGCCAGTGAGGTTTCCGACCGCTATTTTTCAGACTCTCAATACATTATTGAGCAGTTTAATTTGGGGAGCGGGGAGGCGACGGTTGAGTCTTAAAAAATTGCAACACCCGTCGAATGCAGGTGATGTCGGGGCCCCTGACTTATATGCCTATTGTTTGGCTGCTCAGCTTCAGTAGCTATCTTATTGGCTAGTGGGCCGAAATTTAGGGGAAATTGCATTTACATCTCAAATGCTGGCACAGGGCAAATTACACTGATTGCTGTGCTCGAATGCGGATCCATCTCCCACATCTAATGTATTGCTCAGGACAGCTCTGGATTACTGGAGAAAAGCCCTCCGATATACGGCAGCTGTCTCTGCATACGCATCCAATATTCCGCTATGGGGCATACCCACGAACATGGGAACGTTAACAACCCGGCAGTTGAATCCTTGGGTACAATCTGGAGTGAACACAGTGGGTGACTTGTTTGGCGGTGGGACATTACTTTCACATACTGATTTTGTTAATGAACGGGGAGTACCAGAAACACTGTTTCTGACGCATGCTAGTTTGACCGCTTATGTAAAGAAAAAATGGTCCCCCCAGGGAACAGAGCCTACTAAAAATGAACTTGTTTACCTGATGTACCTAATGGGAACAGGTAGTCATCTTACACGCTGGTTCTATCGTGGATTGCGGGCACATCAACCGTCCCCTCTGGCTACTATGCGGGATAAATGGGAGCGAGACCTTGCCCGACCATTGTCAGACTGGGAATGGAAGACCATATTAGAATATCCAAAACATGTGTCCCATAATACCCAATTCAAATGTATTCAATATATGATTACCCAACGAGCCTACCTAACACCACACACTATTAACACTATATACACAGGCGCAAACGCTATATGTCCCAGATGCTCCGATCACGATGCAGATCTTCTACACGTGCTCTGGACGAGTAGTAAATTGCGTGGGTATTGGGAAGAGATTGCACAAAACACTAAAAGATACAATAGGCGACATGGGACCTCAATCAATAGAAGTTTATATTTTAGGAATGTACAAAAGACGAAAGGGCAGCGAAGTTAAAGCTAAGTTTCCGGACCTGGCCTTGTTGTTGGCCAAACGAGGCATAACCAGGAGGTGGAAGTCGCTGATTGCACAATACTTTCCTGACTTGGAGGGAAGAGATAACTAAATAGGGACTTGCGGAAAGCGTGGCTCTCCGAGCTGAAGAAAAAAGGGTTTTACGGAAAAATCCAATAGCCATGAGCTGGGACCCTATACTGGAGTCTTTTAGGGAAGCCGAGATCTCTATCTCCGGAAATGCATAACATGAATCCGATAAGCATTAAATTATATAGAAGATATGCACATATCAGAATTGTTTATAATGTATTGGTTGGGAGGTTCCTATTGAGGTAAACTTCAAAGCTCCGATACTGTCTGTCAGATTTATTCCATAGGTATGGTAGAGATATCTTGCCTCACTTATCCCTCTTTCATCATTTCTTCATTATGTTAGCTACAGATAACGTCAGCAAAGGGGGTGGGGGGAATGGTTTATAGTTTTTTTTCTTGTTTAGTTACTTAGAAAATGCATTTTCCACAACGTAATTTTGCTGCGGTTTAAGCGGGATTGGAAAAAAAAGGTTTCAGCAAAAAGGCAAACAGAATTATTTGCATGATGGTTTGGGCTATTTGCTTTGTAATACTGATGCAGATGACTACATTGTTTCACCTATGCGATTCTTTGTCTGAAAACGCTGAATAACTGTATTATTTGATAACATGTGGAAAATTATTAAAATTTGTTTAAAAAAAAACCAATGACATTAGAATGCCAACATCTAAACAAAACATAAAAATATTATAAAATGTCAGAAAAATATGAAATAATAAGACATTTGTTAAATTAAAAATATGTAAGTAAACTAAATTTACAACATTATTACATTAAATTTAAATTGAATGCATTTTATTTTTTCCAAATTCTCCAGAACTATAATAATTATTTTAAACGTATATGATGAAGTACCATTTTTAAAATGTAATATCATTTATCAATACAGCAAAAATAATAATGAAGTATTTTATTAAAGAGTAATAATAAAATTATTAGGTTTTCAGTATTCATTTGCATATCATTAAAAGAATTAACATTACATTTAATGGTATTCACTTTTTACATTTTCCCTACCTTTTATCTCCTAATAAACCCAGCATCCCCCTACTAAAAATTACACATATACATTATTTTTTCACAATAATACAACTAAAAATAAGCATTTCAAAAAAGTAAAAATAAATAAATGATCTTACTAAACACACAAATAAAAAAAGTAATAAACACATAAAATCAAACACACTACAGTGAAATACATATAAAATAGCACTTACAAATGATATTATACACAATATTTTGCAAAACGATATTTTTTACAATGATATTAAAAACAACACTTACATTCTTACCTTTGATATTTCTGTCAATGATATGTTTGACATCCTGATATTCCTGACATTATATTTTTGTAGCACAATATTTTTATTGAATATTTTGTTCAAACACCCTGATTTTCCTGCTTCTTCTACACCAACAGACTTGCAAAAGTTTTTCTCACAAGTGTTCGATGGTGCTGGTAACTCTTAAGAATTTTGTACATGAGTGCATACCTCTTCTCACAACTACTCTGGGGCCGATTCCGATCTCGGCCGGTAGGGCTCCGAATCGGATTCGGCTTTACCGGATCCGATTCGGAGCCCTGTTTCCCGACCGAACCGTACGCGGGTCCGGCCGAGCGAGTACGATGCGAATTCGCCGACCGACTCGTCCGGGCGTCCCGACCGCTCCGACCGACTCGCTCCCGGCTCGAACCGCTCCGACCGACTCGCTCGGACTCGACTCGCACCGCGCAATGGAGACGTTCCCCGGCCGGGTAAGGTACGATGCGCGCCGCGAGCAGTCCGACCGAGCCGCGCACTCCGGCTCGAAAGAGCTGTCGGAGCCGTACTTTGGGGGTCCGTGTCGGACTCCCTGTATGCGTAGCCGCGCGAGTCGCACACAGGGGGGACCCATGGGTCCCCCTACCTGTGCGTGTACGGCGCGAACCGCTTCGCCGCGCACCCGCTGTAGGGGGCGCACTTGTCCGACTCGCACCCATTGAGTCAATGGGAGCCCGCGTACGCGTTGTACGACCGGCTCCCATTGACTTCAATGGGAGTCCGACCGACTCGAGTCCGATAACATACGGACGCATCGTACTCGTTCGGTCGGACTGCACGGGTCCGATTCGGTCGGAAATCTCTCCGGATCTGGCTCGGTCGGAGAAATTTCCGGCCCGAATCGGAATCGACCCCTCTGTGTTGCAAGGGTAACTAGTAACCAGTTTGTATTCAAGTGTGTACCTTGCTTTGCTTTTCCTTGCAAGCAGTTCAACACAAAGTACATTCACTTGCAAAATTCTTGTGAAAGTCCTTGTTATTTAAAAAAAAAACTCTTCTGAAATTTTACATCTTTGAATATTTTCCAAAGTTTTGCAAGAAATAGCTAAAGTTTGAGAAATATAAACTTTGCACCTTTGCACATGACAACAGAGACTTTGAGTGATCTTCTCACATGAATAGATCCTTCATGGCAAAACAAAACTTTAAAAAGTATTCAACAAACTCCTAATGATCTGAGAGAAAGTAGATTGAAACCTCGTTACAGAGAGGGGTTCTCCTGTTTCCAAGAATGGTATGGTCAGGAGGCTCTTTTGCAGGCCACAGCCCCAGTGAGGAAGCCAGTCTGCTTGGCGGTGGCATTGATTGCTACCAATGCATGATCCCACGCTTTCTGGCCACCCTCTACTTCAAATGGCTACTCTGTCACCATTTACAAAGTTAGGCAGTCGGGATGTGGTTAGTCTGTGAGATGTAGAAGTATCCTAAGAGAAGGTGTAGGTAGTTCAGCTTACCACCTATCCCAATATTGGTGTACATATCATTCATTCACCAATAGAAGCTATTCAGACCATTGATTTCCCTACAACTAAGTAGGGCAATGTTAAAACTGTCCATACCTCCCACACAAGAAACCAACTAATTCTTTGTGGATGAGCGCATCCTGCATCTTCCAGTTCCCTACGATTGATCCTGAGGCAGAAAATGGTAGAAAGGGAGGCGGGACAACCACATCACACATTCAATCCACCATTCTCTTCTATAGGATGTCTCTGGGTAGGACATGTATTACCAAGCAGTAAATCTAAAAAAATAGGGATTTACATGCTATATTTCCCATGGAGTACCAGTAGGTGCAGAGAAATGCAGCCAGGAGAGTCTGGGAGCATTTGGCAGTTCCTTTAAGGCTGTGAGCTAGCGGGTCGGGCATTACTTTGTGTGGGTTGGGCAAGATTGTGTGGGCTTAAAGCAGGATATGGTGTGGGTGAGATGGATGGCTGCTGAGGGGTATCAGTTCTCCTATTACCCTGAGCTATCCCTCCTTTTTATTTTCAAACAACTGGAAGAAATGCGTTGTGCATAGGTGCCCAGAGGTTTAAATACACTAGGGCCCAATTCCAATCACGTTCAGAAAGCATACAGACGGACTTGGTTCCGGAATGCTTTCCGTATGACTTGGATGAGGGAATCCGACCGAATGAGTATGATGCATCCATATGCATCCGGATACGATTCAGCGGACTCCCATCGACTTCAATGGGAGCCTGTGTTCTGAACGAGAACACAGACTCCCATTGAAGAAAGGGGTGGCTGGGGAAAATCGTGCACCCTGTGGCGGGGCCATGGGTACCCCTACCGGCCCGATTCGGAGGGCCCCTGGTGAAGGGGGGCCTGCTACGGGCCCCCAAAGACCGATTCCGGCAGCCGTTTTGTTCCGGGCAAACCGAATCGGAAAGGCTGTCCGAATCGGTCATCGTACTCGCTCGTTCGGAAACCAAGTCCATAGAGCTGTACGAATCGGCTCCGGAAAGGCTCTACCTCTCCAATTGCCTTTCGGAACGGATTCGGTCAACCCTAACGGTTTCCAGGCATCGTAGTTGGTCATTCAGAACTGGGAACGAGTCGGTCGGAAACAGGGGCTCCAGATTGGATTCGTCAAACTCAAATCCGATTCGGAGCCATTCTGACCGAGATCAGAATCAACCTCAAAGTTGTGAGCCATGAAGCTTTACAGCTTCTTACATCTTTAACAATTATGTCTTGGATCATTGCCTATATAATAAAATAATTGCTACTGGTGGATTTAAGGGTCGGGATTAGCATGAATAGCTAGTGCAAGGGTATCACATTCAAAAGTTATTTTTTTTACATTAAAGTAATTAAAATTAATTAAATTAAAAAGAGTTAGGGTTCGGGTATGGATTATGCATAGCACTCGGCCTACAGTAAGGGGTCTTTAAATTTCAAAATACAATAATCAAACTAAAGTATTTTAGATTAAAGGAAGTACATTTAATGTAATTAAAAAAATGAAAAATGTACAAGGTTTAGGGGTCAGCATTAGGATTAGGGTATGGGCACCCAATTGTCTAAATATATATTTGGATTAATTGAATTGTATTTGCATATTTAAAGACATACCATTTTTTAGGATTACAGTTTGGGGTAAGAATTAGCATTAAAGCCAGGGTCACTTATTAGTTTAATTTAATGTAGTTTTGAAAACAATATATTATGTTTATTGTGAAGTGGCAGTATTAGAGTTCATGCGAGAAAATATATTTCAACCCTACCTTCCCCTAGTAGGTTGTAAAGCCTACACTTGCCACTTGTATTGTCTTCTATTATGCAGTAATCTTTAGTGGCCCTTAAGTCTATACCTGTGAAATTATAATATCCTATGTAAAATAAATAAATGCAATTATAAAAACGTCTGCCATAAATAATTCTTTTCTCTGTATCTCATCTTGCTTTCCTTTTTAGTTTATCTTAAGTGTTTTAATACCATTCATGATCACACAACAAGAAATCATGGGATATCAATCTCCTATTTCAGATTCTTGTAAGGTCTCCCATCTCAGATGCTTGTAGAGAGAACAAACATCAGTTTTACTAGGCAACCAAGACAATTTCAATACATGCAATCAGGGATCTGTGAAAAAGGGAATTGAAAGCAAATGGAAATGCATTAAGGTAGTGAGTGTCGTAGTCCTGCATGTGCTTCATTACCAATGATTTCAAATGTTGAACTTAAATTCCTGGCAAGTTATTTAAGCAGCTATGTAATTTGAAATGGACAAATACAGAAATAAACCTGCCTCTTCCTATACTCTTTCCTCTTAATTTCTTCTGCCCATCATTGGATGCTACATGAAAAAGGCAGTAGAGCAGCTGACAAGACCTATTTTATGATGTCCAACCTTTCTAAGAAATTACCAGAAGAAGGACCCATTGGTCACATCTTCCAGTTAGAGATGCATGAGTAAAATAAAAATATCTTCGCAAAATTGGTGGTAAATGCAAGATTCTGCGTGTGTGGCAGATCAAGAGGTTTGGGCAAAATATATGAGGCAAGATGATCACACACACCCTGATCCAGCTGCTCTAGAAGGCTCAGCAATTCATTTTAGCCTTTCGTTAGAGACCCAGCCAACCATGGGTCAACACTAGCAGAATCATGGGTCTTGGAGAAGTCTAACAGACAGATCATTAGCAACTCAACTACTAGAATTTGTCAAGTTGGAACAGCTGATGTTATATTAATAACTTAGTTTTACACAAATTAATCTACAGCAAACAGCATGGAATGACTGTGTATGACTGCTATAATTCATAAAAAACATAACTTTTACTATGGAGCTAATCCTTGCCCAGATACTTCCACTCTAAATGAAGGTGGAATGGAGGCATGGAAAAACCAATATTTCTGATAGGCCAGAATCTATTTCCCAAAACTCTGGCAAGCAAAGGAAAGCTTTTTCACATGTGTGTTAGATACTTCACCCTCCTGCATGCCCCCACTAAATGAGCTGATTCTCAATGAGAAAAAGGTCTGGGCAGTCTCACCAAAGAGGTGGCCTCCTCACAGGCACTAGAATCTGCCTAGTCCTGCACTTTAAAGCTATGATCAAAATAATCTCTAACAACATCTAGGTTTAATTATTGCCTCGCATAAAATCTATCAAACTTGGCTAGAAACCCAAACCAGGTGCCTAGTTAATGACTTAGATAGCAGTTAAACCAGTTATCTTAAGACACATACAAAACATAAGTAGAATTTGCTATTTCGACCACTGAAGCACCTAATCCGTGGAAGTAGCTGAAGCTCAGGTCAAGCTTTGTATGAGGTGCTAAATCATTCCAGTCGGAGTCAGTTCTAGTATGCTTTAGACAAGCTGTCGCTAAACGTAGTATCAACCCTTTCACCCGAAAATTAACACAACCCCTACACCAGTTCCAAATGGGTTGGTTTATTTCAGTGCAGACCTTTGGAAAAGGTTATGATTCTGGGACTAAAATAATTTTAGACAAAGCAATCTTCTGGAGAGTCATGAAGCAGGTCTTCGCCCAAAACAAGCCAAGGAAGTCCTGATTCTAAATTTGGAGATAAACTCTGATCCCGAACAAAACTGGATAAAAGCAGCCATGGCCCCAGTGAAATTATACTTACCAGCAGATTTTAACACTATCGTATTTTACATTTTAATCAGTGTATGAGTGATGCCAGAATAAAAGAAAAAGCTTTTACCTGTCTATTATCAATTTTCCCAAATCATGTTAGTTGTAGAGAACTCATACTAGTTTCAGAGGGCTACTACTGCAGCTGGTGTCATCACTTGAGTAAATCTTAACAACTTTACAGCACCGCACATTTCGTACACGCCAACATGCATTTGCTCCAATATTGAGACGCTAATTACAGCTCTCTCCTGTTCGATTGATAGATAAATGTACTACTGTTGCTGGTTAGTGATAACAGGAAAGGGTGTCACTGTCTCACTTTATACAGGCTAAGTTGACCTGAATCCTTTTATAAAAATCTGATCATGCTACAGTGCTCACTAATTAGCAGGGATAATAGTTCATGCTCCGTTATGTACGGTAATGAAAAAACAAAGTGCCCCCACTTTGTCTATTTAGCACTGTACTAGTTAAACAGAGGCAAGCAAGTCTTAATACATAGTATGACATTTGGCACATAACGGTTATGAAGAATTACATTCCATGCTACATGGTTTGAGTATAAACCATTCTAATGGTCAACTAACTATGTTCACATAAACTAGTATTTGTATTCAGCAGCGGCTGGGGCAGGTAAGTACAGTGGGTCGGGCGGGGCGGGGGTGATGTCGACAGACGACGGAATAGGATTTATGTATTCAATTTTCTCTATTCCGTTGTCTATCGACATCCCCCCCCCCGCCCCACTGGGCTTACCTGCACCGGCCTCTGCTGTTTGTATTGAGAGTCTCTTGACTATTATACATACATATTTTATCCACAGATGAGTTCTTCTGCAAGACATTGACAGAGAGTCAATATGAACCGACCTGATTGTCAATGTTGTGTGAACATCACAAGGATTGTTGTTTCTTTCCAATGTACAAGGAGACCTAAACCCTCCTGGTGGAAATCAAATCACATCACAATTCAAGAGCAGAGAGTCACTATTTGTACTGTTCTCCTAACATGAGTGCTCCCAAAGTTGTGTCCCTGTTCACTCTCGCAGGCCATGTCACCTCTAAACCACATTTCTCTAAGAATGTTTTTCTGGCCATTTTGCTACATCATGACATTTGAGAAAACATAACAATTACCTGGTAGTGAATCTTACCAGGCGTCCTACAGCCCTTGCTTTATATCTGAAAACATGAACAAGCTTTACTCAAGCTTTATCTGATACTTAGGGGTCCATTAGGATGTCGGGCGGGGGCACCACCGCGGTGCTGGCGGTGCGGAAAAATGCATTTTTCCGCCCGCGAGCAGCGGTACTCACGTCCGCCATATTAGAATGGCCAAACATAGACCATTTCCCGTCCGCCGCCGTGCGACACGAACCGCCATCAAAGTGCGCCCGCAAGCGCGGCGGTGGGAGCCAATAGAGACACACCACCGTGCGGAATGACGTCCGCTCCGGTCCACAAATTAGGATGCTCCAAACAACCAGTCGCACCGCAGAGGAGAAACCGGCCAATCCTACACGGCGGAACCTCGACAGCGGAGCGCGAAACCAGAGACCCGGCCCACAGCGCCCGGACACGACCGCCATGGACCCAGCACTCCACGTTTTCCCGGTGCTGGACCTGATACATCACCAGCAAATAATGGACCGTCGCGGACGCCGCCGCAGTTACGCAATAACACAACCCCACACACAACCACAAAACACAAACCATGGACTGGCACAGGGTCCCTAACCACATCAGATACCCTGGTGGGGATAGGAACACATCCCCAAGTGCACACACACATGACCCACCTGCCACCAATACACCCCTCCGCATCCAGGTCACACATCGACCGCGATCGTGCGGCAATGTCACGGCCACGTCACTGCAGCGGTGAAGACAAGGGAATACATGCGCACAATGCAGAAGGCTGGGCCAGCGCCAGGCATGGGCAGGGCACAAAGACTACAGGGCCACTACTCCACCCTCACAAACTAGCCCCCCACTGAAGGGACATGCCATGTGCCACACCTGTGCACCCCCATGCACAACAACAAGCCAGGTGACACCACACCCTGCACCACACACAAAACAAATAGGGACACAGCCACAGCAGGAGTGGCTGCACAGGAACACACAGCACAGAAGCACAGGGCCAGGGCTACACACACACACCACAACACCACCACACCAATGGCAAGTAAACTCAGTACAAGCATCAAATGGACACACACACATACAAGGAACAAACATCTCACTGGACACACAGCCTGCCAAGTCACACACACATACCCCACACTGACACACAGACACATACACACACCACATGCCACCAGCAATGGAGCACACAAAACATGAAACCCAAAGTGAGGTGCACACAAATGGAAGGCCAAGGAGACAACCACCAAGCATGTGTACAGCACATGCAAGACAAGGAACATAGAACAACACCCCCAGCCCACCTAATCACACATTGCTTGCATAGTTATTGAAGTCAAACCACAGACAGCGCAAGGCAACACATGTAGAGGCACAAGGATGAAATGAAGGCCCTGAAGTCAAACTGTGAACAGCCACACATATGTATACAAATACTTCACAGGAATACTCCAGCAGCACAACACACAGGGCCCATTGACACACTCCATGACTGTCAAACACTAGTAGGAATCCACACACATACCCCGCCTCACATCTGCAGCACACAACACCAGTGTCAAACAAACAGAAGGGTGGCAATAATGTCCAGGCAATACACAGACAAACAGTCACACTCCCTGGGGGTAGCCACAAACATCACACACACACAGGGATGCCAGAACCAATGTCTGCACAAAAACAACAGACAAACACATAACCCAACAGACTCACACACAGAACCACAACAAGAACAGACATGCCCTGTGCAGCAAAAATGTGGAAAGGCAATGGGAGCACAGACACAACAGGAGTGCACAACCCCATCAGTCAGGAACAATGCACACACAACATACCACAACACAGACAAGAAGTGTACCATCACAGATAAACACAGCCACAGCAAACAAACAACAGATGCACAGCCAAAAATAGAACACATAGCAAACACAGCAGGACATAAGTGGATGCATACTAGCCAATGACAAGGCAACATACCCCCACAGCACTGCATGCACAACAAGCAGTGTCTGCACAACAAGCATACCAGCCACACACAGAAATGAGTGACACAACATGAACCCACACAACACCAATCAGCACAGCACAAAGACAACATCACACACAGGAAGTGAAGCAGTACCACAGCAAACACACATATATGCAACACAACACCAACAGATGCACAAGTCTGGCACAGAAAGGTGGAAACAACTTGACCAGGGGACTGGGCAGCACACACAGTTGAAGTGCATATGAGCAAACATGATTGACAAACAGCCCAAGAACATCACACCGAACCCATTGGGGAAATGTCCTGAGTGGCACATTGCCACTGTCCAAAGAACTGCACCACAAAGCACAGTGTAACATATCAAGTGATGGGGAGGCACACACACATGTAAAACAAGGGGACAGCAGACATCCCAGTGAAGTGCCATGGCAGGAGTGTACCATACACAAATAGAGGGAGTGCAGACTCACAATGGGTAGGCATCACAAGCACAGATAGGGGATGGCAAGACACCACACACAACATCACATACTGGAGGCAAACAGGCACAATGTGACAGCAATGCATGAGAAAACACAACCACAATGGCAGTGTGGATCAGCAGGCCTGCACTGTCTCTACAAACAGTAACATGACAGATGGATGAACAACAAAACACAACACTGACTTGACAGACACACACACTGCATACTCACAAGTGACAGAAATAACAAGTAGGAGTCAGCCACAACTGCATGGACACACAAACACACTGCACACTGCACAACATACAACTCACACATGTGCATACAAACACATCCACAGGGAGAAACAATCCAAACAACAGGCACACACATCCTGGGTGAAACATGTGTGTAGTTGACAATGCAGGAGCACACACATATCAACACTCCAGACAAAGTCAAGACCTTCACACTGCACACTTCTTGACCATCCAAGAGCACACATTGAAAGAAACCCATGGGATTAGGATGACTGCCCATCACAAGATGACCACACACATACACTACTGGGCACACAAAATAAGAACACACATACATGATGAGCCTGGCCAGCATGCCTGCAATCCTCTGGACAGAATCCCATTCTGAGCTGGCAGTGCACCACAACTTGACATGTGTACAACACAGCCAACATGAACAAACAATGACAACTGCATCACACCTCAAATCTAATACATTGCCCACACAAGTATCAGGGTCAGGAAAAACTGAAGTCCCTCACCCCTGCAAAAAATAGAGTAAGTGAGTAAACAAATTGGCAAGGTTGAAGTGGCACACACAGCATGTGGCACAGTAAACCATATACACACAGCAAAAGAACTTTATTCAGTAAGGACACTGACAAAACAGACAACAGGATCAACTGTCTTTATTCACAAATTGCACAGATAGGCAACAAGAGTAGATAATAGCAAGGCACAAAATGCAGGGCATGTCCATGAGAAGCTGCACAGGCAGGGGCAAAACAGCAAGGCCAGTGGCCAGTCCAAGGTGCAGAGCATGTCCATGAGAAGCTGCACAGGCAGGGGCAAAACAGCAAGGCCAGTGGGCAGGACAAAGTGCAGAGTGAGTCCATGAGAAGCTGCACAGGCAGGGGCAAAACAGCAAGGCCAGTGGCCAGTCCAAGGTGCAGAGCATGTCCATGAGAAGCTGCACAGGCAGGGGCAAAACAGCAAGGCCAGTGGCCAGTCCAAGGTGCAGAGCATGTCCATGAGAAGCTGCACAGGCAGGGGCCACACAGCAGTGAACGGCAAGGCCAGTGGGCAGGACAAAGTGCAGAGTGAGTCCATGAGAAGCTGCACAGGCAGGGGCCACACAGCAGTGAATGGCAAGGCCAGTGGGCAGGACAAAGTGCAGAGTGAGTCCATGAGAAGCTGCACAGGCAGGGGCCACACAGCAGTGAACGGCAAGGCCAGTGGGCAGGACAAAGTGCAGAGTGAGTCCATGAGAAGCTGCACAGGCAGGGGCCACACAGCAGTGAACGGCAAGGCCAGTGGGCAGGACAAAGTGCAGAGTGAGTCCATGAGAAGCTGCACAGGCAGGGGGCACACAGCAGTGAACGGCAAGGCCAGTGGGCAGGACAAAGTGCAGAGTGAGTCCATGAGAAGCTGCACAGGCAGGGGCCACACAGCAGTGAACGGCAAGGCCAGTGGGCAGGACAAAATGCAGAGTGAGTCCATGAGAAGCTGCACAGGCAGGGGCCACACAGCAGTGAACGGCAAGGCCAGTGGGCAGGACAAAGTGCAGAGTGAGTCCATGAGAAGCTGCACAGGCAGGGGGCACACAGCAGTGAACGGCAAGGCCAGTGGGCAGGACAAAGTGCAGAGTGAGTTCATGAGAAGCTGCACAGGGAATGTCTGCAACTGTACCCTAACCATGGTCAGCAACACAGTCTGGGGTGTGACGATGTGCAGCACAGGCCACGCTGTGTGAGAGACAGGCGTGTGAGGTCGACCAACACTCAGACTTGGCTGTCAGTCGTACTGGGAGCTGGCTGTGTGTCGGGCCCAGTTGGAGCACTTGACTGGGGAGAGGGAGGCACAGCTGAGGTATACCTATCAGTGTTTAGGCAAAACGGAGGGCTGCTTGGACCAGGTGGTGTAGTGGCACGTGGAGGTGGAGTCATGCAGACATGAGACACAGTGTGGATGGGAGATTGTGGAGGGGTGCCTTTCCACTTCTTGGGGAGTCGCAATGGCTTCACTGTCTTGGGAACAATGGGAAGTGGCGTGGACACATCAGGCTCACTCAACACCAAGGCTGCAGCAGGTGCAGACGCTGGCCCTCCCTCTGGTGACGTGCTTGAACCTGCGCAACGCTTTGCATGGCCCTGGCTTTGCCCCTCCATCCCCTGCCTACCAGGTGGTCCCCCCACAGTGCCCTCCATTCCCTGCTTCACTGGGCTTGCTATGGGAGTGGAGGTAGTGGGTGAATCGGACTTGCAGCCCTTCTTATGCCTACCCTTGGCACTCACCATCTTCTCAGTGGGCATGGAAATTGTATGTTTGGTTTTGGGAGACGCTTTCGGGACAGGAGAGTCCTTGGCTGGGGATGTCCCTGAGGCACGTGACCCTGACGCCTGCTTCTTGGCTCTTTGTCCCCTGCCTGGTGTTGCCTGATGGGCTCTTCTCTGTGTGCACTGGGGTGGCTTTGGTCATCTGTGGGGATGGTGTCTGCGGCCTGGACCGCTTGGGCTTCTGTTGCTGCTGTGTGCTACGTGTGCCGTATCGTGACTTAGAGGTCTGTGGAGCGTGGTCACTGTCGTCCGACGTGGCCACTGGCATGGGTGTGGACAAAGGGACTTTCGCTGGACTCCCAGATTGTGCCAGTTGAAGGGCTGATGTCACTGCAGTGGACAATGACTGGACAGTCCGGTGCAGCCCACCCACGTCTGAATGTATGCCCTCAATGAATGCAACCACCTGAGCCAATTTACTGTCGTGGTCAATGCATTGAGGAGAGCTGTCTGGCCTACACACAGCTGGCGCAAAAGGTCCACAGACTCAGCACTGATGGCAGCAGGGGGGACCGGGGCAGGAGCTGCGGTGCCGGGGGTGAAGGACACCCTTCCCCTCTTAGCGGTGCGAACACGGGCAGCACCAGAGGAAGTGGCTGGGAGGGTGGGCACTGCACGCTGTGTGGTGAAAGATGATGCAGAGTCCCCGTTCCCTGTGCCCGCCAACATGTCTGCGTCACCGCTGGCATCAGATGACGTAGTACTTTGCGTCTCGGGCTGTGATTCCTCCAGCAGACTCCTGTCCCCCTCTGAGGTGCTGGTCACATCTGTCTCACAGGGCTCCTCTGCAGCTGTTGTGCTAGTTTCCCCACCACTGGTGTCCGTCCCATGTTCCTCCGTGACCACGGGAGATGCTGCATGAGAGACAGAGATGTAGGGTCAGTGCAGTGGCAGCAACAGAACAAACATATGCATTACAGACAACCATTAAGATGTCTAGATCTACATGTTGCACGCCACCCTGTGCAATTACATCGTTCGAACCCACCTCTGTCATCACAACAGTGCGTGTGCACTATCAAACCAGGACAAAGTGAGCAATGTGATGACCACACAGCACAACATCATGCATGTGGCTCCGTTACAAAAGCAACACAGATAGCTCATACCTGTCTCACACCACCCACAATGCCATTTAAATGCCCCATACCCGTTTCCCAGTGTTAAGTACATGTAGGACACATGCATGACATCTGCAACCCAGCACCGGCACAAGCTGACACTCACAGGCCACTGCATCACACTGCCAACATCACATCGGCCAGCGCTGGCACATGCTGTGCACACATGCAGCCACACACAGCCATAGTCACCCTTCCCAATACACTCACCCCTAATTGCCTGCTGATGCTCCTTCAATCGTGCATCCAGCTCAGGGTGAGTCACGGCCAAGATGCGGCACATTAGTGGTGTCATGCTGCGCTGTGCCATCCAGACAGTGCGAGGGATCCGCCCCAGTGTCATCTCCGCAACGTTCTTTGCCAGCCATGAGATGTCATCCCACCTCTTGTGGCAGTGGGTGCGATGTCGGTTTGATACTCCCAGAGCACGCACCTTGTTCGCAATGCCCCTCCACACGGCCTTACGCTGGTGCACCTTGAGCTGCAGGCATGGGAGACAAGAGGGGGCAAACATCAGTGACACAGTGTCATGTGACAAAATCACTCAGGACGGTTGCATGATACAGATCAATCACAAATCCACATATCTCACATGCAGAGACAGAAATGCTTTTCACATGGTACATTTGCATGTGAGAATCACATGTAAATGCATGCATGTATAAGGGGGGAGACAATACTTGCACATCTTATGTACAAGCAGGATGCCAGCACAGAAGACCATGTGTACTCTGCCCACATCTACTAACCATTTTTAGGTAGAGCAAGACATACGTCACAAAACAACATGTGTATGTGGCGAGACCCACTGTGTCCGACAATGCGCATGCGTCAACAAACATGCACTGTGAGTAGCCCACTGTGTCATGTATATCACATTGAGGGACATGATCTCACAAACCCACGTCCTTTCTCACAGTGCCAGTCGTGTGCAATCTACAGGGTTGACCTGGCACATTGATGGGGAGTCAAATTTGAAAATGAACATGTTACACTCTGTACAGTCAGTGATGTGTACTTGTTGGATTGGGCGGTGACTGTGCAGGCCAGGTGGGCTCACACTGAGATGGACAACAGGGAAACGCAAAGACATGCACACTAGCAATGACTGGCCTGAATCCTCCATTACCAACTTGCTGCTTCACTGTATGGCTGACAAGACAAGACATGTCCCTCAAATCTTGATGTGCAGGCAGGGAGACTTGAGGAGTAGGGTACACACCCCTTCACCCAATGGAATGCAAGTTAGTCAATGCATGACACAAACCCACACTCACATGCACATGCTGCATCAGACCGACTACATGTGTGCCCCCCCTGCACTCTGACACCCACTGTGGAAGACTTACCATGACATTTGGGGCACCATATAGCCTTGGGTACTGTGTCCACCAGGACCTCAAGCTCCTCGCCGGTGAAGGGACTGGCACGGATCTTCTCTGTCCTTGACATCACTTTTGGTTAGAGACAGCAGCGGCGCAGCAGCAGGTGAGGGTCTCAGGCAGCAGTCCCTGGAGGCAGCAGCAGGTGAGGGTCTCAGGAAGCAGTCCCTGGAGGCAGCAGCAGGTGAGGGTCTCAGGCAGCAGTCCCTGGAGGCAGCAGCAGGTGAGGGTCTCAGGCAGCAGTCCCTGGAGGCAGCAGCAGGTGAGGGTCTCAGGCAGCAGTCCCTGGAGGCAGCAGCAGGTGAGGGTCTCAGGCAGCAGTCCCTGGAGGCAGCAGCAGGTGAGGGTCTCAGGCAGCAGGCTCTGTGAGCAGTGGAAATTCTGGGCACTCTCCCACACATATATAGCCCCCTGGTGTCGTTCCAGTAGTCCTGGGCTGCTGCAATTGGTCTACCACGTCAGCCTTTTACAAATGCATCCAATGACTGGCACCGCGGTGGTGTAGCACGCCTACCGCTATTTTCAAAATTGCATCGAGCTTCCGCGATCGCGGAGCACATTGGCTGTAATGGCATGGACCATGGCGGTGACACACCGCTGGTGCCAGGCGGTAGTTTCCGCAATTTGGGTGCCATAGACACACATGAGGCACCGCCATTTGGGTAGCGGAGCATACCAACCGCCATTTGGCCATGTCTCTGGGGCTATCAGTACCGCAACTGTGCATTGGGGTGTGTTGCACACACATCGCTGGTGCCAGGCGGTAGTTTCCACAATTTGGGTGCCATAGACACACATGAGGCACCGCCATTTGGGTGGCGGAGCATGCCAACCGCCATTTGGGCATCACTTGTCTCTCAGTACCGCACCTACAGTACACTACACTACACTACACTACAGGACAGTGTTGGTATGGACAATACAATGTGCACACATGTCAATGTGTGGATGTGCATTGTCAATCACAGCATTTTTTTCCACAATTGATGAAGTTTGTTTTAGCATGTCCTCTCATGTTAGATAATGCACACACTCGTCATTGATGCTCAGACTGTGGTCATTGTGTTGTTGAGGTGTGCCAGGTTCAATTGACGCCTGAATGTGTGTCATGTACAGCAGCTAGGTAAGATACCGTGGGGTTGCCTTATCACACATATGCAGGATGACAGACTCCCAGGCGTGCCCATGGGGAATGTGGCCATATCCCAATGTCCATTCACTTTGACCGAGGTGTTGTTTGGGGGACTTGCTGTGTGTAATCTGACAAGTGTGTGATTTGTGTAGTTGAAGGGCTCCCTACATGTCAGCTGGTCTGTGACTCAATTCATATGACATTCTTTGTTGCCGTTGTGTCAGCCATGATGTGAGATGCTGTGCACATCCCATGATGTATTGCATTACAATGTGTCCACTCTCCTCTCAACTAGGAGGAGACCAAATCTGCATCGTCACTTGACAGTGCTGGCAGACATGGAGGATGAGGCGATCATCCGGAAATGCCGTCTGGATAGAGCCACCCTAAAGACCCTTTGTGATTTGTTGGAGCCCCACCTGCAGCCTCGCCGAACATATCCAACAGCTTTCACCCCAACGTATAAGGTGATGGCGGCACTGCATTTTTTGCGACTGGATCATTCCAGAACACGGTGGCCGAGGCAGGTGGGATGTCACAACCCATGTTCAGCATGGTGCTGCGGGATGTTCTGTCCGCCATGATGATCTACAAGGACAGATACATCCATTTCCCCAGGGGGTAGAATTGGCAGCTGTAAAGGGAGATTTCTATCCCCTTGGACACATCCCCCATGTAGTTGGTGCCATTGATTGCACCCATGTTGGGCTAGTGCCACCACAGGTCCGTGAGCACATCTCCAGGAATCGTAAACATTACCACTCCATAAATGTCCAAGTGGTATGCCTGGCAGATATGATCATCTCACACGTGTGTGCAAAATTCCCAGGCTCGGCCCATGACTCATACATCATGCGTAGCAGCATTGTACCCCAGCTGATAGCCAATCTGCTTCCTGAGCATGCATGGATTGTGGGTGAGTATGCCTAGTCATTTGGCGTGCTGTGTGTGTGACCTGCTGTCCTCTGCATCTGCAACATTGCAATGTTTCTTTGTGTGTCACACATAGGTGACTCTGCATATCCCAACCGTCCTTGGTTGCTGAGCCCACTGCGGAAACCCAGGACACCAGCTGATGTCCGCTATAATGATGCGATGCCCATGGGAGGACACGTCGTGTGGTGGAGCGTACCTTTGGACTGCTGAAGTCACGTTTCCGCTGCCTGGACAAGACCGGAGGGGCACTGATGTACTCGCCCAGGAAGGTGTGTCAGATTGTAGTGGCATGCTGCATGCTCCACAACCTAGCCATTCGCAAGGAGATTCCCCTGCTCCTGGATGATGGTGAGCAGCCAAGGCCCCCGCCTGCAAACCAACCCGTGTCCAGTGATGATGACAGTGGAGAGGAGGAAGGTGTTGACCTGCGTCAACAGCTCATCACCCGCTACTTCACTTGAAGGTGGGTGACAATGTACAACGTACCCATTGTCTGATGATGTTGCTGTTGTTGTGAGGGTGTAAGTGAGATTTGTGACAGCAGCCAGTTGTAGACTCAGTGTTTGCTGTCAATGTTGATGGGACAGTTCATTTCTGAACATCTACAGGATGTGTATGTTGGCACTTGTTGCCCATTGTTATGTGTGCATGTGGGTTGTTCTTGTTGTGAAGTGTTGTGTGATGTCTGTGATGCCACACCCAGACTAGTGAATGTTGTTCTGTTGTGTTTTCCTAGGTGCCTTTGACCTCTCCTTGCCTACATACACTCCGTCCCCTGGTACATTGTATTCCAGTCGGAAATTGTACATCCTGGAATAAAGACGGTGCAGGTACAACAACATGTGTGTAAGGATTTGTTTATTTACAAAGGTGACATGTGAGGGGGGGTACATTGACAGTGAGGTGATTAGTGGAGCAGTGAGTTGACATTCATGGTAAATGAGATAATCGAGTGGTCACCACATAGGTGTGGTGACCCAGTCCAACAGACAGATGCCATTCACAAGGCAGTGTGGGGAAGGACAGTCCAAAAAGTCAATGCAGTGGTGCAGAGGGTTGCCATCATGGCTGGCTGCGTGACTGGCGTTTGGCAGGTGCTTTGCCAAAAGATACTCCCAGGGTTTTCTTCGGACGGCTCCTTTTCCGTTTGGCAGGGGGGCCTCTGCTAGAGGGCCAGTGGGGTCTGAGGACTCACCACTCTCTGTGGCCGCAGGGGAGGATGGTGAACTGTCATCCTGCGTTCCACCAGTGGGAGGGGGAGGTGTTGTTTGTGGCGCAGGCCTGTGCCTCAGTACCACCACTAGTTGGCCCAAGAGGTCCACAATTTGTCCCATGCGGGTGTCCATGGACCTCATCAGCAGGAGGAGCTCACGTGAATCTTGTTCGGAACGGGCCGTTTGTCCCTGGGCCCGTTCATATGCCCCAAGGACTCTGTGGATGTGGTCCAGGGATTCGGTCCCAGGCTGTGTTCGTGTGTGGGTGACCCTGCCCCTCCCACCTGCTCTGCTGCCACGGACCGGTTGCCTCTCCACTGTCGGACCACACATCCTCTCCCTGCCCTCCTCAGTTGCTGGGGTGGGGTGGTCATCCTGTGGGACAGGGAGGGTGTTACAGGCACCACTGGTGGTTGTGGTGGTGGTGGAGGACGCACCGGACGTAACAGCAGGGGCCTGCAGATTGGTTGTTGTAGCTGCAGGTGTGGTGGGGGGGACGATGGGGTCCTGGGACCTGTTGCGCCCTGGAACACCAGATAGCCCGGCCTCAGTCTTCTCGTCCGAAGATTCCTGGAAGTCAACATCCGAGAGTCGATGTTCCGGGGGGGGTGGGGGGGTAGACTGGCCCTGCAGGTTGCTGGTGTCGTCCTCTGCAGTCAATTCTTGGTCACCTGTGGATCAGATGGGAAATGGTCATTGGGGTGCACCACGTAAGATTTGTGTTAGCTGTGTGTCATTCACTGTTAGTACACTACACAGTTGACTGATCATCACATTGTTTCCTATGTGCACTACTGTGCCTCCTGACATGCTGCGGTGGTACATGCATTTCTTGTCCATGGTGTGAGGTGTCAATATGTAACATGCGCCACGTGCATGATTTGTGATTACAGGGACAGTTGACATCTAGGGCCTTGTGCTAAATATGATTTTTGTGCGGACTGTATGTGGATTTTTATGACCTGTCAGCCGTCACATCTGGGCATGTCCTGGCCATTGTCATCTCCTGCATACCTTTGTCTTGTCATGTGCATATCTGGATTGGTACCACATACCATGCTTTCTTACTGTTCATATGGTCGTTGTTACTCTGGCCCCATGGCACTGAACCTGTCATTCATTGCTGTGCATGATTGTTCCCAGTCTTTCCTCTACATATACATTGGTGTCACACTTTCGTTGCTGTGACAGTTTCCTTTGCTTAGCTGTGTGCACACTGTGCGTGGCAATATGATCGGTGTGCATATTTGTACATTGAGAGGACTGGTGTTGTCATATGGCACGATTCTTTTTGTGTCAAATGGCTAGGTGCACGTACTGCCTACTTGCCTGTTGTGTGTTAGCATTTGTCTTTGTTTTGTGACACATCTGTGTGTGCGTGGTGGAGGCTTGCATCCTGCTCAGTGGTGGCACAAGACAGAATAAAATGTCTGGCTAGCTGTTTGTTTATTTGGAGTGATCCATTATATGCCACATGCATCTGGGGGGGGGAGTGCCCCATCCTGCTGAGGTGTGGGACAGGGGGCATGGTGGGAGTAGTAGTATAGGCCTCCCTCCCACACACAGCCCTCCATGGCAAGATGGCTACCTACCTGTAAGTTTGTTTGTTGGGGATGTAATGGCTGACACATGCTTCTGGGTGTGGTGGGGGAGTGCCCCATCCTGCTGAGGTGTCGGACCGGAGGCATGGTGGGAGTAGTAGCTCAGGCCTCCCTCCCACATACAGCCCTCCATGGCAAGATGGCTACCTACCTGTAAGTTTGTTTGTTGGGGATGTAATGGTGACACATGCTTCTGGGTGGGGGACTGCTCCATCCTGCTGAGGTGTGGAACAGGGGGCATGGTGGGAGTAGTAGTACAGGCCTCCCTCCCACATACAGCCCTCTATGGCAAGATGGCTACCTACCTGTAAGTTTGTTTGTTGGGGATGTAATGGCTGACACATGCTTCTGGGTGGGGTGGGAGAGTGCCCCATCCTGCTGAGGTGTGGGACAGGGGGCATGGTGGGAGTAGTAGTACAGGCCTCCCTCCCACATACAGCCCTCCATGGCAAGATGGCTACCTACCTGTAGGTTTGTTTGTTGGGGATGTAATGGCTGACACATGCTTCTGGGTGGGGGAGTGCCCCATTCTGCTGAGGTGTGGGACAGGGGGCATGGTGGGAGTAGTAGTACAGGCCTCCCTCCCACATACAGCCCTCCATGACAGGATGGCTACCTACCTGTAAGTTTGTTTGTTGGGGATGTAATGGCTGACACATGCTTCTGGGTGGGGTGTGGGAGTGCCCCATCCTGCTGAGGTGTGAGACAGGGGGCATGGTGGGAGTAGTAGTACAGGCCTCCCTCCCACATACAGCCCTCCATGGCAAGATGGCTACCTACCTGTAAGTTTGTTTGTTGGGGATGTAATGGTGACACATGCTTCTGGGTGGGGGAGTGCTCCATCCTGCTGAGGTGTGGGACAGGGGGCATGGTGGGAGTAGTAGTACAGGCCTCCCTCCCACATACAGCCCTCCATGGCAAGATTGCTACCTACCTGTAAGTTTGTTTGTTGGGGATGTAATGGCTGACACATGCTTCTGGGTGGGGGAGTGCCCCATCCTGCTTCTGGGTGGGGGAGTGCTCCATCCTGCTGAGGTGTGGGACAGGGGGCATGGTGGGAGTAGTAGTACAGGCCTCCCTCCCACATACAGCCCTCCATGACAGGATGGCTACCTACCTGTAAGTTTGTTTGTTGGGGATGTAATGGCTGACACATGCTTCTGGGTGGGGTGGGGGAGTGCCCCATCCTGCTGAGGTGTGGGACAGGGGGCATGGTGGGAGTAGTAGTACAGGCCTCCCTCCCACATACAGCCCTCCATGGCAAGATGGCTACCTACCTGTAAGTTTGTTTGTTGGGGATGTAATGGTGACACATGCTTCTAGGTGGGGGAGTGCTCCATCCTGCTGAGGTGTGGGACAGGGGGCATGGTGGGAGTAGTAGTACAGGCCTCCCTCCCACATACAGTCCTCCATGACAAGATGGCTACCTACCTGTAAGTTTGTTTGTTGGGGATGTAATGGCTGACACATGCTTCTGGGTGGGGTGGGGGAGTGCCCCATCCTGCTGAGGTGTGGGACAGGGGGCATGGTGGGAGTAGTAGTACAGGCCTCCCTCCCACAAACAGCCCTCCATGGCAAGATGGCTACCTACTTGTAAGTTTGTTTGTTGGGGATGTAATGGCTGACACATGCTTCTGGGTGGGGTGGGGGAGTACCCCATCCTGCTGAGGTGTGGGACAAGGGGGCATGGTGGGAGTTGCAGTGCAGGCTGCCTGTGCACATGCACCCATGGTAATGTTGCTAGGTACATTGGCGGTGTTTGGGAGGGGGTGGATGTTGGATCTGTGAGACATGTTTTAGTGAGTGTGTGGTGCAGATGAATGGAATTGGTCCTAGGAGGTGTATCTTTGTAGTTGTGCAAGGCAGTACATAGCAGTGTGGTGGTAGTCATTTGTTTGTACTTACCAGCCTCCACTCCCCCGGGTACTCCTGTGAGACTCTCTGGATGCAGTATGGCAAGCACCTTCTCCTCCCAGCTGACGGTTCTTGGTCATCCTCTCTTTGACAACCCTCTTCAAGTCATGCCACCGCTTCATGATTTCCTTTCTGGATCTTGGGATGGTCCCTACTGCATTGACCTTCTGGACTATCCTTGCCCACATTTGAGTCCTTGTGGCTAATGTTGTCTGTTGGACCAGGCTACCAAACAGTTGTGGTTCCACTCTGACTATCTCATCTACCATTACCTTCAACTCACTCTCTGTGAATTTGGGCATTTTATGTGTTGACATGGTGTGTGATGTGCAGAGGTGTTGTAGGTGCAGGGATGTAAGTGGTGGTGGTGGTGGTGGTGATGTGTATGGTGTGTGATGTGCAAAGGGGTTAGGGCTGCAGGTGTGGAAGTGGTGGTGGTGCTGTGTGTGGTGTGAGTGGTGATGGTGTGTAGCTTTGCCTATCCTTTGTTCTCAGGGGTTGGGCCCTTCAGTTGTGGGTTAGTGCAGAGGATTGTGGTCAAGGAAGGGGCTGGTTTTATGCTCTGCTATGTGGATGTGTCCACATGTGGGAGTGCTCTCAGGTGTGTTGTGTGGGTTGTCCTTGTAATTTTTTTTGTGTGTGCAATGTTGTGTCATTGGGGTGTGTTTTCTGTTTTTGGGTGGCATGGCTACTTTGGTGTGGGCACTTTGTGGCCTTATTGTGGGATTTTTGATTCGTCCGCCAAATTTGTCACGGAGCGTCCGCGGCGGTGGCTTTGCTGCAGCTCTTCCGCATGCTCTCCCATTCATCACTGTTAGCGATCACAGCGGTCGGAAAGAGCGGAACGTGCCGCGGGACCAGCGGGGATATCCTAATTTGCCGTGCGGTGTCTCCGCTATCCTTGCGGCGGGTTGGTGTTTTTCCGCAGCGGATCCGTCTGCCGCAGACGTGTTTTGGCCATCTCCGCATGCTACGGGCGGTTTTTGTTCCCCCCGTACCGCCGCGGTCGGTGTTTTTTGGCGGTTGATCCTAATTTGGCCGCCGGTTTCTCCATGGTGCCGGCGGGTGGTTGTTTTCCGCTTCCATGGCGGTCGGGGTGATTTTCCGACCGTCATCCTAATGACCCTCTAAATTCTGATGAGTAATGGCCTCGTGCCTGGTCTGGGTTCAAGATTGATTAGGAGTGTTACCTGCTAATAATCGCATTTTCACCAATTTGATTTTAATTCAAACTCTTTATTCAGCACAATCAGAATAGGCCATGAAAGAGCAAAAAATAAGATACAGTAACAGCAACATTTTAAAACAATTAGAAACAAAAGTGCAACCATACAATGTTAAAAACAGTACAATTAAACAGCCGCGGTCCGTGCAGGTAACAGCGGTGGGGCGGTGGGGCCACGTTGGGGGGGATTTCGAGGATGATGCCGAGGTAAAATTAAATAAATATTTCATTTTCCCTCTGTAGCGTCCCTTGAAATCCCCCCCAACGTGGCCCCACCACCAAATACCCCAGCTCCGACCTCAAAGCTGCAGCTAGAATAAAATGCTTCTCCTAATTCGGATTGCTCCCTAGATTTATGAAGCAATGCTAAAACATAACAAGCATTGGCATAGCCAATAGGCCTCGCCTTTGGGACCTTATGCGTTTAGCCAGAACTTTTGGCTATGTTGTAGAGCATTGTGGCTGCTGCGCATCATGTTGAAAAGTTATAATAAAAAGTGTTAAGCATTTTTGTTACCTTTATACAAACCAAGACGACATTATATACAACTGAACAACCTGATTAAAAAAAGATTTTAACATGAAAAATGTCTTGTAGTTTTTTTGTACTTGCACTGCTGGCAACTTCTTCCTGCCTGTTCTCATGCTTGTTTGTTATAATATTTTTTGTTTTGGGGGAGTAGGACATAAATAACGGGGGAGTGGAGGTTGGAAAACCGTAATTTAATTAGAACACGAGTAGCAGACAGACACTAGGGGAGAATTAACAGATGCCAGATTCCGAGGTCAGACTGATGCTTAGGTGGTGCGCTGATGCAAAATGGTGGTGGTGAATGATGTTTGGTGCTCAGGTGGTGCCACTATATGGTGTGGATTGGAGGTACGTTGTGGATTGTGGAGTTGGGGAGTTGAAATATGTTGTTTGGTGTGTAATTATGTGGTGTGCATTGGAAATGTGTGGAGTTGAACTGTGTGGCCTGGAACTGTGGTGTTGAGTGAAATTATGCTTAGTGAAATTGTGTCATGGTGTGGAGTGCATTTATGTTGATTGGTGGTATGTGGCATAGAGTGCATTTATGTGGAGTGTATTTATGTTGCATGGAGTAGAGTGCAATTATGTGGAGTGGTATTATGTGGAGTGAATTTATGTTGCATTGAGTAGAGTGTAAATATGTGGCGTGTTATTACGTGGCACTGTGTGGTATTATGTGGAGTGTATTTATGTTGCATTGAGTAGAGTGTAATTATGTGGCGTGTAATTATGTGGCACTGAGTGGTATTATGTGGAGTGTATTTCTGTTGCATTGAGTAGAGTGTAATTATGTGGCGTGTAATTATGTGGCACTGAGTGGTATTATTTGGAGTGTATGTTGCATTGAGTGCAGTGTAATTATGTAGCATATAATTATGTGGCACTGAGTGGTATTATGTGGAGTGTATTTATGTTGCATTGAGTAGAGTGTAATTATGTGGCGTGTAATTATGTGGCACTGAGTGGTATTATTTGGAGTGTATGTTGCATTGAGTGCAGTGTAATTATGTAGCATATAATTATGTGGCACTGAGTGGTATTATGTGGAGTGTATTTATGTTACATTGAGTAGAGTCTAATTATGTGGCGTGTAATTATGTGGCACTGAGTGGTATTATGTGGAGTGTATTTATGTTGCATTGAGTAGAGTGTAATTATGTGGTGTGTAATTATGAGGTACTGAGTGGTATGTGGAGTGTATTTATGTTGCATTGAGTAGAGTGTAATTATGTGGCGTGTAATTATGTGGCAGAGTGGTATTATGTGGAGTGTATTTATGTTGCATTGAATAGAGTATAATTATGTGACATGTAATTATGTGGTACTGAGTGGTATGTCGAGTGTATTTATGTTGCATTGAATAGAGTGTAATTATGTGACGTGTAATTATGTGGTACTGTGTGGTATTATGTTGAGTGTATTTATGTTGCATTGAGTAGAGTGTAAATATGTGGTGTGTAATTATGTGGCACTGAGTGGTATTATATGGAGGGAGGAGGTGAAGGTCAAGGGCCTCAGCAGCCCTCCTAATAACAGCAGCAAGTGTGTTTGTCTTCCCCTCTGAGTGCTGCTCTCTCCCATGTGCTTCTCCCTGCCCTACTCCGTGATGTGCTCGCTGCTGACCCATGTTGCTCTTACCTGTGTGCTTCTCTCCCCATAGTACCATTACACTCCCTCTCGCCCGTTTGCTTTTCTGCCTCGCACTCCATGTTGCCCCACCCCTCAGCTGCACCCTCTGTGTTGCTTCCAGTCCCTCGCCCGTGTTTCCCCCTTCCAGTTTTGTCCCTGTTGCTTCCACCCTCCACCCGCTTCCCAAAAAACAAACAAAGGAGGTTTCACACTTTTTTCTTCATTTTGTATGTAGAGGATGCTGTAAAACAAGGCTAAAAGGAATTGCCAAAGCCGACAGTTAATTGGCTTAAAAGTAAGGCAGTAGAATTAGTTGAGATGTGATATGATGGGCTGCTTTTAATGAAAGCCCCTCCTTTTAAATGCCCTCTCTTGGGAGACTCCACGCAGCCCCTCTACATTTTACACAGGGAAAGACGGTCTGATGCTCTCCTGGGAAAGGTGGCCTGATGCTCCCCTCGCCAGGAGTGAATGGAAATATCTATTGCCCGTCATAGAAGTCCGTAGACAGTAGAAAGCCTCCTTACAAACTATAAAGCCTACCTTTCAAATGTTTTAATGCTACACTACTTAGATTGTTATTTTAGCATTTTTGAGATTCGCTAATGCAAGTGTACTCTGTCCCAAAATACAGTGCCAAGACCCAAAGATCATCTCTTCTGGAAAACCAAGTAAGCTGCAATAAAGTACAGACCGTGCCATGACAATAAGCTAAGCTACCACGAGAAATAACACATTAATAGAACCGGGTACGAATTTACTTTTCAGAGGAAAGGGCTTTACCATCCATGTCTGAAGATGGGCATTAAAAGGTTGAATAAACCACAAAACAGAATGATACTAAAGCGTTTGAAAGTTGGGTTGACATCTCACTCACATCAGGCGGGATGTTCGGATGTGTGTATAACAGGTCAAGCCAGCTGTAGACTACATTGCACTACAAAGGTAGTCAATTTGCACCCCCTCACCTGAGAAGTGTATTTGCTTTGTACGCACCAGAGGTCTGCTCCACTTTGTGGGGATGCCATACCTCTGAATTTAGTTTGGACCATGGGGAAGGAATGCGTTTGTGGACACAAAAGTGGGTGGAGCTGAGTGAGTCAAGGATAGCTCTGCTGCCAAGCGGTGGATAGTTTTGCCAGAGACCCCTACCAGAAAAAACAGAGCTTCATTTTCAACAAGGGTGACCTCTGAGCCAGAGACCACCAGTGGGCCTAAGATCACACATCTCAGTCTTTGTCTGGGCCAAACTGTGCTACAGCTCCTCAGGAAGCGACTATACTGTGACATGTAAAGGCATGGTAAGATGTGCTGCCGGTGAAGCGGAGCCAAAAGGCAGTCAGCATGGAAACTAAACTTAACAAATATCCATGCACCATGAGACTTGCTTTTCTTTCATAGGCACGAGCCTGTGTTTTTAACATTTTGCAGCCATCGGGTTAAGTTGTGCACGCATTATGTTTGTTCACTGATTTTGCTGTTGATTAGCAAACTTCAAAACTGTGAAATGCTGGAGGCTCTGGCTATACCCTCGACACCCACGAAGCAACAAGATTTATGCCTAGAAACGGTGATCTAAATTCTAGAAGCATCAGATGGCATCATCCAGCTCTTGCTTCTATGTTCGTTCCTCAAGTGAAGGAGCAGGTAATGTATGAATAAATTGTCTTTTGATACATTTACAAAAGCTAGCTCATAAGCATCTAAAAAGCGTGACTTTTTCTGTACTGATCGACCAGTCCAGCCATGTAGCCAGATGTCAGAGATACCAATACTTGCCACCTAAACACACACTACAAATATAAAAACAAGCGCGCGCGCCTCGCGCTAAAAGTAAAAAAACACAAGTGGTGGCAAAAGTGAAAGCGTTTCCCTTGCGGGAGCGAGCAGCGCCAGGAGCGATAATTGCTAACACATGGCGCCAAAGCTCGCTCCCGCAAGGGAATTGCCAAACGTGCACGCGTTGCCATTGAAAGCAATGCAACGCGTGCACGTTTTTGCCTGCAAAGCTGTGTCGATTACAAAAGGTATTTTTACTATGCAGCGCATGCGCGCTGCGTAGGCGAGACCTAAAAAGGGGTCCACCAATGCACACTAAAAATGTAAAGCAGCATTATAATTCCTGATGTTATATGCAAGAAAAATTGGTAGTAGATAATATTTCCTTAGGCCATCATAAAAACTACAAAATAGAATAAAGTGCTGAGTGCTTTGTTTCGAGATACCGTCACATGGGCATAGTACTATATCCCTAGGCTGCTGATTTATAATGGGAAAAGTGACAAGAAGATGTACTATACACAGCCTAGTTAGACTGAGGCAATGTTGGGTATTTGTCAACAGGGACAGGTACGGTTGAAAACCTTCCTGGAAAGCATTCAACATATAGGAAACAACAGTAGGTTTCTTGGACACATCAAGGGCCCTATTACCAGACCTGATACCTAAAAAGGAGACCTCAACCTTGCTCTTGGGAAAAGCAAGAGTTCTATGGGGATCTTGGAGCGCAGAAAACCTGAATAATGATTTAAAAGTTTCATTAGTATAAGAAAGCCATGGGATCTAATGCTAAACATTCCAAAATAATGGATTTCGTAAAGGCTGTTTTAGATTTTGCCCAGACTGAGTGCCAGAGTAAGATAGGCATGAGCAAAAGTAGGTCCTCCATCTGAGTTCACCCTAGCTATTTATGAACAATAAAAGATGGTACAGAGGCAGGGGTACACAACAAGCACCTAAGAAAGGCGTTCTCCTCAACCTGAAGAGGACCACAAGGCGTATGGCCCCACAGGCCCCCTCCATACATAGATGCTGACAGTGCTCTGGCCTTATAGATATTAACCATTTCCTTGAGGGGGTGACTACCAAGTTTGCGGGAGAACCTAAAGACTCCCTCGCAAACTCTGTTCATTTTTGATCAAGCAATTTGTGTGTGTTGGGACCATTCGTAAAATAGAACACCCAAATAGCAAAATGAATTAACCTTCATGATTTGGGTGCCCTTCATGTAGAAAGAAAGTCATGCACTTCTGGGTATATTTTCGACAAGACATTGTGAATGTTTTGGTATTCTTAATCTTCAATTTTCTAGCCTCCATAAAGTCTGCACATGTGTACATCAGTCTCTGCAGACCGACAGGAGTCTTAGACATCAGGACCGTGTCGCCAGCATAAAAAAGCACAGGAACCGAACGGCCAGAAACTATAGGCGTGTCGGCCTGCAGAGTCTGAAGGGCATAATCAACCCCATTATTAAAAAGAGAAAAGCCCTGTCTGATTCCCCTTTGGATTTTGAACAATGGAGAACATTCCCGATTGGGGCTGTAGTGGACCTTAGCAGATACATTTTTGTACAACCAAGACAGAAAAAATACAATATTCTCGGGGGCCCAAGTGAAAGCAAAATACGCCAAAGGATCGAATTATCCACCACATCAAAGGTGCTGCTGATATCAGCAGAGCACGAATGGAGAGAGCCTGATTTTCCCTTAGTATTTTTCCAAATGAGCAGGTCTATGTTCAAACACTGCTCTACTGTCCCCAACCCCCTCCTGAATCCATACTGTGACCCTGAAAGAATAGAATTATTGCTCTAGTCTCCGTAGGAGAACACTACCCATCAACTTTGCTGAGGCATCCAGGAGGGAGATGAGACAATAGCACTTCATATTGGATCTATCTCCCTTCTTAAAAATAGGCACTATGATGGAGTCGGCACAGCGAGGAGGGATCATGCCCTCAGCAGTTGTGTTAAGCACTCGAGTCAGAATGGGACCCCATAATATACCCATTGCTCTAAAAGAATCTGCCGGAACACCCTAGAGCTGTCCAGCTGGGAGCTTTACCCCAAGTACTGCAATCTAGAGCAAAAAGGAGCTTGTCCAGAGTAACTTCAAGAGGTCTGCTACAAGCGGGATTGACACTCTTACATGTATTTGAGGAAACATTGCCCTAAGGGAGTCAAAGATAATTGAAAAACTCACACTTGAAGGGAAACAAATGAGATGAATTTAGGTGTAGTATCATTTTTTTAAAAAGGGGCACTAATCGTACTCCAAAACAAAGTAACATCATTATTCTCAGCTGACTGAGCAAAATTTCACCAAGTCTCTTCCCTGGCCACCTTTTTCCTGGAGGCTGGCACCACGTTATAATGCTTTCTTAGTCAAGCCAACCATGTCTCTTAGAGGTTCTGAGTCTGGGAGATCATGTCAAAAGACAATTAAGACACCTATCGATTGTTTCAAAAGCATAAATCAACCCGGCATGGTTCACCTCGATACCCAGGCAATAATTAAACTCAGATACATTAATAGTTAACAGCTTCTGCACTACAAATTGAGGGTTGACACCTGACCATTTCATGCGGACACCGTTAGGTCTGACTAGTTCAGTGTTCACTACGCAAGTGCTTACTGTGGAACTTTCAGCATGAATAGACATGGATAAAACTAATTCATTGTGATTTCTCACTGCGGTTGGAATTACCCCCAAAATGAAGAAGAAGATCACGAGCAGCAGAGGTGATTAAAATGTGGTCAATTGTAGTGTGGGCTCCTCTACCAATAAAAGAGAAAATCTGCTCATTGCTCACTATATTATAATTTTCAAGGAGAAGAAATCATATATAAAAAGGAGTTTAAAGACATTCCATAGGTATTGTGCAAAAAGTGTGAAACTTCGGCACCCACTGAATTGGTTATACCACACAAACCTCGTGAGGAATCTCTTTTATATTAAAATCACCAACCCAAAAAATGAGACAATTAGAGTAAATAGGACATAAAAACGCATCTAAATCCACATTAGGGGCAGAGACAACATCACTATGGAAAGAATCGGACACTTTATTGGAAAAGTTAATTACCACCAGGTCAGACCCACCCCTGAGTGACAACCACATTAACTTACAACAAGGGGAGACAATAGCAGACCTTCTAATAATGACAGGTAGCAAATTGGAAATTAAAATTTGTACACCACCTTTAGCCAAACCTGATGGAGACAGGGTGGCTGCAGTAAAAAGAGAGGAGATTCCTTCTACATGGGTAGGTTCAACATGCTAAAAGGCTCGATTACGATGTCATTCAGAAAGGCTCCGAATGGGATTTGGAATCTCAGAATCCGATTCGGAACCTATGTTTTCAGACCGCATCCTACACATTTCCAACTGACCAATTGCGATGCCCGGAAACCGTTCGGGCTGTCCGATTTGGTTCCGGCTACAAGACCCAGAAGCAACTCGGACTTGGCTATGTTGTGGGGGGTGATGACGCAGTACAGACGAAAGGCAGCCTAAGTGACTATCCTTAGGACAATTGAGCGGGGGGTAGGATCAGTTGAAGACAAATTGACACCTGGATGGAAAGCCCTGGGTGCCATCATGTAAGTAGACTGAACCACTGAGCTATAGTGCGTAGCCTTGATACTACATGAAAGTTCTTCAATCGCTTCTAACCATGTGTAAACAGGAGAAAGCAAACTTTCCACCAGCCCCCTTACACATTCCAAACATTTCACCTGTCCAGCTCCACAGCAGAAAGTGTAGTAGAACTCACTGGGTGAGAAATGATGGCACTGGATTGAAAGTCTGAAGGGGGGTGTGATTTCCTTACCCCCTGTCGTCTTTTGCATTTGGCTGAAGGACCGCTGTTGTGGGGTGAGGTTAAAGTCATACTAGTGTTCCGTCCAAGGTCAGTGAGAAGAATGGTATATAGAGGGAATGGGCCCTGGGCAGGCACCAAAATGGTGCTACTTACAGACTGAGAAGCTGTCTCTATAGATGAAGTTACCACAGGAGCTGATGCCATGGTAGCAGATAGACAATGCTCTGCATTCTCAATTTCCTTATTTAAAGCACCCACTGCCCATTTGATACATCCATCCAGGGAGGAAGAATTGGGGCCAGTCTTAGCTGGATTAGGGCCTTTACGCTTTACCTTTGCAAGGGAAAGTCAGTAGTAAGGTTGCGAGGGGAAAAACAAGAAAAAGACACAAATACTTCAGAATCCTGGAAGAAATTTGAGCTAAGGGGGGTGGCCTAGCACAGCCTTCTTCAGTCTCTGTTGGGTGCAGACGGGCCTTCTCTTTGCCTGGTCTTCGCCCAGGCACCTGGGGCTTGTATTTCTGCCCCAACAACTCACTCTTTGTGTCCCGCACAACAGGGGAAATGCGGGCGTCGGTTTTTTCACGGTCACCTCCAAACTTTTTGCCTTCCTCCTGTATTTTGTTCTGACCTATTTCTGTTGGTTGTATAACTCTGGGCACTTTACCACTGCTGATCAGTGCTAGAGTTCATGAGCTCTCGCCTGTAAACTTGGTAAGATTGTTTGGCATATTTAATTTACCTGTAAGTCCTTTGTACAGTGGTTTGCCTGTAAATTAAATGCTTCTAGTGTTTTCAATCATTACTAAAACAAATTTGAGGGCATGATTATTGAGTAATATGTAACTCATGCATAAGTAAAGAAGTGTTTAAATCTCACAACCACCTGATTTTGTTTTGTGTATACTAGTGCGCTTGCAGCACTGCTTGCACCACACACCGCAGTAGCCTTTCACACCGGTCTCTGGCCTCTGCCGCTGCAGGGCCTGCACGCGCAGTTTACGGCTGCAGTGACGTGGCATGTAAAGTTGTTGCCACGTGTGAAACTCCCCTTTTTCTACATATAAGTCACCACTAAGGTAGGCCCTAGCTTGCCCTATGGCCAAGGTGCAGTGTAGGTAAAAGGTAGGACTTGTGCCGTAACTGTGTGGCATCTCCTGGTACTGACAAACAGACCATTTGGTTTCTCACTGCTGTGAGGCTGACCTCTCATAGGTTTGCATTGGGAATTCCCTGATATATACTTCAGTGGTAATTTGTAAATGAAAGGAGTAGCATGTCCATGTTTGGAATGTTTGCAATAGTTGTGATAACCCCTGCATATTAGTGAAAGAGGATTTGTCATTACTATTTTTGAAATGCCACTTTTAGAAGTGGGCCTTTCTGTGTGCTTATGAGTCTTTGTGCCCTGCCTGGATGTGTATTCACCGTCTGGTTTAGACTGACAGGAGAGAGGGGATGTGCATTCACTCTAAACAGTCACAAGGGGGGTTGAGGTATGTCCTGCCTTTCCTGGGTGACTCAGCGCTAGGCTGAATAGACCTTGGCTGCACTTAGAGTGGCGGGAGGAGTTTCCCTTGCACCTGAATATGCCTGGTCTGCATTTAGAATGGTGGGAGGAGTTTCACCTGCATCTAAAGAGGACTGTGCCTGCCTTGTACAATACTGTCTCTGCCCCCCTGTAGCGTGTCTGGGGCAAGGGCATGGGATGTGAATGTGAGTGTTGTGCACTTCTAAACAGTGTTTGAAGTGCCCCCCCGAACAATGACTTTTTGAACTATAAGTACAGGGGCTGTGCCCCCATATTTAAGACACTGCATGGACATTTAACCAGGCGATGCTGGTTCTAAACCAGAGGACTGATGTGTGCCAGTAGTAACCGCCATAGGTCTTGGCTTTGACATGCTGACCTGCTGAGAAGGACCCTGTGTACTGGACTGCTGCCTGCAGTCCTGCTTTGGTGCCCCCAGTGCTCTTCAAGGAGTGCTGTTTATACTCCTTCCTCTGTTGAACCCAGCCCGTGGGGAGCGCTGCTACTGCCCCTGCCTGTGAAGCGACAAGTGCGTGTGGTGAGCTCTGCCATGTTCTTGGCCCTCCAGAGAGTTTCGTGGTGGGTCGTTGTTGCCCCAAAGGAGCCTTGCAGCCTTTTCTGCCTTCACTTGTGACTGTGTCTGGCACCCGGAGTGCAGCGATGCCCCTCCCCAGTCTGTGAGGTGTTACCGGGGAGAAGGGGAAGGACGGCGGTCTCAGTAGTGACCGGCTAGGGCAGGCGTAGCCTCCCAATGACACGCTGAGGTCAGTGCTGTGCTCCTCTCCCCGTGACGCAACATAAAATCTACCGTCGAGGCTCAAGGAGGAGCCCAAGAGGAATCACTCAGCTGTCCCGCTCCACCCCGCGGGCAGCTGCCATCTAGCATTCTCCCTGCCGAAGGCAGAGGCGGGGCATGCCTGCTGGGCTAGTCAGCTGTCCACGAGGCCCCGGAGGACCCTGGACACCCTGCAGAGCAGGCCTGAGCATTGCAGCACTGCCTCCCCTTTGGGGGTAGCGACCCTGCTAATGAAAGCGGCTGCCCCGCACATCCGCGGGCAGCGGCATTCGAGTGCTTCTAAACTCGGGTGCCCTAGCAAGGTCCCCGCTGTGCCCCCCCCCCATTGTGACATACTTTTGAAGGGGCACAGTGGTTTGTTGGTGGCTGACACGCGTGCCGTCGCTCGCCTCATTTTCGTCCCTGCATCTTCCCGTCTGGCTTCCCGGTCCTGAGGGGCCGAGACCTGCCTCATTTTCACACCCGAAGTCTCCCACTGGATTGGGCAGTGTGGGTGTGCGCCCCCACTTTCCCTGGGAGATGTACTTTTGGAGCACTGGGTTCTTTGTGGTGTTCCTATGGGGTGAATTCTCAGGCCCCTCACTAACCAGGAACCAGCCGCATTCAGGGAAATGGTAAAGTTAACATAGCAGAAGTAATAGGCAAGCAGGTACGGTTATGCCCTGCGCTTGGTGCCTGAATTACTGCCTAACCTGTAGTAAGAGTGCAGGTGCGCTGCCTCCTATGTGTTTTGGTGATCGTGTTTTTACTCACCACCTGCTGCATGTGTGTGCTGATGTTTTGGTGACATCTAGTAATTTCATAGATTTTGCAACGCCTGCCCTGATGTTATGAGTTTTGTCATGTATGCCTTGCATTTGTCAGGATAACAGGCATTCCTTCAGAGTGTACATTATATGTGCGGGGATGGTGTAAAATGATGTTATGCCTACTGTTTTTGTAGCATGAAATATATAGGTGTTTACTCGATTGCACTACCTATGTAGTTATGACCATTGCCTTATGGCAAAGTGATTTATGATCTAAGTGATGTCATGACAAGTGCCTAGTGGCACAGTAATTTATATGATTGTGGTCTAATGTGTTTTATGAACAATACAAAGGATATTTTTATATAACCTTGCGTGGAGTCTTTTTTTGTCGTGTGCCTAGTGTGTCACTGGTGTGTGTGTGTTGCGCAAACGCTTTATACATTGCTTCTGGGATAAGCCTTACTGCTCTGCCAAGCTACCAAGGGGGTGAGCAGGGGTTATCTTGTGTGTGTAACTCCCTTGGCCTGACTAGAGTGGTGGGTTCTGCCTGGCTTAGGTGTATACCCTAGCCAATCAGAAACCCCATTTCTAACAGCGGGCCTTTTGAAGTGCCCTTCCGGCGCTGCTCTCCTCTTCCCACCTTCAGTCCAGCAGAGCACTTGGGGTTGTAGTCTTGCACCTACCCCAAAAACTCACACTTTGTATCCCAATTAAAGAAGCACCTATAACATCCAGAAATTTGGATCTTTCTATTTATGTTCTTCCATGCAAGTTTACCTTGCATAGTGTTCCCCTACAACATCAGAAGTACTCAGCCATTAGGTGCTAAACCTCTGGCTGCCTGAAATTGCTGGCAAGAGGTTTGCAAAAGACCGAAATAAAGTTCTAACTAACTCTTCAATGTGGTTCTATGTTTGAGTAAGACTCCAAAAGAACACATAGAATGCTCTTTACCACATTTAGTCATTCCTATTCCCTGGCTTGTTCTGCCAGTGGGATAAATCATTCATTAATGCTGTTGTACTTGTGATCCTGATGATGCACAAGTGATTGCAGGGTTCCCCTCTCACCTCATACAGCACCATATTAAAGAGGGCGATTCAACTAAATTTGGGTCAAAATTCAGGAACCTGTAATCTCTCACATGAAAAACTTTACTTATTCCAAAGATTTGTTCCAAACAACTTTGACATGGGCAGGGACATGTCACAAAATATGGCACTATTCATCTATGGCAACAATATGCAGTCTCTTCAGACAATCAGGTACATAAAGTGAAATGGTCTGGGATGTAGGGGAACCAACCTTGATCATGGTGGGTCACACCCCCTCCTGTGTTTTTAGATCCACTGAAACTGCTGTAAACCCAAGAGTGCAAAGAGCTTCTCTGATGCCTCTAAGACCTCTCAAACATGGTTGGTAGGTACCCAACTGTGTGCTTCTGGTATTGAAACTGTGTGTTTGGCATTGAATATTGTTATGCTGCATTGCCTAAGTTACAACGTATTTTCACGTACCTTTGCTCATTGGTTGTTCCTATGTTCCATGTTCTGGAACCATGTCTTGTGATGCAAGAGCTCTAGGAGACCCTTTGGTCAGGTGCCCAGGAGCTTCTTGGATTTCAGTTCATGGTGCAGTCGTGGGCTTTTCCCTTTGAATAAATACTTATTCAGCCGTCCTTAATTCATGTGGTACCGTTGATGGAGCAGGGAGTCAATAAAAGAAACCTGCTCAAATTAATACCCCTATAATACATATTAACAGTAAGTAGTAATAGAAAATTAATGTGCATCTTACATGAACACGAGGGAAAACTGCTTTGCGCATGCATGCACTAACGTGAAAATAATATATGAAAGAACTAAAATTGTATTTGCATCATGCTTTGAAGGAAACGAGAAATAATGCATGACTAGGCCGCATGTGCATTTCGTAGTTTGCATGTTGCAGCTTGCTTTGAATTAATAATGTTGTTTTGCAGAAGGCTATGCTAGGAAAAAACATTAATAAGGGATAGTACAAAGGTGGGTGGTAAACAGTTAAAATTACATTAACACATAATTAATGAATGTTCGTTTTTTATTCGTTATAGTGGGCTGGATGAACTCCATGTTTTCTTATATTGACCAAAGTGAAGGCGGGTTGGAAATTAAAGTAAATGCTGTTCAGACAAAAGCACGTTGAAGCACTGAGCACAGCAGAAGTGATGAAAGAATTGAAGGCCAATGTGATGATCGTCTGCCAAGCAACGTGACAGACCGTGGGATAGAAGGACATTTTCTGAAGACATTGCTTGAAATGTATAAAATTGTAACTTAGACTTGATCGTGTGAATGTACAATATATGAGCTAATGAGAAACGGGTATAAAACAAAGAATAAGCTTAAGAGCGAATGAAGTCATCATGGTGTGACACACCACCCCCAAAGTCCACCAATCAACTGTTTAGTTTTGTGGGATGTTTCAATTGATGTGGGACGGACATGTAGGGTTGAAGGTATAATTGGGGTGTCTTTAGGGGTGTGGTTAAGCACGTTAGGTGGAGAGGCTGAGAGAGGGGGATGCGTCGCAGTCCGTCGGAGAGAATAGAGGCCTAGCTGATTCCTGTCCTGTCCTGACCCTGTCCCTGAAATCTTTATCCCCTGACTCTATTTCGGGGAATCCCCACCACCACTTAGGCCTGAGGGGTAGTTTTCACTACAAATCCGATGGGTTTGTATTAGTCTAACTCGTTTTTCTTCATAATTTACTCGTGAATGTATTTTGTCTCTGAAACTTTTGTCTCTTTATCTATCCACTCCTTCATGCAATATTGTCATTGTTTATTGATGAGCTCTGTTCATTTGATTTGCTGATGTTCTCTCTCTCCTTTGTGAGTTCATTGTTTGCATTTGTGACCGTATTCATTTGAGCATTTTATTCTATGATTTTGAGATAAACTTTATTAACTTCAACGAGAGTCTGTGGTTATTTAGTTTATAAATGATTAGTTAGATAAAAGAGTATCATTACCATCAACTATTCAACTAATTGGTTCATCGACCAAGTAGAGGAAGAGTTGATTGATGAATAAGATAGGTATTTGGGAAAAAATGCCATATATGAACAGATATGAGAAAGAGAATTGAACTTGTATAAAAATTGACAACCAGCGCATCAGGGATTTGGGTGAGTGTGTATGGGCCATTGTTCTGCTATATTATTGAGTATTGATCCCTGATTAGGCATTGACCACGCGCTGGATCAGTTTCCTGATAGCAGAGGACGGTTTGATTATTGATTAGTTTGGTAATGATTATTGATTATTGATTTTATGTTTTAACTCGAAAAAAGTTAGTGTCCTGTTCTATGTTGTCTAGAAGTACAGGTACGGAGTTGCCTGAGGAATCCCGGGAATGGAATTTAGCCTGAAGTAGGCAGAAGAAGAGTGTGGTAAAGAAGCCACACTGCAGAAGTACTTTGTCTGTTGTAATAATACATAAAAGCTACGGAGGGCTGTAGGTGTTATATTTAGGGAAATTTCGTATGTAAGAAGAATGTCTGAAATAGTGAAGGGTCCACTTCCAAAACTCTAGCCTTATCACCAGGGGAGTACCAAGACCTCTTTTCACACTAAAAAGTCCTCTTGCAAAACTTTGGCCTTATCCCTAGAGGAGTAATAGGTCCACCCGGAGCTTGTTTGAAGAGTAAAATAGCGCTGGACGTTATTAGGACTCGTAGTGAAGAAAACCTCTGGGAAAAAGCGAAAACTATCTCTTTATTTAGTGGAACAGACAAGGTAGCATTGTTTTATGTTGTTACTAATCAAATTTTTGATTAAGAGTGCTTAGAAAAATATTGCCATATTATTTTGTAAAGGGAGGGTTAGTAGAAGGAGTAATACTGACGTCAGAAAAGCTGCGCTGGTATTGGACAAGCAGCGGGCGTGTACTGAGCTGTGATTGGTTGGTTGGTGTGAGCCGCGCTAGTAGTGGTTGAGACTGTGCTTACGTAGTGGTGTTCTGATTGGTTGGTTGGTGTGTGTCGCGCTGGTAAAGGACAAGAGCAGACGAATAGAATAAGTAGAATTACGGAAAGGTTTCCTTGTTTGTTTTGTTGAAATACGTCAGTGTAATAAGTCAGAAAAATGAAGTTGTTTGAGAAAATAAAGAAATTCATCAAGAAGGATAAACCGATTGTGACTAGGGAAGGAATTCTTATTCCCCCCTCCAGGGACTCCTGCTTCCATTATGATGTTAGAGCAAGGATATCATACGTGTACATAGTTGGAGAATTGGGCAGAGTATACAAAGGATGATGGTGTTTTAGCTTTTCCACAGCATGGTTCGTTTAATATGAGGATTTTGCAGAATTTGAGAAATAGAATGAATTCATTAGAGCCGAATCCCAGACCTACATGGTATGAAGCATTAGAGGAATGGGAAATAGAAGCCATGGTGAGAGAGAAATATCGAGGAGGTAGGAGATATAGAAATTTAATGTCGAGGTACCCTTTTGAGAGAAGAGAGGACACAATGAAACGATGGAGGAGAGCTGTGGTGACCGAGGGTTTGTATCCAGTTTTAGTTGCTAATGAACAGACAGGAGGCAAATGTAAAGAGAAAAAGAAAAATATAGAAACCTCAAGTACAAGAGAAGGTGTAAATGATTCTGATGATGAGTTATTAGAGGATATTATGACCAAAAGACCCCCGCCATATCAAGAAAATTTAGTTGAAGTGACTCTGAATGCACCTTTTATGGGAAATCCATTGATTCCACAGATTGCGGACATGGCTAGGATAATGAGAGAGAAAGAGTTTGAGATGCTAAACAAGGCACATGCAGAGCAGATTCCGAAAATAAATCAGTTAAGCTTAAATGCAGAAGCGTTGACGGTACCGGTTACAATAGGTCCTCTAGTTCCTTTGTTTGGAGAGACCCCAAATACACCCAAAGTACATACATTAGCAGTTCCAATGGGTAATGTCAGGAGCGGACTGGAGATGATAGTCAATGAAAATAGACAGGCTGACACAAATGTTACATTGTTAGATCTTCCAGTTTGTGAAATGATAACAGAAACCCCTAGAAGAGGTATACAAGTAAATCCAAGGAGAATAGGGACAAATGTCACTCCAATGACAGGGAGTTCAGCAGGTCCTTCATCAGAAGAATTGAATGATTGGATAAAGGAAAGGGAAAAGAAAGAAAAACAACAGAGTATAAATGTGAGACAATTGAAAGTAGATTTGGAAGAGATGATTATTGGTACGATCAGTCCAGACAGATTAGGGACTTACCGAGATGATAAATTACTGTTTTTGTGTAAAAGCATTACTTGGAGAGCAAGGAATCTGCATGAGAAAATATCCGAAGCTGCTAGTGAGTATGGAATAGACACAGAAAAGTCAAAGGTGTTGCAGAAATCGTACAGGTTGGCATTTACTAAAAAGGATCTGGAGAGTTTGAATGCATCTGGAAAGAGGTTACAGATAAAAGAGTTGATGAACATTTTGAAGAAATGGGGAGATGTAGATCGATGGAGAAATAGATGGGTAAGAAAGAAGGAAGAAACCGCTAGTAAAGGAGGGTCTATGTTCCCTTTAAAGGAAACAGAACAGGTTAAAAGGGCGTGTCCGATGAGAGAAGTACCAGGTGGTGGATACGTTCATGTTCCGTGATCAAGACAGGATATATTGTCATTTACAAATGATTTCCCCAGACTAAGAGAGAAACCCTTAGAATGGTACAAACAGGTAGAAAGGTTTGTGAAGGTCTCGAAGGTTTTGTTAAAGGATTTAGATGGGTTGTTTGAGATTGTTGTTCCGGCAGACTTGTGGACAGAATGTAAGATCACTGTTGATTGGCCAAAAGAAGAATATCCTAGAGACCCTAAAACAGGAGCACCATCCGAGGAGGTAATGAAAAGTATAATCAAGTAATCACTTACTTGAAAGGGAAAATTTCCTCAAAAGAAACAGATTGGGTGAAAATAGACCGAACGACTCAAGAACCAAAGTAGTAAGTACATGCCTATTATGAAAGGTTGTTACAAGTATTTAAACAGTATAGTGGATTTGAGAATATTGGAGACAAGGATATGGGACATTTTGTGTATCATTTTGTATTTGGATTGAAAACAGAGATTAGTAGTATGATTCAGCAACATTTGATTTGTTGGCAAAGCAAGACAATAGATGAAATTTTGAGATATGCAAAGTATTGTAGCAATGACATTGAGTCAAGACACAAGAAGTTAAAGGAGAAAATGATGTGGGCACAAGTGAAGGTAGCAGAGCAACAAGAGGTAAATAGTAATTCTCAGACAGGTTATCAGATGAATGGTCAGAATCAAAATGGTCAGGTGTCAAATGGAGGTAAAGGTAGAGGAAAGATGAGTAAAGAGGAGGCTAAGAAGAAATTTCCTTGTCATGCGTGCGGAAAGATTGGACATTGGAAGAATGAGTGTAGATCTGCTCAAAAGAATAATGGGGTGAATCAAAATGTAAATCCACAGATGCAGAATGAGGTGGTTGTGAACCAGCAGCAGGTAGTTCCCCACAGTTACAGGTGCCACAAGCTCCTATGCCAAATAATGTGAATGCTCAGGTGCAGAGGTACGGTGTGAACACTGGATTTCACGGAGGTGACCAGATCGGTAAGAATCAAAGTGTGCAGATGATTCCGCAATATTGGTTGCCGTGCAATGAGAATGATTCAGACTCATCTCAATGACGGTGCCTGAGGGGGGAGGAAGAGTGCGTAGTTGGCGCATCTTTGATGGTAGATCAGTCAGGGCTATTTGTCGAAGGAAAGGTGGAAGGAAATGATTTTACCTTCTGAGTGGACACTGGTGCTACCCTTTCTACTGTGAGAGCAGCAGAAATTGCAAACCTACCCTCTCGGGAGAAACTATCCAAGTTGTAGGAGTTTCAAATAAGCACATTAAACCCCCAGTCACAAATCCAATAGAAGTTCATACTGGAAACTTCAGAGAAATGCATCGGTTTGTGGTATGTGACTCAAGTCCAGTAAATCTCTTAGGTAGAGATTTGCTATGTGAAATAAATTGTACCATCTATTGTACACCAGATGGTATTGCATTTCAGACTCCTGATGAGTATGTCGAATTCAAAATGATGTTAGCGAAGCAAGGGACAGAAGTGGATGAGTTGTTTTCACTTCTCACAGAAGAGAGTTTGCCTGAAGAATTAAGAAGTACAGTGAGGTCAGATGTATGGGATTTTACAGGAAAAGAAATCAGTCTAATGACAAACGTAGACCCAATTCAGGTTACGGGGAAAGAGGGTGCTGTGTATCCAAACACTCCTCAGTACAAAATGAGTCCAGAAGTAATTGCAGGAGTCACTCCTGTGTTTGATCAAATTATTGAACAGGGAATTTTGAGAGAAATAATGAGTAGTCCTTGTAATTCACCCATTATAGGAATCAAAAAGCCAAGTGGGAAATATAGAGTAGTACAGGATTTGAGAAAGATTAATAAAATTGTAGTACCTTGCTGTCCCATAGTACCAAATCCAGCAGTCATCCTTTACCAAATTCCATGCGATTCAGAATGGTACACAGTGATTGATTTGTGTCAAGCGTTTTTCTCGATTCCCTTGCATCCGGAGAGCCAATATCTTTTTGCGTTCCGGTTCGGAGACCGTGTTTTGGCATGGTGCCGAGTGCCTCAAGGGTATACCGAGAGTCCCTCAATCTTTAACCAGATTCTGAAAAGATGTCTGGAAACTTTGATCATGCCAGGAAATTCAGTTTTGGTTCAGTACATTGATGACCTACTTGTGACATCAAAGACTCGAGAGGCATGTGTGACAGATACCATTTCCTTAATGAACCATTTGGCGGAGGGAGGACATAAAGTGTCACCAGCAAAATTACAATTTTGTAAACAAGAAGTCCAGTATGTAGGACACAAAATCGAAAAGGGAGTCAGAAAGGTGACACCAGAAAGAATTAGTGTGATCAGACAAATGAGCCCACCTACCACTCAGAAAGAAGTACAAATGTTTTTGGGAATGGTTGGATACCATAGGCAATGGATTTGTGGTTTCTCATTGATTGCAAAACCTTTACAGAGGTTGACACGAAAGGACATGAAAGATCCGATTGTTTTGGATGATGAAAGTATGGAAGCTTTTACGAAATTGAGAAACAGTCTTTGTCAAGCACCTGCATTGGGAATGCCAGACTACACCAAGGAGTTTACATTGTATTGTTGCGAAAGAGATGGATGTGCACTTTCAGTCCTAACTCAGAAACACGGAATGGCACGACGTCCAGTAGCATATTTTTCTGCTACTCTGGATTCAGTGGCTGCAGCGTTACCAGGCTGTTTGAAAGCCGTAGCCACCACTTGTGTGAGCCTGGAACAAAGTGAAGCAATTGTGATGGGTTATCCAGTCAAAGTGTATGTACCACATTCTGTTGAGATCCTTTTAACTCGAACTCGGACTCAATATTTAACCTCTAGTCGGCTGACTAAGTACGAGAGAGTGATTCTGGGTGCAGAAAATGTGACTGTGATAAGGTGCACCACAGTAAATCCGGCAACTCAATTGCCAAATTCTCTGTGTAAGGAAGTGAGAGAAGAAGCAGATCATGATTGTTTGGATGTGACAGAACTGTGCACCAAACCCAGGTTTGATATAGAGGATGTTCCTCTAGAAGAACCAGACTGTGAAATATTTGTGGATGGGTCATGTCTGAGAAATGAGAAAGGTGAGTTATGTACTGCCTATGCTGTTTGCACAGTAGCGGGAGTTCTAGAAGCATCCTGTTTAAAAGGAGTAAATTCTGCACAAATTGCTGAATTGATCGCTCTAATTAGAGCTTGTAAAATTTCCAAAAGTTTGAGGGTGACCATATTCACAGATAGCCAATATGGATTTGGGATTGTCCATGATTTTGGACCGCTATGGATGCAAAGGGGATTTCTGACTTCTTCAGGTTCTCCTATTCGTAATAGCAAAACTGTAAAAGAATTATTGGATGCTTTGCAATTGCCCAAAAGAATTGCAGTGGTCATGATTAGTGATCCCTGATTAGGCATTGGCCACGCGCTGGATCACAGTCATTCAACAGTGCTGTACCCCTACAAAAATAGCAGGGTCAAATAAAGCCAAAAAATAGCACTGTACGGTCAAGTGAGGGAGTGTGCTTCCCAAGCAGACAAGCTTTTGAGAAAACGGACGGGAAGAAAACATAGGGATGTGATTATCCTCTGTGGGCACAATCCATCCTCCATCTTGCACTTGTCATTCTTGCAAATATAAATGGTGAAGAACCGCTGCAGATGACTCCAGCAACAGATGCAATGCAGAATTAGCAAACCATTTATCATATGCATTGGTGATCATGATCAGTCATCACAAAATCCTAAACATCCCAAGCACACAAGAAATATTAAACACAAAGCTAGACAGGTCTCCCAGGACATCTACTGCTTCACACAGCTTTTATTCTACTGGAGGGGCAAAGGCAGCTACTCCTTGAGACTTCAGCAGGAGGAGTCTTGTTGATAGTCTCGCCCATCAGGGTACACCCAAAAGGGTGCCCCAAGGCAGCACCATTGTGTAGTTAGAGGGTTCCCCAAGGATCAGGGGACCCCTAACTGTGACCAAAAACAAAAAGACAGGGAAACTTTATGAGACTAAGGACAAATCGGACAGAATGCATGGGTATACAGGTTGACACACACTTGTATTAATACTCCCAGATCCGCATCATTTTGATGCATTATCTGGATGTCTCCGCAGCAGGTACAAATCAGATGCAAAGGGTCACACTAGCTATACCAAAGAAGAAACACTGGAGCTAAACCTACTGGGCTTGGAGACAACTGCTACAGAATTCCACAAGACAGGACAGAAAGAAGGTGTAAACAGAGAAAGGAACATCAGACTGCACCTAATCCATTAAGAAATGAATTCCAAAATGTTGTTTTTAGTGCTTAAGTGTTTGAATATGAAAGCCAGAGACAGTTCAAAGAATATCTAGTTAGGCAATACCCACGACATCGCACAATCCTTGAAGATCAGCAACCAAACCTGATTCAGTGATCAGCCTGCGCCAGATCAAGCAGAAAGACAAAAACAGGTTGGTAATTGAATGGAATATTAGCATCCAACAAAGTCTTCTTCAGCAATGGAGAAATTGCGGATAAACCTAAAGGGAACACTTCCGGAAGCATGAGAATGATTAGGTTGAATAAAAGTAGGAAAAAGTGACGATTTAAAGTGTTTAGTATGGAGGAAGGAGAGGTAAACCAGAATTCACGCTGAGTATTGACCAAGTCGGTCTACTTCAGAACCATGATCAAATTCTATTAAATGCCAAAAGCCATGGATAGCCAACTGACAGTAATACTGCTATAGTTAAACATTATAAAATACATTTTTTCGATCTGAAGCCATATCAGAATGAGTTGAACAGTCAATTAGGACTAGATATTGCATATTTGAATTCTAAGAAGGCATATTAAGCAATTTTAACTTCGGAAGTTGAGAAAATGAAAAGTGGTGAGTATAGGTTCAAGTCAAACTTTATTTGACTGTGTGAACAACCATAAAAGTGCACAAACCATACATAAAAAGCACACACTAATACAACAAAAACAATTATTTTTTTTTTTACAGAATCCGTAACAATATCACAAAGTTAAAAACTCGAAAAAGAAAACATTACAGTTTATCATCACATCAATATCTCTTCCTGGCCCGTAAACAGCATGTAACAAAATTTAACACAACATTACACAATTCTGGGATACCTAATTCCTGTATAGTGACAAAAGCCTCCTTATGCGAGCTTGTATTCAAACTACGCAAAAAAGGAATAAGGAAGCATTTAGTTTGAGTTGGTAAAGCCTACAGAAGGGAATAAAGTGCATCATGCTCTCCTTGGATAAACCTTCAGAATGGCATGAGGGGAAGAGACAAGAACCACGTGCATTGAGCAGGAAATGCCATTAAAACGTGAATAAAATGAAACGTCATAAGAAAAACCTGAACCTTTCATTCTGGATATGTTGGAGGTATAGCTCCTTGTAAGCCCTGCTTCACAACCTTGGGGGATATTGTCAAGAACGTGCGATAATCATCGCCAAAATAGGTTAACGCAATTTCTCATATCGGCGTCCATCGCGGGAAAATAACTCCGTGTTAACATCTCATTCTCAACACGGCGGTAACATGCGATAGTTTCCCGATAACGCGTCAAATGTCCGCGATACAACTACCGCGACGGCGATAAAAAAGGAAACCCGAACGTAAAAAAAGTTGCGATGGGCCCAACCGCGATAGAAAAATCGGCGACAATCAGCGCCAGGCTTGCAATTCCCACGTCAGGCGGGAAAAATCACCATAAAAGCTGCAAATAAAAAAAAAAACAACTGCGAAGCACAATGGAGGTAGCCGGAGCAAGTACAGAGGACAACCCGAACCCCACAAGCCCACGGAGGACCAGCCTGGGACCTCGGGGTCAGGGAAGGGCAAGGAGAAGAAGAAGAGGAAGACTCGGTTCAGTCCGCAGGAAAACAGGATCCTGATAACGGAGGTGGCAGAACACCATCAACAACTGTTCGTCACCTCCACTGTGTCATTGGCAACTAAAAATACTATATGGCAGTCCATCCTGGACAAGGTGAATGCAGTCGGATTGCTGAGGAGGACAATGGAAGAGCTCAAGAGGCGCTGGAATGATGTGAAGTGCAAAACCAAGCTGAAACTCGCAAACAACCGCAAAGCAGCAATGCAGACTGGAGGTGGGAGTCCAGCGCCACAGGGGGAGCTGGATGACATGGAGGAAATGGTGTCCACAGTCATCAGTGGGGAGACGGTGGCAGGAGTCGGGGACCGGACACTGCTCAACATGACCTGACACAACAGCAACAGGGTGAGTAACCACCAGGGACAGGGGGAGATGGGCACAATGGCACACATGCACAATGGAGTATAGCACAATGCACAACCACAATGACTCTGGATCATGTCCCTGATCTCCTTGCCATACAGCAGCACACATAGAAACAGCAAGTAGTCCCCCGTCCACAATGTGCCCAGAGGGGGCCCTCCCCACACATCACCAATCTCACAACAAACCAATGCACATGTGCTGAACCCAGCAAAGCTGCGGATCCGTGAGCCCCACTGACAATGCAAGTGACACTGCATGACGATGAGCATGTCTGCAGGCCACTCATCATGACATGTTGCACCCCACGACACCGAGGTGGCTGAGTGTGGTCCACATCCGGAAAGGAGCAGGTCACACACTGACACATCCACGTGCACAAACAACCCCTGACGGCAACAAGACATCTGCGGACAAACCATGCCCAAGAGTCCCAACTCCCACCAAGAGCCCAATTTACCCAAGTATGCAACATCACAGCACTGCATAAGCACAGAAGTCAAAGGCACACCGCCTGAAAGAGAGAAGGCTAGCAAAGTCTGGAGCTGCAGGGGCGACTCTCCCACAATGCAGCACACACACAAGAATCAGAGCATATCAACATTGACAACAATGTGGTACAAACTGCAACACATTCACAACAGACCAGAGGACACAACTGCTGCCGCTTGTGTGTAGAAACTGGCCAATCACATTTGGCATAGCAGGAAACTGTGACATGATAATGGACAAGTACAACCCCACATCCCTGATGGTGCACAAATTTCTACTGTCCCGCTTCAAATAGGCAGCTCCTCCTAAACAGTCACAATGTACATTGTCATGCAGTCTGTTTGGAAACTTGGCCAATGCGTGAACATACATGGAACACACTGTTAAACTGCATCTCCCCTTTACATTGCAGAGGGAGAATCAACACCTCCTGCAGAGCAGACCCAACATCTCTTCACTGATGACGAAGAGGACATCCACACCTTCGACACCAACGCCCTCCAAGAGCTCATGGACACCCTCAGCACCCCATCCCCAGGAGCAGGGCAGCCCAGCTGCATCGAGGAGACCCCACCCCCTGCATAGACCACACAGCAGGAAGCACCCACCACCCCGGCTGTCACCCAGGATCCCCACGACCAGCACATGGCATTTCAACGCCGTGTGTTGGAGGGCCAGAAGGAGATGGCTGAGCAGGTGCGGTTGGGGTTCGACCTCATGGCAGCCAAACTAGATGCCATCCATGGGTGTCTACGCCCCATCAGGGACCACTTACAGTCCCTAATGGACACCCACAGTCCATTCCATGGTCTCCAACGAGCTATGGCTGACATCACTGGAGTCATGACTCGGAGACAAGAACACCTGTCTAGTCATAGTGGCTCCAGCGATCTCAACCGGGAGTTGGGACACATGTGGAGGCTCGTGGAGGACATGGTGCAGATGGATGCGGAAAGGATGGCTGCCACGTCTGCACATCAGCGACATGTAGCTGGGATCTTCCATGCCCTGCAGATCCTCATCATGGCATTGCTGCCACAAGGCCTGGCGCAGGTGAATGCTGCTGCTCCTACACCATCCACATCTCCGCCCCCTGATGTGTCAGTGCCACACAGTGCTGCAGACATTCCACCTCCGGCACCTGATGTGTCACTGCCACACAGTGCTGCAGACATTCCACCTCCGGCACCTGATGTGTCACTGCCACACAGTACGGACGACAATCCACCTCCAGCCCCTGATGTATCAGTGCCACACAGTGCTGTAGCCGAAACACCACCACCCACAGGTGAGGTACATCACACATCAGAGGACAATGATGTGGATGAGACTGCCGTTGTGGTAATGAGGAAGCGGTAGCATTCATCTCCGCCATATGGCCTGTTTCAGCTTGGTTCGGGCCTTTGCATCATCACCTTCCACTGTCCCCCGATACACTCTGCAGCACTCACCTTGGACCTCGACATGGACTGCCATATTCTGTTTGGTTACCAATGACACAGCAAACAGACTGTGGACTGAACTCTTCCTCTTCTGATGAATTTGTCCTTCCCTAATGGACTCTGGCTGGCCCTCCACGGGACAACAATGTAAAGTGGGGTTTGCATGGCCCTGTACTGCTCCAGCTGCAACACTCCACTGAATGTGAATAAAACATTCAAATTCACACAGATGTGTCATGTCTATGATCCTTCAAGTATGACAGTATGGATGAATGTAGGGTCACTGATTCCCCCTCACGTCCAATTAGCACATGTTGTGGGGCTTGGGTCACAGGGTGTAACATTGCCGATTGCGGTCCGGGTGGTGCAGACACTACAACAGAGACACACGCATTGGTTAATTCCTTGTCCAGGCCAGAACTGAACCACATCCAGAGCCACGGGCTCATTGTTCACACCCCTACGCTGGACTGGCATACGCCAGCCCAGCCCACTCCGCTTACGCTCACAGGGGGTGACGACACAGCTACATGTCCCAGGTCTTCCCTGTAGTGATCTGCTGGTCACTGGTCTAGTCGTCAGCATGCCACAGCCACTCCCTGAGGGCTGGTTTACACCCACACCACACCCATCCAGCACAGGCGTCACGGGACATGTGACCCTGCCAATAAAAGGGGCCCACCACAGCACATCCCCCACAACCGGAGGTGACATGATGGCGTCCGCATCCACGGAACACAATCATAAAGGGTCCGTGACTTGCGTTGCACTGAGTTGGTGGCACCCGATAGCCTGGGTCCGGCACGGGCCTACCACCACATGGCGAGGACTCGCGTTGCACTGAGCTGGTGGCACCCGATGGCCTGGGTCCGGCACGGGCCTACCGCCACATGGCGATGACTTGTGTTGCACTGAGTTGTTGGCACCTGAAGAGGTGAGCGGGTGTGCAGCCTGCGATGATGCGTTGGCCTCGATACGGCGTCCAGCAAGTCAGGACTCGATTTGATTTGTGAGCCCTGCTGGACCGCAGTGTACGCGCAGGCAGCAGTCAGCACACACATGACTCCGCGGTGCGGTGCTACAGGGTGCGCTGGGGGCCTGTGGGGCGGAATCCAGCCATCAGCTGAGGAGGTTGCACCGGCACGTGGAGGGCCCTCTTGGAGACACGCCAGAGGCGGCAGGTGAACATTGAGGCCTGGGTGCGCAGGGGCAGGCAGTCATCGCTGGGCGGCGGACCGGTCTGGGGACCAGGCCTTGGGTGCAGCAGGCGCACAGGATCGCGCAGGCACCACCGGTCACAGCGTCGGCCTCGTGGCTGGGGGGGGCGCCGCCCTGGCAGACACGACCCTGCATGCGCTGATGAGATGTGCGCGGTTGGATTGGGACGTAGTCACCTCGTCTCCAGTGTGAATACGGCCGTTGAATGTGGTCGGGCACGTGTGTGTAGGCCTCATGGTCACGATATGGCGGACACAGAGACACACGCAGTAGTTACTGTGGTGGCCATCCCGGAACTGGACCACGCCCAGGGCCCCGGGCTATTCATTTGCGACATACGCCGGCCAAGGTCGCTCCGCTCAGGCTTACAGGGGGGGACCACATGGCTACATGTCCAAGGTCTTCCACACTGCCTGGGGTAACCTGTTTGCATCCACTGTCCACTACACTGCAAACACCAGCAGTAGATGTCCACAAGGACATGTCTGTGCTCTGCATACTGCAGTCTGTCCAGCACATCTCCGCCACACTTGGCATTTTGTCCTTTCTTGTTGCTGGGTCACTTGCCTCCTTCACACATTCTTGGTTCCCACCTCTCCCCACATTCTCCAATTGTGTGGCAGAGGGGCTCTCCCTTTGTGGATGGTTTGTCTACATATCTGGCTCCTGTTACCACGGTTACTTGTGTTGTCGTGTCCAGTAGTTGGGCATGTTGGTTGGCATGTTGTATGTGATTATGTTACGTGTGCTCTCCCACAGTTGTGGTGTCTGGTGTGTTCAGTTAGTACTTACCAATGAGCAGGGCATTGCCATAGGTGCCATCCTGGAAGCGCTGGTTGATGATGGACTGTTGGAAGATGTATGTATCATGCACGCTGCCTGTGAAGTTGGCGACGACATTGGTGAACTGTCCCGGGTGGTCCACTATTGCCTGCACATTGATGGAATGCGTGTGCTTTCTGTAGCGGTAATTGTGTGCAGAGTCGGCAGAGGGCACAAGTGGTACATGTGTACAGTCAATTGCCCCCGACACGTGCGGTAAGGCAGCTATGGCGTAATTCCCTTGCATGGTCTCCAGCTGTTCATGCACAGCATGGGGGAAGTGAAGGTGCAGGGGTATCAGGATGATGCAAACCGTGATGTTTACAGGTATGATGAATCCTGCATCATGAGACCGTCACAGATGTGTGTGTGGTCGAAACCTTCCTTTTCTTTCCTGCGGAGGTTACGAGCACACGGACTGCTGTTACAGTATATTTGGACTGGATTCATCATACCTGTATGCATTCCGGTTTGTCCAAGTGCAATACACTGTACCAGATTACGTTTGTGACTATGAGGACGCTTGACCATTGTCACCATTTCTCCAACAGGTTCCTGACTACTGATTTCGGGATATGGAATGGTATTGGGGAGTTCCCGCAGCATTTGCAGTTTATTGGATCCACACGTTGCCCTGGTGAAGTTCCCCGTTGGGAATGGAACGCGTTGGCTGAGCTTTTCGTCTTATTGTTTATGTATTTGTAATAAAGTTCTGTTTTTCCACAGTCGTTGACTACTGGACTTCATGACCTGGGGGGGGAGGGTCCGGGGGGTGGTTGCGGTGGGTGTTGTGGCCCTCTTGGGTCTCCAGGCTGCATGATCGTTGTCTCCATGGCATCTGTTGGTCTTCAGATGTGGCTCTAGGCTGGGCTCCCTTTCATACTGCAGGTTGTCGTCCTGCTTAACACCAGTAAAAGGCAGGTGTTGAATCCCTGCTGCTAACGCGCCTTATCGCCTGTTTTCGGATCGCATCGCAGATCTGGCTGGTCGTTGAGAATATCGCGCAGTGGTATTTTCGTGTGTTTTTGCACGGGAACGCCTACTCTGCATATCATTAGCGTTAGTTGTCGCTTTCATCCGTGGCGATGTTTTTTGCGCCAGCTATCGCTGGAAAACTGGCGATATCGGCAGTTTGCACCAGCTTGGGAATAGGGCGTAAATGTATCGCCACTTTTGCGGCGCTAAAGTGCCGATGAATCGGCTATAAGTCCTTGAGAATATGCCCCCTTGTGTACCACCCACTGTGTCCACCACTTGTTCTCTGTTTACTATGATGGCCATGCCTGCAAAATGTGACCGACAAAGTCCAATTTGAAACACTTCAAGCTAGAATTGTCTTACTGTCCTAGGAAGAAGAAAGCCAAAGACCAAGGAAGCGATGACAAGTTGGAGGAAGGAGATGGTAGAGAGATGTTGTTCAGTGGAGGGGTTTATTGGGGCACAGGAGGTACTCAGAGGCACTGGGTTGCGACTGGTAAGTGTCGTTTGGTGTAGTTAGGGTCATGAACTAGTCTATTCTCTGAGCGATGTCCATGCAGTCAGTGGCCTGTGGTGGAAGCGAGTGCCGCCAATGGTATAGGAAGGTGTCCTTGTGTAACGTAACTGGTGCTCATGTAAAGCCTCCAATACTTTCGGGTCGAGTTTGCGCTATATAAAATCTGCAACAAAAAAAAGTGGAACCACTTTTGGAAGTTGTCCTTGTCAGTGGTGGAAATGGGTCGTGGCTTCCTGCACTTATTTTTTTTTCAATATAAAGCACTGTGTCAAATGGTTCCGAGGTACGTGGGAGACGTCACTGTATATTCTTGGACTTAAAATGTCCCTTTTGCTAACAGAAGTATGTGCTTAAAATTCATAGTATGCAATGCATTTCTGGCTAAAAATCGCTTTCTTTCAACGGGGTTACCTCCACATTGTTGGGAAGCAAGTAAACACAGCCTAACGACATAAAATGAACTGGGTTTTGGCCCCTTTAATGCTAGATCAGCTTTTAAATTGAGGTTCAGTGTTTTGTAATCAAAAAATGAAATCCCTTGCAGACACGCACCACAAAAGAAAAACTGTTTTTACAAAAGGCGTGGAAAGTTCTTCTTTTTATCACGGTTTAATTATAACCACATCGTTTCCAAGAACTGCAAAACGTTTATTATATAGCAACCTTAAAGAAAAATAGTGTTTGTGTGAGATGATTGCTGTTTCAATTGCGACCGCCTCTTATTACTTGCACAAAGACATATATTTATCCAGATACCATGAACGCCAAAATTGCTAGACTTTGCAGCCGTTGTGCCACATTTTTTCCTTTATTTTCATTCTATTTAAAATACAAAATAAGATGCAAGTCGCCGGACACGATGAGAAAAGTAAATGCACCGCCTAGGTTTGACCATAAAGCATATATTGCAGAGATGGTAATTAATTACATATATAAAAAAAATACAAAACGCTGAAAATGGGTCTGCATGCTGCTGAATTGAATTGGTGGCAGAAAAGATCAGGAAATTAGGAAAATACTTGGAAAACTGGTTCAGAAGGGAAATTACTTTGTGTTTATTCTTATGATTTAGATTTCAGAATAAACAGGGTCACATGACGTTTCCCAATCGTAGGCAAAGCGATTTCATTACACACCCTTTTCAGCTGGGACTTCATACACAGGTTTAAGCGCCCCTTACAGAAATATGTGGGTAGAGGTGGGCAAAATTCCTGTGCAATACACCGGAAGTTCACTACCGTGTTTTTTCCACCTGCGGAGAAAAAATGGAGCTGGTACACTGATCCAAGGGAAGGGGGAAAAAAAAGCAGTGAAGCGCAGTTAATTTCGGAAGTACAGTAGGGTCTGCGTGCCGAATTTATATTCAGATAATCACAATGGCCGGCCCCTAACAGTGCTGGGTTGCTTGCCCAGGAATTAGTCGTTTCTCGCATTCCTCAATGACGGCCCCCGGGGAAAGCAGGACGCAGTCTAGTCTTTCCCCGGGGGATTCGCGCCACACAGGGAAGGCTGGAGGGGAAGGGGAGGGAGTAGGAGAAGCTATAAGGGAGCAGGAAGGGGAAACTACTTCCTCTTCCTGTTTCCTAGCGCCAGCGGGAGGGTTGAAGAAAGTTGGCCACCCACCCACCCTACAGTAAAGAGGGAAGGGTTACTGAGGTGGATGGAGCATGCCAGTTTAGGGCAGGTTGTAGGGAGATAGGCGGAACTTTGGAGGGGTGGGGGGAGTCCTGGACGGGCCCACCCACCTCTCGGGGGGGGAAGAGTGATTGATGGGGCTGCGGGATGCAGGAGTGCGATGACAGGTGATGCAAAAGAGGACGTCAGGAGACAAATGAAGAAGGATTGAGAACGGAAACGGGTTGTTGTGGAACGTGAAGAGAGATGGGGTGCAAGGGGAAAGAATGGAGCAAGTGAGACGAAGAAGCGGGGGGGGAAGTTTCGTTGAGGTTATTGTTAAATATGTATTATGGTTAAAGTTATGTTTACAGCCTGTCCTAATAAATGGCCTTTTACGCTTCACCGACAGCGTGGACTGGTTATTTGGCGCGATGGCTGGAACGAGGATTTCTTATTTTGCAAGGTATTTCTGCTGCATTCCTCCCTTTTTCCAATACCTGCACCTAGATGCAAAAGTTGTGAAATTGTCTGTAGTTTTGCATCTGCAGATGCAAAAAAGGAAACTTCGCTTAGGCTGACTCGCAGACAACTAATATCCCAGCACAACCGACTCCTTGTGTTGGATAATGCAAATAATTAGAAATAAGGTGCAAGAAGACTATTGTTTGTGCAGTGAGTGGTATCTAAATAGTCAATCTCCTAATAAGGAAGATGAAGCCGAATTGATGCATGTTTCGATTTCATTGATTGGCGCACAACTCTCATTGTTATGAGCGGTTAAGCAGTTCAGATGCCACATTAAACAGTGGGTGCGTGGCTCCAGTTTGTTGCTCTCAAGGTTGGTTGTGCCTGGCACACACTGGAGCGTTTCTGCCATTACAAACCGAAAAAGCTATTTTACAGGTATGGCCTATTTCAATGACTGCAACAACTACCTCACAACCTTACACATGGCATAAATGCCAACAATGATGAGATCCCTGGTAACTAATAATTTCATTGATTTTATACGTTTAGATGTTATTTGTGTTTAAAGAATAAAGGCTATTATGATTGCACATTATCTATGTCTTCACAGTGACTACTCACACAGCTAGTTGGGCACTTATCAAGTCAGTGACATTACTATGGCTCTCCTTGACTTTCTTATTTAACAAGTCTATTATTTTAATCGAGTTCTCATTCATTGAGAAACAATTCAGTGACTAATGTATGGTTTTTTTTCCAATTATGAAAGCCCCATACCTTTCATTGTTTTTTGATCCCTCCACATTTACCCAGTGGCGGCTGGTGACATTTGAAAGAGGTGTGGTGTAAAAGTTGCGGCTGAATGCACTGTGGCAAGCCAGCGTAGCGAGTGAGCCAGACTGTCATAAGGTGGAATCGGGTGGGTACACCCCCCGAGACAAATGTGAAAAAAGGTGGTGCATTTTTAAGCAAATTTGAGAAAGCAAGAAGGTCAATAAAGCAATTGTGAAAGTGTAGTTATGACAGCAGAGTTAGCTATAAAGGCCATTGATCACAAAGGTCCCATGGAGTGGGGGGGGGAGGGGCTGCAGGAGTTTTAACTTACACCCAGGGCTTTAAGGAAACCAATCCAATGGTTAGTTTTGCCCAGACCTTTCAAAGAGAGCTAGGCTCCTGTGGAATGACACATTGTAACTGGTGCTTACGCAAAGCACTTCGGGTCGAGTTCATATAAAACTGCAAAAGTGGTGTTCTTATAGTCACGAGTTCAAATTCCGGCCATGGACGCTAGAAACCGATAGAAGTGTGCTTTTTGAAGCTATAGAAAAACACATTTATTTAATGCCTCTGCAAAGATGTCATTGCACAAAAAAACAAAAATTCTTGCTTTACTGTTCTACCTCTTGCCACAAATTTCATCGAAGAGGCGCCTCTGTGAAAACATCGAGCTTGCTGGATGGAATCACCAAGCCTGATTCCTTTTCTATAATTAATGTCGATATGGCCCAGAGGTAACAACACGGTGGAGTGGAATTAGTCACTCAACACAATTCTTAAACAATATCTTTAGTTCAATAAATTCACAACTCAAAAACTCATTGACAGTTGTATATCTCAACTCTATCATAACTTTACAATGGCAAAAATCAAGTGATTGTGTAAACATAGATAATTTGCAAGTAGGTAATGTTTTTCTCAAGTTCCCAACAATGACTCCCAAAAATATATACCATTAAATCATCTACTACTATTTTTATTCCATTTCACCAATAATTGTCTGTCAACATTTTCACTGACATAACAATCCATACATGATACTAATACTTAGTGTCAGTTTTTACATTCCCGTTCCAGACCTTGCCAACATGGAAGAAGGGAATATATCCCAAAAAATAAGATTGGGTAGGCAAATTATCATTGACTCATGTCATCAGCTAGAGCCAGATCTTCTGGCTCACATAAGGAATCCCACTTCAATAACACCAACAGACAAAACCATGGCATGACTACACGTTGTAGACACAGGATCATTCCAACCCACTGTTCCAGTATCTGGTGGAATGTCAAAACCAAGTTTCAGTGGTGTGCCACAAGAAGTATGTCCTACAATGATGAGACACATCAAAAGCCACATAGAATTTACACACAATGAGAATTTTGCCAGTGTGAAGGGATATTAGCATAATTTGGCTCCACTACCACATGTGGTTTGAGCAAATGATGGTACACATATTACACATATTGCCTTAGTGCCAACACACAACAGAGAACAAGTCCAATCTAATCTTCAAATCTTTCAATCAATCACAGTGCAAGTTGCCTTGGTACAACATTTGTACACCCAAAGTCTGTGTCTGTCTTTCCCAGGATCAACCCATGTTCCTTTTGTACTTCGAAACAGCACCATATACCTGCAAATGTCACAACTCTGAAATGTCCAAATGAAGATGACACGATGACCGAAACAGATCAAAACAAAAATATTACCAATTAAACATAACATAATAGACACATTACAAAGTCAACTTTTGGAGGACACTGTTTCACAAAACAATCAGAGATAAACAATGTAAATGAACACAGTAGTCCATGTGTCAAAACTTTGATCAACAAGCACTCTTGGCCTGAATTTCCCTGTATTTGCCCTTCCTAACAAATTACCACCACATACTTCTCTCATCATCACCTCAATAGTTGGTGTAATGGTGAAAGTCATAACATGTAAAGATATACTTACACTCATGAGAAGAAGTTGTCAATGACATCTAGACGTAAGTCAACACCTTCCTCTTCACGAGTATCCTCTTCAGTTGGCATGTCAGGATCCTCACCCGGTGGCTCTTCATGGTCTCCATCCTCTGCGATGTAAGGGATGTTCCATTGTAGGGTGATGTTGTGGAGCATGCAGCAGGCCATGGTGATTTTGCACACCTTATTACATGAGTAAAGGAGGGCTCCATCAGTTTTGTCCAGACACAAAATCTTGCTTTTAGGAGACCGAATGCCCGCTTCAGTGGCTGCCGTGTTCTTCCATGGGCCTCATTGAAGCAAACTTCCCCAGGCTTTGTTGGATTCCTCAGGATTGCCAACAACCATGGTCAGTTGGGATAAAATGAGTCTCCTAGATGGAAGACAAAAAAAAGTGCTAGAAAATGTAACGCAATTTCAGTTTATTCAACTAGAAATTCCCTAAACAATATTATGAAAGATTGCACTGACCAACAAGCCAGGTCCTTTCAGGTCCAAGTTGTGAGATTTTTCAGGAGTATGGAGCTGTTCCGTGGTACAAAGGAATCATGGCCAGAGCTGGGTGAATGCGCACAGACACTTGTGATGTACAAATTTGGTAAGCATTCAACTTGTACGTTGATGAATGGAAGGGTTTCCGATTCCAGTAGACCTGTTTTCTGGCGAGTGGTGGCACTAAGGCAACATAGTGCCCATCAATATCTCAAACCACATGTGGTAGGTGCCCGAAACTGTAAAAGTCCCCCTTCACATTGGCTAAATCCTGCTGCTATGGAAACTGGGTGAAGCTGTTGATGTGTCTCATCATTGAAGATATAACTTCCTGTAGAGCACACTGAAAGTTGGTTGTGACATTCCACCAGATACTGCCAGAATGTATTGGAAGGACACTGTGGCCACCAAATGATGTACTGCCATGAGTTTGACAATTGGTGAAATGGATGTGACCACAAAATGAAGTACTGTCATGAGTTTGACAATTGGTGAAATAGATGTGAGATATCTGTTGTGAGGCTGAAGATCTCTCTCTAGTTGATGACATAAGTCCAGTATAGTTTGGCTATTTAATCTAAACTTCCTATTTATATCCCCTTCTTCCATGGTGGCAAGGTCTGGAAATGGACAATACACCTGAGGCTGTCGTATCCTCACTCTCCCAGGGTTCATATGTCTGCATAGGTAAAGCATTTGAACATTTTACACATTTTCCACAGCAACATATTTGATATTTAACACTAAAGTCATGTAGTTGTACAAAATATATATGGTTTTACTACATATTTTAATAAAACATTTGCTTTTGTCCTTTATTCATCACAAATTACATTTATAGCCTAAAATAATTTTGAAGTAAAAAAAATGTGTAAATAGTACAAATGTATTATTTACACATTCTTTAAAAAAAAAAGAAATTCCTCCAGAAATACCATCAACGGAGGTGTAAACAACACCACTCTAATATCGCTTTTCAACACAGTAACGCACTACATATAAATGTTTATTTTTAAAAGAATGAGTGTCCATCGAAGTTTGATATATATATATAAAGAATTGCGGTTGCCTTACGGATTAGGGACTCCACGGCACTCAGGTGCAAGTAAAGAAGTTTATTTTGCTTACTCTACCGCAAAGGCAGTCATGTCAATGCATTTTGGTGTACACACACACCTTGGTCATGACGCTGATCTCATATCCCATTTTTTTGCTTTTATCAAAAACATACATTGGCATAGTGGATTAAACATTTTTGTTTTCTGTCGCCATTTTGAAGTGGCTAAGAGTACATTGGAGTATTTAACAATTACTAATCATTGTTTCAATACGACATTTAGAAAGATATACATCAATTTATGGAAAAAATACATTTATCTAAATGTATATTATACTATAACTTAATATTTCAATCATGGTTGTTTTGATCATTCTCTAAATTTAAAGAATTGAAGAGTCTCGGAGCGGGCGGCAGTATGACGGCCAGCTCCGAGACCGCCAAAGTCATAATAAGGCCCTCAGTATGTTACATATGGTTTTATGAAATGTTTTGTTTTTTGTATTATTTGTAGATTTATTTATAGGTAATGGTATGTTATTTGTAATGTGTATGGGGTTATTTGTTTTGCTTGGTTGATCATTTTGTGCTTTTTTGCAGGATTTTCATCAGATTCGAGTATTTTTTCTATTTTTCAATGTGTTTGTTTATTTTTGAAAAAGAAATACAATTTGTTGTATCTTGACAAACATTATTTTTAATTACCCTTAGTTTTTGATTTTCAGGAAGCATTTTTAAATTCACATTTTGAGTTTTTTTGCGAAGTTCCAAGGACTGAGATTTATCCCTGTGCATTTGTTTTTTATACTGCATTTTTGCTTTTTTGGGATTTCTTTCATCAACTTTTGTAGATATATTTTTGTGGATTTTATTTATTATCAATTGGTGCAAACTGTTTATTTATTTTATCATTGTTTTAGTTGGGTAATAGATTGCTTTATTCTGAGTTGTTGATAGCTTTGTTCCTTTTCTTATACAGGGTAGGGTGGCTTCAGCCTAGTGTGCTTTGGAAGGCATTTTGCCACCCTTTGACGACATTGTTTTTTTTGTCTTCTTGTGCCATGGTGCTGTCATAATCGTTCTATTTGATACTTGGGTTGGATGGTGCAGTCAGCCAATGCAAGTATCTTCAAAACACTCCATTAGCAGACCTAGTTTGTGTTAGTGTGTTTGGTAGTAGGATTCTAGGAGGGGATTGTAGTGGATTATGACTTCTATAACTAGAACATATGTTAGGGCAGTAAATGTTTTTATCTTGTAACCAAATTTGGCAATTTATGCGTAATCTAGTGTAGATTTTTGGAGGTGTCTCCAAATACTCTTGTTGAAATCATAGTAACAGCCCTCTATAGCTGTATGGTCTGTTTTTAATTTGGACCTAATCATTGCTTTTTCGAAGTCAATGATAATCTTTTAAGGATCATAATTGTTAGTTTTGTGTTTTATTTGTGTTAGTGGTTCATCATATATAGCACTTCGTTTGTTAGACAGATAGGTATACACTAAAGGTATGTTAGTGTTGTGGTACTCACCATGCATGGTGTTAATTTGTGTGAATGGTGGACGGCATGATTTAAATGTGCCGTCCATCATCCATGCCCTACTTTGTGTCAATCTTAGCAGGTTGTTTTCTGTTGCAAAAATTATTATTCGTCTATCGCTATTAGTGTTAACATACAGAAGGAAGGATTCTGCACAGTGTGTTATGGTTAAGATGTTGGGGATATTTATGTCTTGGAATTTTTTAGAAGCAGCATTGGTTTCAGTAGTAGATTTCCTGGTTCATACCATAAGTCTTATTAATATTTGTAATACCTGAGAGTTGCCCTGTAGTATAGTTAGGAATTTCTGGTATGATATTTTTCAAATAAGTCCCTGTACGTTCTTGAGAACTAGTGCTTCCTTCCCTAAGGTCTTGTAAAACATTTCCAACTTCTATTTCTGTCATGTTTGGTGGGTGAATATGTTCTCTAACATTCAATACTACATTGTTTCTAGTCATAGTTCTCCCATAGCATATATTTGAATAATACTTTGCACATTTCCATTGTGCATGCTCTATTATTGTGATCTGTCAAATGTAAGTATATCTCATGCGAGACAATAGCAGTTTTCCTTTTTGAGATGTGATGTAAATGGCTCTTTCTTCCAATACATTTGCGATGCGAATCTAAGAGTTATATAATAATTAAATGTAAGTAGTACTACTTTTTTAATTAGCCTTAATAGTTAAATTTGCATTACATTTTTTACATTTTATACTTACAGATTTGATGTAGGTTTATTTTGAAAGATGATGGTTGAGGTCTTTGTTTAGTTTTGCAAGTTATGAGACATGTGCTTGATTTTTGCCTGTTCAAAAAAAGAAGATATTCGAAGAATAGTTTTGTTTATTTCTAAGGTTTATTCTATGCTGTTTTTTTTTAAACTATAAAGTGCTCAAGGTTTTTATGGCAAAGTTGTATTTACTTACTTGTGAAAGTGTGTTCGTGGAGTTTCTAGTTTAGAAAGCTGATTCCTTTATTTTAAGATTGGGATTTTCAGATTTACTCTGCTGCTATTTCCCACGCTCAGGAAATTTAAATAGAAAGCATTATATTACAGTTTTTGTGTGTACATTTTAAGTTTGGCTTTTGCTGGTATTTAGTTGTATGTATTTTTAGTTATGTTATTTACTTTTCAGTGTTGGCTTTTTGGTAGTTGAATTATTCTTTTTCTGGGTAGTGGAATGTCGTTTTCTTCAAGTCTTGGCATTTATGCTGCAAATTAATTCACATTTTTGCATGCTTTTTATACTGGGAAATTTAGTGGATTAGCATTTGAATTGGTTACTTACTTTTAACTTTAATTTTATTAGTTGTTCAACATTTTTTTTCAGTTTATTTTGTGGTTACTAATTAGTGTTTATATAGTTATATTGCCCCAGCCACAGGCAACCCCCTGGCTACAAGATTGCCAGGCATGACAGGCTTTGCAAACTTGGAGGCGGAATCGCCATCATAAACAAGAACCCCATCAGTTACACCACATCCATGGATTTGTCATCCTCCAACATGGAATACCTGTTGTTTATGCTCCATGTTACAGCCAACTTCACCCTAAGCGGTACTCTCATTTATTTATTTATTTATGCGTTTTTATATAGCGCGGACTTTACCCGAGGGTGTCAGAGCGCTTCACAACAGGATCAGCAACATTACATAAGGAGGAGGATACAAATGAGCATAATACAAAGGCAAGCGTTACATTGCATGAGGAAAAAGTGACAATTGTGCAAAAACAAACAAACCAAATACAAAAAGAGGAATAAGTTCCAATAGAAAAAAGTGACAGATGTGCATGAAACATGGGGTACCAAATACAAATGGAGGTATAATACTGCAATAAGTGGCAGTCACACATGACACACTGGGAAGGCACTTCTATAGGCTTGGAGTACAGAATTTCCTATAGTGGAAGAACTTCCTTGAGGTAGTAGAGAGGGCGTGAATTCAGCAGGGGGTACATGGGGTACAAAATATATGATACATGGGGTACAAAATACCACTAAAGGCATAATACTGTAATAAGTGGCAGTAACTCAAAGCACACTGAGAAGGCCCTTCTATAGGCTTGGAATACAGATTTCCTATCGTGGAAGAGCTTCCTTGAGGTAGTAGAGAGGGCGTGACTTCACAGGGGACTTATAATGAGGGGAACACGCACATAAAAACCAACACAACACATAAAATAAGGAATGAACAGACAAAAGTACAACTTTATACTGACGAGCGAACTTCCTAGAGGGGCCTAAGACCGAACGTATTAGTTCTGGAAGTGTCTTTGGAATAGAAGAGACTTGAGGTCAGCTTTGAAGATCCGGGTAGAGGAGGTGGCACGGAGCAGTGGGGGAAGCGAGTTCCAGATTCTCACCGCATTGCCCGAGAAGGATTGAGCCATCGATCTTTCCCTTTTGAAGACGAGGGGCTCAAGCAGAAGCTTTTCCGCATTGCGAGAAGGGCGAGAGCCACCGGACAATTTCAATTTATTCGCCAGGTAATGAGGGGAGGACGTGTGTAAGGCTTTGTGTGTGATGCAGGCAGTTTTGTAAATAGATCTTGCCTCGATCGGAAGCCATCGCAGAGAGGACAGGATAGGAGTGATGTGGTCGCTTCGTTTAGACCCTGAAATGAAGCGAGCTGCTGAATGGAGGATGGATTTGAGAGGGGAGAGGTGGGATTTGGGTAGGCCAGTCAGAAGAGAATTGCAGTAATCCAGTCTTGAGAGAACCAGAGATTGTACCAAGATTTTTAAGTCTTTCTCCGGGAAGAACCGACGGATCCCCCACAGAAGGCGCAGCTGGTACCGTGCATTCTTAGCAATAGAGTTGATGTGGGCGATTAGGTTGAGTCTTTTGTCAAGAATGACACCTAGGGATTTAGCGCTGTCAACAATGATGGGTTTGTTGTTGAGAAGGTTCAGCTGATCCATCCAAGATTGAAAAGGAGGAGGTGAGAGAGAGGTAGAGAGGAGGAGGAATTCAGTTTTGGCGGGATTCAGAATGAGTTGGTGAGCTGACATCCAGTTGTGAATAGAGTTGAGGGTAGAATTGAGTAGGGAGAGATCGTGTGCGGAGGACACCTTAAGGTAGATTTGCGTGTCGTCCGCATACAGATGGTAAAGGATCCCAGATTTGCTTAGGAGGTTCCCTAAAGGTTCCAGGTAGAGATTAAACAAGGTGGGTGCCAGGATAGAACCTTGAGGGACGCCTTGACCTACGGCCACAGGAGATGAAAGACTGTTCCCTATCTTGATCATTTGGGATCTGTCCGAGAGGAAAGAGGCAAACCATTTGAGCACTGTGCCATCCAGACCCATTCTCTGTTGAAGAGTGTTGAGGAGGGTGCTATGATTAACCGTGTCAAAGGCTGCAGAGAGGTCTAGAAGAATCAGAAGACATGATTCCCCAGCGTCGAGTATATGCAGCGCATCGTCAATCACTTGCAGCAGGGCTGTTTCAGTGCTGCAATTTTGGATGAAGCCCGACTGGAAGACGTCGAGGAGGTTATTGTCCATAATATGTGAGGAAAGTTGTTTCGCGACACATTTTTTGGTGATTTCCGACAGAAAAGGGAGGTTGGAGATAGGGCGGAAGTTGTTGAGGTCGTTCGCATCCGCGGCGGGTTTTTTTAGAAGAGGGGTGACCTGACCTGATTTGAGGGCAACCGGGAGGGAGCCTTGACTGAGGAAGAGATTGACTAGCCTGGTCCAGTAAGAGAGAGTATAGGTATAGAAATCGATGGCGATGTCGCTAGGGATGGGGTCGGAGGAATGGTTGGAGGGTTTAGTTTCGCGGATGCATTTGAGGAGGTCATCTTCCGAGATGACGTCAAAGTTCTGCCAGGTGACCAAGGATTTCCGCTCCTCCATGGGGGGGGTGGGCGACCTGATCCACCAGAGCTTTGACCTTTTCATCGAAGAATATAGCGAAATCTGCTGCTTTCTTTGAGGAATCCTCAGGCTTAATGGTTGGAGGAGAACAGTTTGGGTTTTTGAAGAGGTCAAAAAGTTTTTTGGGTCTGTTTTTAGCTGAGTCAAGGAGGGATCTGAAATGTGATGCTTTTTCAAGGAAGATGTTATTGTGATATTTGGATCTTGCTGAGCGTAAAAGAGAGAGATTGGAGGTGGAAAGAGATTTTCTCCAATGCTTCTCCAGGAATCTAAGGTTTTTCCTTTCATCGTAGAGCGCTTTATTGAACAAAGGTGCTGAGGGGGTGGGTCTTTTCCTTTTGCTTTGGAGAGGAGCAACAATGTCGATTTCGACTGCTAGTACTGAGAGGCACTGAGAAGTGAGAACGTTGACATCCACGCTAGGGTCTAGTCTAGGAAGTGCCCGCATAGCGGAATCACAAAAAGTGTCAAGATCAATGTTCTTAGTGTTACGGAACCAGGTAGTAGCTCTTTTAGGTTGGCCGAGAGTTATAACGTGCGATAGGTGAAAGCGGAAGGGAATGAGGAGGTGGTCAGACCAGTCTACATGGATGGGGGAGCAGTGGTCAGCAGGTCTTCTTTGGATATGACAAGGTCCAGAATAGAGCCCTTAGAATGTGTGGTTTCCGAGCAATGTTGGAGGAGATCATTGGCTGAGAGAAAGGAGGCAAGCTTGTTGGCAGCCGAGTCTTCCAAGGAGCCCCAGTGGAGATTAAAGTCACCCAGGAAGATCTGTCTGTCACTTTGAGAGAGTTGGTCACTGATGAAGTCAGTCAGTTCCTCCACGAAGGAAGAGCAGTAACCAGGCGGGTGGTAGATGGCATGGAATCTAAAGGGTGAGCCGTGATGTATTTGAAGTTCTAGGGAAAGGCATTCGAATGTACGGAAGAGGGTGGTTGGGACCGCTTTAATTTGAAGGGAGTTTCTGAAGATGATAGCGACACCTCCTCCAATTTTGTCTGCCCTGTCATTTCTGAGGATAGAATAGTCAGTGGGAACCAACAGATCAAACAAAGTATGAGAGGAGTCATTAAACCAGGTCTCAGTGAGGAAGATCATGTCAAGATTTTGGTGAGTGATAGTATCAGAGATTTCCACTTTGTGTTTGACTGCAGATCTGCAGTTGTGGAGCAAACAGTGCAGCTCTGACGCAGATGTTTTGGTGAAGGGGGTGTTAGGGTTGTTCAGGGAGATAGGGATAAGATTCTTGAATGAGGGAGCCCGGCAAGAGGGAGGTTGGTGAGGTCTGACAGAGGAGATGACCTGAATAGGAAACTGCGTAAAATTCTTAGGAGAGGAGGGCGGAGAGGGAGTGACGTTGGTGGTCTTGAGGCTGGCCCGTAAGTTGGTGATGTCTGCAGAGGGCAGACTGTGATTGGTTTTATTGGGGCGCGGGAGCAAGGGACTCCTCGGGAGGGTGTTAGGGACAGGGGATAACTTGGCGCTTAAACGTGAGATAGACGCTACCAGCTGGGAGATGGAATAGATGAGAGAATCCAGTTTATTTTCCAGAGAGAGGAGAGCTGAGCATGGAGTGTTAGGTGGCTCGATGGATAAAGAAGGGAGTGCAGAGGGTGAGGGAGGACAGGGAGGGGTGGGGGAACGAGTAGAGGGCGGTGGTGCAGAAGGTAAGGGAGGACAGGGCGGGCTGGAGGAGCAGGATATGAGAGGGAGTGCAGAGGGTGAGGGAGGACGGGGCAGGGTGGTGGAATGGGATAAATGAGGGAGTGCAGAGGGTGAAGGAGGGAGGGGAGGGGTGGGGGAATGGGTGGGGGGTTGGGGAGCAAGGGAAGAGGGTGAGGAACGATGGTGAACAGAGGGAGTGGAAGGTGAAACAGTGGTGGGAAGAGAAATATTTTTACTGGAGTTGAACAGAGGGGAAGAGAAGAGGGCATACGTCCGAGGAGGAAGTTGAGGAGTAGGAGGGGGATAAAAGAAGGCCGGAGGTAAGGGGAGAAGAGGGGAGACGAGACTGACCCGGGCGGCGTGGGCGGGGGGACAGATGAGGTCCGAATGTGCGTGGATCCGAAAGAAAAGGGGGCTGTAAAGGAGGGGGAGGGCAGGGGGTCCGAGGAGGGCCAGAGGAATGGGGAGAAAGGAGAGGATGGTGCAAGATAGGTACTGTAGGCTATGCAAGGCGAATGTAGGGGGACAGGTAACAGGTGGAGTGGGGGGAATTGACTAGAGGGAAACTGAGGGAGAAGCAAGGGACTGCAAGGTCGGAGGGAGAGACGAGGAAGGAATTGTCAGGGAGGGAGACAAGGTTGGGAAGCAAGGGAAGAGGAAGGTGGGGTTGAGGATAGATGGGAGGTGGAAGAGGAGAATTTAGGGTACGGGGGACGGGGAAGAGCGGAAAGGGATGATGCGAAAGGGGGAGGGAAGGGGGAAGGTAAGGACAGTTGATGGGAAGACCAGGTTGTAAGAGAGGTGAATTAAGAGGGGGGCGGAGGGCAGATTTAGTCGGATTAGGGGGCGGTGAAAATGTTGGAGAATCGAGCAGGTGTAGGGTGGGGAGGGGGGTGGAGGCCAGAGGCCGGAAAGATAAGATAGGGGGAGGGGCATTTTGGGAAGGGGGAAGAGAGGGAGATGAGGGAGCAGTGGCTGGGGGAACAAAGGGTAGACCTGCGCCTCCCGGGATTGCGGCCTGCTGGAGTATCGGGGGTCTGGGGGGAGAAAGGGAGAAAGGAGAGGAGTTCAAAGAAGAGTTGGGGGAGATCATAGTTGTGTGGGTTGGACGAAGGGAGTGGAAGAGATGGTCGAAGAGGGAGAGACAGGAGTCTGTCGCTTGAATCATGACGGTGCCATTGTTGTAGAGTGTTATGGTGAGCGAGCCCTTAAAGCTCGTGGAGGGGGAAATGTTTAGCCGCTGTCCATGCGGGATAGATGAGGAGGAGGAGACGTTGAAGAAATTGAAGAAGCTGGTGGACCAGGAAGGGATGTCATGGGTAAAAAAAATTAAGTCATTTTTTAGCTTCCCTAGGTGCCCATTATGGAATTGATCAACAAAGAGGGAATCAGGGAAGTGTTCAATGGTGTTGTGCTTGAACCGTTTTGCTGCTGCTTTGGACAGATTGGGGGATAGATGACTTTGAAGCAGTTAACTCCCGACTTAATTCGAATGGAAGCCATGGTAGGGAGAGGAGGGCCACTAGGGTAGCGATAGATCAAAAAAGAATAATATGAAGAGGAGGGCACATAAGCCGGAAGACGAGTGAGGATAATCCAATAAGATAGCGGTCAGGAGGCTACTAGACATGCAGGGCCAGGGCCTCTGGTCTAACTCCCTAATAAGACATCATACCGGTGGGATAGAAGGCTGGCTTGTCTCCAGCAGTGGAGAGGGTGTGGGATCATACCGGGGCAAACCCTACCACCCGGGATTGGGACCTCCCAGTGTGGAAACCCGCATGGAAATGGGAGTCGCCTATAGGATCGCAGTGATGGGGAAGGACATTCTTTGGCTCCCCAGGGAGGAGGCCCAAATGGACACCATACCTCAACCAAGAGCACAGTTAGAGGAGAGCAAAGTGGACGCCAATTATGTGAATTACTCATCCCATGGGCCACCGATCGAGCCAGGACAGCCCAATAGGAAACTGGCCATCTCAAAGAGGGGCTCAAATGTCCTATGACCCAAAAGTTCCGGGGCGCGCTGCCTAAGCAGCGAAGGTCAAGGGTGCGCAATCTGCGCAGGTCTCAATGTTGCAGCTGGCACTATAGCTGCGCAGCTGTGAAGGATCGGGCGCGCTGCCTAGGCAGCGAAGGTCAAGGGTGCGCAATCTGCGCAGGTCTAACCGTTGCAGCTGGCACTCAGTGCTGCGCAGCTGTGAAGGTCAGGGCTAAAGGAGGGCATCTCACTTCTAACAGCCAAGGTATGACCCCCAACCCAGGTCTAAACGTTGCAGCTGGCACCTGAGTGCTGCGCAGCTGTGAAGGTCAGGGCTAAGGGAGGGCATCTCACTCCTAACTGCCAAGGTATGTCCCCCAACTCAACATTAGCCTAAACGGTGCAGCTTCCCACTACTTGCTGGGCAGCTGTGAAGTGATAAGGCCTGGCCCTCACCGTGCCTTTGGGGCCTCACTGGCCTCTGCAGCCACAGCATCGCCACCAACAGGGGCAGAGGGGCTGCAGCAAGTCGACTCGAGGTCATGAGAGTAACAGACCGTCTGTTGGTCAGTGTGTGAGGAGGTACTCTGCTCATGTGTCTGCCTTTTCGCCGCTCCTATTGCTGGTCTGGCGCTATAATTAAATTTAAATTTTCCCAGTGTTGCCACGTACTCCACTGTTACAAAGTGTCCTGCCTGGGCGCCATTTTAGGGTCAGGCAGCATGGAGCATCTACTTCGGCCCGGGAGGCCCCATTGTCCGTTACTTCTCAGGGAGGAGGGGGGGGGGCAGGGAGAAGGCAGCGATAGGAGGGTGGTCACTCTCCCGCATGGCTGGTTCCCCCCGCCTCCGCGCTGTAGCTGGAGCACTCACCGGTTCAGCCGATCGTACTCCCGTTCACTAGCGCTGCTGGCCCAGAAAGGCCCTACAAACCAACGGGACCCCACACCAACTTCATTGACAGCATCATGGATGTTAGCCGCACCACTCGCCCTCAATGCTAGCAATTACGTCCTACTCAGAGACCTGAAATTTCACCTGAAGGACCATGCTGACCCCAAATCTAGAGCACTCATTGAAGACCTTGGAAGCCTGGGCCTCACCCAACGAGTAAAGGGACCTGCCCACATCACCGGACACCTCCTGAACCCTATTTTCCCCACATTCTGCAACATTCAAGTCAACAAGCCGACACCAGTTTCCTAGACAGACCACTCCCTCATCAAATTCAGCATCCTCATCCCGGACCAATACACACGTACACTACCAGACCAGTCCTCCAAAACTGAAACAGCATCACTAACAAGGACTAGAGAACCACTCTCAATACCCACCAACCCAAGACCAGCAACAGCCTCCACAAAGCCATCAAGAATTTCAACAATTGGATCACCAGATGCACCGACTGCCCTCCACACACACAAAAATAAGGTAAGATCCAGACACCAGGCCCGCTGGTACATGGAGTAACTCAGACTGATGAAATGCTACAGCAAACAGCAGGATTGTACATGGAGAATGAACCAGCACAATGTAGACAGGGGCAAGTTCAAATCCACCCTGAAACACTATCATCAAATGACATGAACCATCAAATGATCCGTACTGGTGGACCACATCAATGTTAGCACCAACAGAAGCAAAGAAATCTTTGCCATTGTGAAAGATTTCACCTCACCACTGGTTGCCTATAAACTCAATCACTCCCTGGCAAGACCTCTGCAACAATCTCTCTCAATTCTTCAGCAACAAAATCACTGCCATTTACAGCAACTTCAGCCAGCAGCCAGACCCAACAGACCTCACCAAACACCTCCCAATCTTATCCCAAGAACCAATGCTAACCACATGGCCTGTCATCACACCAGAAGAAACTGTCACCAGCATGAAGTCCATCCACTCAGGGGTCCCATTGGACCCCTACCACGCCTACTCAACAGGACTGCACCCCATCAGTGCCTTGCTCACACCCATTCTGAATGCCTCCACCTTTTCTGTGACCTTCCTAGATGCTTGAAAACATGGACTGTTCTCCAATTACTAAAGAGAAATCTGGGCAGATCCTTCAATGCTCTCCAAACAGACCAATCTCCTTGCTGCCCTTCCCAACCAAGGTCGTAGAGAAAATTATCATGAGACTCCTCACAGAATACCTCAATGACCACCAATTCCTCGATACCACTCAGTCTGGTTTCAGACCCAACCACAGCATGGAGACTGCCCTTATTGCTGCCTCTGTTGACATCCATGTGACTCTGGAAAGAGGAAAAACTGTGGCCCTCATCCTCCTGGACCTCTCGGCAGCATTTGAAAAAGTCTCTTACCCTATCCTTATCCAACTCCTTTACAGCATCTGAATCCAAGGACACACACTCCGATAGATATGCTCATTCATGACTGAAAGGACCGAGTTAGTCAGCCTGGCACCGTACACCATCGACCTAATCTGCAGAGTTCCATAAGGATCCTCACTCAGTACAACCCTCTTCAATGCATACCTGATCCCTCAAGCCAGCATCATCTGCTCTCATGATATCAATGTGCTTTCCTTCTCTGATGACACACATCTCATTCTCTACCTCACAGACAAGACCCCCAGGGCCCGGATCAACTTTAAAGCCTGCATGACTGCAATCATCACTGGATGAAGAGCAACTTTCTAAATCTGAACACCGACAAGACTGAAATTGGGATCTTTTGGAAGAGCACGTCACCATGGGACTCCGCCTGGTATCGAACTGATCTGGGATTGACACCGAGTCCCACCACCCATGCCAAGAACCTCTCTGCAGCAAAAAATAGAAATTATAAGATTATACTTATACCTTTAATTTATAATTTATGCAACACCTACAAATTATTATATCTCACGCACCTCGGTTCACAGTGTATTGAACTCGGAAGCCACACTACCTTAACTATAACTCACCCTTTTATCCATACAATGCTTATACCCTTTCATACTGTATCACTTATTCCATTTAAAATTAGAGAAATTACAGCAACATTTATAACATTGCAAATCATATACTTTGTGAGAACATAGTGCTTGGGAGAGTGGCGAGTTAGAGTTATTACAGTTTGGCTACCAAATTCAATACACTGCATATGGAGGTGCGCACAAATTTCTTCTAAAGATTCAATTAATAGTAATTTAAAGGTGGTGTGTAAATTATAAATTTAAGGTGTAACTATAACTTTAGAATTTCTAATGTTTGCGTAGTTAAGTTTGGTTTGTATAGAAAAAATTAATAAAGCTTTCTTAACAATAATAAAGGTTTAACTTTGTTTTTTTCATTGAATTTGAATGTTTTTTTAAATAAAAATGTGTTTCAAATTGTAGAGTCCAGTGTCTTCGAGTGGAGTCTCGTTAAGTGAAGTATTGTACAGTTGAGTGGAGGATAGTATTGTACAGTGTAGTGTTGTAAAGTATAGTATCATAGAGTGGAATAGAGTGGAGTGTGGTACAGTGTATTAGTGTAGAGTGGAAAAGTGCACAGAAGAGTGGGGAGAGTGGAGTGGTGAAGAATGGAGCGGCGTAGTGTGGAGTGAGGTACAGTGTAGTGGCATAGAGTAAAATAGCATATGGTGGAGTGGCATACAGTAGAGCGGCGTACAGCGGAGTGGCATACAGTGGAATAATGTAGAGTGGAGTGGCGCAGAGTGGAGTAGATTACAGTTGAGTAGATTAGGGTGTAGTGGCATACAGTGGAGTGGCATAGATTTCAGTGGCGTACAATGGAGTAGTGTAGAGCGGAATAGTGTAGGCTGTAGTGAATGGAGTAGAGTGGTGTGGACTGGAGTGGTGTGGATATAGTGGAATATCGTCCATTGGAGTGGTGTTTATGGAATAGCGTAGAGTGGAGTGGTGTAGAGTGGAGTTGCGTACGGTGGAATAGCGTAGAGTGGAGTTGCATAGAGTGGAGTGCTGTACAGTAGAGTGGCATAGATTTCAGTGGCATAGAATGTGGTGTAGAGTGGAGTTGCATACAATGGAATAGCATACACTGGATTAGAATAGAGTGGAGTGGCGTACAGTGGAGTGGTGTAGATTTCAGTGACATAAAATGGAGTGGCGTAGAGCAGAATAGTGTAGAGTGCAGTAAACAGAGTGGAATGGTGTAGAGTGAAGTGGCATGCAATGGAGAGGCATATACTAGAATGGTGTAGAGTGGAATAGCTTCCAGTGGTTAGCATAGAGTGGATACCGTAGAGTGGACTGGCGTAGAATGTAGTTGCATAGAGTGGAATAGCATACAGTGTAGTAACATAGAGTGGAGTGGCATACAGTGGAGTGGTGTAGATTTCAGTGGCGTAGAATGTAGTGGTTTAGAGTGGTGTGGTATAAAGTGGAGTTGCATGGAGTAGAGTGGCATATAGTGGAATGGCGTACGTAGAATAGCATAGAGTGGAGTGGCAAACAGTGTAATAGCGTAGAGTGGAGTGGCGTAGAGTTGAGTGGTGCCCAGGGGAGTGGTGTAAAGTGGAGTGGCACACAGTGGAGTGGCATAGACTGGAGTGGTGAGGATCACTCGTACAAAACCAGAGAAATTCTGCAGTTATAGTTAGCTAAGCTAACTATAACTTAAGCCCTCGCAATGCACTGTTTATGACCTCACTTATTACATCACTCATGACATGGTCAGTGTCATCACTGATGACATCACTGATGACATCTCAAATGACATCACTGATGACATAATGGATGGCATCATCCTGTGCCTGTGAATGTTTCTAAAAAAGTTTATGAGTGTTGAATATATATACACCAAGGTGAATTGATGAATCAGTGGGTGTACGAGTGCCTGTATGGATGATTCAGTGGGTGCATGACTGACTGTAATGTGAGTGATTAGGTGTCTCAGTGAATGTATGGGTAAGTGACTAGGTTGTGTGAATGTCTGTATCAGTCTCTCAGTTGGTGTTTAAGTGGCTGTATGGGTTGGTGAGTGGGTACGTGTGTGGCTGTATGGGTGATTGATTGGTTGTCTGAGGTACCTGTTTGGGTGTATGAGTGCCTGTGTGGGTGTGTGCGACTGCCTACATGGATGAGTGAGTGGGTGAATCAGTGGCTGTATAGGTTAGTGAGTGCATCTATGCGGGGCTGTATGGGTGACTGAATGTGTGTATGGCTGTGTCGATGAGTGAATGGATGTGCCAGTGGTATATGGGTGAGTATCTGCATATGTGAAAGGCAGTATAGGTGAGTGTTGGAGTATATGAGTGACTGTATGTGTGAGTGAGTGATTGTGAGAGTGGCTGTATGGGTGAGAGTGTGCTTGTGTCAGGGAGCTGCATGGCCCCCTCCCCATTTTGAAAATATTTGGCCCCACGGGTGAGCCCCCGTCACTTGTTATGACTCAGGGAGTGGGTCTATGTGGCCTTCTTCCCATTATTCAGTGAGTTTGGCCACAGGGGTGGGCTTCCCGGGACCTCTGATGGCTCAGTTATACAATGTTTTCAGCACCAAGGGAGTGGACTCCCCGAGGACTCTGATGGCTCGGGATGGGGGTACGTGCATTCCCTCTCTCATATACAATGTATTCAACCACGGGGATCAGCTTCGCAAGGCTTCTTATGGCTCTGGGAGAGGGGGCCAGGCATCCAACCTCCCCATATATATTAATTTTGGCCCCAGAGGTGGGCTTCCCCAGCCCTGTAAAGGCTGGGGCGGGGGTTGTGCACCTCCTCCAATTAATAAAACAAACCTTCCCCGGCCGTCATTGTTTTTTAGTTTTTTTTGCAATTCCACAGGAGTCTCGCAGGATTGCAGCAATTATTTGCCGATTTTAATTTTCTTTTGACCCTAAGGGGGTCCCTCTAGGTCTTCCCCATGGGGATTAGGGGGTCAGTGTATCTCTACCCAGCCCCTTATATATTTTTTATAAATATGTTCATGACAGGTGACTAAGTCCCTGAGTCCTGTAATGGCTGCCAGCAACATTTTTTTCATGTTGCTGGCAGCCAATCAGCGTGCTCACTCTCGTGGGATCCGAATCCTGCTGGAGTGAGATGGCCCAAGCGAACTAAAGCTCCCTAGGCCAATCAGAATGCTCTATTTTTAAATTGGACCTCCCGCAACAGTCTCTCGAGACTCTCGTTGACCCAACCATCCAGATATACAATTATATTTGAACCTCGATTTCTCAAAAACTGCTTAACAGATTTACAGAAAATCACAAAAAGCACAATCTGCATAGCAAGATGTAGCTTCCTGCCAAATTTGGTGTCATTCCATTCAGCAGTTTTTTTTGTAGCCTTGTCTAAAGAAGTCTATGGAAAATGCATGGGGATTTTGGACCCTCACTTGACAGATCACCCTGAAACCTTCCATGCACAAACTAGTCAAAATTGCACCTTTTTTTGGAAAGTTTTGTGGAGATTTGAAAAAAGGTACAAAAGTTATTAATAACACAACGCATTTTCTACAGAACAGCTGGCCTAACGATAACTACCTAGTGGCAACTGCCATTAGGTGTATGAATATATATATATATTGCCACTAGGTAGTTATATATATAGAGAGAGAGATAGATATAGATATATAGATATATATATAGGCATTTCACTGGAAAAAAACAGAGGTTAAGGTAACGTTATAGTTAGGTGAAATTTTCAGTGACAACGTAATGTTTTAAACAAAAAAAAACAAAGAAATTCAGTTCTAGTTATCTCAAGTTTTCATATCCATAACATCATTGCAAATGCTGCAGTGATATTATCAATGTTGTCATAGAGAATGTCATGAGTGATGTAATATGTGGGGCATTTAGCAGTGGTAATCGAGGGCGCGAGATACAGTTATCTTAGGGCACAAGTTATAGTTACTTGAAATAACTATAACTGGTACATTTCTGTGTTTTATTTAGTTTAAAATATTACGTTGTCACAGAAAATTTCACCTAACTATAATCTTACTTTAACCTTTAGTTTTTCCAGTGAATTTTCATTTTTTTAACGTAAAGTCATATTTTATTACCATGCATTAAGACCAAACCCCTGCAGCACATGGCCAGGACTTTGCCTGTGGCTAGGGTCTCCGGCCAACCCCCCCACACTTAGCCAACCTAACGCCATGATTGCTGATTGCTGTGTGCTGCATGGGCTTAACCAGAAGGTCTGACCTGCTGCCACGCCCTGATTCCAAAGTCAGGAGCACAATCCCCCGCAAGGGCACGGCCCACTTTTTTTTAGGGGCGGTCCCATGGATCTGCGAATCTATGCACCACTCTACATGACACCTCTGGGGATTCGCTCCAGATCCACGGATCCAAAGCGAATCCCCAGAGGTGTTGTGTTGGGTGTCGCATGGATCCAGGGAATCACGGAACACCCCAATTAACTGTTTTGTTTTTAAAATTGACCCCAGGTGTGTTCCCTTTAGGAACCCCCCACAAGGCCAGGGGGTCAGGGTGCCTGTACCCTGCACCCTTATAAGTTAGTTTCTTCCATTTCAAGTCCTAAGATGGCAGGCTCAACTTTCCTTCAGGTTGCGGCCAGCCAATCACAGCTAGGCGTTGGTGTGAAATTCTGCTCAGCTCGCGGAGTTTGCAGAGTTTTTCCCACTCCGCATAGATTGCAAAGTTCTGAAAAACTCCCCGTAGCGGCGTGGAACGGAGTCTTTCCTCTCCCGCGACTCACCAACGTTAAGTTGGCGAGCGAGGAAAATTTCCCGGCGAGATTTCTCAATGTGAGCAGTCGCGGCTGTTTGCTACCGCTCGCATTGAGAAACCTTCCAGTCATGTTAAGGAAGCTGCCACTCGAGTAGAAGATCTATTCAAGCAGCAGAAAGAAGCAGCGCCCTCTTGCACTGCGGATGGTGCCATTCAAACTGATTTTACAGTGCAGGACAAACGCCCAGCGCTAAAAATCAGCATGAGCACCGTGACATAACAACACTTGCAGAACTCCGCTTAGAGTGGCGTAGTTTACGTGGAACTCCACGAACTCAACCCAGGCCAAATCACAACACATGGTTGAGCATGCTATGATCCCCAAATCCATTGCAGATCCTCCACCGTGTGAAACATACAAAGTTTTTGAGCCTTAATTGCTCAAAAACTAAACATATTTACCCCAAATCATAAAAAGCACTCTATCTGGACCAAGAACTAGCTTTCTGCCAAATTTGGTGTAAATCTATTCTTCTTTTTGGGCTGTAGCTGTGTAATGTAGAAAAATGAATGGGGAAAATGCGTTTTGGGACCCCCCTTTTTTCTCAGCCCCCAATTAGCAAATCTACTCAAAGCTTTCTATATGTGAACTAGCCAAAATAAGCACTTTTTTTTAAAAGTTTCATGAAGATTCGTCAATTTGTGCCAAAGTTGTAAATAACACAAAAAAGGCATTTCCTATAGAAACACAATCCTAGCTATAACTACCTACTTATATATATATATATATATATATATATATATATATATATATATATATATATATATATATATATATATGAAGAAAAGAAGGTTTGCCCAATGGAGATGGCACACGAGGAAGGGTTACTGCACTCAATCCTCCGGCAGCAGCGGCCTCAGCTTGCCCTCTCACTTCCTTCTAAAATAGCCAAACGCGTTTCGAGTGCAGTATCGCTCTTGATCACTGGCCTGTCACACATACAGAGACAGCGGTGTTCCATCTGAAACTTTATTTAAATTTTCAAGTCCCGCCCCAGTGGGCGTCATCAATCAAGGCATTATGGTCTTGGTAGTCCGAAAGTTATGCCCATGTGAGTATAAGTTTGCTCTCAATAACTAAATAAGTTGATGGAATGAGACACCGTTTACACCCATTTGTATTTATTGTAATAGAGATAGTTTTAAATACAGGAGCCAAGGTGTAATGCTAGAGCATATTGAAAGTATAAAAGAGTAATCTGAATCTTGTGGAAGAAGCTTGTGCTGGTATCATTGAAAAACACATGAAATATATCCAAATCTAATCATAATTGATTTAATGAAATTATAGATTATATGATGTGTTATTGTAATTGTAAAATAATGTGTGACGTGGAAATAGAGTTTGATGGGAGAAAAGGTTAAGCTGTATTACAACTGTCAAACTTTGGTTTCATGTCTCCTTGGGTATCGTTTTTTGGTTGTTTTGTGAATCCCCTTAACCCTGAACTCCACATTACCTTTAGATTTTTCAAACAATGCATTTGCTTTTGTTTGAATATCAGTCTGATAGTGTGAATCAAGCCAGGCATTCATGAGGATAAGTATTACCAACAAGAATGAACTCTGTGGCCCTCATCCATCACTGAGCATTCATGTACCAGGTGCTAATGTCCAGTAGTGGACTATTTCTTTGCGTATTAATGAATTCAGTCAGTATCAAGGCTGAACGAGCACATGCATTATACTAAGTATAAATGACCCCATGCATTAATATAGCCTTATAGCCCGCCATAGCGGGCTAAACCGGCCATTAAAGGCCCGAGCCAAAGGCGAGGGCCTTTAACAAGGGAGCGAGACTTTAATGACTGGTATAGCCTAGCTACTGAGGGCTATAAGGCTATTAGAACATTCTGCTACTAGAGGGCAGAGTGTTCTAACATATAAAACAAAGGCCTCACAGAGCCCGAGGGGACTTCAATCCCCTCGGGCTCTGTGAGGCCTTTGTTCACAGCAACAGCTGTGAACTACGACATTAGAATGTTGGTGCTTCGGGCTTCTACCTGCCATTAGAAGCCCGGAGCACTCCATTGTTTTCAATGGATCTCCCAACATTCCAATGTTCTAATAAACATTAATGGCCCAAAATGTTAAGACACTTTATTGGTATCTCATTCTGATTATTATGGAGCATGCATTTGACAGTGTGTAGTATTCTGGTCATAATGTAATATAGAATGTTACCTGCATAGCATGTTTGTATTTGAAGAGGCAGCAGTTGGTGGCTGGCGTGGTGAGGAGCACTCCACAATGGCTTTTCGTGTTGTTGTATACTAATACATGGGACTAATTCCTTCTCCTTTGTGTGAGTTACTACATCCGATTATTGGAGACAAGCGGGAGCAGAGGAGAGCTGTCTACAAATAACCCCACGCATCTCCTGGTGTGTATTTAAAGTGGCCACCGTGTCTCATGTGTCGCTACAAGAGTGTGAGTTTGGGTAAGGGCAGCCACATGGGGTTGCTACTGACGGACTGCAGAGCTGACTGTGGGAGCGAAGTATGGAACTGCTCAACCTGACTTTGGGGAAGTGCTTTTCGGCTGGCTTCACAAATGGAGCTGATTACGAGGGCAGAGAATGTAGCAGCTAATATCATCGTTTGCACACGGTCAGGCAACCATGAATGTTTGGCGTTGATCTCTACACGGGGAGTTATTACTTAAGAGCATAGGCAGACATTTTGGTTGTGTGAGTTACTACACAGTGTCTTTGTTTTGCCTAAGGAAACACTAGTGAATTTTCTTGTCCAAGAGTGTGACAAATGGTAAGGTGTATCTTATACCTCCTGTATTGCGTACGGGCAGGGGTTAATCAGCACCCCCATGCTTTCTCATAAGTAAGTAATGCACCAACCCTCCCAGCTTGTCCAAGGGTAGAGTAAATATGTTGCCCAAAGGTGAGTGAATTTGTTATCCCCTGGTCTAAAGAGAGGGGAGTATGTTGCACCACACCCTCCACCTTGCCTTAAGCCAGAGAGTATATACTTAGCTCCTTGCCTTTCTCAAGTGTGCAGGAGATTCATTCCATATCCCTGTGTCCAAGGTACAGGGAGGATATTTGTGCTTGCTGCTTCACCCAAAGGCAGAGTGGAAGTTGTAAATAAATAAATGCATTTTAAAAATGTGTTGAGGAAGCAGAGAGTTGTTCTGTTGTGATGTTTGGATTAGCAATCATACTACCATGGTAGCTACTTTAACCCTTATTTTTGCAGACTGGAACAGCTCACAAGTGCCCTAGCACGCTATTGCCATTAGCCAACTGGTACCAGGTAAGGTCTCAGCTATTACAAGGCCTTCTTTCTACTTGAAAAAATGAGGGTGAAAGATGTACAGATCAGCAGCCTCTCCAGTGCCTTGTTGGCATAAATAAACAGGACACTGGGGCAGCTGTTAATTGTCCTAGATTATTTTCACCATTGAAAAAATGAGGATGAAGAAGACCAGGAACAGTAAGTAGCCACCGTAAGAAATTGGGTCACTGTTTGAGGGAAGGAAACCCTTCTCAAGCAGCAACCACAATCCTTGTCAGGGTGAAACACAAGCAAACCCCAAATTAACCTGTGCCTAACCCTCTGGTAGCTTGGCAAAAAAGCAGTCAGGCTTAATTCAGAGGCAATGTGAAAAGTATTTTTGCAGCACTTCAAACAGTAGTAAAGTGAAAACGCAACACAAGAAAAACCTCATGCCAATTTAGTAAAAGAGTAAAATGTAATAAAATATTTGAGATTAATATGACAAAAATCTAATCAGTAGAACTGAAGATATGTAATTTTAAATTTTTAAGTGAAAATAGTGTCTGGAAGCACAAAGTGGCAACTGTGGTTATCTGGTCACACTGGACTGGGACAAAGTCACAAGTTCATGTAGACAGTGATGGAGCAGGGGCCGGATGCAGAGACCAAGTTAGGCGCGCTGAACAAAGTATATTAAATCCTGGCTTGCAGAGCATTGCGAGATCCCACGTCAAGGATGCATCATGTAGCAGTGGTTCAGAGGATCTGCGGGGTGGTGATGCAGAGCCCTGCATCATCAAGGATGCCATAAATGAGGGACTTGAGATGTGAAAGCCTACATCGAGGATACGTTGCACAGCAGCAGTTCCAAGGAGACTGCGATGCAAGGTCCGGCATCAGAGATGCGTCGCGCTGTGACACTCTGAAGCAAAGCGCCAAGGAGATGCATCATGCTGCATCAGGTCAGTCCCAGGACTACAGCTGGGCTGACAGAGCACCTGTGGGCCCCCTTCCAGGGGTTCAGGACTGGGCTGGAACCACTCGGAGAGTAAGGGGCTGATTATGAGTTTGGCAGTCCAACCACCTTACATCCATGTCAGCGATGCCAAGAAGACTGTGAAGTCGGCAGACTTTAGCCTGCCCTATTGCGATGCATGTAGCCTGAACCGCTGACCATTTCGATGGACTGTGTCCCGTCTGCAATGCAGTGGACTGCAATGTTAGTGATGCGTACTCCGTCGCCATCAGGGCCGTGGGTTCCGCAAGCCTATAATGAAAACACAGTTGAACTGGCAGTCCCCTTGCGGCGGTTCCCTGCCAGCAGTAGTTACAGTATTGGTACGCTCTCAGGAAGCACCAGAGCAGTGGCATTGGATGGATACTAATACAACACACCTGATGTCCATTGGCCAAGTGGATATACCTGCAAATCACACTATAAAACACACCCCATTTCAGGCCATGATCCTTTGTCACTCCACTGCAGCACAGCAAGTTAGAGCACAATTTTTGGTGAGATAAGGCAGCCCATTTTTTCCCCATCCCTTTCGCCACTCTCCCCACAATTTTGTTGCACATTTTTCTTACATCCCTTGATGGTTTTTTTCCATTGTCATTAATTTTAATTTGGAGATATATTAAGCCAAAAAAATCCGCTTTTTCAGATGCAGAGTTGTCTGTCACGGTGGATGAAATCATGAGAGTAGAGCCACAATCGTTTGGAGCCCAAGTCCAACATACTGCTCAGTAAGAAAAGGGAAATGTGGTCCAGAATAGTAGAAAGAGTGAATGCTGTAGGTACCACCCTGTGCACACACGAGGAAATTAGGAAGAGGTCAAACGACCTGAGGGGGAGGTGCTTTGCTTGGCCTCCAAGAAACACCTGGAGGCCCAGAGGACTGGTGGTGGTCCTCCCAGCACCCCAATACATCTGTTTGCCTGGGAGAAGAAGGTCTTTCTACAGGCGTCACAGAAATACCTGGGTGAGTGAAGTCTGGCAAATTATACTTCACTAACTATCACAATACATCAATGTCCTGTTTGCTCTCAACTCAGCTTTGCCATTGTGTGTGTACCTAGTTTCCTAACTAGGCCCGGGCAGTAAGCTCCAATCCGCTTGCAGAGTTTGCGGAATTCGGGCCCTCTGTGGAGGAACGCGGAGTTCCGGAATTTTGGTTTTCGGCAACGAAGCAGAGTTGCTTTTCCATTCCGTTTATTTGTTTTGGCTCTCAACCGCAAGCGCCCAAAGTCTCGCACCACTAATGAGCTCCTGCGAGATTTCGTGCTCACTTGCATGGCTTCTAGCTGTAATGGTGCCAATCTAGTGCCGAGAGACATTTGGAGTGGATTTTCTTCTCAAACTGGCCGTTGAAGTTGTTTTTTTGTGCGAGAAACCTTTTTTTAAAAAAGAAAAAAAAATTAAAACTGGAAGGAAGTGCCCCAGAGTCTCCAACATCCTGTTCCTGTCCAGCAGGCTCCTCCCAGTGCCTTGTCCCTTTGCTGGTCACTTTTCCTCAGGATTTGGAGCTGGAAGGATCACTCTCCTTGTCTGCTGCATAAATACCATTGGATTTAAGGACTTTGTATCTTAGATTTCACAAGTAAGTTGAAAAACTGGTGTATAAAAGTGTTGTTTGTTTGATAAGGGGCATGCACCTGGATTTATTTGTACTTTTATTCAATTTTAAAATGTATTGTGGTGGGTGGCTTGCAGTTTCAGTCGGGCCTAATTATTTTTTTGCATGTAATTTTTCGTCTTTGGTAAAGGAAAAATGTTGCACAGTTTACAACCTTTTCTCCATGTGTTTTTAATAAATTTACAATATTGATTTAATTCACTATGCGGCCTAGTCTGCCGATAGGCCTTCCAGCCAATAGGCCCTGTACCAGTCATGGGTGCATGAAACAACTGTTTCTGTGGTGTCTGTTGAATTCAAACATAATTTAGGCCATGGATGGCATTGGATTAAATTGCAAATGTTTTTTTCTGGGGTATTTCAAACTTTTTCTGCAAACGGGGGTCAGAGGTCTAGCCCTGCACTACTTAATGAGCATGGCTTGCTCGTCGCGCAGCAGACGCGCGCTGACAAGCGCCTGCTGATGAACTGACCGCCCTGCTCACAGCTCTTTTGACTTAAAAATTCACGCTTTTAAAAGGATACGATCTTTTTTGCTCCTCTTTTATTTTTAAAAAAAATAAGGATTTTAACCCGATCAAAACTGTTTATTTGCACATTGTATTGTTGCACTTTGCTTAGGCTCTTACCTTTTAACCTGTGTGTTTCCGCCAGCGCCCCGGTCCACCACGGGTTTTCCCGCTTGTTGTGGAGGGCGAATCGGCACATAGTCCTGGTGATTTCCGGTTGGGCGGAGGGGTGGAGACAGGGGTCAGAGGTCTAGCCTGCACTACTTAATCAGCATGGCTTGCTCGTCGCGCAGCGGACGCACGCAGCGGGCGCGCCGCTGGCGAGCAGAAGGCGCACCTAGGGCAAGCCCGTCTGCGCCCGTCCGCGCCAAGTCCGCGCTCAGCGCCGAAGATGCTGCCCTTTTTTCCCCAGAACAGGAAGTACAGATTTCTTACACTAGAGAAGCGCTCCTCGATTTTCGGGCAAAAAGGGCTCTAAGTCATCACACTATGGACCCTGAATTCATGGAAAATACCAATCTGGATCTTTTATGCACCTTATGTAATGTCAGTGTGAAACCTGGAGGTAGCGATAATACGCCTGGCCCTGATGAGTCAGCTAGACCCCCCCTGAACAAACAGTCAGGGCAGGGCTCTCTCATTAACGTGAGATCACTCATTAAAAACAAGGTGGCCTTCAGAGACTTTGTCTCAGTGAGGAAACCCATTTGGATGTTCATTACTGAGACATGGGCCTCGGACTCGTCAGGTCCAGACCTCGTAGATGCCATCCCGTCCGGATATACTCTTGTTAGACTGGACAGGATTGGACAGAGGGGGGGTGGCTTGGGTATTCTCCATAGAGACAATCTGATCTGTCGTACCCAACAGCTGAATGCACCCGCGGATCTATATCAGGCACTGTACTTTTCTATTAATGTGCTCCCCTCAGAAAGTTTCTCAGGCGTTTTATGTTATTGGCAGCCGGGCTCCAGGGCTGCTTTCAGTCAGGAGTTTAGTAGTCTGTTAGAACCTTACTTAGACAGATCCTTACTCTCCTGGGTGATTTTAATTTTCACCTAGAGAGGTCTGAGTGCAAAGATACGCAGGTGTTCCTGGATACCATGAGCAGCTGTGGTTTTTCACAGTTGGTCAAGGGACCCACCCATACAGCAGGTCATTCCTTGGATGGTATATTCTCTAATGACCACCGGGTAGTGGTTGGAGCCCCTATACCTCTCGCCTGGTCAGATCATTTTGCTGTTCCTTTTGAATTATGCACTTCGACACCAGGAAATGGCTTAGTTGGAATTAGTAATATGGAGGAAAAAAGAAATTTTAGCAGAATTAGTAAGGAATCGCTTTCTCTCCTCCTTAACAAATTCCAACTATCAAGGTCCCATGATGCCAATCTGGCCGTGGCTGAATTATCACATGAACTATCAAGAGTTATAGATGTATTGGCACCTCTGATGAAGCACTACTCAGCAAGAAAAAAGCCTTCTGCGCCCTGGTTTACGGACAGATTACGAAAGATGAGACAAAAGTGCTGTAAACAGGAGAGGTTGTGGCGGACCAAACTAGAGCCATCGGGTAGAACTCTACATAAGAACTGTCTGAAAGAATACAAGGCGGCTATCATAGAGGAAAAGGGGTTTACTACCTGAAACTAACTGAAGCAATGAAATCCTCTAGGGATCTCTTTAAGGTTATCAATTCCCTCTCTTCTCCCCAGCTCACACACCCCACTGAATTTTCTCAAGAATTTTGTAACAAGCTATCGGATTTTTTCCAATCCAAAATCTCAGATATCTATTCCTTGCTGAAAGCCTCCAATATGAGCATGGGCCTCTCTGGCCGGCCGATCCCGCCTCCAGGGGAGAGGGTTGTCTCAGAGGAGACTCCTAGGCTTCTCGCCTTCCCCGATCTGTCGCCAGATGTTACCAATCGGCTCCTAGAAGGAGTCAAATCTGGCTCACCCTTGGATCCCTGTCCCATCAAGGTCTTAAAAACTGGCAGGGAGGCTATCATCCCTCATCTTACCGCCGTCCTGAATATAGCCATTTCAGAGGGACATTACCCTACTGTATGGAAGACGGCAGTCGTTAAACCACCCCTGAAGAAGCCTTCACTGCACCCTACAGAACTAAAAAACTATAGGCCCATCTCTCTTCTGCCTGTTCCAGCCAAGATTCTGGAAAAACACTTAAATCTGCATCTGAGCGCTTACCTACAGGATCATTATCTACTAGATGGCTCACAACATGGGTTTAGAAGCCAACATAGTACGGAAACAGCTCTCACTGCTGTCTTTAACAATATCCGGACCCAGGTTGATGCAGGTCACACTACTCTGTTGGTTTTACTTGATCTTACCGCGGCTTTCGACACCCTGTCTCCTCTGAGGTTGGTTGCCCGCCTCAGGGAGATTGGGATCGGGGGCTCGGCCCTGGATCTTCTGGCCTCTTTTCTTAGTGAGCGGGCACAGACTGTTAAATTTGGCCAGTTTTACTCGGCCTCTAAATCCCTATCTTGTGGTGTTCCTCAGGGCTCGTCCCTGAGTCCAACGCTTTTTAATATTTATGTTGCCCCTTTGGCCAAGGTGGTGAGATCATTTGGTTTAGAGGTGTTGTCCTATGCGGACGACACCTAAATAATGGTGTCTATCACCCATAATGTTAGGGACTCTGCTCTTAATTTCAGAAGGTGTATGCAGGCAGTTTCCACCTGGATGACAGAAAACTTCTTGAAATTGAATGGGGAGAAGACGGAGTTCCTTATTTTTGGCAATTCTCTTGACATCTGGTCTAACGAATGGTGGCCAGATTCACTCGGAGTTTGTCCCTGCCCAGTCTCCCACGGTAAAAATTTAGGGGTCATAGTGGACAACTCACTATCACTAAATCGGCAGGTTAGCAGGACAGTTTCCACTTGTTTTGGGATTATCAGAATCCTAAGAAAAATCATTCAATTCCTTTCCTTTGATTCACGCAAGCAGGCTGTCATCGCCTTGGTAACGTCCAGATTGGACTATTGCAATGCCCTTTATCTGGGCATTAACAAAGGATTGATTAAACGTCTGCAGCAGGTGCAGAACGCTGCTGCTAGGCTGATAACTGACCTGCCTAAATACCACTCAGTCACTACAACAATCAGATCTCTGCACTGGCTTCCCCTGGACCATAGGATTCTTTTCAAAACGTTATGTATGACTCATAATGCCTACTATGATTCCGGCCCTGAGGGGATCATCAAGGTTCTCCTCCATCGCTATGTCCCCACCAGACAGCTCCGATCCTCAGATAAGAATCTGTTGATTATTCCAAGGTTCAAAAAGGCTAAATGGGGAGGTAGAGCTTTTTCCACCACTGCTGCTAAACTGTGGAATTCTCTTCCGGAAAAGCTTTCTGGTCAGGCATCACACTCTCTCTTCCGGAAAGCATTGAAGACCTGGCTCTTCACACAGAGCTTATCCTGAGCATCTCTACCCGGTCTACACCCGTTTGTCTCGCTGCGTAACAGCGCCTTGATGCCCTTGGGCTAAGTTAGCGCTATATAAGTCCACTTTCATTCATTCATTCATTCAAACGGTATATAGGTGGAGTAATTATATTTGATGCCTTTGGAGGATGTGTGTTGTAAAAATGTGTGAGTGTGTTTGCCAAAAGCCACCATTTGTCTTTGTTCCTGATGCCATGTGGCCAGGCAACATTTTGTATAGCCAGTGTCCATAGGCCTGCATGTGTTCTTTGTTTTCCAGGCCTCCTGCTTGTTATTGTGACAATGTGGCTGGCGGCCATTTTGTATAGACAGCCAGTGTGCTTTTGCCATAGGCTTGCATGTCTTCTTTGTTGTGGCCATGCCTTCTTGATGGTTGTTGTTGTTGTGACCATGTGGCTGGCAGCTATTTTGTGTAGGCAGCTAGTGTGCTTTTGCCGTAGACCTGCATGTGTTTTTTGTTGTGGCTATGCCTCCTTGTTAGCTGTTTGACCATGTGGTCGGTGGTTATTTTGAGTAGGCAGCCAGTGTGCTTTTGCCATAGGCCTGCATGTGTTCTTTGTTTTCTAGGCATCCTGCTTGTTGTTATGACCATGTGGCTGGCGGCCATTTTGCCTAGGTAGCCAGTGTGCTTTTGCCATAGGCCTGCATTTTCTTTGTTGTGGCCATGCCTCCTTGCTCAATGTTGTTGTTGTTGATGACCATGTGGCACTGGCTGGCAGCAATTTTGTGCATTTAGCCAGTGTGGCCCTTTGCCATAGGCTTGCATGGATGGTTGAGAATGATAGCTGTTTAATAAATTAATATGCTTGAGGATACTTTCACTTATTTAAAAACAAAAAAATCAATTTTTAGAATTTTAGGTTTTTAATTTAATTTTTTTATTAAAATGTGTTTATTTAATTTTTTTTAATAATTTTTGTAATTGTATTTAAAACATTTTTTTCATTTTGATTTTATTTAATTATTTTCATTTTCCTAACATCTGGCATCAGCCCCATGTCTGCTATACATGCACTGCACAACAGCATTCATTGTCTAAGGATTATTCCACTGTCACCTGCACCTCCCTGAGTGTCACATCCCAACGTGATGCCAATAAAGCAAACAGTTACATCTGTATGCTGTTGTTGTTGCTCTTTCTGATCCTTCCTGAGTGTACTGTACACCATGAAAGTTTATGTTGGTGTGGTTTTACGAATGGATAATTAGACTGTATTGCTAATTATTTAAAATAACTTAAGTAACCAAACTAAATGATATTGTTTGTTTGTACTACTAATTGAACTGTAACAATGCCATGCTTCACTGATGTTCTTCTTGATTGTTTGCTTTTAGGTGGTCAAGAGAAGAGACATCCCTCACAGTACTGCGAGACAGAAGGCCTGTGCATTACATGACGCGTGACTGACTACGCAACACGGGCACCTCTTCAGCTTGTGAAGCTAAGTGCCACTGCTAACTGACTGCTTCAAGATGGCCCCAAAGAAAGGTGCTGCCAAGAAAGTGGTCAGTGGGGAGGAGAAGAAGCATATTTCCACCACTGGAGTGCTGACCACAACCATTTTCAGCAAACGTGTGCCTGCCGCGCCGGCCTCTGGTAAGCAAGCTGAGAGCAGCACTCCAGCATAAACAGTACCACCCCCCCCAACCTAATCCCAGGACCATGTCTGTCAGTGAGGCAGCCAGTTCAATCATGTCGACACCAACTAGTAGTGATGTTGAATTGGATTTGTCCCTTTCGCAAAGTGGTACACAATCATTTCGGAAAACAGAGCAAAGTGGACAGTAGCCGCAGCCAGCAATAGTATATTTGCCTGACGTTGTAGCAGAACAGGAGGTTGAGCTTTCTTCCAATCAAGAAGCTGAACCTTCTCTTTTAGAATCATTGGCTCCCTGATCTCCAGCAAGGAAAAGGAAGAGTACTACTGCACCATCTTCTCCAAGCATCACTTCTGATGATGATGATGATGATGATAATAGGGACATGGAGTGGACCCCAAGAGAGTCCAGGAGACAACAGGAGAGTCAAGAGAAAAGAAAAGTTCCTGAAAGACTTAGACTTAGGGAAGGGGATGATGTGGAGGATGACAACGAGGTAATCATGGTGGAAGGTGACACGGAGGAGTCTGACACTGCTATTCAACCTGCTCCGAGGGATGTGGCACAGGTAGCACCGCTACCAGCTCCCATAATTGCAAAGCCTCAGCTGAGACATGCTACACCAACCCCTACCTCACGAGAAGCAGAGAGGCAATCGACTACAAGCCCACCAGCCTCCTGTTCTTCTTCAGGCTTTGGCAGTGGCACAGTAAAAAAGTACTCCTCCTCAGTTTGGGACTTTTTAAAATTTAGCAAAGAGGGGAGCCCATTGCAGTATGCAGCATTTGCAGCACAAGTGTTCATTGAGGTACGCCTGGTTCACATTATGATACTGGAGGCCAAACAACCCATATTAAAAAACACCACACAATCTAGTGGGAGGAGCACCTTAAAAAATTGCTAAATGTGGTTGTGGTGGTGAGGAGAGTCGGAACATCAGCTACAAGTCCAATCATGGTGGAAGGTGATGATGAGGAAGAAGAGGGTGGCATCTTCACGCAAAGCAGCCATGTCCCCAGCAGTGCACCAGCAGATTCACCCATCTCTGCGACTTCACAATGGCACAAGATTTGGAGTGAGATGGATACACAATGGCATACAGTGACTGCCCCACCACGACGCATATTGAGTCTACCACTACCATCTACTTCTTGAAAGACGCCTGTGTCAGTGCCCCAAGAAAAGAAAACAATCTAGGCTACTATTACGGGCATGTTTAGGCACGAGGGGCCCTACGAGCGGAACCACCCAACCACATGTTTGTACAATGGGAAGATGGCACAAATGTTTGCGCTGGACCTCCTCCCTCTTTATTTATGGAACAAGTAGGATTCTTAGAATGTGTGGCAGCCGTCTGCCCAAAATGGAAGGTACCAAGTAGGACCTATTTTACCAGAGTTGCTGTTCCAATGCTGCATCATGTTGTGCTGCAGTTGGTTGGACAAGCTTTGCCGCAAAGTGTTGTTCACACCATCCACCTGATGACAGACGTGGGGACCAGTTGTCAGGCGACTGATTTCATATGCATCGCTGCACACTGGATCTCTTTTGCGGGCATAAAGCAAAAGATATCTTCATCTTGGCCCTGAAGAAAGTTTTAAGAGCGTTCGGCGGGATGCAACAGTGGCCATGTTCGCCATGGAGAAATCACATACAGCTGTAAACATCTTGGAGGAATTTAACAGCAAGGTGTATGAATGGCTGCAACCAAGCGGTCTCAGAATTGGATTTGTTGCCGTGGAAATGGCAGTAACATAGTCAAAGCCATGTCAGGCGGAGGCTATTTCAGGGTCCTGTATTTGGCCCATTGCATCAACCAGGTAGTGAAAGACTTCCTCAAAAAGGAAGACATAGTCAGCAACATACTGACCACCTGCAGAAGACTCTGCACTCATTTCAGCCATTATTTTATATCCCGGAAGCAGTTGTTGATTATTCAGCGTAATAATAGAGCACCAGTTAAAACCCTGATACAGGAGGTGCCAACACGTTGGAACTCGAACTTTTGCATGTTGCAGCGTCTTTTTGAGAAGTACAAACAGATCAATGATTATGTCATTCAAAGAGGAGGGGATGCAGTTGGGAAAGCCATGACCATGGATGGAGACCAATGGGGCCTAGTCAAATGCCTGACACAGATGCTACTCCCTTATGAGGTTTTCACACAGGAAGTTAGCAAGGAGGACAGTACGATGGGCCAAGCTATCCCATTGTTGCATCCCCTGCGAGATCAGGTAAAGAAGATGTCTGAAAGGTTCACCCCCACAGTTGTGAATGAAAACACAAAAGCGCATGCCTTGGTTGTGATCTCAATCCTTCGCTTGGCTTGTAATACAAGGCTGCAACATGACATCATCGAGTCCAAGGAATACATCTGTGCCACACTACTTGATCCACGGTACAAAACAATTCTGCCCACTTTCATTCCTTTTTCTAAAGGGGTTGTTTTAAAATACAAGAGGTGGATTGTAGAGCAAGCCGTAGACTTGGAAGAAGAACGGCTGGAACTTCAAGTCCAACCCCGCAGTTGAGGGGTACCGCCGTCAACTTCCAGAGAGGGCAGTCTTGTCTCTCAGCAGCTAACAACACTATCAACCAGAACACTGGCAACAACTGGAACAGAAGGACCAGACCCAACCCCTACATTGTATTGGTTTCAATTGGTAGGGCTCAAGCCCAGTGCAGAAGCAATAGAAAAACAGGTTGAGCAAGTGGCAGCACCAATGACCATATGTTCCAGGAGTATCTGGATGATCCAAAAGAGTTCTATGTGGATCAAAATCCATTGATGTATTGGTATGGGTAGAAGAGCCAATGGCCAGAGCTCAGCAGGCTGGCAATAAAGTATCTGGCTTGTCCTGTCACCAGTGTGTATGCTGATCGTGTGTTCAGTGCAGCTGGTGCAGTTGTTACAGTGAGAAGGACTCGTCTCTCATCTCAAAACATGGAGAGATTGACTATGATCAAAATTAACCAACATTATATACCACACAATTACGCCGTTCCTGAAACAGCAGCACAGGAGGAGGAGGAGAGTGATTGGTCCAAAATTGAATCAAATGTGTTAGCTGACCAACTGCTGGGTGAACAACCTGAGTTTTAGGACAAAATCTACTTCATGGACTAAGAATGCCAGTGCCCCTATAGAACTTTTTATTTTAATCTTGTTGAACTTAATTCTCTCTTCACAAAAAGACAACACAAAAATGTAGCTTGAGGAACATTATTATTTTTATGTCAGATTTATGCTGCCCCACCTTTTTATTAGTCACATATATTGCTGGATTGCAGTTCGACCAGTGTGCATTAAAGAAGACTCCACAATCCCTTCATGACATTGGGGACAGTGCCTGCCCCCTCACATGCCTATTGCCTATTCCTTTTTGCATCACTTAGCACTAGAAGGTCTGCCCCAGAAGATCATTTATTATCTACAAGGCTGCCTGCAAAAACCAAATTCCAATGTGTTGCCTGCATCAAAGATGATTGAATACCTAATACATTAACTACTGGTGCTTGGATTGGAAGAGGTAACTTCAACTATTGTAACGGTGAGTGACTGATTGTGTGAGTGATGAGGATGATTGGTGATTCATGTGGTGGCAGACAGTGAGGGAGGCTGTTGAACTGTAATGTGGGAACTTGCCTGAGATCATTGATTTGCAATGTTTGGGGCCTGAGTGATGGGCAATAATTTTTTCCCTGGAGGTGATTGGCCTTCGAAAACATACTTAGTGAAAATGAATTAACCTGTATGGTCCACCCCTATGATCCTTCTTTTTCTTTCATCATCTAGGATGGCTGCCCCAGACAATCGTTTGATTGTCAAGAATGTCAAATTCCAATCTGCTGCTTGCATTAAAGGGGAGATAGTGGATCTACCACCGTGTTTGGATTGGAACAGGTCACCATTGCACCATGAAGTGATCAGATTATCGAGCGACTCTAAGTGATGATTGATGTGGAGCCTGACAGTGAGGGTGGGTGTGCTTAACTGTAAGACGAGAATTGTTTTGAGATGATTATTGATTTGCAATGTTTGAGGCCTGAGTGATGGGTGATCATTTTTTTCCATGGAGGTGATTGGCCATTTCACACTTAGCCAGATTCAATTGTAGGGTCCTCTCCTTTTTTCTGTTTCTTCAGAGACCAGAACAGTAACTTTAGTTAAAAAACAAAAACCTATGCAAAATATTGCAATTCTGATTCTCTACTTGTTCTTCAACAGCAATGCACTACACGTCTATCTTGCTCGGGTCATGATGACTGGTCTGGGATGGAGTTATTCGGAGTCAGGAGAAGGATCATTGAATATCTCAGAGCGGGAGCTGTGGGACTACCTCATCAACTGCAAGAAGTTATCGACTTCAGTTCAAAGGTAAAGCAGAAGTCTGGGCCTAGTCCGAAGCTATGTGGAATAAAGAGAGGTGCGTTTGTGAAATGCTGCTATGTGTGTGTGTGTGTGTTGGATGTGTGGCAAAATTGAAACTCTGCGTCCTTCTCTTATTTTTTTGTTCTGCCTCTGAGTCTTCTTCATATACTCCTCATTAAGCTTACCTTCCTTCTTTCCTTCTCTTTGACAATCTGCATGCCTTCTTCTAGTCTCCTGCATGAACGAAAGGCGAAAGCTAGCTGAGCTCAACAACACTCCTACTTACCTACCGGACCAGTCCAGACAGGCACAAAAGAGTGGACATTTCCAAGGAGAATGCAGTTTTGCAATACAGTATCATTTTTCTTTTAAAAATCATATTAAGAGAACTGGGTGGGTGGGTTCCATTCCCAACCTAGAAGACAGAACATTTAGATATCTGAAAACTTGGGTCTCGGGACAGAAGGACTGTTTGCAATTCATTGTATTTAGTCATACTCATTTCTTTGTTTCTTTCTAACAACAAATTGATGGTGAATGATGTGCTGCTGCTCATTGCCCAGATGAATGCTGTCCTTGTGTTGTAGTGTTTGTCTTTGTCAAATCTTTCTCCGAACCCCCTTTCCCATCCATTCATCAAACCCCTCACCCTCTTCCCCCGCGCTGTGTGATTTATTGAGGTGTGGCTTAATGTACACCATCAATGGATCATACACTTGGTGGGGCAGATGTGCTGAAAGCAAAACCAACATACTGCAGGATCTTCTAAGCAATAGCCCACACTGGTCCATTACCTATTCGCGTGTGAATAGTGATCCATATTTTAGATATAGAATGAAGAACATCAGTCGCCAGTGTAATCATTCAGGCCTTGTGTTGCGTAACTATAAATGCCTAACCTAAGCTTGTCCACTCCAGCTTTGAGTCCATTTTTTATAACTCAAGGATTTCACAAATAATACAACTATCTTCAAATTAGCCAAAACTTACTAGTATTGCTATTTTTTGTATTTTAGCACTGTCAGGCATTCTCATTGTCTCATCATGTAGTACTCACGTGGTGTCAATTCTTTGTAAAGCTTTGATAAATATATAACCCACCAACTCAGTCTTTCTATTTCCATTTAGTTGCCTACAATGGATAATCAATCAATCATTCAGATAAATCCTACAGTTGGAGCTCACCTGGGTGGAAATGGAAGTGGGACCTCGCTTGGGAAGTTGTGATGCCTTCCCTGTTATTGCTTCATCTATATTCAGGTAGGACAACTAGTATGAATGAAATTTTACTTAGTAAAATAGTAAATAAGTAAGTAAGTAACTAACTGCTACTATTGTTTATCTAGGTTGTTGTAGACAATATAGGTCATCATGGCAGCATTCCTCCTAATGGTCAAGATAATTAGAGAAGTATAACTCTATAACTAAGTGCTACTCTCTCTCTTAAGTTACAAACACATACACAGGCTTCGTAAAACTAGCTGAAGGCAGCAGTGAAAAAAAAAGTAAAACAAATTACTTCAGGCATAAATTTAGATTGAATAAATTAGTTTTCCCCTTTATTTTTTTTTACAAAGAAACCCACCCTCTCCACTCAAACATGCCCACCCCCGTCCCCAAACAAAACTGACCCAAGCCCCAAAACTCAAAGTGTCCAAGGAAAAAGTCACTCCAGTCCCAACTCCCTTCCCACCCTCTCCACCCAGCCACCACATATTTCCAACAAATTCATTTGCTGGGCAGTACGCAAGGAAAGGAACTTTGATTTATTCTACTGCAGTGTGGTAGGGTAGAGGGATTAGACAGGTAGGGTAGAGATTTGTTTATATAGACTAGAAGGGCCAACAAACAACAAGTCCCTCTACCAAAACAATTTTTTTTAAAAAGGGCTGGAAGAGGGCATTATGGATATTGGTCCGGAGCTGGCCCAGGCTCTGCTCCATCATGGTAATCCAGCCCTCAATGGTGTTCAGCCGCTACAGGATGCGGCCCAGCAATGGCCTGTTGTCAGTGTGGTAGGGGGTGGCAGCAGTTGGTTGGTGGTGGTGCAGGCGATGGGATGGCTGGGAGGATGAAGGCTGAGGGGACCTGCTGCACTGGGGCCTGGTTGTTGTGCATTACTTTCCTCCTTCTCCTCTTCCAGGACCACCAGCCACCAGTATTCTAGCTGGATATGCTCCAGTCTCTGCTGCTGCAGACGGGCCGCTATCTCCTGCCTGGTGGGTGGTCTGCCTGGACCAGCAGGAGCAGCTATATTGAGAAAAACAGCTCTGCCATAAGTAGACGTTGGGGAAAATGAATCTGATGGACTGCACTACAGGGAAAGAAATGGGCTATATAGATTGTATTTGGCACATTCGTCACTATGTATCCCATACGCCAAACTTAACATCAAATAATGCACTTACTCCCACTTTATTCTGTGGCCTCACCCACCACAACATATTTCCAACAAATGAATTTGCTGGGCAGTAAGCAACTAAAGGAAACTTGATTTACTTTACTGCAGGGGGTAGGGTAAAGGGATGAGACAGGTAGGGTAGAGCTTTTGTGTTATTGAATAAGGCCACTACACTGATGATCGATTCGTCATCTTTGACTTATTTAGTCACTGTACAATTTGAAAGGGAAAAATCTGACCAAGTGTAAAATAAATTTGTAATGGGAAACCATGAAATATACTCTGGAATCACTTCACTTCACATGGTTATAGAATTAAATGTGGCACATGCCAAGAATGGATTTTCCAATTTCATAGGCTGGTACAGAAGAACCTAGGAAAATATAAAGGAGTGAAGTACTAAGAGTTGACTGAGTGGGTGAAGGGAAACAACATACTACATTGAAAACATTGTAAATGCTGCATTAACTGAAGCAGACGCACATTACACAGCCAACAATGCAGTCACAAATTGACCCAAACCGCACTTCGGTCATAGGTGGCAAAAATGCCATGGGCGGGGAGGGGAGATGATGAATGATGGGAGGGATACATCTGGCTCACTTAACAAATAGGAGTAGAACAAAGAATAAGAAATATCCCCCACTTAGAACCATAGCTTTGCATGATAACCCTACATAAACCAAGTAAGCAAAGTAGGTGAACAGCATGCTCCTCGTGAGAAGAGCTGCCTTGCTTATTCATCCAAACAATCCAAATATTCATTCATCCTTTCATTCTATTTCACCCATAACCACCATGATTAAGCTTTCACCAAAATTTCCAATCCATTATCCATCCATTCAAATGCCACCCTTTCTTCAAACCATTCTTTTGCCCATCCATCTGTTTTCTCACTGAGGCACTGTTTCACCCACCCACCCTTTCACTCATATACCATCTCCTTTCTTTTAACCTTCTGTTCTTTCATGTCTCCCTTAAGCCATCAATTGTCATTATGTGAGCTTTTGCTAAGTTGCAGATAGAAGAGGCCAGAATAATAACTCAACCACCTCTGTGGCTGGTAAAGCTGGGGGGGTGGGGTTCGCTTCATGGTCATATGTTGATGACGACACCCTGACAAAAGCTAGTGAGCATAGTAATTGGAAGAAATTATGTGACTTACCAGTGCCTGTCCCCGATGCCGCTTCTCCTCCTCCAACTGACCTGTCTCCTCCTGCAGAGGCACTGGTGCCGGCATCACCGATGTTCTGAGTGGCTAGAATAAAACATTTCACATAATTTAGATGCCAGACACCCAACCCCAAATACAACTGCAATACACCACTACAGTTCGGTTAGCACTGCAATATCTTCTAAATATCACTTTGGGCATTTGATTGGTTAGTTCACAAAGTTAGACCAACCAGGGGTGGAATAATGGTCAATAAAAGACGTATGGTGTTGGTTGGCAAATGCAATGGGAGTGGGACCTCATACTTTTTTTCCAGCCATGCTGCACTTTCATGGGAAACTGCTGGTATACTGTAACTATAAATGAACGAGACAGCAGCACACTACATTGGGGGGTGGTCCATGATGACCATGGCCACTTTCTCGTGAACTCAACTGTGTTAGAGCATGAGCAGGAAAGGAAAGCCTTCTCAACAAACATACATGATGAATTTTATTTATAATAAAAGCTCACTTGGGTCTGCTATCTGAATCTTAATGAAAGACAGCACCAACATTCCAATACCCCAAGATTCTACCCTACTAAGATGACAACAACCATAAAAGGACTCACTGGGATCAACAGAGCCCTTGGTAGCAGCGCTGGTGGTCGACGGCGGCTGACCAGCTTCTACCGGACCCTCGGTAACGTCCCTCTTCATGCCCTCGGATGCTGAGGAAAGAAATTAAGAAGATATAAAAAAAATACATTCGTGATTGAGTCAATAATCTCCACAAAATGTTTTATGACAAGCAAACGCAGTCACATTGTACTTCTCTAAAACAGATCACCTATAGTACCCCTAGTTTCGACTCGAGTCTATCCACTTTCGTTGAATTGCCCATACCAATCCTGAAATCCCTATTCCAAATTTCCTTAACAAAAACTACATTTGGAACTAATGCATTGCAGTGAATTATCTTTGATTCTATTCCCATTTCTCAACCCCCTTGATTTACCAACTCAGTCTCCCTTGTTTGCCATGCATAGATGCATACTACACATCGTTGTGAAATAAATAGCTTTGAACTGAACGAGCTACGTAAACAAAGCCACAGAGAAAATGCACTACTTACTGATTTACTGTAGTGATAGGGGAACAGTCTGCAATGGCTTCTTAATTAATCACCCAAAGCAAGCACCAATGAAGAGTACAATAATAACCACCGTTAACTAAACGTAACTTACCTCTGAGTGTGAGCAGCATGCTGCTCGGAACAAAAATGTTAGCATTGTAGAACACAAACACAACAAATAATTAATACTCACAGAGCCCCGGAATCTTGACACCTAGTATTTCGAGTAGGTCCGCCCAGCGGTGCGTCGAACCTGGCTGGTGCACCACAGGCACCAGCGCACCGTCCCCAGCGCCGCTGACACTCTCGCAGGGGGTATCCGCTACCGGGCCTGCCGCCTGCTGCAAGCATAGAGGGGAGGAGGCACTGCACAAAAAATCTAGTGCTGCCACCGCCTCCTGTCCAAAGATTGGCCGGGGCTGCACACCTGGGTAGCGGCACCGCCCACAAGGAAGCCGTCCCTCTACCATGAAAAAGGAAGGGAAAGGAAAGAAGAAATAACGAAGTAAGGGAAAATAATATACAAAATATAAAAAGTCACGAAAGACATAAACAAATTTCCCATAAATGTAAAATACATGAATACAAATACACATGCTAATATAAAAAATAAAAATGCGGGGCAGATACATTTCAAAGGAGAGGGATTGGAGAGATTAGAGCGATTAGGATTAGGCCCAGCACCATAACAAAGAGCAGAAAAACAAGATGGCCGCACCCATCTGGACGATGTGGTGCAGTTTGCTTGCCATTTAGCATGCGAGAACACTCTTGAGAACCGCGTAGTGCCGTTCACGCGCGATTTGGAGCATGAGGATACACTCCGTGTTCCCATCACAATGCGAACGGGCATACCGGCAAACTCCGCCCGCTAGCAGAACTCTGCGTAATGCGGCAGAGTTTTTTTTCTACTCCACCCAGGCCTACTCCTAACGTGCAATCCTCAATGTATCAGACATGTAGGTTTGTCTGTGTTAATGTGTATTGTTGCATATAAGAGCACATGTATCAATCTCCATTACATGCCACATGTTGGAATGGTGTCTGTACGTGCATTACTATACAAAATATCATTCCAGGACTCATGATATGTGTTAATATGTAATTGTAAGGTCCATCCCAACTGCATTTTGCTAACAAGTATGCTACACTAACCATTTTGCAAGTGTTGGCGAGTAGAGATTAACGGGACTACAGTTACCATGAGATCCTGTTTCTGTAACTCAAAACAAGATGAAATATTGAAATTGTGATTTTGCACATTCTCATTTGTCTGACATATTAAAACTGATGTTCATTTGTCATTGAGTTAACCATTTTGTGAGTATTGGCAAGCAGAGATTAACGGGACTACAGTTACTATGAGGCCCGTTTTCTGTAACTCAAAAGAAGATGAAATTGTGATTTTGCCCATTCTCACTTGTCTGACATGTTACAACAGATGTTCATTTCTCATGGAGTTAACCATTTTACAAACGTTGGCAAGGATCGATTGAAATGACTTCAACTACTATGCGGCCCTGTTTCTGTAACTCAAAACAAGATGAAATTGTGATTTTGCACATTCTCTCTTGTCTGACATGTTACAACTGATGTTCAGTTCTCATGGCTTGAGCAATCTACATACAATGCTCTACTCAGAGACATTTCTGCCTACTTAGGGGCATATTTACAAGGCCCTATTGCCACCACAACGTCACTTTCAGTGACTTTGTGATGGCAATAGGGGCCTTGCCTTATTTACAAGGCAACGTTAAGCCACTTAACATGGCTTAACGCTGCCTTGTGAATAAGGTACCCTTTCACGCTGTATTTATAATAAATCCGTATTTGTAAAGCGCGAACTACTCACCCTTACGGGTCTCAAGGCGCTGGGGGCCGTCGTGGAAATTAAGTGAGCTATTGCCCAGAGTCACATGGTGCTGAGCTGAGCGGCCGCCGGAGCTGGGGATCGAACCGTGAGCCCTGTGCTCCGAAGTCAGCTGCCCTGGCCGCTGTACCACACCTCTCCAGCGTGAAAGGGGAGGGCAATGGGTGTTGTGGTGGCGTTCCACCGCAACACCCATTGATTTTGAAGCTGCCCCCTATTTACAAGGGCAGTGTAAATAGGAGGTAGCTCCAAAATTAACACTAGGGAAAACCTGGTCTGAAACAGGTGAAACACGAAGAAATGCTTCATTTCTCCTCATTTTTGCTGTTTCCATGTGTGCTGCCTTGTGCAACACACATCGAAACAGCAAATTGCCTAGGATTGTCCCCCTTCCTGCACATAAACAATCTTTTAAAAAATATGCTGTTTGCAACTTCTATGTGTGCTATCTTATTTATTCCTCAATCCAAAATGCAACATCTCAGGCCATCTAATGAGCTGCTTAATTCAAGTACATGATTTAATGTCTTCAAATGTCTTGTTAACAAGTTCAATACCACAGAAATATATCACTATTTATTTTCTTATGTTTCTACTTACTGTGTCACAAAACATTTGGATGTAGATACCACACTTCCACCAATAACAATGTTCTCTATTTCACAACAGGTCAATCTGGCAGAGCACCTGCCCAGAACTTGGCCAATCGAAGAGACACCCACTCCACTCCAGGATCAAGCCCTCAGTGATGACAGCACTCATGGAGATCTGGACGTGTGTGACAGTGCTGGACCATCTGGTCAGCATAGCAGATGGCAACAGTGAGTTTCACTGGGCCCACAACAAACCTCCCACCCCAGCTTCAGCCCCCACAACCTGTGTACCTAGCACAGTTTCAACCATCGTGTGCCCCCAGTCCTGGATCTTGATGTGACAATCATCACCCCCACTAGAGAAGAGCCAGGACACAGTGGCAGAGGGCACCCTGAGTCAAGGGCACAGTATTGTGGGGGTAGCGCTCGTGGGAGGGCAACTGTGGCCTGGCAGAGTAAGGCCACTGAGGCCACTTACACCCAGGCCACTATCGACCAAGTCTTGGGCACCTCCCAGGAGTCCCAAGGTGTGATGGGCCAGGTACTCACCAAAATCCAGGAGATGAGGCAGCTGCAGAGGGGCATACACCATCAGATGCAGGCCCATAACACCAACATGGGCTGCCGAATTGGGGTGCTGCAGGACATTCACACACATCTGTGAATGGTTTTCCAGGAGAATCTACCTCTTCCTTTGGTCCAACAACATCAGGACCTTCAACATCTGAGGCAGCCACATGAAAGGAGGCCCTGCCAGAGGAAAACATACCTGCAGACACCCCTGTCCCCGCAGCTGTGAATTTACCTCGCACTGCCAAGCCGGACGTCCAGGCAAATTTCCAGGAGGTACGGATTGCAAGACCTCCATCACCGTCAGCAAGAAACCTCACACCTAATTTCCTCCAGTGTGTGTAACACATTCCCTCTGTTGACTATTTCTGGACACATTTACCTTTCTGATGGGAGTAATATTTTGGACATTGGACTTCAAACTATTTGGCATCTGCAACTATGGTTTTATTCACCATGACTGACTTCTCCACTTTTCTGTTTTCCTGCTTGGTTTTGGACAATGTTTATTTTCTCTTTGTTCACTTCAATAAATCCACTAGTCAGAAACACATTGTCTGCTGTAGTATATCTAACATCTAGCAATGTATACATGTACTCGCATCTGAACTTTACAATGCCAAAAATCTCAACTTGTGTAAGCATGGATATGTTGCATGCACACAATGTTTAACTCAGGATCACAACCATGTCTCACGAACACATACACACAAGTGTATTATCACATACAATCTTTATTCCAATGTACCAACAATAGGCTGGTATTATGTCAGAAACATAGCAAATCATACATGACTCAGATATTCTGTGCCAGTGATCACATTTTTAGCTGCAGACCTTAACAACACGGAAGGAGGGGATACATTCGACAACTTCCTATTGAATAGGCAAAATAAAATTGGCCAGCGTCATCAGCTGGAGTCATATTGCCTAGCTCACAAAAGGAATCTCACATCAATAACACCAAAAAACAATCCCATGGCACTACTACATTTTATGATCACAGGATCATTCCAATATATTGTTGCAGTATCTAATGGTATGCCACAACCAAATGTCAGTGGTGTACCACAAACACTTTGGCCTACAACAAGGAGAGATATCAACAGCTACATACACTTTACACACAATGAGGATTTAGCCAATGTGAAGGGAGAATGGCATGATTTGGCCGCCATCAGAATTTTGTTGGAGCACATGAAGACACACATATTGCATTAGGACCACCACACGACAAGGAGCAAGTCCAATGGATTCCTCATCACTTCCATCCTATCACTGTGCAAGCGGTCTTGGTACAGGATTTGTACACCCAAAGTCTGTTACAGTCCTTCCCAGGAAAAACCTATGTCCCCTTTTACTTCCAAACAGCATCATATACCTGAAAATGTCATAACTCTGAAATTTCTAAATGAAGATGCCATGGGTACCTAAAACAACCCAAAACAAAGAAATTAGTTATCAAACCATACAGATAAGACAATTCACATAGTCAACTTCTGGAAAACACTGTCCATGACAAAAATCAAAGCAAGACAAAGCAACAGAAACAAAATGACAATGTGTCTAAACCTTACTCAACAAACACCTTTCACCTGGATTTTCCAGAGCTTGACCTTCCTAATATTTTACCCTAACATACTCCTCTCATCATCACCACAAGAGTTGCTGTAACAGTCAAAGTCATGACATTTCAGAAAATACTTACACTCATGAGACGAAGTTATGGATGAGATCTTGACGTAAGTCATCTCCTTCTTCTTTAACACTATCATCCTCCTTTGCATTTCAGGATCCTCACCCAGTGGCACTTCATGGTCTCCATCCTCTGTGATATAAGAAAGTTCTGTCGCAGGGCGATGGTGTGCAGCATGCAGCAGGCCACGGTGATTTGACACACCTTCCCGGGTGAGGAGGGCACTCTAAGTCTTGTCTAGACATCTAAATCTGGCCTTCAGGTGCCAAAATGTCTGCTCCACTGGCCGCTGTGTCCTCCCATGGGCCTCATTGAAGCAGACTTCCCCTGGCGTTGTTAGATTCCTCAGCGGTGCCAGCAACCATGGACGGTTGGGATACACTATGGGGCATATTCTCAAGGACTCATCGCGTAGTTAGCGGCACTTTATCGCAGAAAAAGTGGCAATAAATTCATCGCACCATTCACAAGCTGGTGTTAACAGCCCATAACACCAGTTTACCTGCGATAGCAACCGCAAAAAACATCGCCACAGATGACCCCCGCAACTATCGCTAATGAGATGCAGAGTAGGCGTTCCCGAGAAAAAACCAGCGACAACACCACACCTCAACAGTCTCAATGACCAGCCCGATCAGCGATGAGACCACAAAACAAGCGATAAGGCGCATTAGCAGCAGGAATCTAACTCCTGCCCTGACCTGGTGCAAAGTCGGAGCACAGCCTGCACCACAAAATGGAGCCCAGCCCAGAGCCACACCTGAAGGGCAACAGATGCCATGGAGCCACTAAACATGCGTGCCGGACACCCAAGAGGGCCACAACACCCACCACCACCGCCCCCCACCCCCCGGACCAACACTGAGGCAGCGCAGACAAAGACAGCGACCCTCCCAAAATGCACCAAGCCCACAGACCCAACACCAGAGAATGTCATTGCCCACTGTATGCCCAAAGGGACAACCCTCCTCCGCATCCTGACCACCATAGCCCACAGGCTGACTGTACCAACACAGCGAACAACCTACATCCCACCGCAGACAAAGCTGCTGGCCGTGCTGCACGTGTTGGCCTCTGGTACCCTCCAACCAACCTCCGCCTGAGACAGAGGAGTCACACAGCCTGGCCAATCCAAGTCCCCCACAATGGTCATGGATGACACCATCAGCTTGGTACCCCACTATCCATACCTCACACACACTGCGCAGGAACAGCCGGAGACCAAGCAAGGCATGTACGCCACAGCTGGCTTTCCGCACGTGTCAGGGGGCAAGTGACTGCACACATGTCCTACTAGTGGGCCCTGGCGACACTGCACACAATAAGCGCTACAGAAAGCGCACGGATCCCATCAATGTGCAGGCAATAGTGGACCACCGTGGAATCTCCGCCAACGACGTCGCCAACAACCCAGGCAGTGTGCATGATACCTGCACCTCCCGACAGTCCATCATCAACCTGCGCCACCAGGATGGCACCCACGGAAATGCACTGCCCATTGGTCAATACCAAATGCTCACACCACACACCTCAAATCCACAATCATGCAACACACAACTCAGGAAATGCACATGTCACAAGCTCACATACAACATGCACACCCACCAGACACGACAGCACAACTCACTGTGGGAACCAGCCCAGCCATGTACATGAGCCATCTACGGCATGGCACCTCGGACACACAATAGCAGAATGTCGGAAGAGGTGGGGACCAGGCATGTGCGAAGGAGGCAAGGGACTGATGAATGAGAATGTACACAATGCCAAGTGTGGCGTGGATGTGCTGGCCAGACTGCAGTAAGCAGACCACACACATATCCATATCGACACACCCCGCTGGTGTTTGGAGTGCAGTGGACAGTGGATGCAACCATGTCACCCCAGTGTCAGCCAGTCGCGGAAATGTAGCTTGTGACGTCCCCTCCGTAAGCGTGAGGGGAGTGGGCTGGCCCAGCGTACGCCAGGCCAGCGTAGAGGTGTGAATAAAAGGCACGTAACCCTGGGCGTGGTCCTCTTCCAGAATGCCCGTCTCTGCCAGGGCGGCACCCCTCACCCTGCCACGAGGCTGACGCCGTGAGCGCTGCTGCCAGCGATCCTGTGCGCCTGCTGCACCCCTGAATGCTGGTCCCCGAATCAGTCCTGCCCGCCCCTGCGCACCCAGGCCTCAATGCCCACCTTCCGACACCGGCGTGTGTCGATGAGGGCCCACCACGTGCAGGTGCAATCTCCAAGCCCGAGGCCTGCGACCCTGGCAGCCCCCTCAGACCATCACAGCCTCAGCAACACAGGCCCGCAGTATTCCTTTCACGTTGCCGTACTCCACCGGCATGCACAGCAGACAAGTAGGTCACACATTTGGAACTGAGTCTTGATTACACCATGGCAGAGCACATAAATCATGGCTGAGTGTATGTCACTATACACCCTTCGATGTGGTGCCAACAGGTCTTAGTGTTACATCTCAGCCGCAAGATTCTGTGGGCCCATGCGGACTACTGCTCTTGGCCTACGCTGCGCTCGAGTAGGTCACAGGATTGGAACTGAACATCGATTATTCAAAGGCAGAGTACGAATCAATGCACGCAAGGAGAGGCATAAGAGGATGACGCGTTGCATTTGGGAGGGAAAAAGGATCATCATTACGGAGGTGATCGAACACTACCGACAACTGCCCTGATGTCACTTACTCTGTGCATCGCGAGCCTACAACACGTGGCTGTGGCCCACTGCTGACCGCTGCATCCGGACTACACTGCGGTCCATGAGGTCACAGAGTCTTGAATCGTCAATGCCGGAGTTCATATGAGTGTACCGGCATCATCGCAGACTGCATCCCCACTCAGCCCCGGTGCCACTAAGTCTGTTCCCTGACATTCATGGACACTCTCTGGTCGTACATTGGTGGCATTTGAGTCTATGGACTAGGGGGTCGTTTTCATCCTCATGCAGCTGATACCAATTTGGTGGTGGCAACGAGGCAGTCGCTTTCCACTCCTCCATTTGCTGCTTCCGGATAGCTTCTGCCCTCTGCATCATGCCCTGGAAGAACACGTTCCACTGTCCCCCGAAACACTATGCGACATTCACCTCCGACTTCGACGAGGACCCGCTCAGTCTGCGTGGCCCTACCTCATTGGACCGCAAGTCACCATCCCGTGGCGGTGTGCCTGTGCCTGCCGATGTGCACCCAGGGCCACTGACTCTGTGCAGCTCAAGTCCAGGACCCTGTCTGGATGAATATTGGATGACCTCTGTGACGGTGGTCTTGGGGTCATCGACGCCATGTGCATGTGGCCCTGCGCTGTACGCTGCCTCCGGCCTCAACTGCGGGCCACCAGGGCTCACACATCGAATCGAGTCCTGACCGGCCTGGACGTCGCATCACCGCAGGAGGCACACGCCACCATCGCCAGGGCCAACTCCAACCACCATCTGCCAGAGTCGAGACAGTGGTACTGGCAGACTGAGGGAGTTGCTCAGACCTGTCGCGGATGCCATCATCTGCCTGATCCCCTGCTCAGCACTCCAGGTGCCACTGACTCCGTGCACCGCAACCAATGGACCGTTACTGGTTGAGTTTTGTGATGTGGAGATGTTGCGCAGCAATGTCACCTCAGGCAGTGTGGGAGACCTGAGACGTTGATGAGGGAGTTGCTGCAGGTCTGACACACCAAACTGCATCTGCAGCAGGAAAATCCCGAATGGACACAATCCAAGTTATTTTCATCACACGGGTGCGCACGGCTCTAGTGTCCCAACCTCAGTGCACTGCAACTCACGGACACTTCTGTTTGTATGTTGGGTGACCTCTGTACTTGCTCCGGCTCCCTCCATGTTGCTCAGCAGTTGACTCTGTTATGCATGTGTCTTCTGTTTGCATTGCACTGGTGTCCACTGTTCATGTTCTTGCCAGCACCGTGCACTCCGTGCAGGCTGGCTTATGCTCACCCCACACACATCCAGCATAGGCGTCACTGTACATGTGGCCCTGCCAATAAAGGGGCCGGGCGCATGTGCCCGTAGCCAGTTCAACATGATTTCTGTGTGTGTCTCTATGGCAGTGTGGGTCTCCTTTGTGGGGTGTAGGTGGTCCCTGAAGGGTAATTGACACCCACGTATGTGATCTAGTTCGACTTCCATTGGTTCGGACCACACCCGCACAAGTTCGGCCACCTCCTTTTGGCGTTCTGCCACCTGGCATTGGGGTGCCATGTGTGGGTCGGTGAAGTGTTGTGGGCAAGCCGTGCTTGCGTGTGCTTCATGCTGTGTGGTCTGTTGCAGGAGCTGGGTTCTCCTCTATGTGGCTTGTCTGCCCTGGTCCTGGTGGTGGGTTGCGTGGGATGTCCATGGGCTGGTGTAGGGCGTCGGTGTCGAAGGTGTGTTGGTCGTGTCCTGCATCACTGATGGGTTGTCTGGTCTGACCTGCTGGAGGTGTTGTTTGTCCCTCTGCAATGTGTATGGGAGATGCATGTTGACATTGTGTTGACATTTCTGTTGGCGCATTGTTCTTGTAGACATGCAGACTGTGTGACAATGTACATTGTGACTGTTTGGGAGGTGCTGGCAATTTGAGGGGGGACAGTGGACATTTGGACTACATGACTGTTGTGAGGTTGTACCCGTACATATGCATCTCACAGTTCCCTGCTCTGTCAGATGTGATTGGCCTGTTTCTGCGCATGGGCGGACCCAGTTGTGTCCCCTGTTCTGCAGTGTTGGTGTTGCACTTTGTGCCACATTGTCATGGGATGTGCTGTGATTGCCATGTATGTGTGCTGCAGTGTGCCACGGGGATGGGGGACATGACCCTGGGTTGTTGTTGGTGTGCAGTGTGCTACACGTCGTTGTGCATGTGTGCCATTGTGCACGTCTCCCCCGTCCCCCCATGGACCTGTTGGTTACTCACCCTGTTGTTGTTGTGTCAGGTCCTCTTGTGCTGTGTTCGTCCTCCCGCCTCCTTGCACCGTCTCCACACTGATGGCTGGCCTCCATTTCCTCCAGCTCCTCCTGTGGCGCAGGACTCCCACCTCCTGTCGCCGTAGCTGCCTTCCTGTTGGCAGCGTCTTTGGGCCTGGTTTGGGTATTCACGTCATGCCTGCGCCTCTTGGCCTCCTCCATTGGCCTCCTTGGCACTCCGGCTGCATTCAAGGTGGTCTGACTGTGGGTCAGTTGCTGGTAGTGCTCTGTCACATCCGTGACGCTGGTCTTGTGTTCCTACGGACTGCACCCCGTCTTCCTCTCCCTCTTCTCCTTGGCCTTCCCCAACCCCGTTGGTCCTTGCTGGTGGTCTGTGGGGCTTGTGGGGTTCGCGATGGGCCTCTGCGCTGGGTCAGGGTGCATCCATGTTGCTAGGCACTTTGGATTGTTTCTGGTGTGTTGTTTTTGTTGCTTCTATGGTGCATTTTCCCACCAGGCGCGTGGGATTTACAGGCCTGCCGCTGGTTTTCGCTGCTTTTTGTATCGCGCTTGGCCTCATCGCAGCTTTTTTTGCGTTCGTGTTTCACATTTTTGAGGCGTGGCGTTGATTTTAACGCGGTCAGTTGTCGGGTTATCTGGGGACTATCGCATGATACCGCCGTGTTGTGAATACTTGGTTAACACGGCGTAAATTTCCCGCGATGGACTGCGATGTTGAAGGTTGCGTTAAGTAACTTTTGCGATGGTTATCGCACATTCTTCTGAATATGCCCCTGAGTGTCCTAGATGTAAGACAGACATAAGTACAGCAGTAAGTTACACACTTTCTGATTATACTACCTGACATTACCCACACAAACTTAGGACATATCATACTTACCAACACGCCAGGCCTTCTTCAGTAGTAGTTGTGACATCTGCTATGGTATGGTGCTGTTCCGCAGTATGAAGGAATCATGGGCTGATCTTGGGAATCGGGCATAGATGTTTGAGATATACAAATACGGTAAGCAGACAACTTGCACATTGATAGAATTGAAGTGCTTCCCATTACGGTAAACTTGTTCCCTGGCTTGCGGTGGTACTAAGGCAATATGGGTGCGATCAATGGCTTCAACCACATGTGAGCGGCGACCATATCCTTAGAAGTTAACCTTCACATTAGCTAAATCCTTACGTCTGGGGAATTGGATTTAGCTGTCCATGTGTCTCATCACTACTGAAAGCACGTCTTGTAGTACACCACTGAACATTGGTTGTGACATACAACCAGTTATAGCCACAGTGTATTGAAAGGAACCTATGGTCAGAAAATGCAATACTGCCATAAGTTTCACAATTGGTGGGATGCATGTGGGGTTGGTGTTTAGAGAAAGGAGATCAGGCTCCAACTGATGACATAAATCCAGTATGGTTTGCCTATTCAAACAAAACTTCTTGAGGATATCACTTTCTTCCATGGTCTGAAGGAAATGGGTGGTACACTGGAGGCTGTTGTCTCCTACGTCTCCCAGGGTACCTATGTGTGGAGTGAAAACAATTTTGAACATTGGTCACAATGTCCACACTAACATATGTGAAGAGTAAATCAAAAGTCATGTGACAAAACATAACTAGTTCAGAAAGCATTACACAATATTTACATAATAATTGGCTACAGTGCAACATCCACCAATAATTCCCATTGTGGCCTTCATGTGTCTGTAACATAAATGTGCAAATTATACATCCAAAAATGAATTATTAGCACCTTAATATTTTTGGGGGGATATTTTCAGTCAAAATACCGTCAACGGCGGTGTACAGTGCACCGCGCAAATATAGCGTTTATGCACAGTAACGCACTATACAGATGATTTGTGTCATGGAAAGTACATGGCAATGGAGTAATCCATATGTGAACATGTAACCCCTCATTTGGAGTGGTGGTGACACATTTAACAGTCATCAATACTGTATTTTCAACCGCTAAATGGCGGATGCCTGACCTCACATATTGGACATTATAAACCTTCCACCACCAGCGGAAGTCGAACGTGCGTTGGGCGTTTTAATCCACGATGGACACAGCCATAGGCTAACGTTGGTGATTGTGACGGTAGAGGGTCAATGGCTGTGTCCGTCTCCTCTGATCGCGTATATATACGCTGCTGTTTGAAAAATACCTCATTTGCCTCCTGATGCTGCTGGTATCACTATCAACACCTCCTCCACTTTAGCTGCTGTTTACCACCTCTGGGAGCAATCATGTCAGACCACGAAGGTGAGAGGGCTTGCGCCTTCTATGCAGAGGAGCTGGAGCTGCTGGCTGAAGAGGTCCTTTCCCTGTATGGCCAGCTCTATCGGTCACCAGAGGAACAGGTAACTATCTGACATGCATATAGTACTCTGCGTAACTCCCTCTTTGCCATTTCCACAGGCTACAATGTGCCCCTGAGTTCCAGTTAGGTCTATTAAGTGTTGTATCATTTGTTGGTCCCTACATAGGACACTTATGTTAGGGATTATTGAGTACTATACATCGTGATTGTAACATCACCATTTGGATGTCTAGTGTGTGTAAAGCCATAGATTCTAATTGGTGTGTATATAGCCATCTATGCATTCATGAATTTCATGGTACCTGTGATGTTGATACAACTCTGATAATGCTAAATGTGAAAACAATTGTATAGCCTTTACAGCATGAGCTGTGTATGTACTCTGTCTGGAGCAGATGAGGATGCTGTTAGCTATTTGTACAGTCCCATATATCACTCACCCAAAATCAGTGCTCTCCAAACAGTTGTCTGGGCACTAGCAATAGCTCACAGACTCTTCAGAGTGTCACACATCCAAGAGGTCACTTATTGGATGCCCCCAAGCTGAACCTTTTCATTTAGAAATGTTGTAAATGTGCTGGTCATGTGCCGTAAAATGCTCAGTCTGCAGAGAGCAAGTCCTGACAATAAGCTGTGGACAGTCCCTACATGCAAAACACACAAGATGATGGACGGAATGCTGCACATTGGCAAACATTCACCCCCAGTCACAGATCTGGGTTTAATCCATCGTTATTTTGCTTCACCACGCCACCCCAGTTCAGACATAGCCATATGCAAATCAGTCTTGACCCTGTGCCTCATGGGAACAGTCCAGACCGAACTGCCAAGCCATGTCTTCCCTGGACCGGAATCAAGCATCCTAGGACCGGTTTCAGGCTATCAGCCTTCATCAGCCAGGATAGCTTGACTCCAGTGGCGTAGTGAGCACGGGACCCACGTCTGGGCAAACCCTTCCCACTTAGGGCGAAATGCAAAACACACAAGATGATGGACGGAATGCTGCACATTGGCAAACATTCACCTCCAGTCACAGATCTGGGTTTAATCCATCGTTATTTTGCTTCACCACGCCACCCCAGTTCAGACATAGCCATATGAAAATCAGTCTTGACCCTGTGCCTCATGGGAACAGTCCAGACCGAACTGCCCAGCCATGTCTTCCCTGGACCGGAATCAAGCATCCTAGGACCGGTTTCAGGCTATCAGCCTTCATCAGCCAGGATAGCTTGACTCCAGTGGCGTAGTGAGCATGGGACCCACGTCTGGGCATACCCTAAGTGGGAAGGGTATGCCCAGACGTGGGTCCCGTGCTCACTACGCCACTGGAGTCAAGCTATCCTGGCTGATGAAGGCTGATAGCCTGAAACCGGTCCTAGGATGCTTGATTCCGGTCCAGGGAAGACATGGCTTGGCAGTTCGGTCTGGACTGTTCCCATGGGGCACAGGGTCAAGACTGATTTGCATGTGGCTATGTCTGAACTGGGGTGGCGTGGTGAAGCAAAATAACGATGGATTAAACCCAGATCTGTGACTGGGGGTGAATGTTTGCCAATGTGCAGCATTCCGTCCATCATCTTGTGTGTTTGACAGTCCCTACATCCCTGTTGACCTATAGGTCCTTGGATGCTCACAAATTGAGTTGTCACAACCAATGCTCCCCCGGATTGTTATTACATGGACTACATTTGGAAAGGGGACTGCGGTTACCCCTTGACCTGATACTTCTGTCCATTGAAATACATTTCCCAGGTGTGTGATTTCCTAACGACAGGCCCCTTTCTTCCACAGTTCTGTTTTTACTGTTCCATGACTATTGCTTGCACTGTACAGCCCTGTCTCACATGTGAAACATTAACAATGCAGATAGTTGGTGACTTCATAACATGTGTTGTATAGGTGAATCACCAGCTTTTTCATATTAAATCAATCCAACAGGACATACAATGGTATGTTTGTGTTGTCCCTGTAACAGTGCCACATATGGCAAAAGGCGTGTCCTGTGATGCTAGTACATGTCCCTGAAGCTCTGATCAGGAGTCCTGCCAAATAGCCCTTGGAGTCACTCTGGTGGGCTTGTGTTCAGGATGCTGATTCACTGAGGCAGCAGGACAGCAGAGTGGCAGTCCTTCTTGCAGAGCAGCACAGCAGTCATTCGGAGTCTTCTAGAAGTCTAGAAGTATACTGAAGAGTCGGGGTTGAGGGTCCATTATTTATACCTGGTGCCCACTTTGAGGTAGAAGAAGGTTCTGGCAGTTTTCACCCCCAGAGGTGCTTCTAATTTCCTGAATCCTTGCCCTACTCCCTGCTTGTTTGGGGTCCCAAAATACTAGTGTAAAACCCTTTATGATGTGCCCAGGCAGAGCTTTTGTGTTGTGCAAGTGGGGTAGGTGACAGTTCCTCCCTCTCATCAACTCAGAGATGGCTCATCCTGCCAACACCTATTCTCCTTTGTCTCACTTTCTGGGAGCAATGTAGACAGGCCAAATGCCAGCAACACCTAGTCATGTGACCCAGGATGCAGGCACCAAATGGTTAGGACAAGAAAATGTCTACTTTCTAAAAGTGCATAAACAACAGTTTCTCAGCTGGTATTATTTGTAAGACTAGTAAATAAGCATGCACGAGACATTGCAGGTGAAGAACTTAGGGAGACTTATGGTTTAGTTAAACGTGCCAGAGGCATCATGTATTGAATATCAATTGGATCGAAACGTCGTCGACATCCCAGCGTAATTTGTGGCGCACTTCACTATAGGTTCACTAAAACAATTTGACTCTGTATCAATTTATGTAAATACCCTTTTGTGTACCTCAAGTTGCTTATAAATTACTGTCACTTTTTCACTTGCGCCGCTGTCCACTTGTCACCTGCGCCGTCTTTGCGTAGTAGCACTACGCGTAGCTACGTGAAGTACACTTTGAACTACGCAAATTGCATAGTGCGTAGCTGTGTGCTTGTCTGCACTGTGCAATAATTGCAAACGGCATCTTGCACAGTGTAAGGGATGATAAAATAAGTATCTGTCTTTATATGCTAAAATGCATATAGTCATTTCACAAAAGTGAAAACGATAAATTAACAAGCAGTGAGAGAGGTGATGATTTTGGGATCCTCCCTAACCTAGGGAGAGAACCAAGCAGATGCCTTGAAAACAAAAAGCACATCTTGTTGAACGATTCGGTGGTGGTCCCATCCTCTTAGGACCACCCCAAGCACAGTTATTGGCAAAAATACAATCCCAACCAAAGGCCCTGCAAAGCATTATGGGACGAGATTAGCAGTGGGCAGTGAATATTATAGTATCCAATATCAAAATAATTCTACAAAGAGCTGCAGTTCAACTAGTCGTTACTAGATGTCCCTCACGAGTCAAATGCAAAAGCATTGAAATTATTATTACATCAAGCTGCAGTTCCACTAGTCGTTACTAGATGTCCCTCATGAGTCAAATGCAAAAGCTTCATGAAAGGGTTTCAATGCTTTTGCATTTGACTCGTGAGGGACATCTAGTAACGACCACTGATGCATTTCCAGATTTACGAGCAATTGTAAATCTGGAAATGCGTCAGAATGCTAGGCCACCGGGTGGCGTAGCGAGGTGCAACGAGGAGAAATGTTTTAATTTCTCCTTTTTTTTTTTTTTCCTCTTTTAATACGTGCTGCATTCTACAGCAAGCATTGGAAGAGGAAATCACCTCAATTGATTGTTGCACAAAACAATCTCCCCACGACACAGGCATCCTTGCACCATGGTGCAAGGGTGACTGCAGTTTGTGTGCCAGAGCAGGGAGAAGCAAAGGGATGGGACATACTGTTGTAAATATGCTGCATCCCGGGGGCGTGGCCTGAGGCGTCAAGATGGCGGTCGCACTCTAAGAGTGCTCTGGACCCCTCCGTCATCCGCCTCGAATCCCGACACATGCGGCCGTCATCCGAGTCTCCTACCTGCTCGTAGGGCTCCTCTGGACGGAGTACTATCCGCTGGTCTGTCCGGACTGCTGCTCGGGGCCCCTGTTGGAATCTGGCTTCTTCGAGGCCCAGGGGCTGCAACATGGTGGACGTCGCTGCGGGCTGAGGGTGACCACGACAAGCTACATCGAGGGTCACCGGTCGGTGCTGCATCTCCTGATCTCTTGGTGCCCCCACGAGCCATCGACCGGCCATCCAGTACTGCTCTGGTCACCCATCGACCTGCTGGGACGTTGGTTCCTCCGCGCATCACACGCGTGAGAGGGCGGCCTCCGGCGCCCGCGGCCGGTGACCTACTGAGACGGGCATCCGCCTTGAGGCTCTGCGGATCTGGTCCGGCCTGTGGCGCGGTGGCTGCGGCATGAGTGTGGGTGCGCTGCCGGGCGGCGTATCCTGAGCGGTTCGCTGCACCGCCAAGCTGTATTTGGACCCCGCAGGAGAAGGATTGCCTGGTGAGTGGGGACGGGTGTGGGGACCGGCTGCCGCGTCGGGCAGCGGCGCGGGAGGTCGCGCTGAGGCTTCCCCGCCCCCCCTCCTTGTAAATTGCGGCACTGCGGCCCATTTGAACTGCGACCCATTTGCACTGCCCATTTGAACTGCGGCCCCTTTGATCTAGAGAGTTCCCCGGTGCCTGGGGGCGGGCCATTCCTGGTGTGCTGAGGCGGCCCAGCCGGGGAGGGGGTGTGGGGGCCGATCGCTGCACAGTTCGGGCAGCGGGGCGCCCGCCCCCCCGGGACACCTGTGGGGTTGTTAACGGTGGCCTGCGACCCGCGCCGCCCGGCGCTCGGCCAGCGTGTTGGCTGGCGCCGGTGAACCGGCGGTGTGAGGGGGCGCCTGTGGGTCTTCTGGTCTCCTGGGGCCGCGGGAGTTGGCTGAGAATTCCTCCGGGAAGGGGGAGGGAGACCGGCTGCCGGTTCGGGCAGCGGCACAGGCTAATGTGAGTGCCCCCCCCCTTCTCTTTCTGGACCTAGCACTGCATGGCACTCTCTTTGCCCCCCTCCTGATGTGTGATTGGCTCTCGGGGCGCTGCACTGATCCGGCTCGAGGATTTGGGGGCGCGGAGTCCGGTGCTTGAGGTTCTGGGCCTACTCCACTTCGGACGCTGACGGCCTACTACCCACGGTTGTCCTCCGGCCTGGCCTACAGGCTGTGTTACTCTTGGTGGGCGTGGGACTGGCACTGTGGTGTATCTCTCGACCCCTCCCTCCCCTTAGGGCATGGGGTCCTGGGGCTGCCGTCCCTTGTGGTGCTTAGGGGACCGTCTCCTGCGCCCTTGCTGAGTGGAGGGAAGGCGAGGCTGGTGGCGCGGCCTGCCGGGAGGGAGGTGTAGGGCCTGTTGACTTGCCGCACCCGTGGCATACCCCATCAGACTGAGCTCCTTCACTGCCGGGTGGCTGTCCTTGAGGTCCTTCAGCATCGACCTATGCCCTTGGTCGGCTAGGGGGGGTCTTGGCCCGCTGGTATCACCTCCCGACTGCTGGGCTCCCCCCACGCGATCAACCGTTACCACTCCTCCACTGATAAGACCTATCCTCAGCTATGGGGAGAGACAGAGCTCCTAAATCCACGCCCGCCCCCACGCAGACAAAAATGGACCGGTTCACTACTTCCGAGCAGGGGCCCCCTGAGAGGGCGGCGGGGGGCCCTCCTCCCCCACAGGGTGGGGATCTCGACACCATCCTTCAAGCCATTAGCGCTTCGCAAGCATCCGTTGAGGGGAAGATTGGTGAAATCAAAGTGGATGTGTCCCTCCTCAGACAAGACCTTCGTAACGCCACTGCGAGGCTGACAGAAGCCGAGTCCCGCATATCCACGGCGGAAGACGACATCGCTCAACTGAAAGACCAAGTGGCCCACCTCCGCACTCATACCCGGGAGCTCCACCGGCGGGCTGAGGATGCTGAAAATCGCGATCGCCGTAACAACCTCCGCTTGGTGGGGTTTCCGGAGGGGGTTGAAACGGGTCAGACGGCCACATTTATCGAGACCTGGTTTCAATCATGGATGCCTGCAAACACCCTGTCAACGTGGTTTGTGGTGGAAAGAGCTCACAGGTCTCTTGCCCCCCGGGCGCTCCGCCTCGCCCCATCATCCTGAAGGTCCTTAACTTCAAGGACCGGGACGCCATCCTGCGAGCGGCACGTGTTGCTGGCCCTCTCAAGTTTCAAAACCATACCATTATGATATTCCCAGACTATACTAGGGAGGTGCAAGAACTCCGGCGCTCCTACACGGATGTTAAGAAGAAACTGCGGGCCCTCGGATTACAATATCAGCTCCAGTTCCCTGCACGCCTGCGAGTTATTTTTCAGCACAAAACACAATTCTTTGATTCACCCCAGGCAGCATGGACATGGCTGACGGAGGAACGGCCCCTCCGTCAGAGGCGTGACCCTTCTCCGGGGTTTGCAGGTTCCCAACCCGAAGGGCCCCGGTCCCCGGGGCGCCGGCGGCGGCGCTGCATGCAGTCCCGTAAAAGGCGGCAGGCACAGGCAGCAGCACCTCGGTCCCAGAGTGTGGCGGCTCGTGGGCGAGGAGACTCCTCCAGCCAGTCGGGCTCCCCGCCTCGCAGCAGACACCGCTCTACTGGGGGACCTCCCGGGCAGTCCACATCGCCACCCCGGGTGGGATCTCCTGGTCCAGAGTCCGACCTTTCCCGCACTCCCACCCTCTGAGGGCATGCCGGGCTCGGTATGTTCTCCTTTCCGCCATTGGGATGGGTCTTTCCATCAGTGGGAGTCCAAAACATTGGTGGACTAATAAGGTTATTCATCTTGTTCTGATGCCGCTCTGTTTTAGATCCGTTCTTCTGGAGGGGTCCTCCACGCTCTCAACACAAATGTTTTAGTTTGGTACTCTTTACATGGGGGGTCGACAGATGCTTCCGTTCCTGAAGTGTAGGGTGGAGGGTGGGGCTGGGGGGAGAGTTGGGAAGGGTTTTTTCCCATTGATGTTACTTTTGTTGTTGTTTCTTTTTTGTTTCAGCTATCACGGAATGACACATGCTCCTTTTACCAGGGTCGGGCATGCTCTTATGGCATGCGCCAACTCACAGCACTGCGAGCTCCCATGCGCATCTGCACACCCCTGTCTGTCTACACGTCCTAGCCCAGGTACTACCTATCATGACCACAGATACTGTGCCTAGGGCGTCTCTCCACGTGTTGTCGTGGAACGTCAACGGCCTATTGGACCGGCACAAACGCACGGCGGTTTTACGTTATGCGCAACGCCTCCATATAGATATTCTTATGCTTCAGGAAACACACCTCCTAGGTAACTGCTGTCCCTTTTGGCCCGTTATGGGTATGATAGGGTATGGCACTCTGGCTTCTCCAGGGGCTCCCGAGGGGTGGCCATCCTCCTGCGCCGATCCCTGCCCTTCGTACTGTCCCAAGTGTCTCACGATCCTCAGGGTTCATATGTAGCAGTTTGTGGGTCGCTGGCTGGCTCCCCCTTAATCTTATGTCTGTGTATGCCCCCCTCGATGCTTACGTCCACACTTGCGCACACCGCTACCCTGCTGAACAATATGCCTATAGGCAACACGGTGGTTGCGGGTGATTTTAATGCAGTCTCATCCCCGGCCCTTGACGCAACGGGTCCCCCTCCACTTCCCGAATGGCACACGCGAGGCAGCTGAGGAACTGGTCCGAGTCCCTAGGACTCTGCGATGCATGGCGCATATGGCATCCCCACACCACCCAATTTACACACACATCGGCAGCTCATCACACACAGGCACGTATAGACGCCATCTTTGTACCTGCACTCGACTGCTCTGCGATTCTAGACGTCCGCATTCTGCCTAGAGGCATTTCCGACCACTCTCCAGTACTCCTTAGCTCTGGGGCTCCCCCTCCCTCGGCCCGTAAAACATGGAGGATGAATGCTTGGTTTCTCCAAGATAAAGAATTTTAAAAAGTGGTGGGGAAGGAACTTCAACACTATTTTACTACTAACGATGGCTCCGTAGCTTTTCCGGGTATCTTGTGGGAGGCAGGGAAAGCGACTATAAGGGGCGTAGCTAAAGGGCAGCTTAAGGTCCAGAGGCAGACACAGTTGCGTGAGATCTCCTCGAGGGAGGCGCAGGCGCTCCGCTTGGAACAGCTGCTGGCCCTGTCAGACGATGCCACTCAGGCCCGACAACTGGCCCACCTTCGGGACGAAATTAAACAATTATCACTAGATGCTGCTAAGCTCCTCTGGAGATCATCGGTGGCGAGAGTCTACGGTTGGGGGGACAAAAATGGTTCTATCCTGCACAGGCTGGCTACGTATCCTAGGGCGAACCGTATTCTCCCAGAGGTGGTGGACGAGGCGGGAACGGTGCATCGGGCCCCGTTGGAAATGGCCAACACCTTCGCCGCCTATTACCGGCGATTGTATACAGCGCACACCCCGGAGCTACCGCTCCCAGTTCTCCTTGACCGAGGTAGGGTGCGTCTTCCTAAGCTAGAACCGGCCGCCCAGAGGGACCTGGACCGCCCCATCTCTCGGAAAGAGATCGAAGAAGCGATCACCCTTACCTCATCGGGCAAGACCCCGGGCCCTGACGGCCTTCCCCAAGAGTATTACGCGGCATACCGCGAAACCCTAATGCCCCATCTAGCTGCCTTGTTTCATGAAGCCGTGGAGAGAGGTTCCTTTCTGCCAGAAACGGATATCGCCACCATCGTGGTTCTCCCGAAATCCCAGCCTCCTTCCCGTAGATGCGCGGACTAGCGTCCCATCTCCCTCCTCAATACCGAAATTAAGCTGTATGCCACCATTCTGGCTCAGCGCTTAAAGCCCTACTTAACCTGGTTGGTCCACCCGGACCAATGTGGGTTCATGCCCCAGCGTGGGACCCGACATTGTCTCCGGAGGCTGCAGCTTGCTCTAGCCCACTGGCACTTGCTTACCCCGTACTTAGCACTCCTGTCCATAGATTTTGAAAAAGCGTTTGATTCGGTAGACTGGACATATTTACAAGGGGTGCTGGCCGAGATGGGGTTTGGGCCGAAATTCAGAGCATTGGTTCGGGTTCTCTATGCCCATCCGAGAGCGCGGGTGCTGGTTAACGGAGTGCTGTCAGAGGCCTTCCCCATTGCCAGGGGCACTAGGCAGGGTTGCCCTCTTTCCCCTTTGCTCTTCGCCCTGGCGATGGAGCCTCTGGCTTCCCTAATGCGGGCTGAGGACCGTATCCGTGGATGGGAGTGGCCTAGTACGGAAACGGACAAGATTGCATTATATGCAGATGACGTCCTGGTCTTCCTGGCTGAACCAGCCTCCTCGGGGCCACATTGCCTCCAGCTCTTGCAATCTTTTGAGCAGGCCTCAGGTCTGAGGCTGAACCATGGGAAATCAGTTCTGGTCCCTCTGCATTTATCTAGGGATTGCTTTGATTGGCAGTCCACCATTCCGCTTCGGCGTCACTCCTTTAAATACTTGGGGATATGGATTAGCCTCCTTCCAGAGCTGGGCTGGTCCCTCAACGTGGCTCCATTGGTTAAGAAGGCCAAGGAAGACCTCCATAAGTGGAAAGCGTTACCTCTGAACCCCCTGGGGAGGGTGGCATTGTTTAAAATGATGATCCTTCCCAGGTTTCTTTATGTCCTCCAAAATGTCCCCTTCTGCTTTCATAGGACCTGGTTCCAGGAACTGGACAGTTTAGCCACCAAGTTCCTTTGGAGCGGAGGGAGGGCACGCCTGGCTCTGTCCGCATGCCGGATTCCCTCCTTTGACGGTGGCATGGGGATGACACATTTATATCTCTACTTTTTGGCTGTACGTCTCCTAGTGGTCCACGACTGGTTCAATGGGGGCTGGGCGGACCCGGCCTACAGGCTTGAGATGAGTGAATTGGGGCTGCCCCAAATTCAAGCTATGATGTATGGGGGGCCCATTCCATCCCGAATGCCGGATGTGACGCGCTCCGTGCTACTGGCCTGGCGGGCCTCGCTGCGCCACACCGGTTGGGCACGACAGCTGACCCAGTGTACGCCCCTTTGGCATGGGGCCTGGCTTCGGGAGGTTAGTGAGCTACAGGGATTTAAAACATGGGACCTTATCGGCATCTCACAGCTAGGGGACGTATGGGCTAAAGGCCATATGCTTTCCTTTCAGGAGCTCCAAACTCGCTACTCCTTACATTCGTCCCAATTCTACAAGTACCTGCAGCTGCGACATGCCCTCCAAACGCACATCAGGGACGAAACGAGGCTCCCCGAATATAGCCCCACTGAGGCCCAGACAATGATGGGAGACTTAGGCACAGGGGGCATCTCCCGCATATACCGCTCCTTGGTCAATAACACCCCCACCTCCTTGGAGAAGTTGAGGGAACAGTGGGTGGAATGGGTGGGCCCTCTCGACGAGGTGGACTGGCGCGATGCTCTTATGGCCCCCAGGACGGTCACCGCTTCCGCCAAACTTAAGTTGATTCAGCTATACTTCTTACACGCTGCGTACCTCACTCCCTTGCGCCTTCATCGAGCAGGCCTGCGCACGGACGCGTCATGTGCGAGATGCACTCATGCCCCGGCAGACTTCTTTCATGTGGTGTGGTCGTGCCCCCGCCTGGGGCAATTCTGGGGGCTATCGAAGCGGAACTCACAGAGGTGCTGGGTTGGGAGGTTCCCCATGACCCCCGTCACTCATTACTGGGGATCACGGATGGGCTGGACGGGTCCAGAGCTGAGAAGTTATTCTTTAATACAGCTATGATTGTAGCCAAGCGGGACATAGCGGCGGCTTGGAAATGTCCTGATCCGCCTGACCTTGGGAGGTGGCGTAGGGGACTAGATTGGTGTGCGACCCAGGAGAAAGTCCTATACATGGCAAAGGGGTGCGGGAAGAAATACCGGAGGGTGTGGGGGAAGTGGGTGGGTACGGTGGAGGGTTCCGACTAAGTTGTCTTCATATCTTACCTGTGTACTTTTAGGGGGTTTGTGATTGCGAGATGTTTTGTCTACATGATCGTAATTGTCTTGAGGAGTTCCGTGCATTTGCTGAAATGTTTCATGTGTTTGAAAACAATAAAAATTTGTTTATCAAAAAATATGCTGCATCCCTATGCTTCAAAACTAACGCAGCACGGCAAAGCAAAATGACTTGCGGCACAGCGCTGCGTTAGTTTCTTGTAAATCTGCCCCCAATTTTCAATCTCCACACCACCACTTCCTCGGCCATCTAGTGGCTAATGGTGAATTTGTGTGTGGGCCCGCACAATGCATTTATTATCACGTTCACCCATACACAAGTGGACAAATCAAGTGAATTTAGCCCCAACAAAATATACAGAGGAGCGCGTGCCTTCTATGTGGAAACTAGCGCCTCCTTTGAGAGTATCGGCCTGATTTGGAAGATGGTGATGAGACCTGTCAGAAACGTTAGATGCCTATCTGCCAGAATCTTTTTCACTGCCTCACTCAGAAGGTAGGGCATGGTGGCGTTCCCGATGGCGGACCCACCTTTGGCCGCACCATGGAGAGGACAGTTCATGTAGTCATGGCAAGACCGGAAATGGTGATGAATGGCCACCTCAATTGGTGTGTATGTCCGCCACCTTCTACACCGGGTTTTCATGGAGAACCCTCATAATATCTCTAACAAATGAAGAAAAAACTCCCCACACACCAGGGACATTTTAAGATGGGTTTTAGGACGGTGTCACTTCTTTCGACTGTAATGGCAGTTTCACCATGGCTAGGTGGACCTGTGGTCATGATCATTTTTCCCCCTGAAGTGGCATTCACAATCCAGGCAGGATACTTTTGCGGTAAAAAGCCCTCCCCCAAGTACCGAATCTCAAACATCATTGGTGTGTCTTATCAGTGTGTGGTGGGGGCAGTGCTTTCACCATACTAGAGTTCTGACAGACTGACCATCAACTTTTGGCTGAAGTCCTATGTCCCTCTCTATCCGGTAAAGGGCACTCTTTCCCGAAACACGCAGTGATGTATGTAGGACAAAGCCCTGTCCTTTGGTGACTGTGAATAGCCAACAGCGGATGTCGCAGCGTCTGCAGGGCTATTAGGGACAGACGGTTATTAATGCCGCAGCCAACAGACCATTGTCCTACCCAGGTGGATTTGGCGTATGCCACATCTCTTATGGACCGAAAACGAAAACAAACACCGTAGAGACAAACGTAATCTGCGTGGAGTACAGAACAGCTTCTGCTTGTCGGATATTTTTCCCTTGTTTGTCAAACCTTGGTTCATGGCTTACTCAGGGACAGAGTTATTAAGGACATAAAAAGCCATCTGGACGGTAATAATAATCATAAAATGTAACCTTCAGACACAGTGATGCAGTGACCAAACTCTGACAACCTGATCGCCCTTCCTTTTCATTCTCTTTGAGTTGCTTATGGGATGCAGAGGCCACACACAATCTGTATGGAAGCCACCGAAATTGTGGTAATGTGATGACAACGTGCTGCGGTGCCACCCTGGTTCATTTTACAATGCTCAAATTAGGCAACGTTTGTCGCTCACTCCTTTTCTTTTTGAAGCCTTTATAGACCCAGCACCAAAGGTAGATCTAGAGATTTACCTGTTAAGATGACTGTCTCGAGTCTGTTTTTTGTGATGTTAACACGCTTTCTGTTATCTAAATACGGGGAACGTTTTAGTATAAATGTAATACAAATGCAATACAAACTGCTACATCTTAAAAAAACAATTGCCTTTTCAAGCCCTTGGGGGACGGTAGCTGCCGCTGCAACCTCCTTGTCCTCAATGACACCTACATGCCACTATGCCACATAATGGACAGTTTATTATTGCAGTGACATAAGACCCCTTTTACAATGTACTGTCACCACATTGCCCCTTGTTATAGACGCATCATAATTCCTCACCTCCTTTTAGTGACATCATAATTACTACCCTCGTTCCATGAATTCCTACTATTCCTCTCACCTAGCCTTAACACTGTAATGTTTCATTTTCTGCATGGTTCTGGATTTACCACAATTGCTACATAATCCACCATCTGATAGGTTATGTTATGTGTATTTGTATAGTGTGCTAATCACCAATGAGGGTATCCAGACGCTTTGCTGGTGGGATGTAGCTGTCACCCGTTGAAGTTAGTCAAAGAGCCAGGTCATCAGCTTCTTGTGGATCTTGAGAAGCAATGAGGAGGTTCTGATGTGGTGGGAGAGGTCGTTCCAAGTTTTGGGGGAGAGGTATGAGGATTCAGAGCCTCCGCATGTGGTTTTGAGTATGAGGGGTAGGCATGCCAGTGAGAGTCTGCTGAGTGGGGCTGCCTGTGGGGTGTGTAAAAGAGAATGTGGCTGTTGAGGTATGCGGGCCGGTGTTGGGTTGTGGTTTGAATGTGTGTGTCAGCACTTTGAATTGGGTGCATTTGTGGATTGGAAATCAGTGCAGTTTTCTCTGGTGTGTGTTGATGTGGTTGTGACAAGGAAGGTTGAGGTGCAGTCTTGCCATGGCGTTTTGGATGGTCTGGAGCCTGTTCAGGAGTTTCTTGGTGATTCCTGTGCAGCGTGTGTTACCGTAATTAAGTCTGCTGGAGATCTGGGCTTGTGTTACTGTTTTTCTGGAGTTCTCAGGAAGCCATTTGTAGATTTTACGTAGCATCCTAAGGATGTGGAAATAGGCAGAGGTCACTGTGTTTACTTGGGCTGTCATGTTGAGCTTGTCGTCCAAAAAAATACTGAGATTTCCTGTGTGGGTGGTGGAGGAGGGTGAGATTAGTATGCCACTAGGTAGAGTCCCATGCAGAGGTTTTGCCTACGAAGATCATTACTCTAGTTTTGTCCGTGTTCAGTTTAAGGCAGTTGATTCACATGCATGTGGCTAGCGCGGTTATGCAGGTTGAGAAGTTGTTGTTAGTAGTGGTGCTCTTGTCTGATAGGGAGACAATCAGTTGGGTATCATCAGCGCAGGAGAGTATGTTGATGTCATAGGATCTGATGAGGTCCACTAGTGGGGTCATGTTAGACCAAGCATCCTTAGGGTGGTCTTCCCCCAATCTTTTTTTTTTTACCTCCATGTTTTGCTGTATCTTTGTTTTGGCCTTAGGACTCTGAGCACTTCTAACCAGTGCTAAGGGGAATGTGCTTCTTCCTTAAACATGTGTAATTGGTGTATACCTGATTGACATAGTTAATTTACTTGTAAATCCCTTTCTAAAGTGGTATGCCATATACCCAGGGCCAGTAAATTACCTGCTACTAATGGGCTGCAACACTGAGGGTGCCACCCACAGAAATAGACTTTCAAACCTGTCTCAGGCCTGCCACTGCAGTGCCTGTGTTTGCACTTTATTGCCACTCCGTCTTGGCTTTTAAAACTACTTGCCAAGCCTTAAACTACCCTTTTATTACATACAGGCAACCCGTAGGGTAGACCCTAGGTAGCCCTAAGGGTAGGGTGCTATGTAAGTAAAAGGTAGGACATGTACTGTGGTGGTTTGCATACCTTGGAAGAGACAAACATCCTATTTCGTTTTTCACTTCTGTGAGGCCTACCCCTCTCATAGGTTAGCATTGGAATTCCTTTCTACCTTTTTTAAGTGGTAATTCCTGATCAGAGAGGAGTAGCTTTTTGACATTTCATATGTTTAGAATAGTATTGATAAATCCTACTTACTGGTGAGGTTGGATTTACCTTAACTATTTTATTAATGCCACTTTTAGAAAGTGGACATTTCTCTGCACTTACTGCTCTATGTGCCTCATAGCCTGTCTCCAGTACAAGTCTGGGTTGGGCTGAGTGACAGTTACATTTGTGCATTCCCTTTAGACAGCACAACACATGTCACTCAACTGCATCTGCATTCATCTGCATTCTAATTGGTCTTCCTGGGCTGGGAGGGAAGGGAAGGGCTCACACCTCACTTGAATAGGTATTATTCTGCCCACACACAAGGTACTGATAACCCCCCACTGACAGCCTAGCAGTCAGGAATGGGTTGAAAGGGATCCTTGTGCACTTCAGAGAACTCCTTTGAAATTAGGGGTGGGCGGTGAACTCCGCTCCGCCAGCGGAGTTTGTGGAGTTTTGCCAATTCCACGCTCCGCTGCGTGGTGGAGTTTGCCCCCGCCACCCACCCCTAATTCAAGGACGGTTGCCACAGATGCCATCTTTGCCTGAGTTACATTAAAGCATTACCAAAATAAACTGAAATATACCTGCCGTGCAGGAGTGTACGTAATACGTATGCACTCACGGGCGGTTATCATGAGTCAGCTCCTGCTTTCACCACACTTCTCGCTGCACATTCACCACAGGTTTCGCGGCGGAGCGTATGCTTCACACAGTTCGCAGTGAAAGGGTAAACGGCATGCTCAGTGGTGGAGCGGAGCCTTGTAGGATGGTATTGTTGCAGCCGTCCCTCCCCCACAGGTGGAGCGGTGCTTTGTGGGAGGGGCTACATGAGGTTCAGCATGTGGAGTGTGATGAAAGCGGGAGCTGGCTCATGATGACCGCCCATGAGTGCATACATTTGTTGTTAGAGATGACGGCATCCACCACACAGCGTCCTCTGGAGCATGTGAAAGTAAGGTAAAGAAACTGAATTATTACTCTGGCAGGAAGGGATATATTGAAGCATTGCACAGTAAAAAAAAATCATGGTCCTGATTACAAATGGCCTGTTAATTAAAGGTACACGTGAGAATCCAAGTGAGGGAGAGGAGAGAAAAACTAAATTTGAGGGCAGAACCTTAAATATTCACAGCTGAAACTGAGGGGCCAAATTATGGTGCTGTGACTGGAAGGTCAGACTTCGCCGTGGGGGAGGGGGATTGGGTGTCGTGCGGGGCACTACTGAACAACTGTTTCTACCAATAAATTTGTAAACCGTGCAGATTTGACATGTGACTTTCCACACTTCCCTCGTGCAAGTCCCACCGCTGCTAGACCACATGTAGGCCTGGGGCCTGCCACCTAGGGATGAGCCAGCATCCTGTATTGGGAGCTTCGTAAACCCATGCCAGTTGGGCAAGGATCCAGGATACAGTACTGGGCACACCATGAGGCCGTGTCAGTCAGGGAGGGCCAGAAGCAGGCAGTCCGTACTATAGTCCACGAAGTTGTAGCTTGGGAGGGACAGGTTAAATCGCAAAGGAAGTCTCGTACTGTGCCATCTGTTTGTTATGTTATGTTATGTGAAATGAACTTGTAAAGCGCACGTACATCAAACAGTTTCATGGCGCTGGAGTCCAGGTTCTTCTACGAGTATTCTACGAGGGCTTGTTGCCTTGCGCCTGTTCATAAAAGTCTCAGGTCATCCAAGTCTTTTTGCCATACCGACTCTGAGTCCAGCAGCTGAAACCTCCTCAGGCTCTGTGCTTTACTTCACTAGAGACAAGCACTCCACCTTGGGAGGCCGACGTTCCCAGCCCCCCACGTCCTCACCCTGCAAGGAGGGACTCCAGATGAGAGCGGTGTCTCATGCCAGGTGCCTAGCAGATCTGCTGTACTCCCTTCGAAAGCATTGCCTAGGCAACGCGGAGTGCAGCAACTACGTCATACCCACCCTAGCCACCTGGGGCCATCTGACGCCGGAGACCTGCTTACCTTGTTCTCAGCACCCGGTGCAGATATGTATTCACATCAGACATCGGAGGTCCTGGCATCTTCCGTGCTCCCACTGACAGGCGGCGGAGCCCTGCCTCAATAGCAGGTCAATGTTGTTCCAACTCCTCTGTTGTTTGTGCCTGGTGGTGTAAACGGGTCAGCGATACCGTGACTGCCTGATCCAATGCAAGTGTTCTTTCAGCACTCTACAGTTTGCTAATCTTGCATTTTTGCCTGCTTTAAACAAAACCCTTTGAACACTAGTGTCCCTTCGACACTCAAGGTCTGTTGAATACTGTGATTCTTGTTATTCTTTAATTGTGCATATCCTGAGAAAAAAACGATATTTATATCGTTTTTGGTCTCATTTTGCTAATAATACTCACAACTATTTTTACAAACCTGTGTGGAGTCTTTTTGTGGTGCACTCATTGTGCTACTGTGTGTGTGTGTTGCACAAATACTTTGCACATTGCCTCTTTAGACAACCCGAGCAATGATTCTATTGGGAGAGGTATCATTCGTAAGGGGAGACTCCCTTTGTTAATGCTACCTCTGCCCAATGGATTCCTGCTTGGGGATTGCCACAGGACAGCAATCTCCAAGCAGGGATCTACCCACTAGGCACAAGGGATGGGGAAGGCAATGGCCTGCGCTCCCCAGCACATATAAATATTTCAGTCACTCTGGGGGGCGGATGGCGGTAATTGCCCCTAATCTGCCTCTCTGGGGAGTCAGAAAGCTTTTCTTAAAAACAAAACATAGAGGTGGGAGCTGCCCACCATGGGCATAACTATACCCCCCCTCACTAATTGGGCATCAGTCTTTCTTTTCTGCCCCCCCCGGGTGGCAGATGGGGGTGATTACCACGATCAGCCCTCAAGGGAGGGCAGAACCCCCACTAGACACCAGGGAAAGCTTTTTCTTTTAAAATATAAGGGTGGGGACTGGCCACCATGGGCATTGCCATGCCCCCACCCCAACTTCATGCGGCATCAGTCTTTTGGCCCCCCTGGGAGTGGGTGTGGTAATTAATCCTGATTTGCCCCTCTGGGGGGCAGAAAGCCCACTAGAAGCCAGGGAAAGCTTATTTTTTTTTAAATAATCTAGGGGTGGGAACTGTCCACAATGGTCATGGTCTTGCTCCCTAACCAGAGCACACACTCTTTCTGTCCCCCAGGGGGTGACTGGAGGTGATTCTCCCCAATCTACCCCTCTGGGGAGGCAGAAAGCCCACAAGTCACCAGGGCATGTTTTCTTTAAATATGGGGGTAGGATCTGTCTACAATGGACATGGCCATGCCCCCACTCCAAATAAATGTGTTGAAAGTCTTTCTGCCTCCCCTGGTGTGACAGTGGGGGTGATTATCCCTAATCGGCCCCCGGAGGCAGAAAGCCCACTATGCACCAGGGATGATTTTTTTTTTTAAATATAGGGGTGGGGGCTGCCCTAGATGGGCATTGTCATGCCCCTCCCTGAAAAACAAAGCATGCAGACTTTCTGCTGACCCTGAGGGCAGATAGGGGTGATTACCCCCAATCCGTTCCCCGGGTGGCAGAAAGCCCACTAGACACTAGGGACTGCATTTATGCAATAATGTTTTTGGGAGGAGCAGCACTCTATGGGCATGTGCCTATGCTTTCCCTACCCCTGGGCGCCAATAGACTTTCTGCCCCTCCTGGGAGATGGAATGGGTATTCACCCCCAATTTGCCCCCCAGGGGGGGCAGAAAGCCCACTAGACACCAGGGATTTCAAAATTGTGCCAAAAGAAACAAAAGGATGAAAAGACCTACCCTGGCATTACACCATAGCCCTGCCCCAGTGGGGTCAATAGTGTCTTTCTGCTCCCTAGGGGACAGATAGGAGGCTCGTCTCAATTGGGGAGGTTGCACAAACTTGCTCCAGGGGGATAGAAAATCCACCTGACTCCAGGGCTTTTACCTTTGGGACCAAAGAAAGTGCTGACGGTGTTGCCCTATGTCATTGGCCACACCCCCACCCCAAAAGGGACAAACCAATTTTTCCCCCCAGGGGCAGAGAGGAGGAGTGCCCTCAACTGGGGGACAGAAAGGTCACTGTGTGGCAGGAATATATATTTTTTAAAATAAAATAATGGGGTGGGTCTGGCCTATCCTGGCCTATCCTAACATCAGCCCCATTCTCGCCCCTAAAACCTCAACAGTCATTCTGCTCCCTTGCGGACTAAAGCATCCTATCCTAGTGGCAAACAAGAGGACATTTGATTATTTTGGGTGTTGTTTTCACATATGAGCCAGGAGAGTGCGGCTAACTGCCAATACTTTCCTACTTGCAATGATAAATGGCTGTACTTTTTGGGCTTGGGTGGGCTGCCACCGAGAAGATGCTAACAGACCCAGATAGTTCTGTAAACTCAACATCCGTGGGAGTCCAGGGTGAGGTGCTTCAGATGGATTCTACAACATGTTCTTGCCCACAATGCCCTGTAACCCTCAAACTTTGACTAAAACACACACATTTTCCTCACATTCTGTGAGGAACACTTCTGCAATCTGCGGGGAGCCACACTTTTCCTACCACACAATATTCCCCCAAGTCTCTTGATAAAAATGGTACTTCATTTGTGTGGGCAGGCCAAGAGATTACACAGAGTGGCAGGAATTTTGTGAATTCCTGCGAATTCCTGAAGTTTTCATCACAGAAATGTAAGGAAAATTGGCGATTTCAGGGAAAGTTTGAGGTTTGCAGGGCACTGTGGGTAAGAAAACCTCAAAGGATTCATGCAAGACACACCACCTTAGAAGCCTCTGGTTGCCAAGTTTTCAAAAATGTCTATGGTTTGTAGTTTTGCATGGATGGCACCACAGCACAGCCCCAAATATTGGAGCTATTAATATTGCTTATCTATCAACATGGTGCTTTAGGACCTTTTGTGTTGTGGTCTCTTGGTCCACCCACATAAGTGGGGTACTGTTGTTATTGGGAGGCACGGAGGAACTCAGGGTGGTAGGAAATTTGTGGCTTCCCACAGATTTGTGAACATTCAATCACAGTTATCTGAGGAAAATTTGTGTTTTAGTCAAGGTTTGTGGTTTGCAAGGAATTCTGGGTAAAAAACACTTGGTGAGAGCCATGCAAGACACCCTATCCTGGATTCCCTCAGATGTCTAGTTTTAAAAAATTTGCAAGTGGTCTAGGTAATCATAGATGCTGGCTGAGCTAGGGTACAGCTACCCAATTTGCAAGAAATGTTCAGTTTTGAGTGGAAAAATGTAATGTATTCATGTTGCGTTTTGGGCTGTTTCCTGCCGTGTGAACTCGGCCTACCCACACATTTTTATCAGGAGACTTAGGGGAACGCTGGGTGGAAGGTGGTTTGTGGCTCCCCACAGATTCCACAACTTTCCATCACAGAAATGTGAGGGAAATGTGTTTTCTTAGTCAAGGTTTAAGGTTTGCAAGGGATTCTGGGTATAAAAACCTGGAAATAGCCACACAAGTCACCCACCCTGGATTTGCCCAGGTGTCTAGTTTTTAAAAATGTGCAAGTTTACTGCATTTTCCTTGAAGGCAGCTGAACTAGGGTCCAAAATCCACAGCTATCCACTTTGCAAAAAAAAGAGTCCGGTTTGAGTGGAAAAATTTGATTTATTCATGTTGCGTTTTGGGCCGTTTCCTGTCACGGGCACTAGGCGTACCCACACTAGTGATGTACCATTTCTATCGAGATACTTGAGGGAATGGTGGGGGGGAAGGAAGTTTTTGGCTCCCGACAGATTCCAGAACTTTCCATCATAGAAATGTCAGGAAAATGTGTTTTTTTAGAAAAAGTTTGAGGTTTACAATGGATTCTGGATTAAAAAAACCTGGTAAGAGAAATGCAAGTCACCCCACACTGAATTTCCCCAGGTGTATAGTTTTCAGAAATGTGCAAGTTTTCAAGGTTTCCATAGAGGCTAGCTGAGCTAAGGCCCAAAATCCACAGCTACCCACTTTGCAAAAAAGAGTACATTTTGAGTGGAAACATATGATGCACCTATCTGGTGTTTTGGCCTATTTCGTGTTGTGGGCACTAGGCCTACCCACACAAGTGAGGTGCCATTTTTATCAAAAGACATTTGTAAGCATAGCATAGTACAACATTTGTTATTACCAATTGGATTTCGCTGCATTTGTGCATTCCAAATATAAGCCAGTGTGCAAGAAAGAAGACATTTTGAAAAATACTCTCTAAATTATATTCTTGTACGGGTACCTACAAATTAAGAAATGTACAAACAACCACCACTCCTAAACTCCATAGCTTGTGCCAATTTCATAAATACATATATTTCCTTGATATCCATTTTTCACTCTGCATATTTCCCTGTATGACTTGGTCTATATTCGGTAAACAATGAAAAAACATTGTATGGTGCAGCTCAATTGTTGGCTCTGGGTACCTTGAGTTCTTGGAGAACCTACAAATCCTCTATGTACCCACAACCAGAAGGGTCTAGCAGACGTAGTGGTATATTGATTTTGTAAATAGGCCATTTTGACAAAAAGCTACGGATGAAAACATTGTCACAAATGGCAGTTTTTTTCTTAATCATTTTTAATATTTCTTTATTTCAACAGTTAATTTCTTTGGGGAAGCCTAGCTTTTCTGAAATCTACAGCTTTGACATTATTCACCACAAACACGAAGTAGGTTGAGAGCACCAAAAGTAGGAAAAATTGGCTACCTCTTTGAAAAATGCCAAAATTGTGGCAAAAGAAATATTTTATTTATTCAGCTATGCATGTTCTTGAAAGCTGGTAAGATTGTGACTTTAGCACAGCAAACTGTTTGTTGATGTCAATTATAGGAAAAAAACAGACACTTTATCCAGAGAACTTTTTTCCTATTTTTCCCTAAAAACTCAAAATGTAGCTATATTTTGCCTATTTTCTCGCGCTCCCCCAAGAAATCCCAAATGTTGGATGTTGAAAAAAAGGACGCAAATTTAGTATGGATACATTATATGGAAAAAATATTATGCAGCCCTAAGCACAAACTAACCCAAATAGCCGCAGACACCAAACATGAGATTTCTACATGCTCTCAATTGAAAATTATCACTTATTAAATGTAATAAGGTAACCCAATGTTCTCCTATGGGAGAGGCCAGGCTTGCAGTAGTTAAAATGAATTTAAGAGTTTGTCACTACCAGGACATGTAAAAGTTAAAAGTACATGTCCATATTTTTCAAAACACGTCACCTTGCCCTAAGGGCTGTTTAGGGTCTACCCTAGTGATGACTTATATGTATTAAAAAGGAAGGTTTTGGCCTGGCGAAAGGTGTACTTGCCAAGTTGACCTGGCAGTTCCAAACTGCATACAGACTGCAATTACAGGCCAGAAGCATGTTTAAAAGGGCTAGTTAAGTGGTTGGCATTTAATTTAAAGGCCCTGAGAACAGGTAGTACCACTTTACTAGGGATTTAAAAGTACATTAAATATGTCAATTGGGTTTAAGCCAATTATGACATGTTTAAAGGAGAGAGCACAAGCACTTTAGCACTGGTTAGCAGTTGTAAAGTGTGCAGAGTCCTAAAAACCAACAAAAATGGGTTCACAATCCAGGAGGGTGAAGGCATAAAAGTTTGGAGATGACCCTGCAGAAAGGGCAAAGTACAGCACTTGTTCATGGCTTTTTCCATCACTTTGGATGGGAATGGTGTTATACAGTTCCTATGAATCTAGTAGGACTGTGTATGTTTACAACAAAGGTTCATAATACAGAGACTGTGTCTTCTTATATATTTGGTAAATATTAGTCTGTTTGGTTAGCTCACAGTACCACATCTAAACTCTTAAACCTCCAGAGTTATAAATGTTGTCAGTAACCTAGAACATGACTATCAGATTCCCAGGGAAGTTGTGGTAACAGATCTAACCATTTTGTGTAGTCACTTTTGCATCTCCAAAGTGTTCCCAAAGAAAAGATACAATATTGCATTTTCATAAGTTTATTGAAAAGGTCTAATATTTGTATATAAAACATGTACTACGATTATGAGAAATATGAGACACATTATTGTAATAGGCAATATTAGAGCAGTGAAAAACACAAACAATTCAACCATTGTAATTGTTCATAATGTTGCTAAAGTTACTCCTATCTATTACTAGCCTCTATGTTAAAGAAAGCATATTGGGAGTACCCATCTGCCAGGCCTATTGGAATGACCTAACCCCATACCTTGGTACTGAATTTCAGGAGGCTGGGCTTAGTGCATCCATGAATGCACCTCTGTCTGATGGTACAGCTATCTTCCTTCTCAGCATGAAAGTCAGGGACAGAGGGACTGTATCTTTCAGCAGCGTTCTGTGATGATTCCGGCAGGAAATGAACCTCTCACCAACTTCAGCATGGCCGCTTTATTTATAATAAAACGGCAAGCTTATCACACTTTGCGAAAGGTGCAGAACAATGCTTTAATTTGATTAAAGCAAAAAAGTAATCTCCTTATGAGCCCAGAAAATAAAACAATTCTAAATGTTCCAAGTTTGTGCGACCCTGGAACTAAATGTGCAGACTACAGGGCGACAATGCCTATCAGGAATAAATGCGTGAAAAATCCATTTTTGCAAGAGGAAAACATGTGCAAACCACTAATAGAAAATGATGCTAATTTAAAATGAGAAACTAAAATGGAGACTAACAACAAGCCACAGAACAATAGTAGAATGGAGATTGGGCAGGAGTTTGTTAGCTGTGTGGAATCTGCCAAGCGTTTCTTTAGCAGTGCCTTGACCATCACTTGTTTCCAGGTCTCTGAGAACATCTCTGAAGTGTGGAAGTGTCCATGATGCGAGTGAAGACTTTTCTGATAAGGGCAGCTCCCATGTTGTAGACATGTTGGGGGTAGGGGTCTGTACGTGCCCCGGTGTGGATGGTTCTCATGATAATGGCTGTTCCCTCTGTGATGAGAGTTTCCCAGGCCATCAGGGTAGTTCCTTGGGTATTAGTGGGTAGGCTGGAGGTGAGGGTTTTGGGGTACAGTTGGGGGTCGAAGTTGCTGTATATGGCTTTGAATGTGAGGCTGTCTCATAGTTCCTGCGAGGGGGTGATGTAGAAGGTGGTGGCCACTTATTAAATTAAGTCTTTGACAATCTCAAAGATTTCTTTTCTACAGTTGGAGCAGTTGTCTATGTTTTTTGCTAGGACATTCTTTTTTGTTTCTTTGAATTGTTGGTAATAGAGTCTCAGGGCTGTTTTTATGTTATTATGTTGTTTTCTTGGTGGTTTGTTCTCCACCTCCTTTCCAGGTGTTTGCAGTGATGTTTTAATGCCCAAAGTTCCTTAGTGTACCAGCTTTCCTGCTTCCATGTTCTTCTCTGTGCGTTGAGTTTAGGAGATGCCAGGGAGTCTGTGCAGTTTATGAACCAGTTGGCTAGGAGATTGACATCCCTGTTGAGATCATTGTTGGAGGTTGGATGAGTCCTGGATGCTGCTCCAGCTTCATTTGGCTGTGTTTTTGGTGGTGGGTTTCATTGGGTGGGGTATGCTGATGTGGAATTGGATGATGATGAGATCGGTACAGGTGAGTGGTATGTTATTTTTTTATTACAATGTTGTTTAAGGTGGTGAAAATAGGGCTGAGGGTGTGCCCGTCAGAGTGAGTGAGTTCGGTAATATGATGTGTCAGTCCCAGGTTCTCAACCTGGGACTAACTCAACCTACGCAGTGTCTACATTGTCACAAAGAATAATATTTTAACCTTAAAAAGATCAAAAGATACTAAAAGCATATATGATGGTGCACAGTTGTAGACACTTTGCAAAAGCTGGTCAGTCACCATTTAGTATCTTATGACAGTATTCTGATGTTAAACAGGAAACAATCAGGCAAATATTTTGCCAAGACACTATTAATGTGAGTTTAAATGACAAAATATTGGCATAATACTGCCACAGAAAGTGTCTTTTATTGTCACACAATTTAGTCAACCCCGGTGCATAATTTGGTCTTCCCTTCCCTTTTGTTGTCACATCACATTTTCCATCTCTGCTATCTGTGACGGCACAATCACACTTCCTGATAGTATATCTCAATGCCCTGCAGAGGAATCTTGCCTCATAATATCCTTCTCTTATCTCTGTGATCTCATGATCCTACTTCTCTTTCAATTGCATCTCAACCATACCCTCTGCTTGCAGTGTTGACTACCCGGCAGCACCAAAACTTAATTGTGGCATCAATGTTTGTAACTACGCTGGGCCAGAGCAATCCTCTTCTTCATCATGCCTGAGAACTGGTTTTGCCACATGGTGTCGCATGTCCTGCTTTAGCATTTGTAGTAGAAACTCCACTGCTTAGGGATCCATTCCCATATCATAAGGATTGTAGTAAACATCACCCAATATCTACTCATATCTAATCTTCTAAACTCAGCCACACTTCTGTAGCATTCGCTTGCAGAACAAATTTAGGCCTATGGCCAGAATATCAGCTTCTGCTCTCATGTTAGGTTAGCTTCAATACAATGAGAAGTCCAGAATCCATTTTGGTCTCCATGAAGTTTGACCTGCGGCAGGCAGAAAATTATGGTGGTAACATTGCACAGATCCTTTTAGGCCTATGAATCTGTGCATCAATAAATTTCCGGCACCTGTCTTGGTGAGTTTAGGATGCATCTCTCTCGTAGCCTTGCTACCTTCAATCAAACCAATTTTACCAGTCCACCACACTTAAAATTAAAAACTTCCTTCCTTTCAAGTTGTGTCTCCCATGTGACCGCCATGTTGCCAGTTGAATTAAACCCATACGTCGATCGACTGACTATCAATTACAAATTAATTATTTTATTACATCACTCTCAGGACCTGCTTTACTCAGTGTTCAGACAAAATATCGCGGCCATAATATCGACTGGCACAAATATTGAGTTGAAAATTTCATGACACAGAAATATCATGAACAAGGATATCATGGACAAGAATATCGATTTAAAGGTAAGTAATATCAATTTTAAAAACATTGTTGTTAATAATTTCGATTTTTTTTTAATTACTTTTGTGTACTTTTTTATGTATGTTAATCGTATATGTTTTAAAATGTTTGTTTAAATATTGTTAGGTTTTTAATATGGTCTGTAAATTAATAGTAGTTTTAAAATTTAATGTAATAGTTTTTTGTTATTTTTAGTACCGTAGTGGGTTGTCGGGCTTAGAGGGGAATAGGGTGGGAAGTACATTAGCGAAATATAATAAATAACATTTTTACATTAATATTAATTATTTAATTGATAATATTTAAGTTAGGTTTTATGTGTAGGTTGTGGGGATAGGGTGTGAAGTAAATTAATTATATTTAATAATAAATATTTTTAAATTATTATCAATTATTTAATTGATAAATATTTATGTTAATTGCATAATTAATATTTTTTGTTTTTACGTTTTAGTTCTGGGTTGTGGGTTTTGTAGATGTGTAGGGTGGGAATTAAATTAATTATAATTAATTTACAATTAATTTACAATTATTCTTAAGTATTTAATTAATAATTATTTATTGAAATAGTCAAATTATTATTATTTTTTAAGCTTGAGGTGTGGGTTGTGGCTTTTGTAGGGTATTGCATGGGAAGTTAATTATTTATGATTTAATAGTAATTAATTTTTAATTATTTATAATTATTTAATTGATCATTATTTATTTAATTGTATAAATACATTTTTTAAGTTAAATTTAATGTGTGGGTTGTGGGTTTTGTATGGGTATAGGGTGGGGAGTAAAATAATTATAATTATTTAAAAATTATTTATTATTGTAAATAATTATTTTGTTGATCATTTGTTATGTAAATTGTGTAATATATATTTTTGGGGGTGTTTTGTGGTTATTGTATGGGTAAAGGATGTGTAGGAAATATAATAATTAATAATGATTGTTAATTTTAAATAATTGTTTAAATGATAATTAATTATGTAAAAGTGTAATTAAAATATTGTTTAGGGCATATGTGTGAGTTGTATTTGTAGGGGTAAAGGGTGGGAAGTTAAATATAATTTATTTATTCTTAATTAATTAGCAATATAATTTGTTAATTGATCATTAATTATGTATATTCTTTAACTGTAATGTTTTTAATTTATATATGAGGTGTGGGTTGTTTGTTTCGTATGGATAAAGTGTGGAAAAGGTAATACATGTAATTGTTTTATTAATAGTTAATTGGTATTGATATTGTAAAAGATATTTAATTATGTAAAATGTGTAAATATTATAAATTTAAATATAAATTTTAGCTTATGGAGGTATATAGGTAGAAAGTTATGTAAGTAATAACAACATTAAAAAGAGTACTTTTTTATTTAAATTGTAAATTATTATTGTATGTGTTAATTGTGTTATGCTTTTTAATGGCAAATAATATTATATTTATTGGTTGTTATTGTTTAAACAATATATTTAAATATTTTTATTTTTTGTTATTTACTATAGTTTTGAAATTATTTATTTTACTTGAAGCGAAATAGTCTGTTTCTAATGCCGCATAGAGCGCAGTGGCAGTAGTGAATTTAACCCCTCTGACATCCAACACTTTCCCTACTGTTGCATTGACAGCGGTGGGAATAGTAAATTTTATCCTCCGCAATTCAACACTTTTCATAATGTTGCATTGACTGTAGTTGGACTTGAAAATTTTACACCTCCTGAGTTTGACACTTTGGGCCCAATTCCGATCTTGCTCAGAAAGCCCTACGGCCGACTCGCGCTCGTAGAGCTTTCTGAGCGACTCATGCTCCTGGGCTCCGAGTGACAGAGTACGATGTGCTGCAGAGCTGACGGACTCGGGTCGCTCGGAGCCCCATTGAAGTCTATGGGAGCCTGGAGTACGTTGCGTACATAGGCTCCCAAAGACAATAAACGCACGTCTCGGACGAGGGCGCCCCGTGTCGTGGGGATGCCTCGATCCCGCCCGCACCGTGCTTGCATGTGTAGGGGGGACCCTTCCCCCCCCAGTGATCGAGTCGTAGGGGCACAGGTTAAGGAGGGCCCGCTATAGACCCCCGAAGTCCGCTTCCCGGAGCTTTTTCAAGTCGGAGGCTCCGACTCGATCCAGCTGCTCGGCGCGCGCATCGTACTTGGTCGTCCGGGAATCCGCACCCTTGCACTGTGCGTGTTGGCCATGGTGGAGTCGTCCAGAGGGGATCGCTGACGCGTACGAGCCACTCGGAGCACGAGGCGATTATCGCATCGTACTTGCTCGCTCGTACATCTGTACGAGTCGCACGGAAATCACGTGTACGACTCTGACTCGTGACTGACGGATGCCGTCAGGAGCGCTTCCGTGCGAGATCGGAATCGGGCCCTTAGAGTTCTATTTATAAGTTGTAGTGGGAATGTTATATGTATTAATTTTAAAATTTTGTAGTTTACTCTATATTTTTTACATTTATGTTAATATGTTTTTGGTAATTTAAAATTATAAATTAATTATCTTAATATTTTATTTATGTTTAGTAAATTCTAAATTTGTATTTTGTTTGAGGTTTTTCTTGTAATTAAAATGATTTGTTTCATAAATAGTTTATATATATATATATGTATATATATATATATATATATATATATATATATTATTTTTATATATATTTATTTTTTATATTTAAAAAGTATTAAAAAATAATATAAATGTATAATATTAATTTAATAATATTATTAAATTAGATATATGTAAATAAATATATATTAGTATATATGTTTGTTTTAATTTTTGAAAATAATAATTGCTATATTTTTCAAATCAATTATAAAAAACATTTTATTTTTATTATATTACTAGTATTATTTAATTCACTTAGGGCCCGATTCACAGAACTAACTTAAGAAAAATCCTAAACTTACTACCATTTTGCTATTCACAGAAGGCACTTACTCATTTTGGTATTCACAGAAGGCACTTACTCATCAATGAGTAAGTGCCTTCTGTGAATACCAAAATGGTAGTAAGTTTAGGATTTTGTCTTAAGTTAGTTCTGTGAATCGGGCCCTATATGTTTACTATTTAAATTTATATATATTTAAGTATCAATATTTTAGACAACTATATTAGTGACAACAATATTTTTGTCCAATACTTTTGTAATTTTAATTTTAAGTATTGGAAATCGATATTTTTATAACCTCGACATTTTTTACTCAATATTTTTATATGAAGATATTTTGGTTGTCAATATTTTGTCAGTGAAACCTGTGCACAGCCTTTGGCCTCTTGGCATAGGGCAGTGACTTTCACCATGCTTCGTGCTCAGTTCTCTGGCTTCCAGAGTAAGCAGGGCAGACCTTCATCTGTGCCCTGTAGGCTACTAGCGGAGTGTGTAAACTTCGGTCATGTCCTGTGCTCAGCCTCTGTCCCCCATCAAGCCGCTTTCTGGCAATGCCCAGCAAATGATGTGTGCAGGACATTACTTTTAGACATACCTTGCACACCGTTCTCATGAACTTTGACCGCAGGACACTGTCTTTACCCATGGCTAGTACCTTTTACATCAGTGTTCTTTTGGTAAAGGAAGATGATTGTATGGCTTTATTAAGGTGACAAATCAAAAGCAATGGTGAAGTAAATCATTTAGATGTGCATAGTGGGAGTCACAAGCCGTTTGAAAGCTGCAGTCAAAAGTGGATTTTGAAATGATTTTCAAAGCATAAAACAATTTGCTGAGCACTATCACTTGGGGGTCTGTGGACTCATTTAGATCCCTGTGATCTCTCCATCACAACGATTTTATGCTTCACTGTGGTGACCGATCATGTCTGGTATTGAGATGTACTCACTTCCTTCCACAGGTTGGTACTGTGGTTTACCTTCCGTGTCAATTGGTCTGCAAGTTTACAAACCACCTTACGTCACATACTCCCTGCAGACCTGACATTTTCAAATAGCTTCACACACTCACAGTTTTTGTGTTAACAAACCTACTTGAAGCTTTTGAACCTTAATATTGCTGTTCTGCAAGAAATGCTGTCTCATCTTCACTTTAAAACCTATCGGTAAGCTGTACATGTAAAATGAACTGCTACAAAAGTTAAAATAATAAAATTCTCAAAAACATCTGAACACATTTCCACCAAATTTGTAAAAGCAAATATAGAAATCGATCCCGGTGTGCATGCAAAATTAATGCCATTCCATTCTGTAGCTCATCCCAAAACTCCATATGGAACTTAAAATTAAGATAACATTTTCTCATCCAAACTCTTTCTATGGAAATTAATATTGAGATATCATGTTTTAGGTTTCCTCATAAAATGCAGATTATTTGTCTTCACTCTCTTCCCCCTGCGTGACCAGAGTGGGCAAGCAGGCCACCCCTTGCCTTCTCTCCAGACTTGTCCATGGGGCAAGAAAAATGTGCCTTTAAGCCTACTTTCCCACGTTGACATCTAGATGGCGCGACCCCACCATACCAGGTGACAAGTTTCTTATTCGCTCTCCAAGCAGTAGGACAAAGTATCTTGTACGAGGGCCTGCCATAAGGAAGAAGAACAAATATTGCCCTACATGAGACTGGGAGAAAAATAAATACAGTGGGGAGGAAGGGTACTTTCTGTTTTCCACAATGTAAAATAGGTAAAAAGACAATCCCTGAATGGAGACTTTCCTCCTCCTGAGCAGGTGCAAAAGAAAATCTCTTCCGGGACCACACTCCACTGCAAAGACAAAAGTATGTTACAAAAAAAGCACTAATACTTAATTTGCTGAAAGTGGGAGTACAGTCCAGTTTCTTAATGTATCTACCACTGTAGGGTTATATAGATGTTAGGTGTTAAAAGTAGCACTATAGCCTTTCGGCAAAAATTAATGGCTGTAAGGATATTGCTAATGTGTGTCACTGCACGAGCTTTTTATCTACATGCATCTACGTGCACAGAAAAAATCCACTTGGACAACATCAGTGTTATCACTGGTAATATTGCATATCACATTGCTATTCACATAATAGGTTATATTAGTAAAGAAGTAAAACAGTTGTCTTTGCCACATGTTTCCAAACGGTGCAAATACAACCTTCTTTCTACATGTATGTTAGGGGTTCTTCCAACCGGCAATGAATGGTGATGAGGATAGTTAATAATAGAGAATATAAGTGCAGCCACCTTTATTCTCTATATAAAAACATAACATAACAAAATGCACCAATAACCACTGGTAATATCACATCACCATGAGCATCAATGGCATCACTAAAACTGCAAGCAATTACTAATTACCTGACGATGAAAATGCGATCATTTGTCTGTAAGAGCCCATTGTGGGATTATTTGCCAAGTAGAACCGAGGTCTTCTAAATGAAGTTATTTTTTTCGGATTTGCATTGGTGGTGAATGCACTGGCATTAGCCTTTAGTTTCTCTATGTACAGATGAAACCAGAATTTACATTAACAATGGCAACACTGGTGACATCACTTGTCGCAGTACCCTTGACTTTTCCATGCCATCACTGAAATCACAAATGACCGCTCATTTCCACAACTCTTTGTGGTCAATCGAAATACAGACTTGTTTCCATATGTGTCCATTTTGCTGACGTGTAGATTTAAAGTGGAACTACTGCAATTAATGTTTGTTAGACTATATCTATGCTGTTGCAAAGTGTTCATGCACAATCCTTAATTTTGCATATATGCAATACATAGTCTAAGGGGCCAGTTACAATGTCGTTCGGAAACTGTTCCAAAAGAATTGGTCTTGGAATCATTTCTGAATGAATCGGGTTGTGCGAGTCCGACCAACCGATTACAATGCTTCCCAACATTGTTCGGTCAGACTCGCATTGACTTCAATGGGAGCATGTGTTCTGAACAAGAACACAGGCTCCCATTGAAAAAAGGTGTGGTTGGAGAAAACCTTGCACTCTGTGGCGAGTACACCTTGGGGCTTGCCACATTGTGCATGGCTCCAAAGAGGGGTCCCTTGGATACTCCCACAGACCCCAACCAGAACCCTCTGGGTGAAGGGGGCCAGCAATGGGCCCCTAAAGACAGATTATGACAGCTGTTTCATGTCGGGCAGACCGAATCGGAACGGCTGTCCGAATCGGTCATCGTAATCGCTTGATCAGAAACTTTGTCCATTGAGCTGTACGATTCGGCTCCGAAAGACTTGGGCTTTCCGAATGCCTTTCGGAACTGATTCGGACAGCCCGAATGGTTTCTGGGCATCGTAATCGGTCGTTGGTAAATGTGTACGATTCGTTCGGAAACAAGGCTTCCGAATCGGATTCTGAGCTACTGAATCCCATTCAGAGCCTTTCCGAACGACATCGTAATCGGGCCCTAAGTCTGATTTTATTTCCTGGAGCTAATTATTCACAATGAGAGCATCAAACCAATGAGTGTTATCATTGTCCAATATCCAAACCTTCAAAGGTAATCAAAATCTGAACATTAAAATTCCAGTTACTGCCCGTTATTAACTGGACATTGCAGAGTGCAGCTTTAACAGTCTCTCTTGTTTAGTAAACCCCTGCTTTACACAAACCATAGAACCCAACTCGATTGGATCAATCTAAGAACCTTCCCGTTGACGCAAGGGAAAAAGAATAATTTTGCTTTAATGAACTTTCACCCACAAACGGTACCCTTTGGTGGCGTGTTTCATCATAGAGTTTCTTCCTGTTCCATTGCAGAATGGAGTGTGCTACATGGTGTGAGATGCATGGGAGTACTTTGTTGGGAAATGAATAGTGCCATGAGGGAGGTAGGATTACTCTTTACAAATACCTGCCTGGTAGCCCTAACGTTTTAATCTGGGTACTAGCCGGTATGGTTAAAAATGGGAAAAGTGGGGCGTGGCCTGGACGCGCATGGAGTGAGACGTGCTCCATCGAGTCTCCGCACCGGCGCTTCCCGTACTTACCTCTCTCCTGGTCACCGGGCCCGCTTTCCGCTTTGGAGAGCTCGGATACCTGTTGGGGACTTCTGGCCGACATCCTGAGCTGCGGGAGCCACTCGAAAGCTATGCTTGCGGGGACCTTTCTGGCCGGGCTCGGCCTGACTCGCTTCCGCCGCCATCTTGGGCTCCAACTGCCGCTGTGCCTCCGCTGGCGCTGGGTGAACTGCTCTGGTGGCGGAGAGTGGTGCTGGCGACGGTGGCGAGGTCCTCGACAACCTGACCTCCACCGATCTGCTGGAGCCCCGAGCTGCCGCTGTAACCCTCAACTGGACTTTCCTGGCCGAGATCGGCCCGACTCGCTCTTGCCGTCCTTTTGGTCTCCGATCATCGCTGCACCCCCGCCGGCGCCTGGAGGCCTGCTCCGGAGGCGGAGAGCAGCACTGGTGACGGCGGTGAGGTCTTTGCCATCCTGACCTCCGCCGATCTGCTGGGGCCCCGAGCTGCCGCTGCAACCTCCGGGAGGCCCCGGTGATTGCGCTAGTGGATGGCGGCTCCTCACCGGATCGAGACGTCCAGCTGTGAGGGCGTTCAGCCCCCCCCACGCCCTGAGGGAACAGCGGACCATGGCTTGGGCGGTGCAGGTACCGGAACGGGGGGTCTCCTCCACGTGGGCGCCTGGTCTGCCTGACCTCTGCGGGCCCTTCGGCGCCCGGCCCGCCATTTTGTCCCTGCCTGCCTCTGATGCTTCCCGGCCCTTGCTTTGCTTCTGCCCTTTTCTTGGGACTTTGTCTCCACGGCGCAGAGCGGAGGAGCGCGCACACTGCAGGTGCCCTCCCACCAGAACTCGGCCCAACTCCTTTGCTTCCTGGGCCCTGGGTTGCTGCAGCATCGGCCTGTGAAGGCCCTGGAGGTCCCTGTGGAGACCTGACTTGCCTTGGCCGTTCCTTCCCTGTTCGTGGGCCCTTGTGGGGCCTTCGGTGTGATCCCAGAGACTATCCTTGCCCCCCTGGCTTGTGTGCCCCCCGCGTGGCCTACTGGACATGCCCTTTGGTCGGGGATCTCGCTGGACCTGCTGAGCCGGGGTAACGACCTGTGCAGTACCCTTGTTGGCTGGCGCGGGCACTGGTCTCCCTCTTACTCTTGACGCCCCTCAACGCTGGGGAGACCTCGGCCCTGCCTCCGTCCTGTGTGTAGCAGGGTGGGCCTTACGCACGCCGAGTGACCCCTTACTTCTCTGCTCTCCCACCGTCACCCCTCCTTGGTCTTGTCACCGTCTGGAATGCTCTGGTTCTTTTCCGGCTGGGCCCTTGGCGCTCCTGGTCTTCATAACCATGCCTCCTAAGCACAGAGGCAATAAAGAAGCCGACCCGGCGGCCTCCCGTGAAAATCCGGTGACCTCCCTGTGGTCCAAGGTGCCGCAATCCGCACTGGAGGATCCCACTGCGTCTTCGGCGCCCTCTGGTTCGTCCGCCCAAGCGATACCAATCACCCAGGCCTATATGTCGTCCTTCTTGGAGGAAATTAAGACTGAAATCGGCTCCCTCCGACAGGACTTCAAAGCCGGGTTGCTGGATATCCGTAGGGATGTCGTTGAGATTGGCGGCAGAGTTGATGCCCTTGAAAGGACACTGGATGCCAGGACGGAAGATATTGAGGGCCTCTGGAAGAAGATATCCGAGTTGGAAGACCAGAATATTACCCTACAGTTGAAGCAAGAAGACCTGGAGAACCACAGTCGGCGGAACAACCTTCGCATCCGAGGCGTCCCATTGGGAACGGAGGGGACAGATATCCTGGCGTACACGGCGGACCTCCTACATGCCATCCGTGAGGGTACCTCGCCGCCCATGCTGGATAGAGCGCATCGGGTACCTGGCCCCCGCAACCATCCAAATTTTGTCCCAGACATTATCACGAGAGTCCACTTCTTTGTGGACAAAGAAGCCATCCTTCGTAAGGTGCAGGGGGTTCAAGCGGTCTCCTATAATGGGCTCTCCATACAACTTTTTCAGGACCTTGCACCTTCTACGCTTCACCGGAGGAAGACCTTTAAGCCTGTGACAGACAAATTGCGGGACCTGGAGGTTAAATACCAGTGGGGCCATCCCTTTGCCTTGATGTTTACCTGGGAGGGGAGGTGGTGAGTTGTTCGGTCTTTGCAGGAGGCGCAGCGTCTCCTCCGCCTTCCTGTGGATTCGGACAATGAAGATTTTCCATCCTCTCGCGCACGCCCTGCGGGCTCGCTCCAGCCGGAGTGGTCCACTGTCCCTCCTCCTCGCTCCAGACGCCTCTTGAGAGATCTTGATTCATCACAAGCCAAGCAGGATGCCATCAACCATGTTCGCTCCCTGAGTGCCTCCCCGCCTCTCACGAACTAGACGCCCTCTATACAGAGGAGTGCCTGTCTGTCTTTCTACCAGGGGTCCGGCCCTAGGGGCCCCCCACCCGGGCCTGGTGGCTGGATCAAGTTGTGCTTTTTCCATTGCTACACGGGATGCCGCCAGCGGAGGCTCCTCGCCCTCTGTGTGTCTGCCGCCCCCCCTCTCCAGGGTCCTATAGGTGAGTGACTTCTCTGGAATGACCCACCTTCGGGAGTCTGGGCTGTTCCGAATGGACTCTACATTGACTTGGCCCAGTTGGCCTGTTTTTTCTTTCTTCTTTCTTTTCCTTCTTTTTCTTCTTACTCCTTCTCCCCTCTATGGGCTCTCTTTGGATGCGTCCCTGCCCGAGGCTGTATTGTGGTGTTGTTCTGGGGGTGTGTGGTGGAGATGTTGGCATTTGCTCGGGGTCGGCTGGCCCTTTACTCCTGTGCTCTATCCATTCCCTTTGCCATTGTTTCTGTCATCATGCCCTTCTCCCTCTCTTGAGCGACCTTGGGGGGCTGCCTGTTTCCTGGCTATGGGGTTCATCTCCCATCGCTTTCTTGGGGAGTGCCTGATTGGATATGTGTTTTGGGGGGCTCTGTAACTTGCTGGTGTGGCTGAAGCGTGTTTCCCCTCCTCTCTTCCACCATGACACGCACCGTCACATTCCTATCCCCTAACGTGAAGGGACTCAACTCCCCTAACAAGCGCCGACAGGTGTGGCGCTACCTACTTCACCATGATCCTGACGTGGTTTTCTTACAGGAGACCCATCTGCTTTCCTCTGACACCCATCTCATGTCGCACCGCAAATACCCTACTCAATTCTGGGCATGCTCCCCGACTAAGACTAGTGGTGTGGCAATTTTGTTTAAACCTGGCTGGCGCGCGACGACAGCCCGGACTGTGGCTGATGATGGTGGGAGGTATCTTAAGGTTGACATGGTATGGGGTCGGGGTTCCTGTACCTTTGTTAATGTTTATGCGCCTAACCAGAAACAGGATATGTTCTTGCGCCACCTCCTTGGGTCTCTGCTTCGTTCCCTCTCAACCCCTGTTGTTCTGGGGGGTGACTTTAACTTGGTTTGGGACCCTGAACAGGATCGCACTGCACGGAGGTACCATGTTGCTGGGGCGATGTCAGCGACATTGAGGAATGACATCACCGACCTGGGATTGGTTGATGCCTGGAGATACCTCCACCCAGACTCCCGGGATTATTCCTTTTTTTCTCACGTCCATCGCTCTTACTCGCGTATCGACTATTTTTTTCTCTCACTTTCCTTGGCTCACTTGCTGTGCACCGCGGATATCTCAGACATCTCCATCTCCGATCACGCGCATGTTCTGCTTACGTTCCAGGTTCCCGATGCCCATGGCGACCCCCTCCCGCGGTGGCGCCTGCCCCCCCAAGCCTTCTGTGACCCGGTAGATGTGGCGGACATCCGTAAGGAGATTGAATCCTTCTTTGTGGCGAACTCTCTCTCCGATACTCCCGAGGATGTCCGTTGGAATGCCTTTAAGGCTACTGTTCGGGGAGTCATTACCTCAATCTCCATTGCCCGGACCAGGGAGACACGACTGGTTGAAACCACCCTCTCCCGGGATATTAAGGACTTGGAGCGTGCGGATCAAGCCTGTCCCTCCCTTGCTAATAAGCGGTGCCTGGCAACCCTGCGTGGTCAGCTGCGCTTACAGCGCACTAATAAGGCCGAACGCCTTCTAGTTAACCTTAAACAGAAATACTATGTGGGTGGTGATAAAGTTGGGGCGTGCTTAGCACACCGTCTATGGACTCAGACGGCTCGCTCCCATATCGCGAAGCTCAAGCGGCCTGATGGCTCCTGGGCTACCTCTGAGGCAGACAAGGCTCATACACTGATGGCCTTCTACTCTGATCTGTATGCCAAGGATCCTTGCTCTCCGGAGGCGGTTGCGTCGTTTCTTGACTCCTGTCCCTGGGACCCTATTGATCCATACTTCACGGAGTTACTTGATGAGCCTATCTCCCACGAGGAAATTGCGAAAGCATTGAAACAGCTGCCGACGGGCAAAACCCCGGGTCCTGACGGCCTTCCGGTCGCTTTTTATCGGATCTTCTACCCACAATTGCGGGACCATCTTCTCCATCTCTTTAATAACTTTACTGATCATACCGGCCTCTCCCCCACGATGAATGAAGCAGAAATTGTGCTAGTTCCTAAACCTGGCAAGGACCCGACCCTGGCGACTTCCTTTCGTCCCATCGCTTTATTAAATACTGACGCTAAGTTATTCACCAAAATCTTGGCCAACCATTTGGAGCCTCGTAGACCCGGATCAGGTGGGGTTCATCCGCCACCGTCATGGCGCGGATAACATTAGGCGGATTGCCCATTTGGTATAAAAGTCGCGAATTAGAGATATCCCTGCATGCCTGGTCTCTCTTGACGCCGAAAAGGCGTTCGATCGCGTGGATTGGGGTTTTCTTCGGGCAGTCCTCCAGAAGGTTGGCTTGGGGCCGGGTTTTATCTCTAAATTGATGGCCCCCTATGCAAAACCTACCACTCGCGTTCACTTCAACGGAACCACCACCGCTCCTATCCCTATCCACCGAGGCACTCGGCAGGAGTGTCCGCTCTCCCCTCTCTTATTTGCACTTGTCGTTGAGCCCTTAGCTATCGCTATACGCCGCAATCAGACTATACGGGGTATCCGTATGGGGGTGCTGAGCACAAGGCTTCCCTCTTTGCTGATGATCTGCTCTTGTCTTTGTCCTCTCCCTCGACCTCCCTTCCGGCGGTGGCTGGGCTACTGAAGTCCTTTGAGACCGCTTCGGGCTATCGGATTAACCTCGCCAAATCTCATGCTCTCAATCTCACACTCTCGGCCTCGGAGGTCCAGGGTTTGCGGGACTTGCTCCCGGTGCAGTGGACGGATGAGTCAATTCGCTACTTGGGCCTAGACCTGACTCCTAATCATGCTTCTTGGTCCTCCTCTAATTGGCCTAGGTACCGTAAGTCCATCCGTAATGAAATACGTCGCTGGGAGGGCCTCCCACTGGCGTGGCTGGGGCGCCTTAATGCTGTTAAAATGTCCCTTCTCCCTAAGATTCTTTATTTGTTCCAGTCTCTTCCTACTCCCATTCCGCACGCTGACATTCAGGCCTTACAACGGGATTTTACCACATTCATCTGGGGGAAATCCCGCCCCCGCTTCTCTCATAAACTACTTATGCTTCCCATGTCTCGGGGTGGCCTGGCCTGTCCCAATTTGTTGGACTCTTATTGGGCTTGTCATCTCCGGTTTATATCGGAAAGGATCGTTCCCGAAAGCGAGAAGCACTGGTTCCATATGGACCGTGCGGTGGCCTGTAGACCACTGTGGGATCTGGCCAGGCACCCATGCGGGGCACGCCCTCGCGGTGCCTACATAGCAACCCCAACGAGAACGGTCTTAGAGATATGAGATAAATTGGCACTCTCCCGGGGCCTTACGACCTTCCCTTCCCCTAACACCCCGCTAACACTCAATCCTGCGTTCCCCCCTGCTTTGCAGTCTCAGGTCTTTGCGGCTTGGACCATAGAGGGTCGGCGAGTACTTCAGGATTTTTTTCAGGGCTCTGCCCTCCGCACCTTTGATCAATGCAAGCAATTCTTCCATCTCACAGATAACGCGTGTCTGCATTATTGTCAATTGCGTCATTGGCTATCTTCCCCAGCGTACTCCCAGGGGGTGACTCGTCAGCTCACCCCCTTTGAATCCCTAGTGCGTAGATTCGAGGGTTCTCGGGGCTTAATCTCCAAACTACTCTGTCCTGCAACACTCTCCACAGCTCTCGCCTCATGGCTACCAGGTGCGTTGGACCTCTGATTTGGCTGCTGACATCTCCCCGGAGGACTGGGACCGCTTGTGGAAGGACATCCCTAAGGTGTACCGTAGCATTTCCCAGCGCGAATCTGCTTACAAACTAATGACACGTTGGTACTACACCCCTACCCGTCTGCACCAGATGTTCCCGAACACTCCCTCAACTTGCTGGCGTTGTCGGACGGATAGAGGGGACTTCCTACACATTTGGTGGTCTTGCCCGAGCCTTCTCATGTTCTACAAGGAGGTCCTCAGTCATATCAAGGAGGTGGTGGGTTTCCCGGTCCCTTCTACCCCGTCCCTAGCGATTCTGGGCATTCGCCCTGGCACATTGAAGGCCATGTCTACGTCCCTCTGGTATTTAATTCTCCACTTATTGGGAGCTGCGCAACAGTCCATCGCCTCCTGCTGGAAGCGGCCCCACCCTCCTCCCATTGCAGCGTGGTTTCTCCGGCTGTGGGATGTCCTGTCCCTGGAACTGCTTACGGCCCGTCTCACCCACACTGACACACGCTTTGACCGCATCTGGTGTCCACTTATACATTATCTCACTAAAACTGAACACTCCCGCCTGATGCCCCCTCGACTGCGGGCCCTTCAACTATTCGATGAGCCTCTGGAGCCCTTCTCGCGGGGCAAGAGACCGGTTACTCCGGAGTAACGTGCCTGACTGGCCGGGCTGGCCCCTGGGATCTTCTGTTCTCTAGACTCCACCCTAGGCCTCGGCTCTCCCCTCTACCCCCCACCTCTTGGGCGCATCCACATCTGTCCTCTCTTCTCTTATGCTCTCCTTTGAGGGTCATGCCCTCCGCTGTCTTTTCCTTCTCTTTTGTCTTTTCTCTATCTCTGGCTTCTCTCTCTATCCTTCTTTTGTTCTATAATGATCTTGGTTCTATGCATGGCAATGTGTATTAGTATTGTCGCAGTATAAGTTGTAACTTCCGAGAGGGTGGGGACCCTAGACTTGCTTTGATTTTGTTAGGCTTGCCCATCTGGGGGGTTCTTTTTGACTATGCTGCTGTTGGACTCTAATACTGGACTATGAGACTTTAGCTAGGCCCACATTTGCTGGTCCCTTCCATGACTTCCTCTACGGGCGTAGAGACGACCCTTTTTCTTTTTATAGTTACCCCCTGTATTCTGGAACTTTGCTATGCCCGCATCGCATTTGTATTTTCCATCCCACCTAGCTCAATTTATCCCATTGTGGGGGTCTTGATCTGTTTGCTGCTTCTGTTCCCCACTTTTGGTTTCTTCCCCACCCTGGTCCCTCAAGTTCTGCGACATGTGTACAACTTTTTTCTTTCTTTGCTTGTATTCAATAAACAGATATCAAACAAAAAAAAAATGGGAAAAGTTAGGAAGCTACGGGGCTCTAGTTACCCCTACTTCCTCTTAGGGTCAACATGTTTCTGCCACTTACATTCTCAAATACTTGTGGCTTCCGTCAGGACCGATTATAGTACCACAATTCACACCTATTCCATAATGCTGATGTGACTGAATTTACCATGCATATGTCAAGCACTCCTAAAGCACCCACTTGGTGTCCATAAATGGGTCATCTTAAGGCACTTAATAGTGCTCCATATGTACACAGAGGAGAGGTGTGCCTGTTGTCACACAGACTCCAAGGTCCCTGCCTGGCCTACTTGCCTAAAATATATCCATCCATACCTGCATTTTAGATACTAAACCCCTGCACCAGAGCAAAGTGATGTAAAGTGAAATGAAAATTACATTTCTAAAGCGTGCGAATACCCGTGGGTGTTTTGGTGCTAAGAATCAAGAGAACATCTGGGACAAATTGACTGGGGGCACAACCCACTAAAGAGATAAAGGAAACAGCCAGGATTTCAGCTGTTTCCGAACACTAAGGAGACTCGATTGAATTTTAAGGTGCAATGGCATTTTGTCCCACAGCTGACAGGTGGTGTCCACAAAGCTGCGGCCACCTCAGGAAGCTTTGTTTATCCTGGGAACCAGAACTAAATGTGATGTAGCAGATCTAAGATTTCTATTAGGTTGATACCACCTAATTTTTCTTGTAAGACCATTAGGTCTGGTACCATACAGTGCCTTGTGAGCTAAACAAAGTGTTTTGAAATCCACCCTTTTCTTCACAGGGAGACAGTGAAGTTCCATTAGCGTACATGACACCAAGATATATTTGGTGAGCTTCTTTAAGATATCAGCATCTGTGTTCTGCAGCATCTGAAGCTTTCTAAATGCTGGTTGTCGCATGCCCATATACAGGGCAATACTATAATCAATCTTGGAAAGGACACGGGCGATAACTATAGTTTTTTGGAGCTGGAAGGAAATAAAAGGCAGCACCTTCCTCAGAGACCTAAGTGGAAGGAAGGAAAAGTGGCACATGGTATTTACATTCCAGTGCAAAGGCATTTGTGTGGAAAGGTGCCCTTTTCTCAGAGCTAAATCCACTCTGGACAGTTTTGCACCACTTTGCATCAGGAGTGTTACTGAAGTGTTATTTGGGAAGCTCACCAGACTGGCTTTACTTAAAAATATAGCGTTAATTTGAAGCAGGCACGAACAAGGAGCAATGTTTTCATTTCCGGAAACAACTCACGCATTGCATGTGTGCTGAAAGGCACAGCACACATCCAGTGTGTGGGATATTTTTATATTAGTCTAGATACAAGAATTTGTACTGGAGGGATATCAGGGATGTGGGAAATTTGCATAATTTGCTTTCATATATTTACGTGAACTTTCAGCAAAATTACATAAATATATGTGTAGTCGTGCAAAATGAAAATCTGTCAGTTTCGCACTGTATTTTGGTCCGAAATTCTTCCCAATGCCAATTTTTGGCATGTGGACGCATTTAAATGGAAATCACAGTGAACAATAGCCAATCATGTTCTGGTTGTTCCTGTGTGTTCATGCAATTTTCGAAAGCAAAATTCACATTTAGCAGAACATTTTTATCTTAAATGGCACATATTTACGCAAAGTGACGTTATAGGGTAATTTCGGAATTTTGCATAATATGCATAATGCAAAAATTCCCAAATTACATGAATTATGCCAGTATAAAGTACATTTCACCTAGGCCTACTAGGTATGCTTTCAGTACAAATCCTATGCTATATAGCGCACACTCCTATCTGTGAGGCTGCATGCATGCAAAGCAGCCTTTTTATACGCCAATGCAAGGAATGACCAATCTTAGTAGATATGTCTTTACGTAGCAAACCTCAGCAGACTTGGCAACTGCATTGTGTGAAAAATTAGTATATTTGCCGCAGAACGTTTCAACAAAAAACATGTTTTTCTAAAATTTCACATTCATAAGTGTATAATTGTTTTTCTTTTACTTTTTACTTCTGGCAAGCAAGCACAGTAGTCCAGTCTTTCACTTAATATTTCCAATAAACATGTGCATACTTGAAAATAACACATTTTTCATGTTAGCTTCTTTAAAATAAAAATATGCTTAACATACTATATTTGTAATATGGTCCTATATTTCCTGGTCGGATTTACATGTCTCCACCACCTTAAAATTCAAAAACAGAAGTTATGAAAGAACTAGAACAATTACAATAAAATGTTGCAACACATTTACTTAAATACATATTAAATAATGCATTTATTAACATATATCTAACTAATTTCTAAAAATATTTTACAAAAATGAATTTAAAAAAATCACACCTAGAGTAAAATGTTTATTTTTATTCAATTTGTATTAATATTTGCTTATAGGTCAAAAGAATTGAATTTAATTAGCAATATTTCCTCTATTTATTTCTATGGGAGTCTGTTGCAGTACCTGTGAGTGGCCAATTTGGTACTAGACTTACTCCAAGGCTCAGCTGAAATGCATTTAATACAAAGTGTAGTTTCTAAAACAGCGATGGGCTTTCTCTTTTTTGTGTGGGTGTTTGTATCTGCATATCCCTCGCTCAACCACTCCCTAAAGTCCATGTAAATATATGTATGTATGTATGTTATTTCTATAGCACAAACCTAGCCTAAAGACAGCTGAGCGCTGCACATGGATATCCACTTAAGAGTAAGTATTTCCCTTTCCCCAGCTACTCCCCAGGTCCCTCCCACATTTACTGCTAAAACGCGTACCTGTTGGCGCAAAGATTTTCACACATGTGGTGTAGATCTTTGCAGATGAAGATAGGAGTTACAGAGCATATATGTTGGTAAACAACATTTTGTAGTTTGTAAAGTAGTGCTAATGTAGTACTTGCTCCCAGGCTGTGCTGGAGTACATTTACTATACTTTTAGGCTTTTTGGCAGTAGTAACTTTAAAAAGTGTAGTTGTGAATACAATGGGCTTACTCTTTTGTGAGTTGGTGTTCATCCCTAGCTAATTTCCTACCTAACCCTCCTAAAACCTCTCCTTACCCCTTCCTAAATGCCTATATGTAAGTGTAAGTAGGATATCTCCGCCACATAGAAACGATAGCAGAGATCTCTAGCGTAGGTTTTTAAATAGCTTTTTGAACCATGTGAGCAGTACTTATGTAGTCCTTAACATATTAAAAGTGCAGTTTCTTGCAGTTTCTGAATAGATGCCTATTGGTCCTCTATGTCTCACTTTCAGGACTAGTGCTCTGTGATTGGTGGGAAGCGGATCCCCTGCCATAATTACTTCTAAGATATATATATATATATATATATATATATATATATATATATATATATATATATATATATATATATAGATATATATATAGATATTTATATATTCACTGAAAAAACCAAACCATGTCATAAGTGATATAATATGTGAGGTCATAAGCAGTGTATTGCAGGGGCGTGAGTTAGCTAGCTCAGGTAACTATAACTGCTGAATTTGTATGGTTTTGTACGAGTGAAATCTGAGCATAACTATAACATCCTTGTAACCTTTGTTTTTTTCAGTGAATTTCTAAGGCTTTTTTAATTCCATTTGCTAACTATAACGTCCCTGTAACCTTTGTTTTTTTAAGTGAATTTCTAAGGTTTTTGAAATTCTATTTCCTAACTGTAATGTCCCTGCAACCTTTGTTTTTTTAAGTGAATTTCTATTGCTTTTTAACTGCTGGGCTCACTTGCAGAGTGGTGGAGAAAGGATTCTGGGCGACTGACCAGCTCTCAGCAATCCCGCTGTGTGGGACTTACTGGAGGTAGCAGGAGGGGTTCTTGGCCCCCAGGGACCCTCAGCATCCAAGATGGCTTCATCCCCCAACCAGTAGTGCACCAGAAGGTGCATCTGCAGAGTGGTGGAGAAAGGGGGTGGGGCCTTCGACCCGCTCCCAGCAATCCTGCTGTGTGTAACATATTGGAGGTAATAGGAGAGGTTCTTGGCCCTCAAGGTCCCTGAGCATCCAAGGGGACTTCATCCCCCAACCAGTACTGTGCCAGAAGGTATGTTTGCAGAGTGGTGGAGAGAGGGGACGTGACATCCGACTACCTCTAAGCAATCCCACTGTGTGGGACTTACTGGAGGTAACAGGAGGGGGTCTTGGCCCCCATGGACCCTCATCATCCAAGGGGACTTCATCCCCCAACAAGTTGTGTGCCAGGAGGCCCCTTTGCAGAGTGGTTGAGAAAGGGGGCAGGGCCTCTGACAACTTACCCCGGGGCCAGCTGTTTTTAATTTTTTTATTATATTAGGGGCGGGGGGCCACTCTTCCCCAGGGAAATTTTGTCCCCGGGGACCGCATGCCCCGAGACCCGGCCTTTGTAAATTTGTTTTTGGAATAAGGGAGGGCCCGCACTGCCCCACTCACCGGGCAAATTTTGGCCCTAGATACCCCATCCCTCGAGGCCCGTCCTGTTTGCAATATGGGAGGGAGACCCGTCCGTTTAATTTTTTTTAACTTGTAGTAGGGGAGGGGGTGCACCACCACCCCCCTCCCTGGGCCAATTTCGGCCCTGGGGATCTCATCCCCCGGGGCCTGCCCATGTGTTCTTGGTACCCCCTGGGGACCCAGTATGTATTGGGACTGTGGGGGGAGCCTGAAGGCACCTGCGGTCCCTGCCAACTCCTCTCCTCCTGTGGGAGCTGACATTGCTTTCTGACACAGGGAGCTGCTAAACATGCAGCTCATTGTGTCTGAAAGCAGTTTGTCTTTTTCCCTGCTCACTTGACAGGGAGCAGAGAAACAGACGAATGCTTCGCTTCCTGCAAGTAAGAGCATTTCGTCATCTCTCGCTTGTAGGAAGCAGAGCGTTTGCTGTGACTTGGCAGGAGTGGTAAAGCTCCCACCAAGCCACAGCAAAAAGTTATGTCTCGGGGGTGGGCAGTCCGGGACATAGCAGTAGCCGACCCTGGGGGGTGGCAGTCCACAGGGCCATCCATGGCTCCAGGGGGGAGGCTGCACTGCCCATCTCCTTTATTGTTGTAGGGCCTGCCCCAGGAAGGAGGCGGTCCCTGGGGCCAAAAGCAGCCTGGGAAGGGGGCCCCTCCCATTTTAAAAATAGAATTTTGCCTTGGTGAGGTGGTGGTAGACCGGGGGGGTCTGTGAGGCCCCCCATAACACATATAATAGCCCCAGGGAGGTGGTGGTCCCGGGGGCAGAAGTTGGTTGCTGAGGCCCCCCCACAATTTATTTTGTTGTAGCCCCAGGGAGGTGGCGGTCCCCGGGGCTGAGGGGGAGGCTGTATAGGCCCCTGCATTAATTCTAATAATAGCCCTGGGTGGGTGGCAGTCCCTGGGACACAGGGGGTCTGTGAGACCCCCCATTTCTTATCAATATGCCCCAGGAGGTGCCAGTGTCCGGGGCACGGGGATCCGCAAGATCCCCCATCTCGTTATAACTTTTATGGCTGCATGCCCCTGGGACCTGGCCCACCCGGGGGCTAAACAGTAGAGAAGCGCGGCAGCCTGCGCTTCTCTTTTTTAAAAGTTTTTAGCAGGAGCCGCGGCTCCAGTACTTCTCCTACCAAAATAAGGGGTCAGGGTATTCCTACCGTGCCTCCTTCTCTTTTTTTTAAAACATTTTTGGTGGGACTCGGCTCAAGACGAGTTACAGAATGACTACTAACACTTCCTGGTTTGAAGTGTTGGCAGCCAATCAGATCTCGGCACGAGACCAGGACGGGTCTTGGAGCCTTCGCGTCGCTACATATACACTACTACTATACTATGGGACATAGACCGATGGCCACAGACATTCTCACAGGCAAGGACTTGAAAACTATACAAATTTTGGACGATTTAAGAATAGAGGATGAATCTACACCGACTACACAAATGAATGTGACACAGGAAGTAACCTTGGCAGGGATAGAACAAAGTAGCGGCAACAGTCCTTTTAAACCTGCTTCACAATTTCTGCCTCAAATGCCAGGGGACGCAATCGACATTTTTGCGGAAGCAGTCAATAGAGATCTCTTACCTTTAAGACAATGCAAAAATAAGAAAGGATTGAAGAAGAAAACCAACTTTTCAAAAGAACAACAACTTGCCCTAAATGACCTGTGTAAAGATAAATCATTAATAATCAAGCCTTCAGACAAAGGTGGAAATATTGTATTGCAAACAAGAGAACAATATGAAATGGAAGCTCAACGACAACTGAAAGATCACAACTGTTATTGGAAAGTCAACTCCAAAATTTACAATGAAAGCATTACAGAATACCATAAGTTAATACGAAAATGGTATGAAAAGGGTATGTTACAAACCAATGATTTCCTTTATTTACGGTGTCCAAATCCAATCACACCTACTTTTTATCACATACCCAAAATTCATAAAGACAAGGAACATCCGCCAGGGAGACCAATTGTCTCCTCACAAGGAGGCTTGACTGAGCATCTGTCTATATATATAGACCATTTTCTATCGCAAGAAGTAGTTAAGTTGACTTCCTATATCAGGGATACAAAAGACTTTTTGAAATGTATCAATGATGTGGTATGGGAAGAGGACTTTCAGTTGATTGTTTTGGACATTACCAGTCTTTACACTTCTATTGCACATACTGATGGACTAAAAGCAACCCAATTTTTCTTGAAATATCGGCCATTGAAGTTCCTGGAACACAATGCCATGCTACTTGAATTAACAGAATTTTGTCTGACTAATAACATTTTTCTATTCCAAGATCAATACTATATGCAGATATCGGGGACCGCCATGGGCAGCTGCTTCACCCCCAGTTACGCAAATTTATTCGTGGGCTGGTGGGAGGAGCCGGTGGCATGGGCGGACAGGAATGTCAGTTGGACCAATAATGTAGTGGCTTGGCACCGTTACATCGATGACCTCTCCCTAATCTGGAGGGGGTCACCTGAGACAGCCAGGGCTTACATAGAGGTATTGAATACCAACACAATGAATCTAAAATTCACAGGTGAAATAAGTGCTCCGGCCGTGAATTTTCTAGATTAAAAAGTCCATGTGTCTGAGAGGGTACTTTGCACCATGCTCTACAGGAAACCCACTGCGGGAAATTCAATATTGCATGCTACCAGCAATCACCCACACAAACTTATCAGCAGCATCCCCTATGGGGAGCTCCTGAGATTAAAGAGAAACAACACAAAAGATAAGGATTTCCAAATAGCAGCAAAAGAAAGCATGGCCCGGTTTAGGGCAAGGGGTTACAATAACCAAACCTTGGTAGAATCATTGAGAAGAGTTAACTCTCTACCCAGACCAGATATGTTGAAGGACGTACCGAAAAAAGACAATGACACCGGCAAGTTTAGAATGATAACAACATTTTCGGCTAATGACAATGAATTAAGAAGAACTATGCGAAAAAATTGGCATATTCTTAAAACTGATGCTGTCATTGGCCAAGATATTCCATTGTGTCCTTTATTAACTTTCAGAAAAGCAAGATCACTCAATAATGACTTGATGCACAGTCATTTTGATAAAGAGGTCGCAGGTTCCATCTTCAAAAACTACATGGCTTCTTTCCTTGTGGGAAGTGTAAGGCCTGTAGCAATAGCAAAAAAACTCTCTCTTTTAAATTTCTTGGGATAGCTAGACCAAAAAATATCAGGAAATTCATGACTTGCACTACATCATACACGGTTTATTGCCTCATATGCCCCTGCGGATTAAGGTATATTGAGAGTAAGATCCACACGACCAAGGTCCGTATTTTAGAACATATGAGGACGATTACTAATGGAGATGCCACATACCCTGTGGCTCGACACTTTAGTAAGGAGCATAACAGCAACAGGGACCTTTTAACCTTCTTCTGTATGGATCATGTACCAGCCAAGCCCATGGGAGGGGATAGAACGCTCAAACTGAGAAGGTTAGAATCACGCTATATAATAGATGCACAAACCAAAGCTCCACACGGGATGAACAGCAGTGAGGAACTGGCCGTCCATAATTTATGATGTATGTCGCATTAATCTATAACTCGATATGTAATGACCCACTCATATATGAAATGAATCAAGCAGAAAATGTCTGCATTTTTCCTTTTCTCATCATATATACTTGACCATCTTTTTAACATGACAGACTCTCTCTCCTTCTTTCCTTTCTTTTCTCTTCTTTTATGTCAAAACATCCTAATTTCTTCTCCCTTATGTATTGGGAATTAAAGATGACTTTATATTAATGCAATTGATGATGAAATATTTCCTTGTCTTCACGGATCAAGGTTGGAGGAGGGTAATGCCGATATACTGATTTGCCATTCTAGCCCATTCAGGGCAGCATTTTCAAAGTCCTTATCTTTAAGGACAGGTAGTGAGTAACAGTCATGACATTAGTGGACAAGGCCCATTCAGGGCGATAACACAACTAATACAATCACTGAATGATAAATAACTGTAATGAACATATGGCAAAAATTGATTAAATTGGGCATTGTACCAAGCCATGATGGCGCTGCATTTTGACCGTCTAAAACAAGGAGTTTTCAAAGTGGTCAGTTTTCAATGTTGATGAAATTGAATGCTAAAATCACTATCGTTTCCAGCGCGCCTGATGACACCGAAGAAGGCGACTGCCGAAACGCGTTTGTTTGTTTTGCACGAGTGAATACAATTTGAAACTCACCCCGCGAGTGCTTCTTATTCAGGAAAGGATTCCTCCTGATACTGTGGAGCTAAAATGTATATATATATATATATATATATATATATATCCACAGTTACGTTTGGCTAAACCCAAGCCACTTCTACGGCGGGCACACGGCAGGGGTAGCCACCCCCATAAATCCACACAGAATCCAATGCGCAACTCTTTGATTGAAGTAGAAACCAACACTGGAGCCGTGGCCACAAATATAAAGCGTGTTTATTGACAACACTAGGTCCGACGCGTTTCGGAGTTTCTTCACTCCTTTGTCACGGGCAAGAGTAAGTGAATCGTCAGTTTCATTTAAAGCGACAGTGCTAATAACGTGCAATGAATATAGAAAACATACTAGTGTTCATCATCTTGACTAATAAAGTTTCAGTAACATTAATCAAATATTTAAACAATTAAAGAATTAGAAAATAACGGAAGCATGATGGTAAATTAATACATAACCACTTAAATTACTGGTTAAATGTATCGACTCAACAAGCTCAGTGTTGACGCAAACTGCAGTAAAATTCATTTGTGTCCTTGCACATGTAGGATTGCTTGCAACCAAATATGATTTCATAATAATTAAATAAGATAAAACATGATAAGTCTCATTGTGCATAAATAACTGAATCTCAGTATATCATTCATTGAGGGTATAATAATCCCAATAAATATCGGAGATCAACTCCTATATCAATACAGCCAGAGGGCATGTACTCATTTCAACAGTGTAATTACACAAAACTCATCATGTTAAAATACATATTGGATTGATGAAAAAATTAATCAATAGTTAAATAAACGCTCACGGTTAAGCCCAAGTGGGCATATCACTTTTATAACCATTGAATTCAGCCTATAATCGAAGTTATTTAAAACTTCAAAAACCTCAAAAGCAACCCAAATGGGTTCAACGTTATCTCAAAATCCCAGAACAGTCATGCTCAAGTGAGCCTAGGTATCACGTTGCATAAATTAAGCTGTGCAAGACATTTCAAATTCATGCTTCCCATCATTCCCATTCGTCATCTGTAAAAAATCAGACAAAGATGATGATATATTAAAAACAATAAAATATAAAAGTGCATGTATCGTGAGTGTAACTGAACACAAAATCTTTAAGACAGAACAGGAGATCATATAAACATTAAAACATTAAAAATGAGAACATCATAAATGTACGGACATCTCTTCATCAAGATTCAGCCCTTTAGGAGCCAGAGTATTATACGTAATAATCATTTTAGATTCAAGCCTCCTAAGTTCCATAGTCCTATTGCCCCCTCTTGACCTTGATGGAATACAGTCAAGGACACAGAATCTTAGAAGGTTGGAATTTTGGTTGTGATGCTCACTAAAGTGCCGGGCAACAGGATACACTTTATCATTCTTCTTAATTGCCCTGAGATGTTCTAACACTCTCTTTTTACCTTTATGGATGGTGCTGCCTATATAAAATTTATTGCAGGGGCACCTTAATGCATAAACAGCGTATTCAGTGTTACAGTTCACATGTTTATTAATCACAAAGGGAGCCTTATCATTGCAGAGTTTGATGGATTTACAACTTGTACTGAACTTGCAAGCTTTACATTGATTGCACGTAAAAAAACCTTAATGTCCATACGTTTTGTGTTACCCGGCAACATATTTCTACTCAAACTGTCGCGCAATGAACGGGGTTTTCTGAATGTGAGGGACGGATATTCACCCACATATTCTCTTAAATCATCATCATTCCTTAAGACCTGCCAAAATGTTTTTAGACTTTTCTTGATCTCCCAGGCTTGACTAGTATACTTCGTAATGAACCTAATCGGCTCTTTTTTCTCTACTATATTCACGCAAGCCTCGGGAAACAATAAATCATCCCTGTTAATTTTCTCCACTTTTTCAGTGGCTTCTTTGATAAGATTTTTGTTATATCCCCGTGCCAGGAATCTGTTAGTCATAATCAGTTTTTCGGTTTGATAGCTCTCATCTGTGCTGCAATTCCTCTTGGCTCTCAATAGTTCGCCAAAAGGAATGCTGCGAATAAGGTTTTTGCGGTGGCAACTGTTGGCGTGCAGCAAACTGTTGCCAGCCGTGGCCTTTCTGAACAACCTACTGCTAATTTTGTGGTCATTGATCTCAAGTTTGACAGTGACAACAGTGAAAATGAAGGCTCGTTGATTAAAGAACCCACGGCATCAAAAGCCCGCATTTTAAAAGAGTTCACGCTGATGGCCAAAGAAAGAAAGAAAATACAGGTACACAGCGAAAGTCCGGGAAGAGGTCGGAAGAGGAGGAAACAGGAGGAAACAGACCAAAATTCACAAGCAACAACCCAATAGACAGCCCTGTGGGAACACGTACGAGGGGCAGATTTGTGAAGAAATAATGGCCAACATGACAGTGGTAAATCTTTCTGATTATGTATTGACTAAAGACCAACTGGAAGTTTTATCTCTAGGATTATCATTCTGCCCTACGTCTGAGTTTGATTATACTGAAACTCGCATTGATTTATTTAGTTTTGTTAGGAAACTGAAACTTAAGAAATGGTTTGCTATCGCTCCTAGTAACCCATCAGCCCTTACCATAGATGATATTGAAACACTTCATTTGGTTCACGAGTTGGCTGGGGTTGAGGGATGTATTGATGACCCGTATGTTAATCTTGTGGACATCAACATTGATTTAGAAATGGGAGCTGACACAGGTTTTAAACCCAAATCGGTTTTTATACCTCAGATTAGCAATGATGCTATTAATTGTTTTGAGAAGGGTATGATGAATGAGTTATTAAAACTTGAAAGACATAAATCTTATGTGAGATCCAATTTGAAAAAACCTTATAGAGTTGCACTGAAAGAATTAGAGACTAACACCAACATAGTTATTAAGAAATCAGAAGGCGGTAATGTCGTGATTTGGCCTCTTCACATGTATCTTGAAGAAGGCAATAAACAATTGTCCGACAATAACAGATACTGTATTTCCTCCAAAGGAGAATACGATAAGGCCGTGAAAGATGTGTCCATTAAACTCACGGGGTGGAGGGATAGTGGATTGTTGAATAAAGATGAATTTGCTTTTCTGGAGTGTAAGAACCCTAAAATTCCAGTGCTTTATCTTCTTCCTAAAATTCATAAAAATGCCATGAAGCCACCAGGGAGACCCATAGTGTCATCACGTGACAGCGTGCTTGAGAACACATCTAAGTATGTGGATTATTTTTTGCAGCCGCTTGTCCAAGCATTACCTTCGTTTGTGAAAGATACTAGTGATTTTTTAAGATCCATCAATAATATCAGCTGGGATGAAAATTATCTGTTAATGAGTATGGACGTGAGTAGTCTGTACACATGCATTCCCCAAGAACAGGGTATTCAAGCCTGTAGGTTTTTTCTGAAAAATAGATCGCTATTGTTCCTCTTTCATACCGAAATGATTCTGGATATGATCCAGTTATGTCTGAGAAACAATTTCTTCTTATTTAACAATAAGATGTATAGACAAATCCAGGGGACGGCGATGGGAACCTGCTTCGCCCCCAGCTTTGCAGGACTGTACCTCGGCTGGTGGGAGGAGCAGGTTGTCAGTAAGACCAGACAATTTTCTGACCACGTCGTCCTCTGGTTGAGGTACATCGACGATATCTTCTGTGTCTGGAAGAGCACTGAGGTCCAGGCACGGGAGTTCGTGGATGTCCTCAATCATAATGATCTGAACTTGCAATTTACCAGTGAAACTAGTAAATGCACCATCGAATTCCTTGATCTCAAACTTGAGATCAATGACCACAAAATTAGCAGTAGGTTGTTCAGAAAGGCCACGGCTGGCAACAGTTTGCTGCAC